>OX465295.1:143610902-144229757 GCA_949987735.1 Leucophora obtusa
TTAAATCAATCTTTGTTTGTTCATTTATTTGCATAGAGGCCACTATTAAAACCAGTTTATTAACTCAAAAGAAAAACGAAAAATTGTCTTATATCGAATCATTTCAGCCTCTTATTGAAACAGTCTTTAATAAACCTTCAAGAAAACTACATCAGTTAACCAAAAAACAAGAAAAAATTGTAAAAACCTTTTAAAATGAAGTTACAGCTGTCTATGGTATTATTCTCTTTGGCTTTGGTATGTTTCTTTTTAATTTACAATTTAATTCAGTACATATTATTTTGTGCCTGTTTTACAGGTTTCCGCCAAATTCGAAATTCGCGACAGCGGTGATGCATTAAAAGCTCATGAAGAATGTCGTGAAGATAACAATGTACCTGATGATGTTTACGAAAAATTTCTTAATTATGATTTTGTCGATCATAAACGTACTAAATGTTATGTAAAATGTTGGGTTGAAAAAATGGGTATCTTTAAGGAAAGAAAAGGTTTCAATGAAGCCGATATTATTTACCAATTTACTCATGATCATCCTTATTTCTTACAATCTGTTCGTCATGGTTTGGAGAAGTGTATAGATCACAACGAATCTGAATCCGATGTATGCACTTTTGCTCACCGTGTATTTTCCTGTTGGATTCAAAATAATCGCCAAGTTATACGCAAAGTTTTTGCTGAATAAATTATTTAAGATAAAAATTCAGTATAATGTGATTTCTCAGTGTATAATTTATACACACAAGTTGTGATCTAATATTATTTATTTGTAAAAATTGCAAAACAAATACACTTTAACATGTTTAATAAAATTTTCGATTTAAGTTATAGTGAATATTTGAGTGATTTAATAAAAATTAATGGCGTTTTCTTTTCTGAAAAAAATGTTGCCTTTTTTCTGCCCTTTTTTACAAAATGCCTTTTTGTGTATAGTAATAAAAGGTAAACATAGACAAATTTGGTATCAAATTAAAGGTATTTCAGATATCAATCTAACCGTGTATAAAATATGTCTAATTATTCCCTAATTTTCGTGCAATTTAACAAAATGTCACATTTTTCTATATTTTGGTGTTTTGTTAAATAAGTTGAATATTGTTGGACATTTTTGAAGCATAGTTAAATAGGTCTTTAAAATACCTTTAATTTTATACCTAATATGCCAATATTTACTTATTATTTCTATGCACAAAAATACATTTTTTTAAAAAAGGGCAGAAAAAAGCCAACATTTTTTTCAGAAAAGAAAACGGCATAAGATTCACTTCTATATTCAGAAGTGCCATGTATTTAATAAATATTTCTTAGGCCGGATAACACAATGTCCAGTTAAAATTTAAGCTAAATTTAATTTAAAATTTGTGTGACAAACAACAGCAAAGGTGTCAGTTAAAGTCCCAGTTAGTACGAGAGCAGTTCGAAATGTACTTAGTCTAACAATGAAAAACAAGAGCTAGATTTTTAAAATTATTTAATTTTTCAATAACTTCAATTCACTTAGTCCTACGTTTTTCTAGCAATTCTATCCCTTGATTAAAATAGTAAAAATTGGTTCAATAAATAAGCAAAATAAGAAAAAATTTAATAAAAAAACTATACCCATTAACTGCAATTTAAGATCTTGCAGGAGCACGTGAAGTATGTCTTATATCTTTATATAGCTCATATTTTTCCAGAAAATTAGAAAATTTAAATTATTTGTAATTAAAAACGGCAGAATTAAAAAAATTATTGTGAGACACCTTAATTAAACAAATTTTTTGGTCAAATTTTCCTTCCACGAATCATGGTTTATTTGTGCTAAATAAAGATCAAAATTATGACCGATTCTAACAAACAATTCGTACAGAATCCAATATTATGTCATATTATTAAAATTTCCCTCAAATATTTTCTTAATTCCAATTGGTATTTTTAGAGAAGATATATGTGCAAGTTACTAAAGATGTTCATTATTTAGATGGAAAATAAAGATGATGTACGGTGTTTATTTACAAATTAATTGGTCTACGTAAACCTTTTTCAAAAGTTACCAACATTAGAAAAAAATGTTAATACTAACATGAATTGTAGGGTGGAAAATCTACGTTTAAGGTCTTAATCACAGAAATTTCTGTAATTAAATTTAAGCAATGTTTAGGATAAAATCAGAGATTAAAATTTGATGAGTTACTGTAATTAAGTGCTAAACAATGATTTTCTTTTTAATCATTGTTTAATATCACATAAGATACCAGGCCTTAGAAACTGTACCAAATTTGAATTGTAATTATGAATTAATACTAATGGTTTTTCTTGTTTTAAAAACAGATTCGGTGACTTGCTGTTTTACGTAAGTTCAGTGAGTTGATCCTTCTGGGTTCTACCAGCACCCGTACTTATTATGACATATGGTGAATAATAAGTGACATGTTACACGACAATTAGTTTCCGTTAGTCCTGTGACTTGTTAACTTAGAGCAGTATAGTGATATGTCACGAAACTATTATTTTGTACTAGTTCAGCAACAACACACACACTGAGAGAATTATGGTCACGATATCAGTGAATTTTTGCATAAAACCAATGAAGTTTCACTAGAAATCGTCCATTGAAAGTTTTCATTGAATTAATGGAATTTTTCATAAAAGATTGTCAAAAATCTCATCTTATTCACTAAATGTTTCTTACACTCCATGAAAAAGTTTCTTTAAAACTGGATTCATAAAATATATAAAGCTTTTTCTTCGAATTTAAGAAATATTTCATTTATGTTGTGAAGAAACTTCATTAGTTTACTGAAAATTTTCATTAAAACTCATCCACCTTAGTTCTCTCTGTGCATATTGACTAATATGGGACTATTTTTTAACAAATATTTTTCTTTAGTTCTGTGATATGTGCACTTAAACCAGTCACGTGATATTTTATTTCGCACTAGTTTCGGCATAATTTTAGATTGTTCTATTGGATACTCTCTTAAACCAGTAGTGTGATATGTTATAATCGACAAGCTTTGCGACCAATCAAAAGTAGCTCAAAATATGGAAATTGCTACCTCCTATGACAAGCCCATTTTAAAATTGCCGGTAACTTTCATATAAATAAACCGAATCGAGGACAGGTAACTCCCACAAAGTTACAGTCATGTAACCAGCTCTGTGACTGATCCATTTCCCGTAGGGTATTTAGTATCAGTCTATTATCAGCTGAGCCTATATTTTAAAATTCAAAAACTACTGAAAACTGCTCCAAATAAGGAAAAAAAAGCGCGGAATATATTCAAACAATAAAATTTGAGATATCGGATTTTTTTTTGCTTTGTTGTTTGTTATTATTTAAATTTAAATAAAAAAAAATTGTCAATTTTTTTAACAAAGTGCCATCTAGTGAAAACGATATTTTTATAACTTATTTTTTTGGTGATGCAATACCCCTGGTGCCATCTAGTGGTAACAATGTTTTTATAACTTATCACAGATGTCAAATATAAAGATGTAACAAAATGCATCCCTGTTTAGTTTCAAAAATATCCAAAAGATGGCGACATTGTCACTGCATTTTTGTGTCATTATTTTGAAAATTCTGTCTAAACAAATATGGCTGTTAATCAAAATATCAGAATCAAAACAAAAAATAAAAATTTAAATAAAATTTTGAAAAATATTCATGGTTTTGTAGTGTTTTTGCAACTTTTAGAAATAAAACACATAGTTAAAATTCGTGTAGATAAATAATAATTATACCATAAAAGAATATATAACCACCAAAGTGTTAAAACGTATTTGTACAAAAATTAAACAATTTCTTTTTGTTGAATTAAAAAAAAACAACAAATATGTTACCCTACACCATTCAATGTTTGGCTTGGTCTTTAGGTTGAACTAAAAATATTTCAATGGAAAAATTTTTTAAATGTTTGTGTTTAGGATTTGTTATAGGGCAGCGGTTCCCACTTAGTTTTGCTTCACGGACCCCTTGAGACATTTCTACCAGCTCACGGACCCCCAAACCAGTTTTGAGCGAGACGTACTTTATAAATTATGAGCCAAAATTAATAAAAGCACCTGCTTATTTTAAATGATGGCCAATTTTAAGCAGGAATAAGGAAAAAAACATTTTTCAAATCAATATTTTGTTAAATAATTTAAAAATTATAAAAACAAAATTGTTTTTTTAAAATAACTTGTTTTATGTTTTTTGTCGGATCTCTTCGCGGACCCCCTGGAATCCTGCAACGGACCCCTGGGGGTCGGAGAATTATGTTGGTAAAATTAATATTAAAATAACTAACAATTGACATTTGCAATCAAATTTAGCAACACTTAGTTTTCTAATTCAGCTTTTTTCGGCTTCCATTTCAACTTAAATCTAATACTTTTGCATTTCAGAGAAATTATGCTAAGAAGAAAAATGCAAAAAAAAAACTTTAAAAACTATATATTTTATATGTTACTGAAACGCAGAAGTTTTCGTTAGTTAAGTTTCATAATTACCGATTAAAATTAAAATCCGATTAACATATGAACAACACACAGGCATATAACCGACTTCAATTTCGTTTGAATGGGAAATTGAAAACGTAAATTGATTCTCCAGATTGGTGTTGTTGTAATTTCACTTAAAAAAATTTGTTAGTGCGCATATTTAAAGTTTTAACACACATTACGTATTAAATTAATATGATTAAAAGCTGGTTTACACTATAAGATTTTCCGAAAAATTTTGGAACCTTGTCTATGTATTTTGCATGTGTACTAAAGTAAAATCCTACCGAAAATCTTATAGTGTAAACCAGCCTTAAGTACTACGATTTCGTAAGTTTTACTTTACTTCTTTAGGATTTTTTTTTTCGTTTTCGTAAATTTTTAAAAGGTAAAAGAAAACTTTTTGGTGGTAATTTTGTGTTGTAATTGCTAGTTTTGATAGAAGATCCCATTTTTAGCCAAAAAGTAGGATTGCCGATCAGAGTGAAGTTTTTTAATTTCTCAGAAAAAAATACTTTTCGCTATCAATCTGAAAATGATTTAATTTACCAATAAAAAGCTTTTTTAATATATATTTTTTAAGTAAAATAGTTAAAGACATTTTAGAGAATATATACAAAGCACTTTAAATTAGAGCACCCCTTTACCCGGTTTTCGGTCTACCCGGTCTACCCGGTCTCAAAACCGGTCTTACGGTCTACCCGGTCTACCCGGTCAGACCGAAGACCGGGTAGACCGAAAACCCATAGTAAAAGCCATAGAAGAAAGTAACTTTTACATAAAAATGTACATTTTTTCGAAAACAATACTTTTTTCCAAAAAAAAATATATTTTTTAAAAAAAATACTACTTTTTTACAAAAAAAACTACTTTTTTGGAAAAAAAAAGTTTTTGGGAAAAAAAATTTTTTTTTTTACGAAAAAGTACTATTTTTGAAAAAAAAAAGTACATTTTCCAAAAAAAAGTGGTTATTGCATAAAAAAGTAATTTTTGCATAAAAAAGTACTTTTTCCATTAAAAAGTACTTTTTGCATAAAAAGTACTCTTTTTTTTTTTTTTTTGTAAAAAGTACTTTTTCCTAAAATTTTTTTTTTTTATAAAATGTTTTTTTTTAAGTCCTTTTTTCAGAAAAAGTACATTTTTATATGATAGTTTTTCTATGGTACTACAAAAAACTCTACTATAAGTTGTATATTCATATAAAAATACCACGGTCTTTTTCGGGTAGTAGTACGGCGTTTTTACATCGTAGCTTCAAATGGGCTGAAACTTTACAGGAAATATCTAAACATAAATTGGACCAAGAATTATGGATATCTGTCTAGATCGTGGAACAAAAATGTTCCGAAAATCATAATAGAATTCAGAAAGTGCTGCATTTCCCATACATTTATATGAAACTGTCACGGTCTTTTTCGGGTAGTAGTACGGCGTTTTTACATCGTAGCTTCAAATAGGCTGAAACTTTACAAGAAATATCTAGACATAAATTGGACCAAGAATTATGGACATCTGTGTAGATCGTGGAACAAAAATGTTCCGAAAATCGTAATAGAGTTCAGAAAGTGCTGCATTTCCCATATATTTATATAAAAATGCCACGGTCTTTTTCGGGTAGTAGTACGGCGTTTTTACATCGTGCCTTCAAATGGACTGAAACTTTACAGGAAATATCTAGACATAAATTGGACCAAGAATTATGAACATCTGTGTAGATCGTGGAACAAAAATGTTCCGAAAATCGTAATAGAATTCAGAAAGTGCTGCATTTCCCATACATATATATGAAACTGTCACGGTCTTTTTCGGGTAGTAGTACGGCGTTTTTACATCGTAGCTTCAAATAGGCTGAAACTTTACAAGAAATATCTAGACATAAATTGGACCAAGAATTATGGACATCTGTGTAGATCGTGGAACAAAAATGTTCCGAAAATCGTAATAGAATTCAGAAAGTGCTGCATTTCCCATGTATTTATATAAAAATGCCACGGTCTTTTTCGGGTAGTAGTACGGCGTTTTTACATCGTACCTTCAAATGGACTGAAACTTTACAGGAAATATCTAGACATAAATTGGACCAAGAATTATGAATATCTGTGTAGATCGTGGAACAAAAATTTTCTGAAAATCGTAATAGAATTCAGAAAGTGCTGCATTTCCCATACATTTATATGAAACTGTCACGGTCTTTTTCGGGTAGTAGTACGGCGTTTTTACATCGTAGCTTTAAACGGGCTGAAACTTTACAGAAAACAAGTCAACATAAATTGGACCAAGAATTATAGACATCTGGACGCATCGTGGAACAAAAATGTTCCGAAAATCGTAATAGAATTCAGAAAGTACTGCATTTCCTATGTATTTATATGAAAATGCCACGGTCTTTTTCGGGTAGTAGTACGGCATTTTTACATCGTACCTTCAAATGGGCTGAAACTTTACAGGAAATATCTAGACATAAATTGGACCAAGAATTATGAACATCTGTGTAGATCGTGGAACAAAAATGTTCCGAAAATCGTAATAGAATTCAGAAAGTGCTGCATTTCCCATACATTTATATGAAAATGCCACGGTCTTTTTCGGGTAGTAGTACGGCGTTTTTACATCGTAGCTTCAAACGGGCTGAAACTTTACAGAAAACAAGTCAACATAAATTGGACCAAGAATTATGAACACCTGTGTAGATCGTGGAAGAATAATGTTCCGAAAATCTTAATAGAATTCAGAAAGTGCTGCATTTCCCATGTATTTATATGAAAATGCCACGGTCTTTTTCGGGTAGTAGTATGGCGTTTTTACATCGTGCCTTCAAATGGGCTGAAACTTTACAGGAAATATCTAGACATAAATTGGACCAAGAATTATGAACATCTGTGTAGATCGTGGAACAAAAATGTTCCGAAAATCATAATAGAATTCAGAAAGTGTTGCATTTCCCATGTATTTATATGAAAATGCCAGGTTCTTTTTCGGGTAGTAGTACGGCGTTTTTACATCGTAGCTTCAAACGGGCTGAAACCTTACCGAAAACAAGTCAACATAAATTGGACCAAGAATTATAGACATCTGGGCGGATCGTGGAACAAAAATGTTCCGAAAATCGAAATATAATTCAGAAAGTGCTGCATTTCCCATGTACTTATATGAAAATGCCACGGTCTTTTTCGGGTAGTAGTACGGCGTTTTTACATAGTAGCTTCAAACGGGCTGAAACTTTACAGAAAACAAGTCAACATAAATTGGACCAAGAATTATAGACATCTGGGCGGATCGTGGAACAAAAATGTTCCGAAAATCGTAATAGAATTCAGAAAGTGCTGCATTTCCCATGTATTTATATGAAAATGCCAAGGTCTTTTTCGGGTAGTAGTACGGCGTTTTTACATCGTGCCTTCAAATGGGCTGAAACTTTACTGGAAATATCTAGACATAAATTGGACCAAGAATTATGAACATCTGTGTAGATCGTGGAACAAAAATGTTCCGAAAATCATAATAGAATTCAGAAAGTGTTGCATTTCCCATGTATTTATATGAAAATGCCAGGTTCTTTTTCGGGTAGTAGTACGGCGTTTTTACATCGTAGCTTCAAACGGGCTGAAACTTTACCGAAAACAAGTCAACATAAATTGGACCAAGAATTATAGACACCTGGGGGGATCGTGGAACAAAAATGTTCCGAAAATCGAAATATAATTCAGAAAGTGCTGCATTTCCCATGTATTTATGTGAAAATGCCACGGTCTTTTTCGGGTAGTAGTACGGCGTTTTTACATAGTAGCTTCAAACGGGCTGAAACTTTACAGAAAATAAGTCAACATAAATTGGACCAAGAATTATAGACATCTGGGCGGATCGTGGAACAAAAATGTTCCCAAAATCGTAGTAGAATTCAGAAAGTAATGCATTTAAACACGTAAACCAGTTATCTGTATATAAATTGGACAAAGAATTATAGACATCTGCGTAGGTCGTGGAACGAAAATATTTCAAAAGTTACACTAGAAGTCAGAAAGTGCTGCATTTTATATACAGTCACATGAAACTGCCGAGGAATCTTTTTAATATCTCGAAAACTAAGCGAGATAGAGCAAAATGGTTAAAATTTTTGCCCATTGGGTGTTAATACACCCATAAAACCCTTTTAGTGAAATAAAATTTTAGCTAACTCTGCTAGATTTTAAAATTGCAAATATCTCATAAACTACTAATGCTAGAACGAAAAGGATGTTTATTTGGTTTTTCGCCTATAACTCGAAAACTAAGCGAGATAGAGCAAAATGGTTAAAATTTTTGTCCTTTGGGTGTTAATACACCCATAAAACCCTTTTAGTGAAATCAAATTTTAGCTAACTCTGCTAGATTTTAAAATTGCAAATATCTCATAAACTACTAATGCTAGAACGAAAAGGACGTTTATTTGGTTTTTCGCCTATAACTCGAAAACTAAGCGAGGTAGAGCAAAATGGTTAAAATTTTTGGCCCTTTGGGTGTTAATACACCCATATAACCTTTTTAGTGAAATCAAATTTTAGCTAACTCTGCTAGATTTTAAAATTGCAAATATCTCATAAACTACTAATGCTAGAACGAAAAGGACGTTTATTTGGTTTTTCGCCTATAACTCGAAAACTAAGCGAGATAGAGCAAAATGGTTAAAATTTTTGCCCGTTGGGTGTTAATACACCCATAAAACCCTTTTAGTGAAATAAAATTTTAGCTAACTCTGCTAGATTTTAAAATTGCAAATATCTCATAAACTACTAATGCTAGAACGAAAAGGACGTTTATTTGGTTTTTCGCCTATAACTCGAAAACTAAGCGAGATAGAGCAAAATGGTTAAAATTTTTGCCCTTTGGGTGTTAATACACCCATAAAACCCTTTTAGTGAAATCAAATTTTAGCTAACTCTGCTAGATTTTAAATTGCAAATATCTCATAAACTACTAATGCTAGAACGAAAAGGACGTTTATTTGGTTTTTCGCCTATAACTCGAAAACTAAGCGAGGTAGAGCAAAATGGTTAAAATTTTTGGCCCTTTGGGTGTTAATACACCCATAGAACCTTTTTAGTGAAATCAAATTTTAGCTAACTCTGCTAGATTTTAAAATTGCAAATATCTCATAAACTACTAATGCTAGAACGAAAAGGACGTTTATTTGGTTTTTCGCCTATAACTCGAAAACTAAGCGAGATAGAGCAAAATGGTTAAAATTTTTGCCCTTTGGGTGTTAATACACCCATAAAACCCTTTTAGTGAAATCAAATTTTAGCTAACTCTGCTAGATTTTAAATTGCAAATATCTCATAAACTACTAATGCTAGAACGAAAAGGACGTTTATTTGGTTTTTCGCCTATAACTCGAAAACTAAGCGAGATAGAGCAAAATGGTTAAAATTTTTGTCCATTGGGTGTTAATACACCCATAAAACCCTTTTAGTGAAATAAAATTTTAGCTAACTCTGCTAGATTTTAAAATTGCAAATATCTCATAAACTACTAATGCTAGAACGAAAAGGACGTTTATTTGGTTTTTCGCCTATAACACCCAGAGGGCAAAAATTTTAACCATTTTGCTCTACCTCGCTTAGTTTTCGAGTTATAGGCGAAAAACCAAATAAACGTCCTTTTCGTTCTAGCATTAGTAGTTTATGAGATATTTGCAATTTTAAAATCTAGCAGAGTTAGCTAAAATTTGATTTCACTAAACAGGTTTTATGGGTGTATTAACACCCTGTGGGCAAAAATTTTAACCATTTTGCTCTATCTCGCTTAGTTTTCGAGTTATAGGCGAAAAACCAAATAAACGTCCTTTTCGTTCTAGCATTAGTAGTTTATGAGATATTTGCAATTTTAAAATCTAGCAGAGTTAGCTAAAATTTGATTTCACTAAAAAGGTTTTATGGGTGTATTAACACCCAAAGGGCAAAAATTTTAACCATTTTGCTCTACCTCGCTTAGTTTTCGAGTTATAGCCGAAAAACCAAATAAACGTCCTTTTCGTTCTAGCATTAGTAGTTCATGAGATATTTGCAATTTTAAAATCTAGCAGAGTTAGCTAAAATTTGATTTCACTGAAAGGGTTTTATGGGTGTATTAACACCCAAAGGGCAAAAATTTTAACCATTTTGCTCTATCTCGCTTAGTTTTCGAGTTAGAGGCGAAAAACCAAATAAACGTCGTTTTCGTTCTAGCATTAGTAGTTTATGAGATATTTGCAATTTTAAAATCTAGCAGAGTTAGCTAAAATTTGATTTCACTAAAAAGGTTTTATGGGTGTATTAACACCCAAAGGCAAAATTTTTAACCATTTAGCTCTATCTCGCTTAGTTTTCGAGATATTAAAAAGATTCCGCGGCAGTTTCATGTGACTGTATATAAAATGCAGCACTTTCTGAATTCTAGTGTAACTTTTGAAATATTTTCGTTCCACGACCTACGCAGATGTCTATAATTCTTTGTCCAATTTATATACAGATAACTGGTTTACGTGTTTAACCTATTTGGAGCTACGGTGTAATAACGCCGAGCAACTACCGGAAAAAGTGTCATTGTCATATAAATGTATAGAAATCGTAGTAGTTTCTGAATTCTATTGTGATTTTCGGCACATTTTTGTTCCATGACCTACACAAAAGGCGATAATTGGGGATAAAATTCACGTCCAGATAATTTCTGTAAAGTTTAGACCTTTTTGGAGTTATCGTATAAAAATGCCGTACTAGTATCCCATAAAGACCGTGGCATTTTTATAGAAATGTATAGAAATCACTGCACTTTCTGGAGTCTAGTTCGATTTGCGGAACATTTTTGTTCCACGACCTAAAAAACTCGCTACTATTGTTGGTCGAATTTACATCCAGATAATTTTTGTAAATTTCTAACTCTTTTGGAGTCACTGTGTAAAAACGCCGTACTACTACCCGAAAAAGACCGTGGCTGTTTCATGTAAATGTATGGAAAATGCGGTACTTTCTGAATTCTATAGTAATTTTCAAAATATTTTTGTTCCACAAAGTAGACAGATATCTCTAAATATTGATCGAATTTACCTTCCTATAATTTTTGCAAAGTTTCAACACATTTGGAGCTACGGTGTGAAAACGCCGTATTACTACCCGAAAAAGACCGTAGCATTTTCACATAAATATATGGGAAATGCATTACTTTCTGAATTCTATTACGATTTTGGGAACATTTTTGTTCCACGATCCGTCCAGATGTCTATAATTCTTGGTCCAATTTATGTTGACTTGTTTTCTGTAAAGTTTCAGCCCGTTTAAAGCTACGATGTAAAAACGCCGTACTACTACCCGAAAAAGACCGTGACAGTTTCATATAAATGTATGGGAAATGCAGCACTTTCTGAATTCTATTACGATTTTCGGAATATTTTTGTTCCACGATCCGCCCAGATGTCTATAAATCTTGGTTCAATTTATGTTGACTTGTTTTCTGTAAAGTTTCAGCCCGTTTTAAGCTACGATGTAAAAACACCGTACTACTACCCGAAAAAGACCGTGGCATTTTCATATAAATACATGGGAAATGCAGCACTTTCTGAATTCTATTACGATTTTCGGAACATTTTTGTTCCACGATCCGCCCAGATGTTCATAATTCTTGGTCCAATTTATGTTGACTTATTTTCTGTAAAGTTTCAGCCCGTTTGAAGCTACGATGTAAAAACGCCGTACTACTACCCGAAAAAGACCGTGGCATTTTCATATAAATACATGGGAAATGCAGCACTTTCTGAATTCTATTACGATTTTCGGAATATTTTTGTTCCACGATCCGCCCAGATGTCTATAAATCTTGGTTCAATTTATGTTGACTTGTTTTCTGTAAAGTTTCAGCCTGTTTAATGCTACGATGTAAAAACGCCGTACTACTACCCGAAAAAGACCGTGACTGTTTCATATAAATGTATGGGAAATGCAGCACTTTCTGAATTCTATTACGATTTTCGGAACATTTTTGTTCCACGATCTACACAGATGTTCATAATTCTTGGTTCAATTTATGTCTAGATATTTCCTGTAAAGTTTCAGCCCATTTGAAGGTACGATGTAAAAACGCCGTACTACTACCCGAAAAAGACCGTGGCATTTTTATATAAATACATGGGAAATGCAGCACTTTCTGAATTCTATTACGATTTTCGGAACATTTTTGTTCCACGATCTACACAGATGTTCATAATTCTTGGTCCAATTTATGTCTAGATATTTCCTGTAAAGTTTCAGCCCATTTGAAGGCACGATGTAAAAACGCCGTACTACTACCCGAAAAAGACCGTGGCATTTTCATATAAATACATGGGAAATGCAGCACTTTCTGAATTCTATTACGATTTTCGGAACATTTTTGTTGCACGATGCGCCCAGACGTCTATAATTCTTGGTCCAATTTATGTTGACTTGTTTTCTGTAAAGTTTCAGCCCGTTTAAAGCTACGATGTAAAAACGCCGTACTACTACCCGAAAAAGACCGTGACAGTTTCTTATAAATGTATGGGAAATGCAGCACTTTCTGAATTCTATTATGATTTTCGGAAGATTTTTGTTCCACGATCTACACAGATCTCCATAATTCTTGGTCCAATTTATGTCTAGATATATCCTGGAAAGTTTCAGCCCATTTGAAGCTACCATGTAAAAACGCCGTACTACTACCCGAAAAAGACCGTGGTATTTTTATATGAATATACAACTTACGAGTATAGTAGTTTTTTGTATTACCATAGAAGACTGTCATATAAAATTTAACTTTTTTCTGAAAAAAGTACTTTTTTTGGAAAAAAAAAAAGTAAATTTTATAAAAAAAAAATTTTTTAAAAAAAGTACTTTTTTCAAAAAAAAAAAGTACTTTTTTATAAATTGTACTTTTTTCAAAAAAAAAAAAACGCTTTTTTGGGAAAAGTACTCTTTTTTGGAAAAAGTACTTTTTTTTGGAAAAAAGGACTTTTTTTGGAAAAAAAAAAAATTTTTTTTCGAAAATATTACTTTTTCGTAAAAAATTTTTTTCGCAAAAAGTATTTTTTTTTACAAAAAAGTATTTTTTTTTTTTTTAAAAGTAGTATTTTTGTTTTTTTTTTGGAAAAAAAGTATTTTTTTCGAAAAAAGGTACATTTTTATGTAAAATTTACTTTCTTCTATGGTCAGACCGGTCTACCCGGTTTTTCGGTCTACCCGGTCTTCGGTCTACCCGGTCAGACCGGTTTTCACAACCGGTCTTACCGGTTGTGAAAACCGGTAAGACCACAACCGGTAGACCGGGTAGACCGGTTTACGGTTAACCGGTCTTGACCGCAGGCCCTACTTTAAATACTTTTTGTAATTTAAAGCTACTCTAAATATCAATTCCACTTTGGTTTCTGAAAGTGAAAAAAGTTTTTTTTTGTTTTACGTGTTCTTGAGAAGCTTTTAACATTATAATTACCGCTATAAAGCCCGTAGCATAGTCGATATTTAAAAAAAATCATTTTATTTTCAACACAAAATTTTCTTTAAAAACTTAACCTTCAAATTCCGAAAGAAAAAAATAGTTTTGGACTGTTTTATAAAAAAGTTTGCGAAAGTTAAATTGTCTATTCCGAAACGAGTAAAAAGGTTAAAGTCGGGCATGCCGACTATACAATACCCTACACCAGTCTGGTTAAAAGCCAACTAATGTTTGGATCCGAAATTCGAATGGGTTAAAATGCGGCTTGTGTCAAAATTTTCTATAATGTGAGTCAGCGCACCAAATTTCATTAAAATATCTTAATATTTGCGACCTGCAGTTTGTAACCAAGCCAATTTTGGGGGGACCCTTATATGGGCACTAGTTCTAAACATGGACCGATGTTCACCAAAATCAATAGGCTTCGTCCTTGGGCCAACATAGGTCTGTGTACCAAATTTCATTAAAATATCTTAATATTTGCGACCTGCAGCGTATAAACAGTATAATTTTGGTAGGACCCTTATATGGGCACTAGGTCTAAACATGGTCCGATGTTCACCAAAATCAATAGGCTGCGTTATTGGGTCAATATAGGTCTGTGTACCAAATTTCATCAAAATATCTTAATATTTACGACCTGCAGCGTATAAACAGTATAATTTTGGTAGGACCCTTATATGGGCACTAGGTCTAAACATTACCGATGTTCACCAAAATCAATAGGCTGCGTTATTGGGCTAACACAGGTCTGTGTACCAAATTTCGTCAAAATATCTTAATATTTACGACCTGCAGCGTATAAACAATATAATTTTGGTAGGACCCTTATATGGGCACTAGGTCTAAACATGGACCGATGTTCACCAAAATCAAACTTGTTCGTTCTTGGGCCAACGTAGGTCCGCGTACCAAATTTCATCAAAATATCTTAATATTTGTGACCTGTAGAGTGCGCACAAGATTGCATGGACAGATAGACAGACGGACGGACGGACAGACGGACATCGTTAAATCGAAATAAAAAAAAATTCTGAGAAATTCTGACCAATATTTTTTGGTGTTACAAACATCAGCACAAACTTATAATACCCTGACCACATAGTGGTGTAGGGTATAAAAACCTATAACATGCCTGATAATATTCTAATTATGATTTCAGTTTAATTTTTAAATCCCAAACGAAATCTGGTACCAATAAACAAAACGGAATATTCGCTTTATTCGGAAGAAACCGAAAGTTTTTGATATTGTAACATTTTCCTTAAAGTTACGTAATTATAAAAAAAACTGAAAATAAGTTCTTAAATTTTAAATGAGATCAATTCTATTTATTATGAAAACAAAATTAACAAAAGACGTTATGTTAAGCCACTTCTAGATGAGCGAAGAAAACAGATATGGATGTAATATAAGCTTCTCTAAATAGCAGAAATCATTCACAATCTAGTTTTTTAGATGTGTTTTTGATTTACCTCTAGTATTTTTCTCTAAATTATATTTAAAACAATTTCAAATGTTTCGGCATTTGTTGGCCACAATTTTTTGAAAAAGTTGCCAAATATAGGGTTTTTTGCCGAAACCGGTCGGTCGGATTCTGAATTTTATTTAAATGCAAAAGCAAATAGTTTTTTCTAAGTATATTGAATTAAAAAAACTGGAAATCCTACGTTTTGTAAAAAAATTGATTTTCAGTTACAATAACATACTTTGTCTTACTTTGTGTTACAAAATGTTAATAAGTTTGCGCGACTATTATGTTTTCATACACGCAAAAAATAAAAAGGGGGAAATCACATAAAATAAGGGTATAAGTTACCTAGTTTTAGTATGTATTATAGCTCTACCCAAGTTTTTGGTATAACTTATATAATAAGCTTGGTGAAAAATAAGAAAATAAAAACTAACAATAACTATACAAAAAAAACTTGGTAAATATTTCTTAGTCTGTTTTTGGAATTGTTAGCACTAATTTATTAAACTTAAGCTATATTTTATGTATTGATTTACACTAAAGTATTTAGCTTTTTCCTTCTCCCTAATTAAAACAATTTGATTAATTTATTTAAATCCCTGCAAAAAGAGAACATCCACTTTTTAATGCATGACTTTTTTCTCTACATTCAAAATAAGATAATGTAAAAATAAAATAAAACAAATACAACAACACAGCGACATGACGCACAAGCATAGTTTTCTATTGAAAAATTTTTAAATTTACAGCAGTATCACACGCATGTGTTAAATTCATTGATGGAAATGCCAAATTTTGAACTACTAACAGCTCCAGAAAAAACACAACTCAAAAATAAAAGTAGTTCAAATTTTGCATTTCCATCAATGAATTTAACACGTGTGTGTCATAAGAAAGATCCGATATTGCTGTAGATTTAACAATTTTTAAGTAGAAAACTATGCTTGTGCGTCATGTCGCTATGTGTTGTTGTATTTGTTTTATTTTATTTTTGTATATTATTTTAGATGTAGATAAAATAGTCATTCTTTTTGAAGTGCTCCTTAATATTTTTGCTGGGTTATTTATTTTATAATTATTATTGGTGTTAATAGTTGGATGCAAATTAAAGCATTATAATCTTAATTTGTGCTTTAATATATTAAATTTGGAAAACTATTTAGTTACAACATAAAAACTAATTTTTTAATTTGTTACCATTCCAATCAAAGCATTGTCAGCCTGTCCTATTGTAATACTAATTCCTTTTCCAGTCGCAATCGTTGGGCCATATAAATAACAGCCTTCAAGTCTAAACATGTTGATCACCCCTAGCTTGTGCCTACAACCTTGAAAAACTGACAATCAGTACATTCTGGATAATCGGCCAACCATTTCCAAATGGCATCAAATTGTTACAAAGTTAAACTGCAATGCAAATAACAATAAAAGTTATTAACTATTTTATTTTGATTATATAATAGTTTTACTAACCGAAAAGTTTTAGGTGAACCTATTGATGAAAATGTGGACTATAAATTTGTAAACGCACCGATAGTTGTGTCTTATATGAAGATAAAGCCATATCCGTCTGAGATTGTCAATTAGCCTTACCCACCGACAATTCCATATGACATTTAAAATAAAATTTTATATTATTTTACATGTTTCTAACTTTTTTCACTTTTGGCATCTACTTTTCGCCATATTGTTTTATCTTCTTTATTTTTTTTTTAACAATTTTCAACTTTGGCAATTTTAATGCTATTTTTAGGAATTATACACATTGTATAAACATCTGGCAACAATTAAATGAATTATAAAAATTCCTAAGGTTATTTTGGATCTCGTTCATGAAATTTTTTATCATTTTCCCATAATGTAACTAAATATTGACAATTTTTTAACTGTGTTATTCAAAAACTTTTAAAATAGCCTAATTACAGATTTTTAAGCTAATTTGGCAAAAAGAATATTCACAAATGATTAATAAAGAAAAATTTATTAAACGCTTAAAGCAGGGTATAGCCTTTTTCAAAAAAAGTACAAATAAAGTACTTTGTAAAAACAAAGTATCTTTTTCCAAAAAATTTCGCTTTTTCCTAAAAGTACCATTTAAAAAAATACCATTTAAAAAAATATAATTTCAAAAAAAGTACTTTTTTTCCTCCCCCCACGGATATCCCCACTTAAACAAGGTTTCTTGATATTCGGCATAGACGTGCGCTAAGACGGGATTTTTGGAAATTCCTACCGGAACGGGCAAAAAGGGGAAAAGTCTCCCATAAACAGTCTCACAAATTGGAAAAGTGCCTGCCCAAACCACTGGAGGTAAGAAGTTGAAATTTGGTATAAAGGTTCCTCCACTGTAGTAGAAATCGACTAAGTTTGTATTTTTGGAATTCCCTACAGGATATCCCAAAAGGAAATTCGGTATGTGAGTTCCTCCTTCTGTGTAGGCGTCCGCTTAGACGGAATTTTTGAAATTCCTATCGGGAGGGGAAATAAGGGGAAAAGTCTCCTCCTTGACGGCCTGCCCAATCCCTTTTGGCCAACCTAAAAAGAAAAAGTATCCCCCTTGGCAGCCCGCTCAAACTGCTGGAACTAGGAAGCTGAAATTCCCTGTCGATGGATTTTCGGAAATTCCTACCGAGAGGGGCACAAATAGTAAAAATTGGCTAGAAACCTGAAATGTAAAATATATGTTCCTTGGAGTATGGGCTCACTTATCGGGAAGGTGCTTTTTAGAATTTTGGGACAGGGACATTGCAAAAATGGGGATTAATGAAGCGAAAAGTGTCGCTTAAAGGCCTGCCCAAACCGATGGAGGTAGCAAGTTGAAATTTGGTATTAAAGTTCCTCCTCTATTGTAAACATCCGCTAAGATGAGCTTTTTGGAAATTTCCACAGGTAGGGTCAAAAACAGGAGAAGTCTCTCCCTTAACGGCCTGGCCAAACTGCTCGCACTAGGGAGCTTAAATTCGGTATTTGGGTTCCATCTCTAACGTAGACGTCCCCTAAGACTGTATTTTTAGAAATTCATACCGGGAGGAGTAAAAAGGGAAAAAAACTTCCCCCTTGATGGCCTGGCCAAAGTGCTGGATATAGAGACCTAAAATTATGTATGTAGTAGGTTCCTCCTCAAACGCAGACGTACTCTAAGACGGAATTTTTGGAAATTCCTACAGGGAGGGGTAAAAACGGAATAATTCTCCCCCTTGATGGCCTAACCCAGGGCTGGCAAAACTATGACACGCGTGTCAGTAGTGGCACACGAGAGGATTTTAGGTGGCACGCGACGTTTTGTTGGATATTTTCAAAAAATTTTAACTATTAGAAGACCAGCAAAAAATTCAGTTAAATGTTAAATTTCGGTACAAAAATGTGTGATTTAACTCTATAATGAAATAAAATATTTCACAGAGCTTTTAAATCGTTAAAAATTAAATTTGATATCAGAAAAATTAAATTTGATTATCAGAACTTTCTTTGAAAATTTCTAAAATTCTATATTGAAAGAAGTTTAAATGCTTCGATGAGAAAATGCCTTATAATCGGAGAAATAAAGAACACCAGAAAATTGCACAAAAACGGAAAACAACTTGTAATAAAATTGGATCTAAAAAATTAAGTTTTTTTTCAGAGGGAAAATAGGTGCTACGAAGTTACCCTCAATAAAATAAAGGCTGAAAATAAGTTTCATAATCAAATAACCCCCCAAAGGAAAAAATTAAATAATCTGCAGTGAAATAATGTTTAAAAAAATAAATAAATAGTAAAAAAAGTTAACACTGTGCTAGTTGAAAAATCCAACAAGCGGGGCAACCGGTGGGGAAACCTATTTCGAGTACGCTGAATCTAGCCGTGCTAGCCGATTTTCTACACTCTAATTAAATTCTGTTGAGATTTACCCAACTTATAGCAGGAAACTGTACTCCTAATATAAATATAAATGCTTATGTTGCTATTTCCAGATAAAAATGTGTTTGTAGATATGTAGTAATTCAAAAAAAAAATCCGTTTTACCTTTTTCTTTATTATTAAATTTTTTTTTTAATTTTTTCCAATCTAAAATGTAGAGTAGTATTTATTATTATTATAAGTCAGTATATTTACCAACTTTGTGCGTACAACTTTTATTCAACAAAAGAATAGTAATTTTAGGCATAATGTGTTTATTTGTAGGTGGCACGCGAGAAACTTTTACAAAAAAAAATTGTCCGTTTTTGGCACGCAGCGAAAAAAGACTTGCCACCCCTGGCCTAACCGAACCCTTCGGCTAGAAACCTGGAATCTATAATATGTTTTCCTTGGAGTATGGGCTAACTTATCGACAAGGCAATTTTAGGACTTTGGACAGGAACGTGGTCAAAATGATGGTTCAAAAGGGGAAAATTGCCCCCCCCTTTAACGTCTGCGTCTTTAGCTAGAAACCTAAAACTTAAAGAACAAGTGTATATGGAACACTAAAATTAAGAAAATAAATGGGAAACGAGTGGAATTGAAACACTACACAAGTGGAACGAAATGGATATAAACGTTGAACGAGTGGAATTGAAATCATAGACAATGGAAATGGATTGGAAAAGGGAACGAAATGGAATGAATTATAGAACGAAATGGAATGAGGAGCGAGATAGCATGGAATGGGGAACGAGTGGAATTGAAACACTGCAGTTAAAAGAGGAATTGAACGGAGGAAGTGCAAAGAAATGGAATGGAAATAGAAGCGACTGATATCAATATCGATACACAAGACAGTAGGAATAATATGGAATGAAACGGGGAACGAGTAGAATTGGAATAACAGATAATGGGAACGAAATGCAATGGAATGATGAACGAAATGGAATCTTGGCAGAAGTTGTATTGGAACACTAAAATTGTTAAAAAAAAAATGGGAATGGAATTTGAATGACTCAAACTGCCGGAGTTTGGTACTTGAAATTTCGCATGTGATTGAGGCAAGATTATATATATTTGGGATTTTTACTGGGAGGAACAAAAAGGGGTGAAGAACTCCTTTTAATTACCTGTTCAAAAACTATCCACGGAATATGAAACTTATGTAGCATTGAAACATACTCTCCAAAAAGTTAAACAAATTTTCTAAAAGAGAAAAAACTTTAGAAAAGGAATGGAACTTATATATTCTGATATTTAAACTGCAGGTAACGAAGCACCGATGGAAGAAACCGATGCAGTAAATTTTCCAACTGAATTTGTGAATTTAATGGAATTGCCAGGTCTACCTTTACATAAACTGGAATTAAAAAAACTTTACGGCACGCTAACAACGTAGCGGGCTTTGCCCGCTATCTTTAATATTATAAAATGCTTTCCAACCCTGCTTTACGTTATTTTCATTCAAAACACAAATGAACAAAACTACTTATGGGTCTATCTACCTAAGTTCGCACTTTACCAAATTATCTTGACATACACACGTATATTGCAATTTATAATGGATTCCTTACTAATAATCCACTTTCATGAGAAAAAGTGATCAAATATTTATTTATTAATATTTTTTAAATAAAAAAGTGAATTTAAAAAAAAACGACCTATCTACGCCGATTTCTTGAACAACAGACAATTAGTTGTTTCATGCCAGGCACGTAGCTAGGTGGGGGAGTTGGCTTGGGTGCTCGAGCCCCCCCCCCCCCCCGAAATTATTTGACAAATTTTGAAATGTAACAAAATATAATATAATAAAAAATATTTATTTTTTGTTGAAATCAAATACCAAATTACCAAGTTTCTGAAGTTTTCATAAATAAAATAGACTCTAAATTCAATTGCGAAAACTGCTTTCTAAAAATTTGTCTAAGCTTTTTGGTGGCCATAGAAACTGTTTTTATGGTTTTTTTTGTAAAAATCTTGAATAGTTATGTGTTAGGGTTTGCCGGGAATTCCCGGGAAAATAATATATTTTTCCCGGGAAAACGGGAAATTTTAAAAATATTAAGTTTTTTAAATTGTTTTTGTTTGGAATAGGATTTTTAAAATTTTTCAAATGTATATTTTAGTTAAAGTCGACTTTAGTTAAAATATTGGGTGGCAGTATACCTTGACTTGGCTTATTTTTGGAGGATTCTGGTTGGTTAATTTATTTTCAACCAATCAAAACGTTTGAAAATATAAATATTTTTGTAAGGTTTTCATACACAAAATAAACAAAACCGTATGATTAAAAATAAAGTCGACTTTAAATTTAAAATACTCCTTTATATTAAGGGCCAATAATTTTTTAAGTAATGTTTTCATTAATAAATGTGATATTTTCAAGTAAGTTTACTTTATTTTAATACACCTGCTTTCAAACTAATATATTCTTTTATATTAAAGAATAAAATGTCAGGAGTTTGGAAAGACTTCACAAAAAAGGACAATGCAGCGCAGTGCAATATTTGCCGTAAAAGACTAATGGTTAATGGAGGTATCTAAATTTGGTTATCCGACATCTAAATTTGGTTCACAAAATAAAATTGGTGGTCATGCAACTTTTCTTGAAGAAAACAACAACAAGAATAACGTTCCAGCTAAAATTAGCAAAGTACCCGAAGAAAAAAGTGTAAGCTGAATAGGCATTGAGCGTTTTATGGTAGGGCAAACATTTCCTGAAGTGGTATCCAAATTAGCCGCAGTCGACGGAATGTCAATCCGCATCATAACTAGATCTTCGTTTATTCGAGAAAGTTTTTATAATAAAAACCTGGCATTGCCAAAAAATTTTACAATAATCTAAAAGATATCATGATAAAAGAAATATCGAGCATTATTTCTAATAATAGGAGATTTACTATAATCTTAGATGAATGGACAAGAATACCACAAAAGAGATATTTGAACAGACGTATCTATAAACGGAAATAATTCATTTTATAATCTGGGGTTGGTTTATATATCAGGAAGATGTAATGCTGATGAAATAAGAAGAATTGTAGAAATAAGCCTAGAAGAGTTTTATTTGTCTTTGGAAAATAACAATGTGGCCACCATATCTAATGGACCAAATGTGATGAAACGGTTTGTTTCCGACAGTGCAGTAGTGGGTGCTTTCTGCTGGAATCATGCAATTCATTTGGCAGTGCTTAGAGTAATTTATGTGAAATCAAATGTTCAACATTCTGATACTTTTCTTTGAATTCTCACTACACAGACTGAATTTGTACTGAAATAGTGTTTTTTTTTAACAAAAATTACTTATATAGGTGGTTTTCATTAACAATTTTGTTTAAAAATATTTCCCGGGATTCCCGGGAATCGATTTTTTTTATTCCCGTTTCCCGGGAAATAAAAAAGTCCGGGAAATCCCAAACCCTATTATGTGTGCTAGGCTTAATCAAAGAGGTTAGAAAATAAATAGAATGCAATCCTCTCTTTTACTGAGATAAAATTTATACTGCAAATATATACTGCAAATAGGAAACATAAATTTTTTTCGCAACTTTTAATTGATAAGTGACTATTTTTTATTGTTACTATTGATAGCTTTCGTCATATTTATTATAAGATAAACATAAAATTGACAAATTAACCTTCGGTTTTCCTTAAAAATTCCAGGTTTCCTGCTTGCAGGCACAAGCTGTTAGTATAGGGTGATAATTTGGCATAATTCTCCATTTTTTCCCACCCTAAGTTGAGCATTATAATGTTGGATTTTCATACTTTTTTTTAAATTAAAATTATTAACTGTCCGTGAAAAAGCGTAGGAGAAACAAGAAATTTATTCTGGAAGTGACTGTAAATTAAATACATATATAAATTCGGATTTGACTCAAGAAGCTTCTTGCAGTATATTTAACAAAACTATATTCTGCGGTTTTAGAAGATCCTGCAAAATGATCATCGCGGTCAGAATCAATGTTTCGAACGCGAAATGAAAGTACACTGTTGCCAAAACAAAACCCTCAAAGTGTTTTGCAAATATAGCTCGATTTTTAATTTGATGGCCTCTTGAAACATGTGTATATTTTAATCACGTTTTCGGCACAAAGACGCACTATCAGTTGCTTTTTATTCATATTATTTGTTATTAGCAGTTTGGTGTTAGAAATTGTCGAAATCTATTCTATTTTTCTAATTCTAACACAATGCACTCGCATAAGTAGTGGGCATCCCCTGAGTTTTAGTCTATCGTAAAAAAAATTAGAAATTGTGAGTAAAAATGTGAGCACACCCGGAAGTTTTCACACAAAATAAAACATTTTATACAAACAAATAATCGGAATTAAAATTTCTAGAATTTGGCATTATAGTTCAGAGTTCATTTCAATCAATTTTATTTTTGAACTAGTGTGTTCTTCTAGTTCACTTGTTCATTCGAGAAATTTTTTCAGTTGTTCTTACACTAATATAAAAGTCTTTAGAAATTTTTGCTGAAAAAACAGCTGAATCCAGCAAAATCCGTTTGCTAAACATTAGAAAGATACAAAGAGCAGGAAAAAATCTGTTAAATTTACAAAATTTCAGCTATATTTTAGTTAATCGAAAATGACAATTTACCCTGCTAAAATCAGCAAAAAATTTACTGGAAATTAGTCGACCAAACCATCACAAAGAATTTAAAATTTTTAGTATTTTTTTTTTATTTTCTTAATGCGAATAAAAATCTGCACTACAGAAAGCAGTCTATTATTTTCTAGCAAATATTTCTGTTTATTGTAGCAGGAGAGACCGCTATTTTTTTCAACTCAAATTTAAAGATAAATTAACTTTTGAATACATAACAATTTCTTTACTGATTTTTGTCTACTAATATTCAGCAATATTTTTTAGCCAATATTAGCAAGGTAAATTTGCAATTCAATTAAACGAAATTTAACTCAAATATTACTAAAACAGTTGCATTTTTGCTGTACTTATCTTACTAATATTTAGCAAAAAGGATTTACTAATTTCAAAAGCTTTCTGTGCAGGGCCCCTTTTAACTAATTTTGAGTACCTTTTTTTTGCTATTTTTTTAGGATTTTTCTATCAGTATAAGATTATATTATGTCAGTGGTTTGTTTGATAATTCCGAATAAAATAAAAGAACCGAAAAGAACAGTTGAAATTTAACTTATTCGTGAACGCGAGAGAGTTCCTAACTCGTAAAATGTGCAACATTTTTGGGCTTTCGCGCCGCACAGATATTTCAAGAGGTCTTAACATAAAAACCCGAGCTAACTTTGCAAAATCCTCTGGAATTTTACTTTCATTTCGCTTTTGAAATTATTGTTGTGCTTTGAAAATTGGAATGGCGCACTCCATTGGAAATCAAAATAATAATGATGTAATTTACTTTAAATATTTAACCTTTTACGATAATCTATAAAATTGTAATAAAACCCCAGCAAAAAAAGAGATGCCGAAGCAGTAGAAAAAGCACTATAATTGATGATCTAGATGCACTTCTTTTTTAACATAAACACTAATGATTTTAACATTGAGTTGTCTTAGGAGAGGAGTATTACAACTTCAACATTCTTCGGAAAAAAAATCATGTGTTTTTTATTTTACAAAACATTTTTATTGCCGCCATCGGGTATCGAACTTACGACCTCACGATTGCTACTCTAGAGCTCTACCGCCGAGCTATTCTTTGATATAAAAGTTGGGTGACATAAAAACGACACTTTTTTACTGCGAGATATTGTTCCTTATTCTCTTCAATAAAAGAACTTATTAAACAAGTGTAAAAGGTACATTCCAATTCAATACTGTTTTCAGTACTATTTTCACAGTTGCATAAAAAGCAAATATATATTTTTAAAAATTAAAAAAATATTGAATTTAAAAAAAATTAACAGAATAAAAAAAATGGAAACAAATTATTGGTCCCGCCGGAAATCGATCCCGCGACCCTCTGTTTGGAAATGCCAAATGATACGAAAATCACTTTTAGAGCAATTACTCTTTAGCACCAATACTTAACTGATTTTTTGGATGTTGTTTAGAAGTAATTCTAAAAGAGCTGTAAAAATATACTAACGGATATTTTAGATGCAATGAAAGAAGTAATTTATTGATGTTCAGAATAACTTCTAAAAAAGCAGTAAAAATACACTAACAGATACTTGTGAAGCAGTGGAAGAAGTAGTTTGTAAAGCATTACATCCAAGTGCTGGGACCTTTTAAAAGACCTTTGTCCAAAAAGTATTAAAAGATAATTTCACTATTAAAATCAAGTAACAAAACTATGAGAAACAGTATTTAAATTGTTTAATCCATTTTTTACCAACATATCTCTAAAGACACGTCTACCTATCCTTCTACGAAGTTTTGTCAGAAAATAATCACGGAATCCTTGCTAGGCAGAAAATGGGTAAAACCATATACTCCATATCACAAACGGATTGCAGAAAATTTTAAGTATTGACAAAAAACTGAAATTTTTGAAAATTGAAAACACCTAGAAATCAAATTACACTTGAAATATATAATTTAGTTTAGAACTTAGAAAATGCGTTAGAAATTAAATTTTCCTTTATGGTTATTAGCCACTCTTACTTTTGTAATATTAAACAAGTTTTAAAAACCTTTAGGCCCTTACAGATATTTTTGGGTTCTTACAGATATTTTTATAAAATTTTCTGCCTCTGTCTACTATTTATTAACTTCTCTTTTTACTATTAAAAAAAATTGTAAAAGGGACATCCGGTGCAATGATAAACAAATAACACCATTGTGAAAATTCTAAATTTTAATTAAGCAAAGAAATACACAAAATAAAACTTCTATATATAAAAATTAACTGAACGAAGCCAAAAAAACTTTTAAATGCAAAAAATATGTGTTTCTGTGCGATTTTTGAGACTAAAACTATACGCATTTTAGTTTTTTTTCTTTTAAATAGTTTGGGTTAGAAAAGTGATTTTGTGCGTTCGCGTACTTTTGGGTAATTTTGACTTTTAGATAGAGGATTTTGTGATTACTCTCATTTTATTGAACTTTACACAAAAAGTAAAGCAGCACACTTAACTTAAAATAACGAGTTTTTCTTTTAAATTTTATAAGCAAAAAAAAAAAAAAAAACACGGAAAAATTAAACAAAAAATTTGTGAAAATTTAAAATAGAATTTTAAGGTACATTTTAATTATTTTGTATGGTAAGAAATTTAAAATAATAATCGACTTTTGTGATTTAAAATCGACTTTTTCTTTTTTATAGTAAAGGTGATTGTGTTTTATTTTATCTAAAAGAAATTTAATTGTAAACTTTAAGGCACGCTAACAACGTAGCGTGCTTCGCCCGCTAGTTCTTTTATATATAGAGATTGAAGGGTTTGATTTAAACTAAACTAATGAAAACAATTTTTTCTGTAGGAAATCGTTTTTACCAAGAATGATTGTATAATATTACATACTCTAGTTTTTTCGTGTATTTAAATTTTAATGATGCAAACCGAGAGATTAAATTTATATTAACTAAATTTATAGTGTAGGTTGTTTATTTTTCTCTTGTCAAATTATTTTAATAACGTAGGTACTCATCAGCGTTATTTGAAAATGCCTGCCATCTGGTGTATAATATTGGCAACTTTTGTTATATCTTTATATTTGACATCTTTGAACTTAAAAAAATTTGTCTATAAAATGATATAAAATTAAAAAACGGTAAGAACTTGGATTTTGCCTAAAGTTAGGTGTATTTAAGAGAAAATCGAAAATATAGTTCATATATCCTAATATTCGCTACCTCTATCGTACGAAAAAACCAATTTTGTGGAGACTTATAGGTCTAAACAAGGACCGATTCTAAACAAAGTCAACAGATTTTGTTCGTGGGCCCATGTGAATCAGGGTGCTGCTTTAAAAATTTCATTCGTAAATTATTGTTTTCTTCTACTGAATGGCAGAAAACAGGCTTTGAATTCAGTGAACTTATTTTATTTTCTTTCAATTCAGTGAACTTATTTTATTTTTTTTTCAATTCAGTGAACTTATTATTTTTTTTTTAATTCACTGAATGTAATTTTATTTTTTTTTAATTCACTGAATGAAAATGAAATTGAATGAATTCAGTGGTGAATTAATTCAGTAAGAAACTAATTCCCTTTTTTCCGTTCGATTTAAAATTGAACGCGTTCAGCGGTGAATTAATTCATTTGATTTAATAAAACGAACTATTGCAATTGAATTAATTCGTAACAAAATAAATCGAACGAAATCAAATATGAATTAATTCCATTCAATATATGGTGCTTAGTGAATTAATTCATAGAATTTTTATTTCAGAATTGAAAAATTGAATTAAGAAATTAATTCTTCAAAGCTCTGTATGTTACTTTATGTACTTATATATAGCACATGCAATTATATGTAGGCCAGTATGTAATAATATAAAATCACATGTCTCCATATTAAAACCTTTGAGGAAAAAATATCTAACATATGACTATATAAAAGTATATCTACTTGAATTTAAAAGCATATGTGGCCATATGTAACTATAACTTACTATATGCAATTACATAAAATAATATATGTTTATATCAAAACTTTTTTACTCGAGTAAAGAATTGTGTAACTTAGCAGAAAATTTTGAAGTTGTATTTTACTGAAGATGTTCTGCAAATATGCATTTTTTATTTTTAGCGTGTATGTATTTAAATGGTTAGCAACATCTTGCAATATATAACGAGCACCATTACTTCTTTCATAAGTTTTAATCAGAGCCCACCATATCTCGGTTCTCGGTACTCCCTCTTATCTTATTCCCTGTATTCCCGGTACTCCCGGTTCTTGCTGCAAGAAGCTTCCGGAGCTTGTGTTAATCCCGGTATTCCCGGGCAAACGCTATAACCGCTATTTACGTTGAAAAATCGTTTATTTGTAGTTATTATCAGTTAGAGTAGAACTAAATGCAGATTATTTGTACAAAACTCTCTATATTTTGCACATTATGTACACCATTTCCACATCGGTTTAAACCAATCAATAGAAAGTTCGTATAATTAATTCTAATCGTCCCAAATAATATCTCATATCGATCTATGGCATGGACCTGTCGCCAGTAAATTTTTCTATGCTTATATAAATATAATCTTTTTCTGGTGAAACCGCACTGCCATTCTCATATCGTTTAACCACAAGTATTAAACTTTCGCGCGAATAGTTTCAGATGCATTAATAATAACTAGGGCATGGAATTTCATGCAAATGAATGTTTTTTCTCAATAGTCCAAAACTAATATGGAACAAATATTTATCCGAATCATCAAATTTAGAACGAAATGGCATCGATTTGTAGTTGCATATTTTTGCATATTATGTCATAAATGCATGTTTTTGCATATTTTGACTTTAAATTCATATTTGGTGCCTTTTTAATGCATATTTTGTGCTTTTTAATGCATATTTGTGCATATTTTTAATTTTTAGGGGCATTTCTTATTTTGTAAAAAAATATAAAAAATTGATACGTTTTCATATTTTGAATCAATCAAAATAAACATTCTTATAACCTTTTTGACCTATGGGAAATCTTCGAGTTCCGTGTCTGTTTGCAAAAAAGCTAACTTAAATACATTTTAAAGTTTTAGAGTGCATATTTTTGGAAAAATAATAGTTTGTAGTGCATTTTTCTTATATTTTTAATGCATATTTTACTTTTTTAGCCGCATATTTTAGGCGCATATTTTACATTTTTAAGTGCATGAAATTCCTTGCGCTAATAATAACCGTCCGAAGTTATAGAATGATTTCAATCTACACTTTGGATATTCCAGTCGGGTACCTAGAATTTCATTTAATAAAACTGGGGTACCGGTCCGAAAATAGATTTCAGATAAACTGAAATTGCGCGTGAATAACCCCAGATGCATTGGCTACAACTGTACCAAATATTGAGTCTTTCGGAAATAACATGTGGAAAAACGAGCCCGATACCAAAGTTTTTTTTTTTTAATGAAATTAATAATTTCCTGATTGTAGCTGTAACAACTGTAAAAAATATGGACTCATTACGATATACTATGGGGAAATACGAGCCCGGTACCTAAATTTTTTCTAATAAATTATTAATTTTTTCATTACACCGCCAATAATTCCACATAGATCCACCAAATTAACTTAAATTACATGTTAATAATCGCAGATGCATTGCTAATAATATTACGAAATATTGAGCTATTTCCAGTCCAGAGTTTTTAACTTAAAACTAACATTATTTTTTCGGGTACCGGAACAACAATTCCACATTGTTGGTCCGGTATCCGAAATACTAACTAATTTGGAGCTGATAATGTCGGCCCAGTGTCTATATCAAAAGTTATGCTTATATGAGAAAATCTACGAAACAGGTCGATTTCAGATTTTAAAAATGAAAAATTTTAAATTAGTGGCACACATTTTTTACTAGATTAACTTATTTAAAATACATTAAAAAGAAGTAATCCGTTCGCGTGAATAAATTTTTTGAGTGCTGAAAATGTTATAAACAAAAAACCGCACACATTTTCGCTGATAAATATTTTTAAATTTTTGGATTTTTTGGGCGTGCGACCATACATTTTTAAATAACTTTTCCGTGCTGAGTCCGAATTTGATTTCCAAATTATTCCAGCACATCTGTTTTTTGAGCAAATTGAGGTCAAAGTTACCAAAAATCTTTTTTGGCTATTTTTGAGTTGTTTTTACACACTTTTACCTCGATTTAATGAAAGAAGATGACACAAATTGTTCAATCATCACGGTAATTTTATTCGAAAATGCATAGTCTCACTATATTTCCATTATTGATTATAAGTAATGTTGTTTTTCTAATTTTTCCGTCCGTCCGTCTGTCTCTCCATGTATTGTTGTGCGCACGCTACAGGTCGCAAATATTAAGATTTTTTGATAAAATTTGGTAGACCAATTTATATCGGCCCAAGAACGAAGTCTATTGATTTTGGTTTAAATCGGTCTATGTTTGGACCGATATAAATTTCCCTCAAAACTGCAGCACAAAATTGAATGGCACATTCACGGTTTAAAGAATTATGGGATCAAATATGTCTTCATTACTATTATTATCTGAAAGTGCTAAATGGATCGGACGAATTTCGTATACACTACAACATATCTTTCTCCAAAATTCGCTAAAAGGTTAAATTCAAATTGAAGGCACATCCACAGGTTTAAGAATTATGGAGTCCAATCTATCTGGAACGGTAGATCTTACACATAGAGAATAAATCAGTTGGAAATCGAATACACTTACCATGATTTTACCACTATAATATAAATTTGATACCAATTTAATAATATCAGTTGCGTTTATAAAAAGTTTTACTTAATAAGAGAAAATTAGATAATACAACTGATTAGTTATTATTTTTCTACAAAATTCGGGCCTTCCAACCAATTAAGGCCAAAGTAAAATGTTTAACATCCATTCGATAGTGCCAATTACTTGAAGAATTATTTTTAGTTTACTCTTTGCCATTAGTTAGCTTTTGCAATTAAAACTTGGTTGTAATAATCAAATTGCAACATAATTATTTTTATTAGTTCTTTACTAGCAATTTTATATTGAATGATGGCCACATTAACCAATGTTTATAATACATCGGAAGTATCTTACTAGATTTTCAGTTATAACACCCAAAATAAAATTGCTGAAACAACACTGGTGACCACAACCGAAAACAAATTACAATTTGGAAATTGTAACCGATATGTATAATGGCTCAATATTTAATTTGTGAACAAAAAACTAGATGAAAAAATTTTGAAATGGTAAGTTAACCCTTTTTTTAAGAAATTACGGGACTGAATTCCCTTCTTAAATTTTTTCAGATTGGTAGATGAACAATGGTCATCCAAGTTATGGAAAAAAACAGTTGAGGATGAAAATCAGATTGGGATATTGAATATGTGGCTTAAAATTATAAGATCTTCCATCAACTACATTTTCTGAAGATATGTTGTATGTATTTTTATTCATGTTAATATGTTTAAAGTTTTTGAAAATAAAAATAAACGAATAAAATTATTTTATTGTATTTAATTCGGTAGGAATTCATAAATAAATCCGGTTGCATCTACCGAAAATGTCAATTCGGTCGGATTTACCAATATAATGTTTTCTAATTCAGTAGGTATAACTGAAAATTTGGTATTCGTAATAAAATAAAATTGGAACTCCAACTGAATAATGTTATAGTACATGCAACTACCAAAATTCGGTTGGCAACAAATTAGGTTACCACAACGAATCTGTTCTCTGTGTGTATCATTTTTTTTTTTTTTTTTTTTTTTTTTTTATTTATTAAACAACTTTATTCATATTTAGTTATAAAATACAGATATTATGCCTCAGCGCCATTATGGCATTATAGAGGCGAGTTGGCGAAATAAATTACAATTTAGCACTTTTTAAAGAAAAAATACTTCAAAAATATAAAATTATATAATTAATAAAGAATAGAAAAAAAAAAATATAAGAAATAATGTTCCAATTAAAAGTATTTAATGATATCAATTGTGACAATACATTTTACGGCAGAAGCTCTTCCAAATTTTGTAAAATATAAGTCTTCAATAAAACTTTAAATGATGAAATTTGGTTTATAATTTTTAAACTTTCAGGTAATTTGTTGAACTCGCGACTACACATATATTCAATACGCTGTTTAGTTGTTTCCAGCCTACACCAGGCGGTAGCTAGATTGCTGTTGTTCCGTGTATTAATTGCGTGTTGGTTTCTTACAAACTGCACAGTGTGATGTCCAATATTATTTATGCACTTGAAAACATATAACAAAAGTTGATATTTATACACTCCATGTACTGGCAAAATAGATTCGAATATATTGTTATATAACAATATTGTTGGATATGTTGGTGAGAGGTTTGCAACTACCTTTAACGCTTTATTTTGAGCTCTTTGAAGAGATTTGATTTCAATACCATTCTTGTATCCATATAAAATTGCTAAATAGTTAAAATGACTATGTATCAATGCATTATAAATTAAAAGTTTTGTATTCTGTTTAAATTTGTTCTTGAATTTATACAAGATGCCCGTAGCTTGAGCTGTCTTTGTTTTAAGATGACGGATATGTTGCCCCCAGGTAAGGTTGCTCTGCATATATATACCTAAGTATTTTATTGAGTTAACTTCCATTATTCTTTCCCCATCTAAAAATATACTGAAGTTATTAACCAGGTTATTGTAAGGCTTAAATCTTATCAACTTTGTTTTACTAGCATTTAAAACCAATTTGTTAATTCTAGCAAATTCAAATATTAAAGAAGCATCGCATTCCATATATGCTTTAACAGCTGTTTCATGTTTATAGGGATAGAATAAACAAATGTCATCTGCATACATAAAAAGTTGGCCTGTAAGGTTAAGGTTTTGAATATCATTCAAGTAAATTGAAAAAAATAATGGCCCCAATACACTGCCCTGAGGAACGCCATGTTTTACTAAATCGCAAGAACTTTTGCTCGAGTTCACTTGGACATATTGTTTACGATTGCTTAAATAACTTTTAAACAGGGTCAGTTCCCTGGCGCAAAAACCATAATATTTAAGCTTTTTCATAAGAATATCATGATCTATAAGATCAAATGCTTTTGTAAAGTCATAAAATATGCCAGCTACGCCACTATGACCTTCATCCAAACCTCGACAGATGCAATTAACAACATTTACAACCGCTTCCTCCGTACCACATCCTTTTCTGAAACCATACTGAAAATCGTTGAATAGATTTTCGTTTTGCATGTAATTGGAAATTCTTGAATGCAAAATTCGTTCAAATATATTGTTTATGACAGGCAAAACTGCAATTGGTCTATACATATCAACAGAAGTACAATTTATACCCTTAGGAATTGGCACAACTTTGTGTATTTTTAAAATATCAGGGTATGTTGCTTTGTCCACCATGTTATTGAACACTCGCACTAAATATGGCGTGAAATCATTAACACAACTTAAAACAATTTTAGGTGATATACCGTCATGACCAGGACTTTTACCCGGAGATAATTCTAAAATAATATTATGAACTTCATCTTGGGTGGTGTTTTCGATACGAAACCTGTGATCATGGAGGATTAATGTTCTTAGAGAATTGCATGTATCGTTGGGAAATTGATCAATTTGTGCCCTCAAATCTTCAACTGATTGAAGGAAATGCTTATTAAACGTCTCAGCTTTCTGAAAGTCATCCAAAATCAGGTCTCCATTCGCATCTTTAATGTTTATAGATTTCTTGGCAGTCCTTCCAAGTGTTTCATTAAGAAATTTCCAACATTTTTTGGGATTTTGCTGCATTTCATTCAAGTTATTTTCATAAAAATTATTCATTGAATCTCTGCAAGCTTTTTTCACAACTCTACTGATTCCTTTTAATCTTTTTTCAACATCGGCATTATCAGGCTTTGTTCTTCTCATCCTCAAGAGTCGCTTTTTTAACTTTATTAAGTTTTGCAAATTTCCATTTATCCATGGCGTAATTTCTTGCTTTAGATTTCGATTTACTTTCTTTTCCACTGTAGCATTTTCTAAAGCTTTACTAGCACATAAAATTAAAGCTGTTGTGTCGATTTCTACATCCTCTGTCTCTTGTATTGTTGGCAAATGGTCATGGATATAATCATTTACCCGATCATAGCTGTCATTATGTGAAAGTGCTAAACAGATCGGATTTTATTTTTAGGCTTTACATCAATTTTCGTTGTATAATACGCTAAAAATCCAACTTTAAATTGACTAGCACATCCACAGATAAAAGAATTAATGGCTGAAATCTGGCTTATATATCAGTATCAAAAAATTTTCAATTGCATTGAGGCTGAAAGCGCAAAAATTAAAAATGTCTGAAATTACTCTTTATTCAAAAAACAGAGTTACAGATTGAGGGCACCTATTTTTTCAACAAGTGGGAGATTTTCTAGCATCAGAATTATTATCCACCAAAGGTTTTGGGCGATTTCCTTTTATACTGAAAAAGTTATAACCAAACTCTTGAAAGTTACAAGCAAAACTAGGGTAAATTAGGGTAGTTTTTAATTGAGTAGTGCACATTAGCAGTATAAATATTAAAATTTAAGATGTTAGCCGGATTAAATTCGTTGCCTCGAAAATGCTGAAACCATCAAAAATATTATATATTGTTATTAAAATGGTTTAAATCCTGAGTAACATGGAATCGCCCGGTTCCGTAGATTTGCCTATATGTATAAAAATATGTATGAAACAAATTTTTAAAAGTTATCAGCATTTACATACATAATATGTCTTATTTTATTAATATAATTCTTTATATGGATGAAATCAAAAAATGTGATAAATTTTTGGGCCAAATTTGTGAGAAGCAAAAAGTGTTAATATTTCGGTTTTTTCTTAATGGAATCAGTAAGTTTAGTCATTATAAACCTAATTGCAAAAAATCTGTTCTACAAGTTGTCGCAATAACTTTTTTTGCACAATTTTAATTTTTTTTTGTTGTAACGGAGTTTACATTTCTGCAAGCAAAATATATAACAAAAAAAATTGCGTACGAATTTTCTTCAATTTATTAGTTTTTCGTATTTGGGTTTTGAAATTGCTTTCCAATGATATATAATTTGTGTTTATCAAATTGGCGGTTTCGCGAATAAAAATACAATTCATTCCGCAAAAAAAATTTTTATTTTTTTTTTTTATTTTTTTTTTTATTTTGTATTTTTGGTCCTTTTAAATGCTTTTCAAAAATATAAAATTTTTTAAAATCCAAACAGCGGTTGCGCAGTTACAAAATAATATATTAAAAACATAACATTTCACTATCAAAAAATTCTTAAATTGTGTGAAACAAATTTAATTTGTCAAACTAATGTCAGTAATGACTCGAAATATCGATTTAAAACCAATGAAATGCAAAATCAATCGTTTTTCGCTCCAACAGCTTAGGGTAAAAAACTGATAACTTTTTTTGTTTGACGCAAAATTATTAGTTGAATCGTCTTTTGACGCATAAATATTAGTTGAATCACCTCTGTTTATGGTTATTTTAAAATGTTTTAAACATTTATCTACATTTATTTGAATGAAACCTGATGCAAACAATTGTGGTTACGGAGTTTACATTTGGTTACTTTTTTCGTTTTCTTTTAGAAACGCTTTGTCACAATTTTTTTTTTTTCCGAAACAAAATCGCATGACGCCTACAAGGTGAGTCCAAATATGACATTGTTTTTCTTACTCGTTAAATAGTTTGGTGTAAAAATTAGGAAAGGGGTTTACAACATTTTTTCAAATCTTATTAAAGACATCCTTTTTCATCTCGAGAATGTTACATGCTGCAGGAAAGCTTCAAGTCTGTTATACTGGATGATTACTTACAGTCCAACGATCATTTGAGTATAAATAACATTATACTTTTCGCAATATAAATAATAGATAACTCCAAAATTCTGGTATATGCATTTTTATCAAAAATTATGATGAAAAATCGTTACAGAGTTGAAGTCGTGATAGCTAAGATATACGAAAAATTTTGTAAAATGTATTAATTTTTATTAAAAACGGCACTTTTCCTCTCCATAAAAATTCTTACAGTTAGTGTTAGTGTAAAGTTAAAAAACCTTATGAGTTACTTGTTACGGAGTTTACATTTGGCCTATAAAATTGGTCACAAATTTTATGTATTAACCAAAAATTGGTCAGATTGTTATAAATTTTGTAAAACAGGTGACAATGCGCTGATATATATCGAAATATGTAACTCAAATGTAATCCATGCATTAGAAATTCGGTGGTTACACTGTTTTTATCACATTTTTTGATATCACCCATATAAAAATTCACTGAAAAATATTGTATATAAAATTCTTAATGTGATGACCGAATATACCAGTTTTTCCGGAATACCGCAAGAACCGGGAATACTGTTAGAACCAGGAACACTTCAGGAACCGGTGATAAATAGATGTATGTAGAGTAGATGAGAATAAAGTTCTTTCAATGAATTAGAAAAATTATATTAAACATTTCGCGAATTAAAAATAAGAAATTTTATATCACGATTTTCTATAAAAAAAAAAAAAATAATGAAAAATCTCCACACGCAGAAAAAAGGTGAAACATTTACAAAAATCAGAGTAAAAGTTTAGAAGGTTCCTGGTAGATACAATTATATAAAACTGAAGACAAATTATGTCATGACGCTTAGGTAAATTTTCAAAAATATAACACATATATCAAAATAAATCGAAGACTTTGTTTTATATTACAACACGCAAAGAAAAATTAGAATTTTACTTTTAATAAAAAAACATTGTATATTTTACAAAAATATATACAAAAAATTTGCAAATTTTGTTACTTTTATATTATTTATTAATTTTTGTTTAATATTTTTCATTGTCCTATTTATTCTTCTGCCGAACATATTTTTTATTGTGTAAACAACCAACCCTTCGTGGCTCTGTTCGTTATTTCCATTCAATAACTGTATAATAATGCGAATGTATTATGCCTGTTGCCTCAACATAAAAATTTGCTACTTTAGCAAAATTTATTTCTGTTTTTGGCTTAAAATCTATCGATTTTAAAACATTTTTTTGTTAAATTTAACAAATCTGCATTTAGGTAAAAAATTAATAAATCTACAGTTTTATATGTAATTATACTGAGTCGCAAAATTTGTTCAAATTTAGAGTCTCGGAACCAGGCACCCGATATTAATACTTTTAAAACGTTTTATTTTGTTTTTTCCTCAATAAAAAAAAATCACTTGTGTACAAATGAATTTATTTTTCTTGATGGATATTTTGTTTTCATCAATTTTTTTATTTTTTGTTTTCTTTTCGAAAACAAAATTTTAAAAATATCCGTACTGATATTTTCAGGAAAGTTGAGAATTATTTTTATTTTGTACTGAGGAAAAAACAAAAAAAAAACGTTTTTTTTGTATTGAGGAAAAAACAAAATAAAACGTTTTAAAACGTTTTTTTTAGTTTTTTCTGATTACAATTACATATAAATTTTGTAAAAATTCTTAAAACAACATTCATATAGATATATTTCTGCATCCAATGATATAAACTTTTGCGTTATTAAAAAGTAATAAAAATTTCCGCCGAAAAGACTTCTACAAAGCATGATAATCAGCGATTAACATTCTGCAAGCAAATATGTTGATGCAAAACTATTCCTTTTGGCAAAATTTTTTGTTTTTGCAATCTAACTAGCTAATTTTGGTATAGGATATATGTATTATAGTCCCTAGATTATGGATTTTAAAGAACCCCACTTAAAAAATTGCAAATCAATGGCGGAACGCGAAAAAAAACTTTATATTACAAAAAATGAATTAAAAATTGTTATCAGAAATTTACATTCTGCAAACAAATACACTGATGCAAAAAATTTTCTTTTTGTAAAATTTTTTTTGCGAATTTTTTTTGCAAACTAACCACCAAACTTTGATATGAGAATATTGGTATTATAGTCCCAAGATTATGAATTTTAAAAATCCGCACTTAAAAAATTGCAAAAAAATCGCGGAACGCGAAAAAAAGCTTTTTGGTACAAAAAATAAATTTAAAAACTCAGTCAGCGATTTACATTCTGCAAACGAATATGTTGATGCAGAAATTTTCCTTTTTGCAAAATTTATTTTTCGCGAAATTTTTTGCGTACGAACTACCAAACTTTGACATAAGATATGGGTATCATAGACCCAAATTTATGAATTTTAAAAAACCGCACTCAAAATTTTTTAAACTTAATCAGCGATTAACATTCTGCTATACATATGTTAAATACATATACATATGTATATTGATGCAAAACTATTCCTTTTTGTAAAATTTTTTTTCCCAATTTTTTTTTGTTTTTGCAATCTAACCAGATAATTTTGGTATAGGATATAGGTATTATAGCCCCTAGGTTGTGAGTTAAAAAAAACCGCGCTTAAAAATTTGCAAAATAGTGGCGGAACGCGAAAAAAAGCTTTATGGTACAAAAAATTAATTAAAAAACTCAGTCAGCGATTTACATTCTTCAAATGAATATGTTGATGGAAAAATCTTCCTTTTTGCTAAATTTTTTTTCGCGAAACTTTTTGCATACTAACCACCAAACTTCGGCATAAGATATGGGAATTATTGTCCTAAGGTTAAAAATTTAAAAAAACCGCACTCAAAAAATTGCAAAATATTGGCGGAATGCGAAAAAAGCCCTTATGATACAAAAAAATAGTTAAGAAACCTAATCAGCAATTTATATTCTGCAAAAGAATACATTAATGGAAAAAAAAATTTGTTTGCAAATTTTTTTTGGCAATTTTTTTTTTGCGAACTAATTACCAAACTTTGGTATGAGATATGGGTATTATGGTCCCTAGGTTATAAATTTTAAAAATTTGCACTTAAAAAATTGCGAATGCTAAAAAGGTTTCATGGTGCAAAAATTTAATTAGAAAACTTATACAGCGATTTCATTCCGAAAATGAATAATATTAGTGCAAAATGCTGGTCAATTGGCAAACATTTTAGCAAAAAAAAAAATATTTGCAATATATGTTTGTATGTACCGCCCAACAGTTCACTCTAGGATATTATATGATTTTCTACAGATTTGAAACCAAAAACCATAATAGTATCTCCACCATAAAAATAAAACAAAAATTTTAAAATTCTATTCATATTTTTGTACTTAGTACAAAGATGAAAAACAAAAAAAAACGTTTTTTAAAACGTTTTAAAAAGTTTTATTTTTTTATCAATTTTTTTATCTTTGATATTTATACCTAAAGATATTTTTCGAATTTCAACTTGAGGGATATTTTTGTTTTAAAGTACATTTGAAATTTTTTGTTTTCGATTGAGAAATAAAAACATTTTGAACTTTAGTGATATTTATTTTTGATAAAAACAAAAAATAAAACGTTTTCTGGTGCCTGCTCGGAACCCTCCATGTAAGTACCCCAGCAAAAACAGACATTACCGAGTAACTAAGCGAGTAAGAAAGGGTTTCACTACTTACCAGGATATTTACTCGCAATATTACTTTTGTTCGCGATGTCCAAAAATTCATTGGTGGTCATTACGCTCTCGCTTACGAAAAAAGTGCAAATAACGAGTTACCTATATTGAAAGAATAAGTAGTTACTCACAAAGATAGAATAAGTGGTTACTCAGAAGTTAGGAAATAAGTGCTTACCCTACATTTTGGAATAGTTGGTCATATTGGAAATATAACTTTTTACCTCGGAAAATTTTCTATTCAGTTGGAAAAATGTTCGAAACAATTTAATAAATTAAATTGTTTCGAACCTTCTATAAATTAAAAAAGAATAAGCCAGTACTTATTTAATCAATTACCAGTAAGTGATTACTTTGCAACAATATATAAGTACTTCTATAACTTATTATCAGTAAGTCATTATTTTGTATTTTAAAGTAATACAAAAGGTAATGACCTATCATTACTTGGACACTCCAAAGGAGCAAACATTTTTTCTGTTTTGCTCTATCGCGCTTAGTTTTCGAGATATGGATCACTTTATGAAATGGAATGAAATCGAAAGGAATAGTGCCATGTTTAATTCTTCGAACACATTGGTGGAGCCCTCTAGGTGGTAAAAGCGGATATATGAATATAATATTTTAACAATAAAATGTGTAAAATTTAACAAATAGGTTCTTGAAAATTAGTTATAAATACATTTGAATATTAACACTCAAGATTAGTTCAAGTACTGAGGATTTTTAGTATAGTGTTAAATGAAGATAACTAAAATCTTTGTTTAAATCAGTGTTGTTTCAACTAAATTTAGTCAAATCGATTTGTATCCCGTTTGACAGATTTCTCTACTGACGTAGTATTTTAAGTGTACAAACTGTTCGTCTAAAAAAAAAAAAAACACAAATGAGAATTATAAGATACGTTTTCCGAACAAAAAATTGACTAATTAAAAAATGATTATGGCTGTAAAAGTATTGAGTACTGAAAAGCTGATTCTGGCTTTTTTAGGGTAGGGGAAAGTCGTGTACCTTGGATCGCGTGTACCTTGGAAATTAGCATTTTTTATCTATTTCCTTTTGATTTTTAAAAATGTGGTCTTCCACAAAGTGTTTTATTTAGCTTTATCTTCATCTTTAGCTAATATTATCATCAAAAAAGTATTTGGATATTACAAAAATTTGCAGCGTGTACCTTGGATCGCTAAAAGTAAATTATTTATTAAACTTTGAAGTCATTTTTTGCAAGTTTAGATTAGATTTAACAAAGCGGCAAATAAACATCGATATATAGACTCATATTTATACATATATTAGTTAATAAAGTAATATATTTGTTAATAAATAATAAAAGTTTTAATTTTTGTGAAATATTCAAGTGCGTGTACCTTGGATCGATTTTTGCGTGTTCCTTGGAACAATTTTAAAAAGATAAAATATTGCTTTTGTGACACTTTGAGATAAAGTAAACCTTGTTAACATATAATAATTAGTAAACCTTGTTTTAAATGTCATGTAAATAATTTTTGAAAAATGTTTTATTCACAGTTTTACATCAATCCGTGCGGTCATATTTTTTCTTGAAATATAACTTTTTTTTCACGATATACAAATAATTTAAATTATCGAAATTGTTGTATATTAGTTTAGTTTAAACTAATTTGTGTAGGTAATCCGTAGTTTTGATATTTAGTTACCTTTTTTTCTTTTCATACACAACAGTTATTGTAATAGTATTTTATTAAATAAATACATGAAATGTTTGCTTTAAACCGTTTTATTTTGCTAATTTTTAAAAAAGTTTCAAGGTACACTCTAACTTTTCCAAGGTACACGACATGAGTTAACATTGGCGATATTTTTTAAATTTGGCAATCCATGGAGATCTATGCACGCTTAAAAATACAACATTTCGTTTTTAAAGCTAGTTTTTATCTAAGTTAATTACCGAGATAATGGAGTTTTTATAAAAAAAAGGACCAAGGTATGTACACGACATTCCCCTACTCAGTGGTGAAGAATAGATACTCAGTAGTACGAATTTTCTTCAATTTATTAGTTTTTCGTATTTGGGTTTTGAAATTGCTTTCCAATGATATATAATTTGTGTTTATCAAATTGGCGGTTTCGCGAATAAAAATACAATTCATTCCGCAAAAAAAATTTTTATTTTTTTTTTTTATTTTTTTTTTTATTTTGTATTTTTGGTCCTTTTAAATGCTTTTCAAAAATATAAAATTTTTTAAAATCCAAACAGCGGTTGCGCAGTTACAAAATAATATATTAAAAACATAACATTTCACTATCAAAAAATTCTTAAATTGTGTGAAACAAATTTAATTTGTCAAACTAATGTCAGTAATGACTCGAAATATCGATTTAAAACCAATGAAATGCAAAATCAATCGTTTTTCGCTCCAACAGCTTAGGGTAAAAAACTGATAACTTTTTTTGTTTGACGCAAAATTATTAGTTGAATCGTCTTTTGACGCATAAATATTAGTTGAATCACCTCTGTTTATGGTTATTTTAAAATGTTTTAAACATTTATCTACATTTATTTGAATGAAACCTGATGCAAACAATTGTGGTTACGGAGTTTACATTTGGTTACTTTTTTCGTTTTCTTTTAGAAACGCTTTGTCACAATTTTTTTTTTTTCCGAAACAAAATCGCATGACGCCTACAAGGTGAGTCCAAATATGACATTGTTTTTCTTACTCGTTAAATAGTTTGGTGTAAAAATTAGGAAAGGGGTTTACAACATTTTTTCAAATCTTATTAAAGACATCCTTTTTCATCTCGAGAATGTTACATGCTGCAGGAAAGCTTCAAGTCTGTTATACTGGATGATTACTTACAGTCCAACGATCATTTGAGTATAAATAACATTATACTTTTCGCAATATAAATAATAGATAACTCCAAAATTCTGGTATATGCATTTTTATCAAAAATTATGATGAAAAATCGTTACAGAGTTGAAGTCGTGATAGCTAAGATATACGAAAAATTTTGTAAAATGTATTAATTTTTATTAAAAACGGCACTTTTCCTCTCCATAAAAATTCTTACAGTTAGTGTTAGTGTAAAGTTAAAAAACCTTATGAGTTACTTGTTACGGAGTTTACATTTGGCCTATAAAATTGGTCACAAATTTTATGTATTAACCAAAAATTGGTCAGATTGTTATAAATTTTGTAAAACAGGTGACAATGCGCTGATATATATCGAAATATGTAACTCAAATGTAATCCATGCATTAGAAATTCGGTGGTTACACTGTTTTTATCACATTTTTTGATATCACCCATATAAAAATTCACTGAAAAATATTGTATATAAAATTCTTAATGTGATGACCGAATATACCAGTTTTTCCGGAATACCGCAAGAACCGGGAATACTGTTAGAACCAGGAACACTTCAGGAACCGGTGATAAATAGATGTATGTAGAGTAGATGAGAATAAAGTTCTTTCAATGAATTAGAAAAATTATATTAAACATTTCGCGAATTAAAAATAAGAAATTTTATATCACGATTTTCTATAAAAAAAAAAAAAATAATGAAAAATCTCCACACGCAGAAAAAAGGTGAAACATTTACAAAAATCAGAGTAAAAGTTTAGAAGGTTCCTGGTAGATACAATTATATAAAACTGAAGACAAATTATGTCATGACGCTTAGGTAAATTTTCAAAAATATAACACATATATCAAAATAAATCGAAGACTTTGTTTTATATTACAACACGCAAAGAAAAATTAGAATTTTACTTTTAATAAAAAAACATTGTATATTTTACAAAAATATATACAAAAAATTTGCAAATTTTGTTACTTTTATATTATTTATTAATTTTTGTTTAATATTTTTCATTGTCCTATTTATTCTTCTGCCGAACATATTTTTTATTGTGTAAACAACCAACCCTTCGTGGCTCTGTTCGTTATTTCCATTCAATAACTGTATAATAATGCGAATGTATTATGCCTGTTGCCTCAACATAAAAATTTGCTACTTTAGCAAAATTTATTTCTGTTTTTGGCTTAAAATCTATCGATTTTAAAACATTTTTTTGTTAAATTTAACAAATCTGCATTTAGGTAAAAAATTAATAAATCTACAGTTTTATATGTAATTATACTGAGTCGCAAAATTTGTTCAAATTTAGAGTCTCGGAACCAGGCACCCGATATTAATACTTTTAAAACGTTTTATTTTGTTTTTTCCTCAATAAAAAAAAATCACTTGTGTACAAATGAATTTATTTTTCTTGATGGATATTTTGTTTTCATCAATTTTTTGTTTTCTTTTCGAAAACAAAATTTTAAAAATATCCGTACTGATATTTTCAGGAAAGTTGAGAATTATTTTTATTTTGTACTGAGGAAAAAACAAAAAAAAAAACGTTTTTTTTGTATTGAGGAAAAAACAAAATAAAACGTTTTAAAACGTTTTTTTTAGTTTTTTCTGATTACAATTACATATAAATTTTGTAAAAATTCTTAAAACAACATTCATATAGATATATTTCTGCATCCAATGATATAAACTTTTGCGTTATTAAAAAGTAATAAAAATTTCCGCCGAAAAGACTTCTACAAAGCATGATAATCAGCGATTAACATTCTGCAAGCAAATATGTTGATGCAAAACTATTCCTTTTGGCAAAATTTTTTGTTTTTGCAATCTAACTAGCTAATTTTGGTATAGGATATATGTATTATAGTCCCTAGATTATGGATTTTAAAGAACCCCACTTAAAAAATTGCAAATCAATGGCGGAACGCGAAAAAAAACTTTATATTACAAAAAATGAATTAAAAATTGTTATCAGAAATTTACATTCTGCAAACAAATACACTGATGCAAAAAATTTTCTTTTTGTAAAATTTTTTTTGCGAATTTTTTTTGCAAACTAACCACCAAACTTTGATATGAGAATATTGGTATTATAGTCCCAAGATTATGAATTTTAAAAATCCGCACTTAAAAAATTGCAAAAAAATCGCGGAACGCGAAAAAAAGCTTTTTGGTACAAAAAATAAATTTAAAAACTCAGTCAGCGATTTACATTCTGCAAACGAATATGTTGATGCAGAAATTTTCCTTTTTGCAAAATTTATTTTTCGCGAAATTTTTTGCGTACGAACTACCAAACTTTGACATAAGATATGGGTATCATAGACCCAAATTTATGAATTTTAAAAAACCGCACTCAAAATTTTTTAAACTTAATCAGCGATTAACATTCTGCTATACATATGTTAAATACATATACATATGTATATTGATGCAAAACTATTCCTTTTTGTAAAATTTTTTTTCCCAATTTTTTTTTGTTTTTGCAATCTAACCAGATAATTTTGGTATAGGATATAGGTATTATAGCCCCTAGGTTGTGAGTTAAAAAAAACCGCGCTTAAAAATTTGCAAAATAGTGGCGGAACGCGAAAAAAAGCTTTATGGTACAAAAAATTAATTAAAAAACTCAGTCAGCGATTTACATTCTTCAAATGAATATGTTGATGGAAAAATCTTCCTTTTTGCTAAATTTTTTTTCGCGAAACTTTTTGCATACTAACCACCAAACTTCGGCATAAGATATGGGAATTATTGTCCTAAGGTTAAAAATTTAAAAAAACCGCACTCAAAAAATTGCAAAATATTGGCGGAATGCGAAAAAAGCCCTTATGATACAAAAAAATAGTTAAGAAACCTAATCAGCAATTTATATTCTGCAAAAGAATACATTAATGGAAAAAAAAATTTGTTTGCAAATTTTTTTTGGCAATTTTTTTTTTGCGAACTAATTACCAAACTTTGGTATGAGATATGGGTATTATGGTCCCTAGGTTATAAATTTTAAAAATTTGCACTTAAAAAATTGCGAATGCTAAAAAGGTTTCATGGTGCAAAAATTTAATTAGAAAACTTATACAGCGATTTCATTCCGAAAATGAATAATATTAGTGCAAAATGCTGGTCAATTGGCAAACATTTTAGCAAAAAAAAAAATATTTGCAATATATGTTTGTATGTACCGCCCAACAGTTCACTCTAGGATATTATATGATTTTCTACAGATTTGAAACCAAAAACCATAATAGTATCTCCACCATAAAAATAAAACAAAAATTTTAAAATTCTATTCATATTTTTGTACTTAGTACAAAGATGAAAAACAAAAAAAAACGTTTTTTAAAACGTTTTAAAAAGTTTTATTTTTTTATCAATTTTTTTATCTTTGATATTTATACCTAAAGATATTTTTCGAATTTCAACTTGAGGGATATTTTTGTTTTAAAGTACATTTGAAATTTTTTGTTTTCGATTGAGAAATAAAAACATTTTGAACTTTAGTGATATTTATTTTTGATAAAAACAAAAAATAAAACGTTTTCTGGTGCCTGCTCGGAACCCTCCATGTAAGTACCCCAGCAAAAACAGACATTACCGAGTAACTAAGCGAGTAAGAAAGGGTTTCACTACTTACCAGGATATTTACTCGCAATATTACTTTTGTTCGCGATGTCCAAAAATTCATTGGTGGTCATTACGCTCTCGCTTACGAAAAAAGTGCAAATAACGAGTTACCTATATTGAAAGAATAAGTAGTTACTCACAAAGATAGAATAAGTGGTTACTCAGAAGTTAGGAAATAAGTGCTTACCCTACATTTTGGAATAGTTGGTCATATTGGAAATATAACTTTTTACCTCGGAAAATTTTCTATTCAGTTGGAAAAATGTTCGAAACAATTTAATAAATTAAATTGTTTCGAACCTTCTATAAATTAAAAAAGAATAAGCCAGTACTTATTTAATCAATTACCAGTAAGTGATTACTTTGCAACAATATATAAGTACTTCTATAACTTATTATCAGTAAGTCATTATTTTGTATTTTAAAGTAATACAAAAGGTAATGACCTATCATTACTTGGACACTCCAAAGGAGCAAACATTTTTTCTGTTTTGCTCTATCGCGCTTAGTTTTCGAGATATGGATCACTTTATGAAATGGAATGAAATCGAAAGGAATAGTGCCATGTTTAATTCTTCGAACACATTGGTGGAGCCCTCTAGGTGGTAAAAGCGGATATATGAATATAATATTTTAACAATAAAATGTGTAAAATTTAACAAATAGGTTCTTGAAAATTAGTTATAAATACATTTGAATATTAACACTCAAGATTAGTTCAAGTACTGAGGATTTTTAGTATAGTGTTAAATGAAGATAACTAAAATCTTTGTTTAAATCAGTGTTGTTTCAACTAAATTTAGTCAAATCGATTTGTATCCCGTTTGACAGATTTCTCTACTGACGTAGTATTTTAAGTGTACAAACTGTTCGTCTAAAAAAAAAAAAAACACAAATGAGAATTATAAGATACGTTTTCCGAACAAAAAATTGACTAATTAAAAAATGATTATGGCTGTAAAAGTATTGAGTACTGAAAAGCTGATTCTGGCTTTTTTAGGGTAGGGGAAAGTCGTGTACCTTGGATCGCGTGTACCTTGGAAATTAGCATTTTTTATCTATTTCCTTTTGATTTTTAAAAATGTGGTCTTCCACAAAGTGTTTTATTTAGCTTTATCTTCATCTTTAGCTAATATTATCATCAAAAAAGTATTTGGATATTACAAAAATTTGCAGCGTGTACCTTGGATCGCTAAAAGTAAATTATTTATTAAACTTTGAAGTCATTTTTTGCAAGTTTAGATTAGATTTAACAAAGCGGCAAATAAACATCGATATATAGACTCATATTTATACATATATTAGTTAATAAAGTAATATATTTGTTAATAAATAATAAAAGTTTTAATTTTTGTGAAATATTCAAGTGCGTGTACCTTGGATCGATTTTTGCGTGTTCCTTGGAACAATTTTAAAAAGATAAAATATTGCTTTTGTGACACTTTGAGATAAAGTAAACCTTGTTAACATATAATAATTAGTAAACCTTGTTTTAAATGTCATGTAAATAATTTTTGAAAAATGTTTTATTCACAGTTTTACATCAATCCGTGCGGTCATATTTTTTCTTGAAATATAACTTTTTTTTCACGATATACAAATAATTTAAATTATCGAAATTGTTGTATATTAGTTTAGTTTAAACTAATTTGTGTAGGTAATCCGTAGTTTTGATATTTAGTTACCTTTTTTTCTTTTCATACACAACAGTTATTGTAATAGTATTTTATTAAATAAATACATGAAATGTTTGCTTTAAACCGTTTTATTTTGCTAATTTTTAAAAAAGTTTCAAGGTACACTCTAACTTTTCCAAGGTACACGACATGAGTTAACATTGGCGATATTTTTTAAATTTGGCAATCCATGGAGATCTATGCACGCTTAAAAATACAACATTTCGTTTTTAAAGCTAGTTTTTATCTAAGTTAATTACCGAGATAATGGAGTTTTTATAAAAAAAAGGACCAAGGTATGTACACGACATTCCCCTACTCAGTGGTGAAGAGTAGATACTCAGTAGTTTTAGGGTTGTATTTTTCCATACAAATACGTAATTTTGCAATGAAAATTACATGTCTTAAAGACGTTTGTAAATGTCTGCAAATGCTGACATGCCACTTAAAAGCTACACTACCTACATTGCCTTTAAGATACATTTTCCAGCTGAGAAATTAATAAAAAAAAATTAAAATTAATGAAAACAGTGTTCTAACCAAAGTCTTATTACTACTTACTTTTTTACAAAATAAAAAGTGTGAGTATTTACATTTTGGTAAAATAACACCTTATTTTAACATGGTATGTCATTGGAAGTAATCGGTGAAAATGGTAAGTTATTGCAAGTTATATGTTTTGTAAGTGAGTGGGTATAGGGAACCCTTTATTGGTAAAGAGTTTCGTGAGGCGGATGGTGTAGGGTACCACACAAATCTCATTACTCATAATACATTAACTGGTAATATTCTATTACCAAGGCTTTGCTGGGTAAGAACAGTTTTTGAAAAATTTGATAATTTTATCAAATTTAATGGTTAGTAGCCAAGCAGCCCATGCTTTTTGAGGTCAAATATGTGCATATAAAACATTAAAGCTGAGCTTTCAAAGTAAGTTTCGATTAAAAAGTTAACTTTAAAATTTCTGATTGACTTTAAATTGTTTTTTATGCCTATCTATGAAATTATGCCATAAAACTTAATGATAAAATCAAGCTTAGTAAAACCGCTTTCAGAAACTTTCAAAGTTATGTACTTCTAGAGTTAAGTAAACAAAATTTATAAAATTCAACCCGTATCTCTCTGATAGTAAGCATGTCTAATTTTGTACATCAATAAGCAAGCAAAAAATTAAAATTTAATTTGATAAATTCAAGCTAAATATATTGTTAAATCATTTTATAAAATGATGCATGTTTAGCATTTTTCGTGAGTTTATTTTCTATGCGCATCTGAAAAATATAAACTCGTAAATTTCTTTATTAAACAAAATAAAAATATAAAAAAATGAATTTATTAATTATATGTTATGTTATTTATATTTAATACAACATAAAACGAAGCAAACAAAAGTTGAAAGAAAGATATAGAAATAAATTCGTTGCATTAAAAAATCACCAACAAGGAAACCATGCCGATGGGTTCCCACAATTTTCAATTAAATTTAGACATGTGGTAAAGCGTACTTATGTAACGAAATTTATATTTAGGGGATAAAAATTAGTTCTAAAGTTATACAAAACTTTTTCGCTTGAAAACTTTTTTATATTTTTAATGCTCTATTGTATGGATCTTCAAGATAATTTAGAATTTTCTAAACAAACGTAAAAAAAATCCAAAAACCAAAAAACGTGGTATCTTTTGATTAGAGTTTTTACACTTAAATATGACACTGGACCGCTAAAAGAATTTTCATGTCTATTTCTTCTGGCGCCTCAATCACGTTTCCAATTTCATTGGTATTAGAAGAATCCCAACGATATTGTTTCCTTGTAAGCAAATAATGTAAATCTTCAGCGAAACTAATTCAAGTGGAAAATGATAGTAAATTTTGTTAAAAATTAGTTAACATGCAATACTTGAAATAAATTAGCAAATGTATATATTTTTGAAACAAAATGAAAAAATATATAACCCGAGTAACTATGTATATTAGGGTGTCCCTAAAAAATAGATTATTCATTACACCCCCCAGTTTTATTGGAAATGGTCCCAAATGGAAGAAATCGATTTTTTTTTGGAAAACACTAACCCTTGCCAAAAGTTGGACGAAAATGGCCCTGTTGGTAAAAAAGTGTATTAATATTAAAAATTCCCAAAATTCGGAATTTAGAAAAAAGTTATTTTTTATTTCATTTGTTCATTTAATATAGTCAAAATGATTCAAACATGCAATTATGACTTCATCGGATATCATTAACCCACTTTAGCCCACGGTAAAATTTCAAAAACGTGTTTTTTTTAAATTAATTTTAAAGATTTTTTAAAATGCCTAAGTTGGAGATGTCGATTGCTATTTGTACCACATAATAGTTGATATTAAAGAAAAAAATAAATTGGAAAAATAATAATTCGAGTTTGTGTTTGGAGCGACTGGACATTTTAATAAAATTGCTTATTTTGTCAAAAATTAAACAAAATTTCAATGTTTTCATCAAATTTTACACAGTTTTCCAAAAAACATCCCTTATATTTAGTTAGACTAATATTGTCTTTATATTTGTTAAAAAAATCTTTAACCCTTAGTGGCCTGGGATCAGAAAAGACCCATGAAACTTAATATTAATGATGACTACGAGATTGTAAAGCCATTAAATTGATAAAAAAAAACTCAACTAGACCAAAATAATTATCTTATGTAACGCGATCATTATGGGGTTAATTTTTATACTTTTGGCCAAAAACGCCCAACTAAGAAATCTACAGAATAACACCTTTCATAATTTTCGGGAAAATATCGCTTTGAAAGAATAAGAAAAAATTTTTTTCCATTCGATAAAAATTATTATTTTGAGTATCTTGATCCATATAGAGTTAATGTTTTCACTTTTCATAAAAAAGACCCACTAGGAAATTTAGAGAATAACATTTATCAGATTTTTATTAAATTGGATATGCGATAAAAAATTAGCCCACTTTAGCCTGGAACTCAAAATGACCCACGAATTTGATAAAAATGCAAAAACCTGTTTTTTTTAAAAATCAATTTTAAAGATTTTTTAAAATGCTTAATTTGGAGATGTCGATTGCTATTTGTACCAAATAATAGTTGATATTAAAAAAAAAAAAAAAAATTGGAAAAATGATAATTCGAGTTTGTATTTGGAGCAACTGCTTTCCAGGACATTTTATAAAAATTGCTTATTTTGTCAAAAATTTAACAAAATTTGAATGTTTTTATCAAAGTTCACATAGTTTTCGAAAATGAAACTTAATTCTAATTAAGATTACGAGATTATAAAGCCATTAAATTGATAAAAAAAATCTCAACTGGATAAAAATAATTATTTTATGTAACATGATCCATATGCGGTTAATGTTTATACTTTTGGCCAAAAACGACCCACTAGTAAATTTGCAGAATAACACCTTCATAATTTTGTGAAAAATATTACTTCAAATTAATAAAAAAAAAATTTTTCCTCTTGATAAAAATTATTGTTTTCTGTAACTTGATCCATATAGGGTTAGCGTTCTCACTTTTCGGCAAAAATGAGACCCATTAGGAAATTTAGCGGAAAATTTTATTGTATCTCCAATGCATAAAAAGGTAATAACTGGATAACCGTTTGCAATTTTGACTCAAAATTTCAAGTACGATGAAGTAATTATTATGCGCTTGTTACAATCGAAATAAAAAATTTTTTTTTATAAATGTTTTTTTTTTCGATTTTATAGTTTATTTTATTTTTTAGTACACTTTTTTGCGAATTTCAGCAGATTTATTTTAAATTAAAGTTTACAACAATTTACTGAACTTTAATAGCTGCAACAAATTATTTATACTAATTTCATTGTTCTAAAATTATGATATTTAGGCCCATTATTATAACTTGCCTTTAAGGTGCGTGTTATTTAAAAGTAACTTTATATCATTTTCTTTTTAATTTATTTGCAAATTAAACAAAGATGATAAAATTTTTACAAGTAAATTACAGAGAATAAAAATTTAAAAAAATGAAGATATTTTGTCAAAAATTAACCAAAATTTGAACGTTTTTATCAAAGTTTGCACAGTTTTCAAAAAAATATCAACCAAATTTGATTAGACTATTATTATCTTTACTTTTGTTTAAAAAATATTTAACCCTTAGTGGCCTGGGGACAAAAAAGGCCCATAAAACTTAATTTTAAATATGACTACTAAAGACCCACTAGAAAAGTTAATTTAAGGGACATCCTAATGTACATATTTATGTATATTGTTTATACTTTTCTCAGTTTGGTGAAGAGATTGTTGTAGAGAGCAAATCTGGCTGGTCAAGCTGGAGACCAACGACTTTAAAACAAAAGAAGTCAAAAGAACTGGTAGTTGGTGCCAAAAGAAAAAGAAACTTAGAAGATGAAAAGATAGAATTAACAGTTTTGCAGCAAAAGTATTATAGGGACGAAAATACACGTGCCCAGGAGAAGCATGAGGAGGAGCTCATGTCCTTAAAATTAAAAAATGAAATTCTGCAGCTAGAATTGGCGGAAAAAAAAGCAAAAATGTTATAAGTTAAAACTTTCTCTTCCTTTTTTGTTTTTAAAAACTCAAATTTAAATTTTCATTTAGTTGGTTTTTAATTTTATTTTTATTGTTGTTTTTATATTTTTAAAAGCTAAAATGTGAATTTTACTTTAGTTGTTTTTTATGTTAATTTTATTTTTATTGTCTAGTCGTCCTGTGAATTTTTTATTGTCTAGTCGTCCTGTGAATTTTGTAAAAGACTGAAAGTATATAAATAAAATGTGATGAAATGAAAATATTTAATATTTTCATAAATAAACGTACAAATGAAAAGTTTTATACTTACTCTGCAAAGTAGTTTTCTATTAAAATAGTTCTTGCCATTGAATTGGTATTGCTTAAAATGGAGGTTTGTCCTATGGGGTTATCAGGGACAAATTCTTCTGGAGATTCTGGTATCAATGTTTCTTCTGTTAATGGAAGTGGGTCTTTTGCAATAATAGCAATATTGTGAAGAACAGCACATGCCACAATAACAGCCATTTTAGTTTCGGTAGCCAGTCGCAAACCTGATGATAATACTGGGAAACGTCTCTTCCAAGCTCCGAAACATCTTTCAATCGTGTTACGAGTACGAATTTGAGATTCATTATAAAGGTTTTGTGGTCTTGTACATGGATTCAGCAAAGGGGTCATCATATAGTTGCATTGTTTATATCCAGAATCACCTAAAATAACGTAATTTTGAAAATGACCGTCTTCCATACCGAATTTTAAACGGCTGTTTTTAAATATATTGCTATCGTGTGCTGATCCAGGCCATCTAGCAACCAGATCTTGAAACATTAGTTTAGAATTGCACACTGCTTGAACGTTAAGGGAAAAATAACCTTTTCTGTTGCGATATATTTCTCCGTTGTCTCCTCCTGGCGATTGAATACGAATGTGGGTGCAATCAATGGCTCCGATAACTTATGGGAACTTTGCAATTGCAAAGAAATCTGTTGCTGTTTGCTGCATTCCTCTTGCATCGGAAGGAAATTTAATATATTCTTTCGACAAAGCAGCCAAAGCAAATGATGTTTCTTTGACTACACGACCTGCTGTAGAGACGCTAACACCACAAAAGTCACCCACTGTAATCAGGAAACTGCCACTTGCATAAAACCTTAGCGTTATTAGTAATTTAGTCTGAGGTGATACGAAATAATGCCTAGAGGAAAAATTTATTAATTGTTACACAAATTATAAAAACATCGGTACAAACCTCTGACTATTTGACTGTAAAGACCTGCGAATTTGTTCCAAAATAAATTGAAATGTATGTTTTGATATTCGAAATCTTTGCACAAATTCAACTTCGTCGTAATATTCAATATAGTCCACTTGCTCGCGAAATTTTTTAGGCGTTCTGCTTTTAGACTGAGTATCTTCAAAAATATCCTCTTGTTCATTTATATAAAACAACTGGGTCTGCTTTCCATTTTTAATTTTTTATTTGCAAAATTAAATTAATATGAGGTTATATTTTATTCAAAGAGCAGAAAATATGGCAACTTCAAATGCATAAACCTTACGTTAAAAGTTAAAAGTAAGATGAACTTACCTTTAGCTTATCGGTCACTTTTAGCTTAAAGTATACTTATAATAACGAAAACATAATTATCTGTCCGTTAACATCCAAACTTTAGCTATTGGCAAGTTATAATAACGGGCCTTAGTAAGTTTTTTAACTGATTTTAGCAAAACGATTTTGAATTGCAGTGTACATAAATTTTACTAAAAAAAACCAAAAAACTTTGGGTCAAATTTGTGAGAAGCTAAAAGTGTTAATATTTTGGTTTTTTCTTAATGGAATTAATAAGTGTAGTCACTATAAACCTAGTTGCAAAAAATCTCTTCTACAAGTTGTCGCAATAACTGTTTTTGCACAATTTTAATTTGTTTTGTGGTAACGGAGTTTATATTTATAAAAGCAAAAGCTACAACAAAAAAAATTGCGTACGAATTTTCTTCAATTTATTGGTTTTTTGTATTTGGGTTTTGAACATGCTTTTCAATAATATACAATATTATCAAATTGGCGGTTTCGCAAATAAAATACAATTCATTCCGCGAAAAAAAATTTTGTTTTTTTTTTTTTAATTTTGTATTTTTGGTCCTTTTTAGTGCTTTCCAAAAATATAAATTTTTTAAAAATCCAATCAGCGGTTGCGAAGTTAGAAAATAATATATTAAAAACAACATATCGCGATAAAAAAATTCTTAAATTGGGTGAAACAAATTTAATTTGTCAAACTAATGTCAGTAGTGGCTCGAAATATTGTTTCCAAACCAATGGAATGCAAAATCAATCGATTTTCGCCCCAGCAGTTTAGGGTGAAAAACTCATAACTTTTTTTGATTTGACGCAAAATTATTAGTTGAATCATCTTTTGACGCATAAATATAAGTTGAATCACATATGTTAATGGTTATTTTAAAATATTTTAAACATTTATCTACATTTTTTGAATACAATCTGATGCAAACAATTTTTATTACGGAGTTTACAGTAGAGCCCCCATTACCCGGTTTTACGGTCGACCGGTCTACCCGGTCTTTACGGTCTAGACCGGACGACCGGTCTACCCGGTCAGACCGGGTTTTAATACTATTTACAAAAGGCAGGTTTTTGGTACTTTTTAGCACAATATACTACAAAATAAAAAAATTGCTAAAATTATGTAAATTTTATATAAAAACGAGTAAAAAGGTTAAAGTCGGGCATGCCGACTATACAATACCCTACACCAGTCTGGTGTATTGTTTGGATCCGAAATTCGAATGGGTTAAAATGGGGCTTATGTCAAAATTTTCTATAATGTGAGTCAGCGCACCAAATTTCATTAAAATATCTTAATATTTGCGACCTGCAGTTTGTAACCAAGCCAATTTTGGGGGGGCCCTTATATGGGCACTAGTTCTAAACATGGACCGATGTTCACCAAAATCAATACGCTTCGTCCTTGGGCCAACATAGGTCTATGTACCAAATTTCATCAAAATATCTTAATATTTGCGACCTGCAGCGTATAAACAATATAATTTTGGTGGGACCCTTATATGGGCACTAGGTCTAAACATGGACCAAAATCAATAGGCTGCGTTATTGGGCCAACATAGGTCTTTGTACCAAATTTCATCAAAATATCTTAATATTTGCGACTTGCAGCGTATAAACAATATAATTTTGGTAGGACCCTTATATGGGCACTAGGTCTAAACATGGACCGATGTTCAGCGTATAAACAATATAATTTTGGTAGGACCCTTATATGGGCACTAGGTCTAAACATGGACCGATGTTCACCAAAATCAAACTTGTTCGTCCTTGGGCCAACATAGGTCTGCGTACCAAATTTCATCAAAATATCTTAATATTTGCGACCTGTAGAGTGCGCACAAGATTGCATGGACAGACAGACAGACGGACGGACAGACGGACATCGTTAAATCGAAATAAAAAAAAATTCTGAGCCGGTCGGTTTACTATAAGGTGGGTCTACGACCAATATTTTTTGGTGTTACAAACATCAGCACAAACTTATAATACCCTGACCACATAGTGGTGTAGGGTATAAAAATTTATAAAAATCGAATTTTGAAAAACTATCAAAAAATATTTTTAAAAATCGAAAATTTTTTTAAAAAATTTTATAAAAAATCGATGTTTTATAAAAATTCAAAAAATTTATAAAAATCAATAAATTTTTGAAAAATCGATAAATTTTTAAAAAAATCGACAAATTTTTAAAAAAATCGATAAATTTTTTAAAAATCGAAAATTTTTTTAAAAATTGGTAAATTTCTTAAAAATCGATAAATTTTTGAAAAATTGATAAATTTGATTGTAGATTTTTAGTTCATCTGAAGATTGTTACAATGAGTGTTATTTCTGTTCGGTTTAAGATCAAATACTACAAATTCTAAATAGAATTTATAATTTTTATTTTACAAACCATAGAGAAAAAGCTTATGAAAAAAACTTTCCTAGAACCAATGGTTGACAATTAATGCATTTTCAAGTGACACCAAATTCACTATCATCAGATTGTCTTTATGGGGTTCTCTCTAGGTTATTATGTAGATTTTAGTTTTTTGTATATATATGTTCAATTTCAAAGAAATGCATTTTGAGAAGTAAATTCAAACATTTTTACTTATCCATTTTACATTGTTATAACTAATGAAAACCACATGTCTTTAACAAAGCTATTATTTTTTTTTCTATGTTGTAGTTGTGCTTATTTATTGAAATTCTTTCAATGGGCAAAGCAATGATTCGTGCTTTTCAACATTCAAGCTTTTTAATTCTATTTATAGAAACTAGAACTAAAGCAAAGAAACTTTTACACGGTTGTTTGTTTTGTGTATAACATCCTAACCCAACATGCCGTATAAATGACTAACATGTTGCAATTAAGGGATATTACTTAACAATTTGGACTGTACCTTGTCTGTGGGTATTTGATTGTAGATTTTTAGTTGATCTGAAGATTGTTACAATGAGTGTTATTTCTGTTCGGTTTAAGATCAAATATTACATATTCTACATAGAATTTATAATTTTTATTTTACAACCCATAGAGAAAAAACTTATGAAAAAAACTTTCCTATGAAAAAACTTTCCTTTAATTGTCAACCATTGGTTCTAGGAACAGAAAAATATCTGCAGAGACTGAGTGATCATACTAACCCTTTGGCTATATCGCTCCTTGATGACAGTAATTAAACAAGGCGTTTAAAACGAACTCATATACTGGACTTGCCGTTCATAAACTAATTTTGTTATTATGAAAGATAAATATACATATATATTATGGATCATATGCACAATCACTTTTTAAATTTCTAAATGGTTTATAAAACAAATTTTTCATACAAAATTCATTCTATAAACGTGTTATAAGATTTTCAAATTATAATGCATATATCTATTACATTAATATTATCGCTTTTGTGTATATATATTTCACCCTATAAACATTTATTTTATTTAAAATTGTAAATATGTATATATGTATATTATAGAAAAATTATAAAATGACTGATAGTTTATTGTATAGAGTTATGTAATTCAATGGAATTACATAGCACATATTAAGTAATATATAGTTAGCAAATTTGCTTATTGTCCTCGGACAGATTGTAAATAAAGAACCATTAAAAAAAAAAAATATATTTTATTAATATAGATTTATTTTAGTTAATATATATACCTAAAATTAATACAAAATATTAAATATTATGAATAAAAACTTAGAAAATATGTATGTGTACTATAATATTCTATACCTATTTGGTTAAGAGTTATACCAAATAAAAATCGAAAATTTAACATTTTACACTCAAAAAAGTTTGACAGTTACTACATGACAGTTGTTTGTGTAGTAATAAGTAGTTGTTTTTAACAGTAATTACAGTTGTTTTTCTATAGAAAAAAGCAAAACAACTTTTATGTCGGTTATTTAAGAAAACAACTAACGAAAAGTGCTGCAATTTTGTAATAGTTGTTTAAATCAGTTATTTTTAATATCATAATAAACAACTACAAAAACAGTATTTTTACAGTAATCAGTAGTTTTTGTTAGTTATTTAAAAAATTGAATTTTTGAATTTATTTGAATTTCAAAAATTTTTGTTTAGCTTATATCTGTTATTATTGACATATTTCTAATTTGCAAATAAAAATCAGAAACTTGTATTGTATCTCACATCCATAAAAGCATAATAACTGGAGAAGGGTTTGGCATTTTTACTTCGAATTTTAAATAGGCTGAAGTAATGACACATATTTTTGTAATCGAAAGAAAAAAAATATTTGTTTTATTAAAATATACTTTTATAAACAAAAAGATTTGACTGTAAAAAACAGTAGTTTTTATCGATTTTGTCAGTTATTATAAAATTTTTGTAGTAAAAATTTATCAGTTCATTTTCCGACATTGGTACTTATTTTTAATGTATTTGTTAGTTATTTTTCAACAAAAAAAGTTTTAGTTATTTTAAAGGTAAATACCTTTGTCGCCTTTTTAACTGCATACCTATACCTACCGACAAACTTTTGTGAGTGAAGTGCTAATAGAAAATTTAGACCAACAGGTTTTGAAAAGTATTAACCACCTCTTAATAATAGTGGATCATATAATTTTATCAGAGCTTTTATATGAAATTTTTGAAAATTTAAAATCCTTTTAGTTTTTTCTTCTAAAATTTTGATAGAAAACTCATGATAAAGAGTCTCGAAACAAGTAAGTTTTGATATTTTTAAATTAAATGTTTAAATTAAATCATAAAAAATAATATTTTTTTAAATTATACTGAATTTATCTTTGATTTACTTAAAATAATTTAAAAATTTCGAAATGAAATTAAGAAAAATGTATATTCCAAAAAATTTTAATTTTTTTAATTTCCATATTTACTTGTTTTTCATTTTTGATATGATAAATACTTAAACAAAATTCCATTTGGTCTTCTAAACAAGTTTTAATAACTTCCGGTTTCTGCACGAGATAGGAATCGTCTCCCGTCATCGATCTAAAATAAACAAATATGTTAGTAAAGCTGGTAACTAAAAAATTTATTTTAATTTTAACTTAGATTTTTAAAATTATTAAATTATTAAAATTGATGCTGTTGGGTGAATATCAATGGTTTAAACTAAGGTTGGTTACCGTTATCGTTTAAATGCCCTTATCGCTAAATACCATTTCATTTTGAATACCGTTGCCAATACTAAAAAAAAAAAATCAAATACCGTTATCATTGCCGATACCGATATTTTTGTGTGTATTTACCGGTGTTTATTAAAAAAAAAATAAAAATGGCAATTATTTAAACTTTTTAAATAATCCTGAGATTTTTTTTACAAACAAATGTATGGATAATAATTTTAGTTTTTTAAACTATGTACCAACATTGAATTTAAAGCTTATAATCTGTATTTTTAACACTAAATGAGGGTATCGACTATAGAAAAGACTTTTTGATTTTTTTTTAAGTTTTATTTGAACGGAGCATACGTTTCACTATACGATTCCTCGATGGTGGACGAAGGCACATCATATTGGGCAGTTACTGATGGCTTTATGTAAGCTATAAAAATAATCAATTAGGTTGTTCATAAGGGGTGTGCTATTTGTTGTATCGTTGTATCGTCCTAACAAAAACAGAGTTGTTAAAATTTTTATTTGTGTTTAACAACGATTTTCTATTCAGTTTTCTATCGGTTAGCACACTCAAACATAGGACACTAAACATACGTAAAAATGTTGTATCGTGCTATTCTCAAATGTTGTATTTTTTCAATTTAATTTTTAACCCCTTGTGAAAACCCTTAATGTGTATAAAAAATAAGAAACAAATAAAAAATAAATTAAAATGTTTGTTGGTTTTTAATTTTTATTTAAAATAAAAATTGTTTTTTCGACCTTTTTAATTGATTAATTAGAAATTTTTTAATTTACTTCGAGGCCAATTTCCTTATTATGAATTAATATAAGTACTTTTTTCCAAAAACTGATATTTTTCTTCATCAGGATACTCTCCTGACAAATATTTCACAGAGTTTTTGCTTTCAGGAATGAAAAACGATCGTTTCGGGGATTTTCCAGGTCCCTTTCATCAGTTTTCTTTAGAAAGTGGTGGCAGTAGTGCAATGCAATTTGAAGCATCAAAATCTTAATAAAGTGTAGTCTGAACAAAATGCAAATGAAGCAAACAATAAAATATGTTTTCGAAGTCTTCTGCAGTACTTATTATATTAATTCATAATAAGGAAGTTGGCCTTGAACGAAATTAATAAATTTATAGTTAATAAATTAAAATATGTGCACTCAAAAAAGTCTGACAGTTACTACATAACAGTTGTTTGTGTAGTAATCAGTAGTTATTGTTTTTAACAGTTTACAGTTGTTTTTCTATAGAAAAAAGCAAAACAACTTTTATGGCGGTTATTTAAGAAAACAACTAACGAAAAGAACTGTAATTTCGTAACAGTTGTTTAAATCAGTTATTTTTAATATCATAATAAAATACTACCAACATAGTAGTTTTACAGTAAGTAGTAGTTTTTGTTAGTTATTTAAAAACTGGAAAATTTCGCTGAATTTTTTTTAATTGTAAAAATTCTTGTTTAGTTTATATTTGCTACTATTGATATATTTCTAGTTTGCAAAGAAAAATCAGAAACTTGTATTGTATCTCCAATGCATAAAAGCATAATAACTGGAGAACGGTTTGGAATTTTTACTTCGAATTTTACAGGCTGAAGTAATAACACATAATTTTGTAATCGAGAAAAAAAAATTATTTTTTTTATTAAAATATACTTTTATAAACAAAAAGATTTGACTGTATAAAACAGTAGTTTTTACCGATTTTGTCAGTTGTTTTGAAGTTTCAGTAGTAAAAAATTATCAGTTATTTATTTTTCAACAGTTAAAAATAACAAAAGTTTTAGTTATTTTAAAGGTAAATATCTTCCAGTAGATTCTGCTGACAAACGTTTGTGAGTGTGCAAAATAATAGCACTTTGACCCTCTGCGTTTATTCTGTCATCAATTTTGAATTCTGGTCCAACACCATCACGGGAGAATGCACCTTAAAATAAAAATTTAAACAAGTGCGTTACATTTGAGACAACGATTTCTTACCCCACAGCATTAGGGATCCTCCGCCGTGTCGAACGCGTTGTTTCTAGTATCTAGGAGAGTACGATTTATTCGGTGGTCTACGGATGAACTTCAATTCATCGGATCCAAATAAATTTGATTTAGTTTCGTCACTAAATAAAACCTTTGCCCATTGTTCTTTTGCCCAGTGCTTATGACGCTTTCCAAAATCGTGACGCTTCTTTGTATTCACTTGACTTATGAAGGGTTTCTTTGCTGGACGTTTGTTTCCTTTAAGCGTCTATGTGCGGTATGAAATCCGACGGTTGCGCCCAAATGTTCTGCAGCATACTGCATAAAATCTACGGCGGTCTTATTGGGGTCGCTTTAACAATAGAAATCATATTTCTGTCCTGTCTTTTAATTGCTTTTCGGGGTCTTCCACTCCCTATTTTCCTATGAATATAATCGCAAGCCTAATGCCGAGTTGCAATTCCTGACACAGTGGACTTGTTTCCTAGAAACATGGTTCCGATTTCAAGTAAAGGTTTGCCTTCCCAAAGAGCTGTAATAATAGCAGCACGGCTATCATTTGATACACACAGAAAATAAATTGGTTGGCATTCTATCGGTACCAACGAAATATTTTCATCATTCAATTATTTTAATTGCAGTTATTTAAAATTCATCATCAGGAAAGTTATATTTATTTCTGAACAAAAAATATATATGATGAACCAAAACACTGTCACATTATCCAAAATATTGGCTTTTCTAACCAATATTGAAAAATTACTAACTTCCGCATTACCTTCAATACCAACAACCACCAATTTGTCGAAGATTTAGCCATTTGAATAAAATATCGGCAGCAACAATTTAGTATCAGTTGTGTTTCAATAAAATCGATCACTCTATCCAAAGTATTAGTTTTTCAAAACAATTAAAAATTTTTTTTTTAACTTTAGTAGCTTTAACCATTAAATTCCATTATTTTGATAATTGTAATAATATATTGAGACAAGGAACAGAAATTTTATTTATCATAATAAAATTTTGGAATCTATCATATTTTTTCGTTTCATACATATGCGTGTTTAAATGTAAGTATCTGTGGCGCAGGAGGTAGAGACACAGCCTTATAGCCTTAGAGATTTGAGTTCAAATCTCAACCAAGGCATTACTTTTTTTTTTTTATTAATTTTTTTATTGATTCAAATTAAAAGACACAATTGATTTTCTGTTGTGAATATAATTTTATTCAAAAACAAAATATTCAAATTTTCAACCTGAAGAAATTCAAATTTGACAAAAAAAATTTATGTCAAGTTTAGCCTAGAGGAAAAGCAATGGGCTGACAAACGGAAGATCGCTGGTTCAATCCCAGTTCGCGATATAATTTTTTTTAAAATTTTTTTTTATTCAAATTAAAAGACACAACTGATTTTCTGTTGTTGATATAATTTTATTTATAGACAAAAAATTCAAACCTGAAGAAATTCATATTTGACTGAAAAAATTTAAATAGAGCTTAGCTTAGAGGGAAAGCAATGGGCTGACAAGCGGAGGGTCGGGGGTTCGATCCCAGTTAGCGACAAAAAAATTTTAATTTTTAAATAAATTTTGTGGAACGTGTTTTTCTATTTATAGAATTTATAATCCACAAACATTAAAGTAATCTATTAACACAACAAAAATTCAAAAATTGTAAATAAATTTCGGTAGTTACAATGGTATTAAAAATAAATAAACGTGATTGTACCTGGAACTACAAAAATTCGGTTGGCGAAAAATTCGGTTGGAACTACGAATCTGTTTTCTGTGTGTAGTTGTTTTTTGTAAAGAATAAACAATTTAGTTAATTTTGGTTAATTCAGTTCAAATTTCGTGAATAAATTAAATTTTTATACTTACCTGATATATACTTTTTTTTCGTTGCATTTTTTTTGCTCGCACAGTTGGTAAAAACTAATTCACATAAATAAATGCAAATCAAACGACCTAAAATATGAACCTACATATCAACGAATATAATAACAAAAGATAAGCGCAAATAAAAAACCATTTATAATATACCGTTACCGAAACCATCTTAAATACCGTTACCGAAACAACCGAAGTTCGATACCGTTATTCGTTTCGGTAACCAACCTTGGTTTTAGCCCTATAAAATGTTGGGTTTGTTAGAGTATTTAATTTTAAAGGAAATATTCCAACAAAACCTCCTATTACCTTTGCGTTGAAGGTTTTGCTGGGATATTAAATCTTACCTATTCTTGCCGCAATTTGATAATACATACCCAGCAAAACTTTCTATTACCTGGTAATAAGGTTTGTAAGAAGAAATTAAGGTATGTAACCTCTTACTTTGCTATTCCAACAGCTATTATTTTAACAAGGGCATGTCATTGGAGGTATGTACTTTCCAAAAGAGGGCTAGGTAACAACATAAGAACATGTTACTTTAATGTTACATGTTAGGAGTTACGTAACCACTTACATAACCGATACTGAGCACAATACTACTTACATAACAGCTTAAAGTAAGGCCAAAAAAATGTGTTACAAACAGGTCTGAAATAACACATTAAAATTATGCGCTTACTTACTGTATAAAAATATATACATACTTCTTACAAAAAGAATTAATATAAGATGTTATCGTGTTGGTTTTTTATAAATGCTAAAACGAAGCATATTCATATTTAATTCAATATGTATAAAACATACCCTATAAACATTTTCAGTGGAATTCAAGTTGAAATCTAGTTCAATTCCAGCCCTGTTTTCCAGTTTCAAGGCTTGAATTCAACTTTTATTGCATTTTATTTCAATAGCATACTCCAGCAAAAGGGAAACAAAAATTCAAGTTTGAAATATTTTTGTTAAATAAACAAGTGCTAGAATTTGAAATATACTTTACTTCAAGCAAAATTTAAAGCACTTGAATTTTTAAAAGCTATGTGCTTATTGGGTATAAATTATTTGTATCGAATATTTTAAATAGAAAATAACACTCATGTATCGCATTACAAATAACTCCTTATTTTGAGGTATTTGTATACACCATCGGTAATAAGTGGCTATTTCTATTAAGTGATCACGTATCACATTAAAAGTAACTCCTTATTTTACAGTTTTAAAATATCCCATCTGTAATAAGTCGCTGCTATTATTTAGAACTCATGTTGTGTATTACAAGTAACTCTTTTCTTTGAGGTGTTTAAATATATCATTGGTAATAAGTTGCTATTACTACCCAGTAGTTATGCAGCACATTATACGTAAGACATTACATTTTAGTTACGAAATAATGCAATGGTAAGGGGTATGGTATTACCAGGTAATGTGTTCTGTAATACCAACATATTACCAAGGTTTTGCTGGGTAATTACTCGGGATCCATATCAACGTTTAAGAACATATAAATAAGAGAAGAAGAAAAATAGAATCAAATTAGAACAAAACACAATTTTTCTAAATTTGAATTTAATATAAGATAGTAAGTAATATTTGAGTTAAATTTTTGTTAGTAGAAAATAACAACTTAACCTCCCAGTGTAGAAACCGTAATGACATATCATTATTTTTTGGACTACCAGTAATGACACCCACTTACCTTCTGCATTATTTCAAAACATATAGTAATGAGTTACTGATAATGACTTAATTTTATCATTATTTCAAATAGAAAATAATTTTCTAGATTTTTTTAAAATTTTTTAAATCTATTTTTAGACTCAATATTTTTTAAACACTGGTAAGGATATATATAACCTCATATTTTTTGATTTTTTGTATGTTGGCGAGTAAGCTTACTTGTGTGCAGCAGGTCAATTATGTTTTTATCTATCAAATATTACATGTCGATATAGCTCAGATGGTAGAGCTATTCACTGGCAATTTGTAGACCCAGGTTCGATTCCCGCACCAGGAAATTTTATTTAAAAAAAAATGCAATAAAAAATACTTTTTTTTACATAATTTATTTTTTTGAAAATCAATTTTTAGACTCATTATTTTTGTCAGTACTGGTAAGCACATAGGTAATGATATATTTTTTGATTTTTCGTATGTTGTTGTGTAAACATAACTCATTATTTTTCGCGACATCGCCATATAAAGGTAATAAGAAATGTAATAACAAAAGTAACTAGTTACCATTACCAAGTATGTAGTTACATAACCACATATTTGGTAATGATTTTCTACACTGGGCTGCTAAAATCAGCATAAAATTTTGCAAATGGAAATCGAATCTTAAACAAAATTTACGATAAAATATAAAGAACTCTATGAACACCGGTTAATATCGTCTTGAATTATCAACATGTATTATTATTAATATAATTATTTAAAATTTAACATGAATACTTGTATTCAAAAACTCTGTATTATATTATTTGTAATAATGTAAAAAATTTACAAAATGTACTTCAGGAAACCCAGAAACATAATAAGCTGTGACAAAGTCAGAACCTTTTTGTGGCCAATTAAGAGTTCTCCTAAAATGAACTACGATAGGGACGCTCTTCGTGACGTACGGCTCTGTGGCTAAGGCACACTAGAGGTCCTTAGGCTTCACTAATTGACCACCTAAAGGAAATCGTTGCAAAAAAGAGACTGCAAATATGTGAAATTAAAATTTTTTTAAGTTTTAAGTATTTATGCAAAAGTAATGTTTCAAAATCTTTGTAAATACGTTTTAAGCTTAAACTAAAAAACTTATATTGTATTATACTGAGTTTGCATCGTATTATACATATTTTACATTCTTGTCAACAAACAACATTATTACGTTAAAGCGCAAACTCGAAAACCATTTACATTTGCTAATAAAATATCGAATTATTAGTATTTTAAATATTTATTTTTTTAAATAGAACAAAAATCGAATATTCAATAAAATTTTTACAAGGTATAATAAAATCATTTGTTTGCCGTCACGCAATGTTGTTTAGACAAATTTTAAATTCCAATTAAAATTCTACATATATAATTATAATATTATATAATCGAAACTGAAACGAAATGGATAAAAAACTAATATCATTTAATTTAATACGATATACCATTAAAGTCTTAAATTGTGAATACCCTCATTGTTCTGAATTATTAACGTGTTTTATTATTAATATAATTATTTAAAATTTAATATGAATACGTGTATTCAAAAACTGTGTATTATATTATTTGCAATAATGTAAACAATTTACAAAATGTACTTCAGGAAACCCTGAAACATAATAAGCTGTGACAAAGTCAGAACCTTTTTATGGTCAATTAGAGTTTTCCTAAAGTGAACTACGATGAAGGGACGCTCTTCGTGACACACGGCTCTGTGGCTAAGGCACACTAGAGGTCCTTAGACTTCACTAATTGACCACTTAAAGGAAATCGTTGCAAAAACGAGACTGCATATATGTAAAATCTAAATTTTTTAAGTTTTTTAGTAATTATGCGAAAGTAATGTTTCAAAATCTTTGTCAATACACTCATAAAAAAAGTCCGTACAAATAGGTCAAAATTATGAGTGTACATTTGAAGCTTAAACTAAAAAAACTTATATTGTATTATACTGAGTTTGCATCGTATTATACATATTTAACATTCTTGTCCACAAACAGCATTATTACATTAAAGCGCAAACTCGAAAACCATTTACATTTGCTAATAAAATATCGAATTATTAGTATTTTAAATATTTATTTTTTTAAATCGAACAAAAATCGAATATTCTTGAAAATTTGTACAAGGTATAATAACTCCATTTGTTTGCAGTCATGCAATGTTATTTAGAAAACTTTTAAATTCCAATTAAAAATCTACATATACAATTACAATATTATATAATCGAAACCGAAACGAAATGGATAAAGAACTAATATCATTTAATTTAATATGATATACCATTAAAGTCTTAAATTGTGAATACCCTCATTGTTCTAAATTATTAACATGTTTTATTATTAATATAATTATTTAAAATTTAATATCAATACGTGTATTCAAAAATTGAGTATTATATTATTTGCAATAATGTAAACAATTTACAAAATGTACTTCAGGAAACCCTGAAACATAATAATCTGTGACAAAGTCAGAACCTTTTTATGGTCAATTAGAGTTCTTCTAAAGTGAACTACGATGAAGGAACGCTCTTCGTGACACACGGCTCTGTGGCTAAGGCACACTAGAGGTCCTTAGACTTCACTAATTGACCACTTGAAGGAAATCGTTGTAAAAAAAGAGACTGCAAATATGTGAAATTTAAATTTTTTTAAGTTTTTTAGTATTTATGCAAAAGTAATGTTTCAAAATCTTTGTAAATACGTTTTAAGCTTAAACTAAAAAACTTATATTAAGGGTATTCACGATGGTACATGTGCATATTTGCAATTTGCTAATTTGCTATGCAAATTGTAACATATCGTGAGCGTCTTTTTTAAGATCAATTGCATATTTGCTTTATGAGCCATTTTGTTCACTGCTGCTAACTTTTTTCCTAAAAATATCGCTAAATCAAACTAAAAATCACTAGAAAATAGCTGAAAATGCTAAAATATCGCTAGATTTGATGAGAAAATAGCTAAATTGGCAACAGTGATTTTGTTTACGTCAAAAGTAAAAATAAATCGTATTTTTGAGAAAATTTGTGAATCATAAAAATAATAATAAAATAAAAAAAATTTTATGTAAAAAAATCACAAACAATTTTTTTATTTAATATCTTATCATAATATGGCGGCTGATATGTTAAAAACAGATATTTTGTTTTATTTGCAACTTAGCTTATATGCAAAGTGATTTTTGCTAAAGGTTTTTTTATTGCAAATGAAGAAAAATAAAGCAAATTGCAAATACATACATTTTGTTGTTGTGTTGATGCAAACGTTGTTTTTTTGCAATCATTTGCAACGTTTGCATCGTTTGCAATACCCATCGTGAGTACCCTTATTGTATTATACTGAGTTTGCATCGTATTATACATATTTTGCATTCTTGTCATCAAACAGCATTATTACGTTAAAGCGCAAACTCGAAAACCATTTACATTTGCTAATAAAATATCGAATTATTAGTATTTTAAATATTTATTTTTTTAAATCGAACAAAAATCGAATATTCAAGAAAATTTTTACAAGGTATAATAAAATCATTTGTTTGCCGTCACGCAATGTTGTTTAGACAAATTTTAAATTCCAATTAAAATTCTACATATATAATTATAATATTATATAATCGAAACCGAAACGAAATGGATAAAGAACTAATATCATTTAATTTAATACGATATACCATTAAAGTCTTAAATTGTTAATGCCCTCATTGTTCTGAATTATTAACATGTTTTATTATTAATATAATTATTTAAAATTTAATATGAATACGTGTATTCAAAAACTGAGTATTATATTATTTGCAATAATGTAAACAATTTACAAAATGTACTTCAGGAAACCCTGAAACATAATAAGCTTTGACAAAGTCAGAACCTTTTTATGGCCAATTAGAGTTCTTCTAAAGTGAACTACGATGAAGGGACGCTCTTCGTGACACACGTTAGTTGTTATCTTAAATAACCGTCATAAAAGTTGTTTTGAATTTTTCTGTAGAAAAACAACTGTAATTTCCGTTAAAAATAACAACTACTGATTACTATACAAACAACTGGCAAACTTTTTTGAGTGTAGCCAATGGATTGGTTCGGTGTACTAGTGGAACATTTCGTTTGTATCTATCAGAAAATTAGTTTTTAGAATGTAATTTCCCTATTGGAAATTTTAACAAACTGTCACCGAACTGGCCCCTTTATATGAAATAGACTGGTCACTTTTACATGGCGTTGTCATAGGACCCCTTGTGACATGTCACAAGACAAATCACAGGACAGGTCCCTGAACTTTGTTTTTTATGAGAGTTTAGTAACCTGTCCTAGGATTTGTCTAGTGACATGTCACAAGGGGTCAATTTCCCCCTCCTATGACAACGCCATGTAAAAGTGACCGGTCTATTTCATATAAAGGGGCCAGTTCGGTGACAGTTTGTTAAAATTTCCAATAGGGTTATTTCCGAGAACGGAAATTCGCTGTCCTAAACAAAAATTCGGTAGTATTATCCGAAAAAATTTGTTGCAGCAACTGAACCATTATATTGGCATTATAATTGTTTTTTTTTGGTTATATTTTAAAAAATTTGTACTGATTTCAAGTCAGAAAAAAATGGTATGTATCAAATGAAAAAATATAGAGTTTTGTTGGCCCTTTTAAACTACTTTGCCAAAAGATTTGTTTTGGACGTTTTGCAAAATACAAAGCAATAAATTAAAATTAATCGATTAACTGACAAAATTGCAAAAGACAATAGATTTTCCTTTTATTTTAATTCTCAATATAATAACTTAAAAGAAATTTTAGTAATTTTTTATATTTTATTTTGAATAACTGCTAAGAAAAATTAAAAAATATATTTCTTTGTAATGTTACTATTTATTTAATCGAAAACAACTTTTCTGGTTTACTTTTTTAATTACCATTGAACATTTGTTTACTCTTCATACAGTGATTGTGTATATCAAAAATACTATTTGTGATAAAGCGCAAATTTATTGGGAAGAAATGGGAAATAGTCTAGTATTAGCACAAAATTTTTAAAATAATTTTTTCACTGATATGTTTAAAACTAAATAACTTCTCTTTTCAAAATGTGGAACTACTTCTTAATTTGTTGTTTTACTACCAAAATGTAAACGGTTACTTTCTAAGATCAAATAATTTAAAAAGTAAATTATTAATTTTTGAAAACTTTTGTTAGTAAATAATTATATTTGAATGACTTTCATGCCTTGTTTGTTTTGATTTTTAGAATTGATTACAATACCTCTTGCTTTTTTTACGATCTTGTTAGAATGTGTTTGGTAATGCAGTAAAGAAATTTGGCAATGAGATTTGTAAGCGGTTATATGGCAATGCCTTGTTAAAGTAATGGGTAATTTTTTCCTGGGTTATTATAAAAGGTACATTTTGTAAAAGGTACTTTTTGTAAAAGAGTCAACCTTGTTCCGAAAGTTGTACACATTCATTCGGTTTAAAAAAAATACTTGAAATCTGATGTACGAAAGGTTCTTTTTATAAAAGTTACATTTTGTAAAAGGTACTTTTTATAAAAAATATTTTTATGTAAGGCACTTTTTTAATAAAAAGGTAGTTTTTATAAACACACTTTTCAAATATAAAGTTTAAAAATACTATCAAGTTTTACTAAAAAAATATATGGTTTTTTATATGTATTTTTAGTACATGTTAGTTGAGCTTGAACTAAAACAATATAATTAGACCATATTTTAAACTTCAATTCAAGTATGATAAAAATAACTAGAACGATTTCTTTATAAAAGTTCATATAACTTAACTTTTAGTTCAATTAAACTAGTTAGAACTTTGCAATAATATTAATATTTTGAACTAAAATCTAGTTAAATTAAACTTGAAGTGTTATTTTATAAGTAACTCAAATTATATAAAAGTATGATAATTTATTATCGAGTTTATATGAGTAGCTAACAATTTAGTTCAGTTTAGTTCATTTTGAACTTGAAGTTTATAATATTATGTATTTTAAATACAGTTTAGTTTAATAAACTAAAACAATGTAATTTGGCCATATTTTAAACTTCAATATAATAAAAATAACTAGAGCGTTTTTTTTTTTTTTATGAAAGGTCATATTAGTTAACTTTTAGTTCAATTAAACTAATTTTTAGTTCAACTAAACTAATTTTCTAACCTTTGCAATACTATAAGTTGCTAATAATTTTAGTTCATTTTGAACTTAGGAATACAAATTGATCATTGTTTAAACTAAACTAAAACCAAAGCGATTTATTTATGAAGGTACATATTTAAGTTCAACTAAACTAATTTTCATACCTTGGCATGATCTATAATTAAGTTAAACTTGAAATATAAATAGTTAGAAGTACTATATGAAAAGAAAAAGTTAGTTTACTTTTATTCTGTATAAAGAAATGTGTAATTAGATTCATATTGTACTTTTAACTTTTGGCAGTTGAACTTAGAACTGAACTAAAATTTAAGTATTGAGAAATCTTAAAAAACACGTGAGAAACAAAAATGATTGTGCATGTATTTGTAGCTTGGCTTCCTTTTTTAAGTTCAATATTTATTCCTTCATAGTTAAATTAGAACAATATGTTAACTAATTTTAGTTAACATGTAGTTCACTAAACTAAAATTGAAAATATATAAACTGAAAAAAGGACGCCAAGCTACACATACATTCACAAACAATACATGTTTTTCTTAAATTTTTTCACTTTGTTTTAATTAATTAATCTGTTTAATACCTACCAATTTTTACAACACAACACACACTTTATTAAATTTTAATACTTAACTTTTAAATATTTTTAAATCAAATTATTTTTAAAGAAATTAAATATTTTTATATGTTTATTAAAAAAAACTATACATCACCCCCGCACGATGTGTATACCCAGCAAAATATTGGTAATGACACCTCATTACTATCTGCATTACCCAAAATGATGAATCATTACCTTTTGCATTATTTTATAATTTAAAATAATGACTTCCTAATAAGGGCCTATTGTATTCATTGTTTCTAAATATAAAATAATGACTTGCTCGTAATAGTTTAAATAAGTACTTTTTACACAGTTAAATTTTATAAAAATTTTATTTATTATATGTAAATATGTTTTATGTTTAAATTTGTATGACGTGTCCTAGAACTAAAACTTAAATTTTTCTGAATTTATTTCCTTAAGCTAATAGTATTTGCCTAACTCCTTATTTTTAAGAATCAAGTAAGCAATCTGATAACCACTTATAATTCAACTTTTTGTAAGCATGTGTGTAACCACTTATTATTCAAAATCTCATAACTACTTATTTCTCATTTTTTCGTAAGCGAGCGGGTAAGCGTGACTACTTATAAAAACGACCACGCCAAACAAAAATAATGAGCTTAGACGCTAAAAAATAAGTTGTGCGGAGCTATGAATTTCTATTATATAACCGCTTATTTGGTAATGAAAGATTTTGCTGGGTAGGTCAACGAGAACTTGCATACTGATTTATTTTATTTATTCTCTTTCTAGTTACTCACTTCTACTTTATTCTTTTTGTAGTTGCTGTTTTATAAAGTATTTTCCACACATATATAAAAACCAGTTTTATTGAAAATAACAGATTACTCAAACAATACATACTTTTGCTTTGGAAGTTCATATAAACTTATTTTGAATGATAGAAAAGTTCATAATAAACTTTGTTAATAGAATTTTGTCAAGTTAAATAATTTGTAGGAATATAAACTATTATTAAGAAAATTTTTATTGCTTTAAGTAAAATTTTCTTTAATTGTTTTTAAATATTTTTTAAAAAATTAACAAACATTTTAGTTTATGTTTACTAAATCTGAATGCAAAAGCAAACTTGGAAAAATATTGAATTTTTTTATTTTTGGAAGAGTTTGAATTCCTCTACTTAAGTTGAGCTATGTCTGTATTTTGGTAAATTTATAAACGTGAACCAATTAACTTTAACTTAAACTAAAATTTAACACAGAAAATTAAATTGAACTAAAATCAACGGAATAAACTATTCAGAAGCTAAAATTATTTTCTACAAATGAGTACAATATACTTAATATTATAACAATTTAACTAATTTTTGGTTAAATAATTTCAGTAAAATTTTGAACTATTCCTGAGTTTATGAACTATTTTTTTTACTCACATTTAGTAAATTTTCCAAATTTTAAGTTTTTTTTCGCTACTTTAAGTAAAATTTAACTTATTTCAATGAACTTTTCTGGAGTTCATTTTGAACTACAGTTTAGTTCACTTTAGTTCAATCTTTTTTCTGAGTGTAGAATAAAAAGGAGTTTTATTTGGAACGTATCTCGTATCCTGGAAAGGAAGTGAAATAAATAAAAACACACAACAAGTGCGAAAATCTCTCAACTAAACTTTTTATCGTCAATATCTTGAAAACTAAAAGAGCTAGAGGTAAACTGTTTGCACCAAAGGTCAAAACCCGCATATAATACCCCGACACCGAAACTAAATTTCGACTTACATTGCTAGATTTTAAGATTTGAGATAAATCAAAACGGACAACATCTTTGGAACAAGGAAGTCATAATGAGTTATATGTGGAAAAATAAATGCAAGAATTGCTTAAATAAAATTTTGATCGTCCATATCTCGAAAACTAGAGAGCTAGAGGAAAAATGATTACACCAGACGTCAAAGCCCAAAGCCGTGATACCAAAATTTAATTTTGACTAACGTAGCTAGATTTTAAGATCGCGTTTTTTTCGAAAACTAAGCCTCTTAAAGAGAAAAGGGCTTTTATTTGGATTATCGCCCATATCTGAAAACTAAGTGAGATAACGGATAACGGTTTTGGAACAGGGAAGTCTTAGTGAGTTATATGTGGAAAAATAAATGCGAAAATCGCTTAAATAAAATTTTGATCGTCCATATCTCGAAAACTAAAAGAGCTACAGCAAAAATGTTGGCACCAAAGGTCGAAACTCACTACCAATACTCCGATAGCGAAACTAAATTCTGGCTTGCATTGCTAGATTTTAAAATCGCGATTTTCTTGAAAACTAAGCCTCGTAGAGATAAAAGGGCTTTTATTTGGAATATCTCCCATATCTCGAAAACTAAATGAGCAAAATGAAAACGGACAACGGTTTTGGAACAGGGAAGTCTTAGTGAGTCATATGCGGGAAAATAAGTGCGAAAATCGCTTAAATAAAATTTTAATCGTCGATATCTCGAAAACTAGAAGAGCTAGGGGAAAAATGACTGCACCAAAGGTCAAAATTCACTACCAATACTCCGATAGCGAAACTAAATTTTGACTTGCATTGATGTTTTTTAAAATCGCGTTTTTTTCGAAAACGAAGCCTCGTAGAGAGAAAAGGGCCTTTATTTGGAATATCCCCCATATCTCGAAAACTAAATGAGCTTAAAGGAAAACGGACAATGGTTTTGGATTCCCTGTTCCAAAACCGTCTTAGTGAGTCATCTGCGGAAAAATAAGTGCGAAAATTGTTTAAATATAATTTTAATCGTCCATATCTCGAAAACTAGAAGAGCTAGGGCAAAAATTACTGCACCAAAGGTCAAAACTCACTACCAGCGAAACTAAATTTTGACTTGCATTGCTAGATTTTAAAATCGCCTTTTTCTCGAAAACTAAGCCTGCTAGAGAGAAAAGGGCTTTTATTTGGATTATCACCCATATCTTGAAAACTAAATGAGCTAAATGAAAACGGACAACGGTTTTGGAACAGGGGAGTCTTAGCGAGTCATCTGCGGAAAAATAAGTGCGAAAATCGCTTAAATAAAATTTTAGGCGTCCAAATCTCGAAAACTAGAAGAGCTAGGGGAAAAATGATTGCACCAAAGGTCAAAACTCACTGCCAATACTCCGATAGCGAAACTAAATTTTGACTTGCATCGCTAGATTTTAAAATCGCGTTTTTCTCGAAAACTAAGCCTCGTAGAGAGAAAAGTGTTTTTTTGGAATATCTCGAAAACTAAGAGAGATAAATGAAAATGGACAACAGCTTTGGAACCAGGAAGTCATAATGAGTTATATGTGGAAAAATAAATGCGAAAATCGCTTAAATAAAATTTTGATCGTCCATATCTCGAAAACTAAAAGAGCTACAGCAAAAATGTTTGCACCAGAGGTCAAAACCCACGACCAATACCCCGATACCGTAATCAAATTTTGACTTACGTTGCTAGATTTTAAGATCGCGTTTTTCTCGAAAACTAAGCCTCCTAGATAGAAAAGAGCTTTTATTTGGATTATCGCCAATATCTTGAAAACTAAATCAGATAAATGAAAACGGACAACAGTTTTGGAACAACGAAGTCATAATTACGTCTAGATTATTTTTTTCAAAATTTTAACCCATAGCGACCCACGACAAAAAAAACTCCATATATGGGACTGAAAAAGACCATGGCGTTTTCATATAAACGTATGAAATGTGCAAGACTTCCTGAATTGAATATCCCCGAGTAAAAATAGTTATATAGGAAATTATATAATTTAATATGGACTAATATGTTTATATATAGTCAAGTGTAACACTATATCTTTGCGGATATAATTATGTATAGCTTTGAGTTTTTCAAAAATTTCTTATATGATGTCATATATAGATCAGTATAAATATGCATGTCCCCATATATATTTGTATGTGTCATATGCTATGACAATTTTAATACATCGTCATATATAATTAAAAATTGCTTTATCGGAAAATATATAAAGTTTTATATAGCTCAATGTTAAATTTTTTTCTAAGTTGTTTTAGATATGTTTAAGTACAGCGCAATGTAAAAAAAATTCTATGTTTTTTTGAGATATATTTATGTATGATTTCAAAATATAAAAGGCGTACTCATTATAACTCCTAAATTCCTTGTAAACCTTGTATAAATACAAGCCTTATTTTTATGTATGGAATTTGACATTAAACTCATAAACATACCAGGTTTACACAGTTTACGGGTAGAATATATGTTTATATGAGAAGGCTTAAAATGCTTGGTTAGAATTATGTACAACTTCATTTAAATTTTTATTTAAATTTTTAATTCTTAACTTAAGGGTGTTATTTTTCAATACTTTTTAATAGTTTTGGTTTTGATCTTGAAGTATGAAGCGTTATATAATTATGTCTTTCTACATCAAATTAGATATAATTATATCGGGTCAAAATCCGGATAAGATTCTATATGATTCAATATATTTAGATCTTATCCGATATAATTTTATCCACCATTTTTCGGATCATAGCATATCTCCAATTATATTAAATAAGATATCATAACATATGACATCATACTATTTTTTTTACCTGGGTCCTTTTCCGAATATTTTTGTTGTACACATTGAAAAAAAGTTTACAGCTCTAAGTCAGAATTACGTGTAGATTATTTTCCCAAAATTTTAGCCTATAGAGGCGCAGGAGAAAAAAACGCCGTGCATGGGACCGAAAAAGAGCGTGGGTCTTTCATATAAATATTATACGAAATACTCGTACATAGTATTTTGTTATACATTGTTATAAAGTTCCAAGAATTAATCGAATTTTACAAATTTATTAATTTTTATAAAATTTATTGGTATTTTTGAAAGTTTATCGGTTTTTTGTAAAAAATTTTCAATATACCGATTTTTCAAAAATTTATAGATTTTTCAAAAATTTATCGATTTTTCAAAAATTAATTGATTTTTCAAAAATTTATCAATTTTTAAAAAATTTAAATTTTTCAAAAATTTGAAAATTTTTTAGAAAATTTTAATTTTTAAAAAATTTAAATTTTTCAAAAATTTGAAAATTTTTTAGAAAATTTTAATTTTTTAAAAATTCGTAAATTTTTTAAAAATTTATTGATTTTTATAAATTTTTATAAAACATAGATTTTTCATAAAATTTTTTAAAAAAAATTTAAAATTTTTAAAAATTTTCGATTTTTTTATATAAAATTTACATAATTTTAGCAATTTTTATATTTTCTTTTCGAAACAAAATCGTATGATGCTTACAAGATTTGATTGACCAGTGCATCATCTCCCTAAATTAGCAACTCCATCGTATTTACACCTGGGCATCGGCTAATGGTCTTGGGATCAATCCTAAAAAATCCAAATGCATTGTAATTCAAAAACGTCTAAATAAATTTAATATTCTACCGAATATATTCATAGATAATCAGCCCATTGAAATAGTAAATCAGCAAAAAATCTTGGAATCGTTTTTAATAACACCCTGACGTGGTCAGATCACATCAACCATGCTTCTGGTCGTATTTTTTCAATGATACGAACACTTTGGCAAACTCAGCATTGCACACCCATCAAAATAAGAATTATACTTGCCAAAACTTATTTAATACCTGTTTTACTATACGGATGTCAGATGTTTGCCAAATGTGATACAAAAAGTAAAGGAAAATTGAATGTTGCATTCAATAATATCATACGTTATGTATATGGTCTGCATAGACGTTCAAGAGTATCAATGTTTTCAAAAAAGTTATATGGCATTTCTTTTGATAATTTACTCAACATAAGAGTTTTGATTTTCCTTCACAAAATAATATATACCCAGCAGCCTGACTATCTTTACAACAAACTTTGTTTTTCGGATCTCAGGGGCAAAAGAATAAAATCTTTTAGATACAAGAGTTTTATATCTAAATGGCATTTCTATATATTCGCTATATCTCTGTGGAACTCCATTTCTTATAATGTGCAACTTTTAAGTAACGCACGTCTATTTAAAGAAAACATTATTAAACTTTTCTCACTCTAGTCGGTTGCTAAAAACTATTTGAAAAAAACTTTTTTTTTCTCTTTTCAATAATTTATTTTTCTTTTAATTTTTATTTTTTTAAATTCCTTGTGCTTAATTTGCTGACTAATTCTTTATGATATTATTTTTACAACAAATTTTTATACTTTTTTCTTATACTTTTTTATAATAATTTTCATAATTTTGTAATTACATAGTTATTAAGTTACTTATCATTATTATTCTATAATTTGATGTTTTTAAATTTGGCAAATATTCAGTTCCATACTGCAAAATAAGACTTTTAGTCTTGTGTATGGAACTTCCAAATAAATAAATAAAAAAAAAGGTGAATCCAAATATGCCATTGTTTTTCTTACTCGTTAAATAGTTTTGTGTAAAAATTAGGAACGGAGTTTACAACATTTTTTCAAATCTTATTAAAGACATCATTTTTCATCTTGAGAATGTTACATGCTGCAGAAAAGCTTCAAGTCTGTTATACAGAATGGTTACTTACTTATGATTAGGGTTTTTCTTTTCCCGGACTTTTTCATTTCCCGGGACAGCGGGATTTTTTTTAGAATTTCCCGGGATCCCGGGAATTCCCGCTCGTTAGAAAATAAATAAATCCGACCTATGTTGTACTTGAAAAACTCAATTTCTATCAAAACACCGTCGGACAAAGTTTATTTTTTGGTTGTACCCATCAGAAAATCTACTTAATATATCCTGAAGAAGGGCTAAATATAAAATATATCAATTCGTTTAAAAGGTTATGTTGCAAATTAATATTAGGTAATATATTTCTATGGAAGGCCGTCTTAATTTTAAAAAACTCTGTGAAATATATTAACTATATATTAATTCTCTTTACAAACGAGAAACGAATTTATTTATAAAAAGTGAAAGACATGGGTATTTTTTCATCCCTCCTTTCAGGATATATTGGAATTGTTAATGGGTCCAACTTTGTATCGGACGGTGAAATAACAAATTTATTAAAATGAAGTTAGAGAATTAAAAAAAAATATTTTTAGTCGTTTCTTATATGAAATTCTGGACCATGTTCTTTGTTTTTTCGTTTTATGTCTTACACAAATTTAAAATTTTATATTACGATATAAAACGATACTTAGGTCCAGTTTTATAATTAGAACTAAGATCAATTTTTGCTTAAATGTTTCTTAAAAATGGAACCAAAAAATTTATGTTTCTAGATAGTTTGTTTCTATGTAGATTTTCAGAAGTATTGGCCCAGAACTATTTTTATAAAAAATTTTAAAAATTTGTATTTTTCGCAAATTTTGGCAAATTTGCCAAAATCATTTTATAAAAATAGACACTAAAATATTATTAAGAATGTGTGCGAACTGGCTAAATAAAATCTAAACTAAATTCAAGTTTCCAAAATTTCTATGAAATTTTAAGATGTTTTAAAAAAATGCTCAAAGTAATTTAAAACCCTTTTGTTAATTTCTATTTAGTTTAGAATTTATTTAGCCACCTTGTAAAGGTCTTGAATAGTTTTTTTAATTTCAGTTGTTATTTTTTGAATAGCTATTTTTTATGACACAACTACTTAAAAAAGCATTTGATGCATTATTTTAAAAATAAACAATATTTTAAAAATACATTTAAAATAAATCAATTTAAATGAAATTATTTGAAGTAAAAAATACTTATGTATATCAATTAAAAATACGAAAAGATTACTAATTTTTTAATTTTAATGCCGAATTTTTTGAAGGTATTTAGAACTGAAATACTGATGTTGAAATATTGTATATATTATTTGAACAAAGATCATAATTTTAAGAAACAAATTTTTTCCGAGATACGAGAAATTTTGTTGGTAAACTTGTTAATAGCTGAGAATTTGTTTTCGGTTTAACTAAACCAAATTCAACTGATATCGAAAAAAACTCGGCCTAAATAGTATTTTGTTTAATACTAATTCTGTTTATTGAATTTTAAATCGCATTTTTTAATTTTAGATATATATTTTATTTAAATTTATTTAAAAAATCATTGCTTTGTACTTAAATAAAGCTTCAAAAATTGTAATATGCAAGCTAAAACTTCTGTAAAGAATAAAAAAAATCCCGGGAAATCCCGCACAAAATTCCCGGGATTGCGGGATTGAAAAAAGGGCGGGATTCCCGGGAATCCCGTCCCGGGAATTCCCGGGACATAAACCCTACTTATGATCCAATGATCATTTCAGTATAAATAACATTATACTTTTCGCAATATAAATAATAGATAACTCCAAAAATTCTGGTATATGCATTTTTATCAAAAATTATGACGAAAAATCGTTACATAGTTGAAGTCGTGATAGCTAAGATATACGAAAAAATTTGTAAAATGTATTAATTTTTATTAAAAACACCACTTTTCCTCTTCTTAAAAATTCTTACAGTTAGTGTTTAGCTTTATTGGTTATTAAAATATAAGCTATTAAAGTTAAAAAACCTTATGAGTTACTTGTTACGGAGTTTACATTTGGCCTATAAAATTGGTCACAAATTTTATGTATTAACCAAAATTTGGTCAGATTGTTATAAATTTTGTAAAACAGGTGACAATGCGCTGATATGTATCGAAATATGAAACTCAAATGTAATCCATGCATTAGAAATTCGGTGGTTACACGGTTTTTATCAAATTTTTTATATCACCCATATGTACAAAACGAAAAAATATGATAGATTCCACAGTTTTATTATGATAAATAAAATTTCTGTTCCTTGTCTTAATATATTATTACAATTACCAAAATAATGGAAATTAACGGCTAAAGCTATTAAAGTTGAAGAAAAATTTTAAATTGATTGGAAAAACGAATACTTTGGATAGAGTGATCGATTTTATTGAAACACAACTGATACTAGATTTCTGCAGGCGATATTTTACTCAAATGGCTGAATCTTCGATAAATTGGTGGTTGTTGGTATTGAAGTTAATGTGGAAGTTGGTATTTTTTCAATGTTGGTTAGAAAAGCCAATATTTTGGCTAATGTGACAGTGTTTTGGTTCATCATATATATTTTTTCTTCACAAATAAATATAACTTTCCTGATGATGAATTTTAAATAACTGCAATTAAAATTATTGAATGATGAAAATATTTCGTTGGTTCCGATAGAATTCCAACCAATTTATTTTCTGCGTGTACATACTTACTGGGGATGCCTAACGGGACTGGTTTTCACAAAACCATATATTTTTTTTTCAAATTTATCTATATCTGTAAAGTTTTTATTTTTAATAGTAAAAGGCTTTATTTTTTAATCATGTAGGTTGATAAACAGCATCCGGTTTCTAATTTGTTACTAGCACACGCTGTAAAATTGTCTATTTAAAAATTTTATTTGTACATTATTGTTTTCTTCTACTGAACGGCAGAAAACATGCTTTGAATTCGGTGAACTTATTTTATTTTTTTTTAATTCAGTGAACTTATTTTATTTTTTTTCAATTCACTGAATGTAATTTTATTTTTTTTTTTAATTCACTGAATGAAAATGATTTATAAAATTGAACGCGTTCACCGGTGAATTAATTCATTTGATTTAATAAAAAGAACTATTGCAATTGAATTAATTCTTTGAATTTGTTGTTTGATGAACGCATTCAGTTGAATGAATTCAGTGAATTACTTAAGAAAAGGAATTCATTCAATTCTAGAGAAAATTGAATTCGATTGGTAGTGAATTCATTCAAAAAGGAACTAATTCTTCAAAGCTCTGCTCACACCTACATAAGCTCACACATAGAACAAAAAAATAATCAGTCGCATACAAGATTTTAATGAAGTAGGTTGTCATATCGCTTGTTTGCCAGATTTTTTACACTCTGCATAATGTTTATTAATATATTTTTTTGGTAATTTATATTTAAGTTTTTTTGTTTTTATTTTTTTTTGTGTTGTTGTTTTTTGATATTTGTTTTCGTAGTTGTTGTTTGCTTTTAAATTTTTATTTTATATTCCCATTATAAACATTTAAAATTTTCGAATTATTATACAAACGTTCTTTGTCAGTGCATTGCGAGTGAGAGGCTGCAACTCACTCATACAAGCACAAAATAAGGTTGTATTTCTTTGACGATCCCTGATTTATCATTCTGATTTGTCATTCTGATATTTCAAAATAAATAGAATTCAAATAAAGAAATTATTTCATATTGAAACTAAGAAAAATTTCATCATAGGGCGATAAAATTAATTTTAAATTGCTAAACAGAATTTATCGCGAAGTATCAGATTTTCTGAATGTATGTACATATATAAAATTTAAATTTAAAATAAAAACAGTGAATAAAAGATTGTTTTGAAATATTTTTTTTTTTCAAATGTGGTGACTTCTGGATTCATTTATATTAGTGGATTTATTATTGCTTCAAATTAAAAGTCTGTGCGGAAGGAATTAGTGCCCGAGCTGCTAATGGTTTCAGCAGACTATCAAGATACTTAAAGGCCAAGCGAAACTCTTCATTAATAGTCATCCGATCTCTTTTGGTTCGTGTAAACCTTATTTTTGTAAAATTTCAATTTAAAATTTATTCAAAACTTTTATTGGTTAGTGTTTTTTCGCTGTTCAAATAAATAAATAAGATATACACACTGCTCAAATGGTCATATTTTTATAAAGTATAATCAAAAAAATTTTCCGAATAGTTTGGGAATATCTCAATGTGTGAATTTCTTAAAAAATCTATGTTCTTCGAATTCTGACCAAATTTTCTTTTCATAAGTGGAAAATCTGTTAACAGATATTTGTAAAAATGTAAAAAATAAAATTAAATGCCTTTTAAAACTTTAACAAGTCAAGGATATTTTTTAGTTATTCACAATTTTACAGAAGGACATATAACTAATTTTTTTTTATATTGTAAAAAAGAGGAACTTTGCATAAAAATTAGGAAAAATTTGTATTATCAGCCTTCGCAATTTTTGGTTATTTGAATAGCACACTGATAAAAATAATTTTGTAAAAAATAGCGGAAAAAGCATGGTTGGCAACCCAAACGGATAAGGGACGATTTCTTAGATTACATTAACCTTTTAGTGTCGGAAATTCTTCATATTTAAGAATATTTAGTTATTTCTTTACACTAATTCGCACAGCATGCTCTTCATCTATTCAAATCGGCTTCAATTCCAATAGTATACTGCTAACTGCATTTAAGTATGACAAGGCAATGCCTTGTCGATAAGTTAGCCCATACTCCAAGGAAAACATATATATTACAGGTTTCTAGCCGAAGGGTTCGGTTAGGCCATCAAGGGGGAGAATTATTCCGTTTTTACCCCTCCCGAAAGGAATTTCCAAAAATTCCGTCTTAGAGGACGTCTGCGTTGGAGGAGGAATCTACTACATACATAATTTTAGGTCTCTATATCCAGCAGTTTGGCCAGGCCGTCAAGGGGGAAGTTTTTTCCCTTTTTACCCCTCCCGGTATGAATTTCCAAAAATACCATCTTAGGGGACGTCAACGTTGGAGAAGGAACGCAATTTAAGATCCCTTGTTCCAGCAGTTTGGCCAGGCCGTTAAGGGGGAGACTTTTCCTGTTTTTGACCCTACCTGTAGAAATTTCCAAAAATCTCATCTTAGCGGATGTCTACAATAGAGGAGGAACTTTAATACCAAATTTCAACTTCCTACCTCCAGCAGTTTGGGCAGGCCTTTAAGCGGCACTTTTCGCTTCATTAATCCCCATTTTTGCAATTTCCCTGTCCAAAAAGCACCTTGCCGGTAAGTGAGCCCATATTCAAGTAACATATGTTTTACATTTCAGGTTTCTAGCCAACTTTTACTATTTGTGCCCCTCTCGGTAGGAATTTCCGAAAATCCATCGACAGGGAATTTCAGCTTCCTAGTTCCAGCAGTTTGAGCAGGCTGTCAAGGGGCACACTTTTTCTATTTTTGTCCCTCCCGGTTGGAATTAGGCTGGAAGAGGAACCTAAGTACCGAATTTCAGCTTCCTAGTTCCAGCAGTTTGGACAGGTCGTTAAGGGACAACTTTCCCTTTTTGAGCCCCCATTTTATAACGACCCTGTCCAAAATTCAAAAAAGTATCTTTCTAATAAGTTAGCCCTTACTCCAGGGACCCACATTTTAAGCTTCAGGTTTCTAGGGGTTTTTACCGGCCCCCAAGGTGCGGCTTTTCTTCTTTTTGCCCCTCCCTTTAGGAATTTAAAAAAATTCCATCTTCGCGGCTATCTGAGATGGATGAGGAACATTCATACCAAATTTCAACTGCATTGCCTAAGCGGTTTGGGCAGGCCGTTAGTGGGGACATTTTTCTCTTTCAACCACCATTTTTACTCTGTTCCTGTTCCAAAATAGAAAAATTACGTTGCCAGTGAGTTAGTCCTACTCCAAGGAATTATTAAATGTTTTAAAATAATGCTGAATATAACTGTTAGTCCAAAAAACAAGAATATATCATTACCGTTTCTTCACTGGGAACTAAAGAACATTTTTGACAACACACAATATGCATCTATAAGCCAATATTATATGCTACACTCAAAAAAATAAGTGAGTGAAAAAATTAGTAAATCGTCTTGTATATCAAATATACTAGTTTTCAAAAACTTTTTTGCTGAAATTGTATTTTCAGCAAAAGTTTTAATTATATTTTTTCAGCACTAAGCTAATTTTCAACTAATGTTTTACTAATTTAATTTGCAACCTAACTTGTGCTTATAAACACATTTATAGTTTGGACAACAAGCAGACAGTTAAGATGTAGATGTCGCCGATTAGACAAAGAAAATAATACTTAAACACAACTCTTCTAAGCCATATAATAAATACAACCGTGAATTATTTTTGTATCTGTGTTTCATACATAAAACAAAAAAGAACGCTAAAAGGTTGCATATATATAAAAATATAACACAATAAGATAAAATATAATTTAAATTATAGACAAAATAAAATAAAGGTATTCATTTAAAGTATTTACGCCTCGTATACTGTGTATATTAGACTGGTCCAAAAAAAAGTTGGAATTCTCACGCTCTACAACCATAAAAATAAATATGGTCTGATAAAAAAATCACCAAAAAAGTTTTGTTTAGAGGTAGCACATCGCAATAAAAGTTTCGAGGTTGTAGTTGTTCTATTATTTTTAATTAATTAAAATAATGGAAAAATGAGAAAAATTAAATATAATTATTATGATCGCGACATATCAAATCTAATATATTTCGCTCAATTTAAAATTTTCATACAAAAAATGTTCAATTTTGATCAGGATGTTTTCTTATACTTATATTCTTATACTTACTAAGAAAATTTCTTTTTTGCATTGATATAAATCTATGGAATGTCCTATTATGTAAGATAGGATTTTTGGTAGCAATAAAATTATAGCACGCTAAACAATAGCGAAATATTAAAAAAAGTCAAATTTTAAGTTAATTTGCAAGGATATCTGTTATCCTTTTTAAAATTAAAATCAGTGTCATATATAAGTAAGCCCTTGGTAAGAAAATTACAAAAGTATAACAAATTGAATTTTTCGATGACACCGTTTATAGGTAGTTAAGATAATACCTCAAAAAACTTGAGTTTTTTTCGAATTTTCGAAAACCGCGAACAATTTATAAACCGAAAACTTTTTTTAAATTACGATTGCAGATTCGTAATCTTCGTTAAGGGAGTTAAATACTGTAACAACAGAATTTTAAGAGGCATATTTAAACGGTTGTCAAAAATTCAAAAAACAATACTTTCACTATGTTATTTTTTTATTTAAAATATATGTTATCGTAGTATTTTCAAAAAATATTAGTTTTAAATTTCTCCGACCAAAATCGCCAGGGTTGCCACTTCATTATTAGGCAAAATCGGCTGCCACTGTACAGCCTTCATTAATTATTGGAAAATAAAAATGTGAAGTGATTCTTAACACCAGATAAATTCTTTAGTCCCTATCGTGGCCCGATTTTTAGTTTTTAAATTTTTTTTAAAAAAGTTACCACACAAACATCAAAATTCCAAAAAGTCAAGAAAAAACAATTTTACTTCGGGATATAAAATTTATTTGACTGAAGTTCAAAAAAGGGCCACGATAAGGATTACAGTTTTTTGTTGACTACGAAAGAAAAAACCGGATCCAAATCGGTTAACCCACTCTACAGTGGCAGCCGGTTTTGAACTCATGGTTGTGAGAAAAATGCGTTTGAAGTCTAAAGTTAATTTTAAGCTAAGAAAACAGCAAAATTTAAAAAAATTGTGAATTAAAAAAAGTTATATCTCCTAGCTTACTACATGTCCACCAAATTTGGGACGAATCGGTTAATGGGTATTTGATATATTAAACCTAATAGTCTTAAAAACAATGGTAGATATATTATTTTACATAATGCTACTCATATTATTTTGTAAAAATGCTATAATTTTGTACATTTTTTAATTTATTTCGTATTTTTTCCCATTTTTATATATATTGATTACTTTTATAACTTATATTAAGCCATCAGCACCTGCCCCATTATTATTACATTTGTTAATGTAGTTTTTATCTTTTTATTCTGCCCTGTTATAAGATATACGATTTCTAATAAAAACAAGTTAATAAAAATGCAAACATAAATTGTTACACCCAAATTTACCATATAGAGTATTACTTTGGGACTAAAACGTATTTTACAAAAAAACATGTAAAAATTTAATTCCTTCGAATTTTTTTATTGAAATTTTCGGAGCATATAGAGAAAAGTATGCTCCATCCAAGTAAAATATAAAAAAAATTCGAAATCAAAATTTTTCCTCGATTCGATATCCCCCTTAAAATAAAGATCAGATTTGGGAAATTTCCGCATACAAGGCAAAAAGAAGTTGAATTTTTAATTACAGCTTTTCGAAAAATTTGGAAATTTTAACTAAAATATGTATTTTTGTTTTATAATTTTTAAAAAAACCGCGAATAACTTAAATGTTACTTAATTTTTTTTAAATTTTAATTTCAAATTCTTGTTCTTAACATTAATTAAGACTTGATTTAAAAAAAATTGTTAGGTTAGGAAATAATTAAATTTAAAGTCAACCCTACTTTTTGTATAAATTACTCTAGAGATAAATTGCTAATTCTAAAAAGATAACTTTTTTCCACTAACTCTAAATAAAAGCGGATTTAGCTTAAACTTGGCACATAGAGTTAAGGAATAGGGGCAACATTGTGGAGATCGCGAATTCCAACTTTCGTGTTTTTTTGGACCACTCTAGTGTATATGTTGTAAGTTTACTCAGTAAAACAAAAAATAATGTGTTACCAACAAAGACTTATTTTTATCATTATTTCAAATTCAAATTTTTATTATTTCTGCTAATTTTAGCAGTTTTTTCTGCAATATCATTTTTAACTAATTTTTAATAATTTTTTCTGCTATTTCTACAGATTTATTTCTATGAGTGTAGTTACCATTACCAGGTATATAGTTACACGGCCAATAGACCGTACCTCAAAAGAAAGTTCGCCGTACACCGCCCAATCTAAATTACTTTTGCAAGGAGGTTTTAAAAATTTTATATTATGCCTTTGGCATTTACCGTCGGATCTTAAAGTATAATTCGTCGATTTTTCTCTCTCGAGGGGCCAATATTTTACTCTAAGGACCATTGACCTCAAGTTTCCTGTTCTAGTATTTACCCACCAGCAGGCGCGGAGGCCCAAAAAAAATTTTTTTTTGCAAATAATGCTATAAGGGACAACACGATTAAATTTTTAAACAGACATTTTAGAATTTCATACTAAACAAGCATTTTAAATTTTGAGATTTTGTGTAGATTCTGGGATTCAAGAAGGAATTTGTTTGTTCAGGAAATATGACATATCCTACATTTTGTCAAGAGATAATTCTCAAAAAAAAATTTATAATGAGCTTGTTTTTATAGAATTATTATTGAAACTCTTAACCTTTTTTTTTTTGCAATTTAACAAATTTTTTGATTCATTCTACTTACGAATTAATATTTAGGGCCAGTTTGATTGTCAAAAAAAAGATCGGTCTCAAATGAAATTACTTACTAATGAAAACAATCGTGCTCAGTTCTGACTATAGAACTGGTCCTTATATTAAAAGTTAAAACAAAAGTTTTTTTTGTTTCGAAATTTAAGTGCACTACTTATTACTTATTAAAATCTCTTAAATGAACTTCTCAATTAATTTTTAAAAATTTCATGATCACCATCTCAACCGCAAGTAATGCTCAGAAACACCTTAAAATATCGGAAAAAATTTCACTTAAGTATTTGGATTTATTTAAGTGTTTACTATAATATCGGCTCGCAGATTTTTTGATATAAAAATTATCATATTCTAAATTTTTTGAATTTTTACCGTAGAAAAATTTTACATTTAAAAAACAAATATTTTAATTCTAAGACATTGAAAAATATCAGATTTGGAGTCATATTTTCATAAAAAAAAATCACACATCTAAGCAAAAATTACGCCTTTTTAAATATTTTTAATGCTTTTTCGTATTATTTCAAAGAAATGGCACAGAAATTAAATATCAATTGCATATTTTCTAGTGTTTTAAAAGTTTTTTTTTCGAAATAAACTGGTATTTTTAAAAACTTTTAGTCTTTGATTAAAAATTTGTATTGAATTTGTCAAGTAATAGAAATAGTTTTTAAAAACTACTATTTTTTGGTTAATTGTAAATGTAGCATTAAAAATATGTTAATTTTGATTTAATACACAAATAGAAAAATAATTGAATTGAAAAAAACTCATTACTTTTAACCTACACTGTGAGAATTATCTGCAGGAGTTTTTGCATAAATCTTTTCATTCAATTAATATAATTTTTAAAAAAATGTTGCGAAAATTTTCATTTTATTTATTAAAAGTATCATACACTCAATCAAAAAGTTTAATAAAATATATGAAGCTTTTTCATCAATTCTAAGGAATTTTTCATTTTGAGGAAAAGAAAACTTCATAAGTTTAATAAAAACTCTCATTAAAATTCCTCGAGCAAAATTCTCTCTGTGTAGAGTAGGGATGCCGAACGGGACTGGTTTTTACAAATCCCGGGATTCGGGATTTTGAAATTTTAAATCCCGGGATTCCGGTATTTTTCGGGATCCCGGGATTTCGGGATTTTCTTGTTTCATTATATTTTTAATTTTAAAAATAAATATCTGAAATAGTAAAATAATTCATTATAAATCAACTTATTTATTTCTTGTAGTATGAAAAAATAAAGAAATTAAGTCGGATTCACAGTGCTAGAGTGCTCATCGCTGCAGAGTCGAGTGTACCAAAATAGATATGGCATGATACGAAAAATATGTAACTGCGAAAAAGAAAGGAACAAAATCCACTAAGAGTGGATTACTGCAGCATTGTGAATCTGGCTTTAAAAAAAACTGCACTCATAGAAATAAGTATATAAAAATAGTAGAAAAAGCTACTAAAAATTAGGTTCCGTGATAAAAACTACTGAAATCAGCAGTTTTTGCTAAATAATTGTTAAATTTCCGAAATATAAGTAATATATTCGTGAGTTAAATTTAAGTAAACAGCAAATTACAATTTACCTCTGAAAAAACTTTTTAACTAGAAGTAGCAAAAAACACTGCTATATGTACAAATTTTTTAGTTATATTTGGCTAAAATTAATTAAATGCAAATACAAACTACTCTGCTGAAATCAGAAATATTTAGTGATTATATTAGTTTTTTTAGGTCTACTAATATAAAATATTAAGAACATACTTCTACTGATTTCAGGAAGGTAGATCTTTAGATTTTACTAAATTCTTTAACAAAAATTTGCTGTTTTTAGCATAATAATATTCGGTAAAATTATTTTGCATGAAATTACGATTTAAGCAAATCATCAGTAAAATAAATAAAAACATGTCCGTCAAAAGATTAAATAAAGCTGAATTACGATTTTTAAAACTTTTAAATCTGAATAAAATTTTTTATATTAATTAAAGTAATCTATTTAAACTATTATTTTTGAATAGGAAAAATAAGTTCTTTAATAATATTTAATAAGATATTAACAAAAAAATTACCGTGATTTAAGTCGAATATAGCATTGAAAACAAATACAAAAAGTGATAAAATTTGCCAAATAATGAAATAGGAAATCCCGGGATTTTTTCAAGAACAATCCCGGGATTTCGGGATTTGTAAATCCCGGGATTTTCGGGATCGCGATTTCGGGATCGGGATTTCGGGATCGGTATCCCTAGTGTAGAGGAAATGAGTGTTTTTTAGGGAGTTACCGCGATTGATATGCCCCTGCTAAAATAATACATTTTATAATAGAAAAGTAAGAGGTTACATATCTTAACTTTCTCTTACAAAACTCATTACCGGGTAGTAGGAGGTTGTGTGTCACTTGGATTTGTGTCGTCGTTTGCCGCAGAGCTCACATAACCGAATTTCATTAGGGTTGGATGGAACCCATCGGGATAGTTTCCTCATTAGTTGTTTACTTTTGTAAAATTTAAAATATTTTTTCAAGATGAAAACCTTTCAAATGCTAGGACATTCTTCTTGTAAAATTATTTTTTTATTTAAAAGTTGGAATAATTATGGCCAGTTTTATAGTCAGAAAAAAGATTGATAATTTCTTATATATTTTGTTCTCAGATGGTTTTTTTCTTAAATATTTCTTAAATAAGAAATATTCAAAGACTCTAGTTCTGACTATAAAACTGTCCCTTACAATCATAATAATCCATAGGTAAAATAAACGAAAAATGTGGTTCATTTTACGAAAGTTTTGGTTATTTTGACATTACGAATACTTTTGTAATATGTACAAATGATATTTCGTTTCGAATTTTTATTTGTAGATTTTACGAAGTTTTATAAAAGTACAAAAAAAGACACAAATATTTGGTTTAAATACAAAATAATTTTGTATCTCGTAGGATATTTTGTTTTCTAGTATCGAATTTTTATTTGTATATTATACGAAATTTTATAAAAGTACAAAAAAAAGATTGGTAAAGATATAAATATTTGGTTTAAATACAAAATAATTTTGCATCAATAGAAAATTGGGTGTACAACCGAAAAATGCGATATATTTGGCAAATTTTTGGTGTTTATGTTACTGTGAAACATTGCCCATCGTTATCTATGATCTTTTCCCAACTTTCTGGAAACATATTTATTCCGCGCCAAAACAACTGCTCATTTTTTGAGGCCAAGAACTAATAAAGCCAATTTCGGATACCATCTTCTGAAGTGAAGCGTATTACAGTGAGAGCATTCTGCATCGATCGAAACAAATGGTAGTCGGACGGGGCGAGGTCTGGACTATAAGGCGGGTGAAATAAAAATTCCCAACCACTATTTTCCAAATAGTTTTTAACCGGTCTTGCAACATGTGGCTGAGGTTGTCATGATGCAATATTATATCTTCATTTCTGGTCGCATATTCCGGGCGTTTTTCGGCAAATGCTCGCTTCAAACGAATCAATCGTATTCGGTACAGGTCTCCTGTGATCGTCTGGCCCAATTTCATTAGCTCATAATAGATGAGACCCTTCTGCCATGCTTCACATACGATTTCTTACGCTTCGGGTTGTCATAATGGATCCATTTTTCATCGCCAGTAATGATTCGATGCAAAAATGACTTCTTTTTATGGCGTTCAAGCAGCATTTCGGACATGCAAATCGTCTTTCAACGTCTCTCGGCTTCAAATCGTGCACACAGAAAACAGTCTCAGTTGTGGCCACCGAATTTGTTGCCAATCGAATTCGTGCGGTTACGACAACTATATTTATATTAAATTATATTTTTCGTTGTGAAAGCCAATATTCGGTTGTCTAATTCAATATTATGTTCCACATAAATATTATTATGTTCTACAAAATTTTATTGAAATTAAAAAACTTTTTTTGAATTTTCTGGTATTGAACCCGGTCCTTCAGGTTAATAGTTCACACTTTTACCCACTGCACCACAACTACTTTTAAATTTCTTAGCCATATTTACTGTTTATACATATGAATATTTTATTTTAATTAAAAAAAAAAAAACATCTAAATTTTTGTCTTTTCCGCGATTCGAACCCGGAAATCCGGCGTACTATGCCAACTCCTCACCCACTACACCACAAACACTTAATAATTTTAATGACTAATTTTGAATTTATGTGTTTTATTAATACAGTATAAAATTCGTTTATCAATACCAATTAATAGTTGTGTGTGTTATCAATACAATCCACAATTCGGTTGGTTCTACAGAAACTTGAATTTAAGGTCATATTTGATTAGGATACCCGTATTTGTAGTTACCACATGCGAATATTGAAATTTTTTTAAAAAAGTTTATAGATAACACCAATTTTCTTGTATATTCACTAAATAAATGGCTGCTTCTACTGCATAGAATTACTAAACTGATACTAATTTTAAAATTGATTGGAGATACCAATAATTTGTTAAAAGGATTGTTTTTTAGTTCATTTTCCGTATTTTAAATACCTAGTAAAATATTTTTGATGTAGTATTCAATTATAGGTAATTCCAAATAAAATAAAGTCCTGGCAAATTCATTTTAATGGTTTTGATCGAAAGCCAACCAATCTTTTTCCTGGGTGTGTGGTAACTATTTTCTTGCTTGTGGTACCCATTTCCCTGCTGCTTGCAAACAATTTGAAATTGCTGCTTGAGAAACTCCGAATGATTTTGCAAGTTCTTTTTGAGTTTAACAACAATCTTCATCGAGAAATGCCACCAATTCATCTCTTCCAGCTTTTTTGGCTGACCTGTGCGGTCTTTGTCTTCCGTGTCAAAATCAACACTTCTGAACCGCACAAACCATCTTTAGCACGTTGAAATCTATGGAACATATTCAATTGATGAAGTAAAGCAAAACTTTTCGCAAATAATGCTTTTTTGGCACAAAATTCGAGATTTTTTAAGCAAAGAAAAACTTTGTTTAGTAGGTTTGAGGTTAAGAAGAAGAATAAACCTTCCTCAAAAGTTATAAACACATTAAATTTGCAAATCAGACTAGATCTAGTTTCTGCCTTTTTATGGACAGGCTTCATCAGTGATCTTCCATTAAATTGTATTATTGTTTATATTTTTATTGTCAGATTGTCTCTATATGAATAATTTCAGAAGTGATCAAACAGACATATACAAACATTCTACTTCAGATTTTCTCTGTTTATCTTCTTATTTCCTCCGTGTCACCTTTTCACAAATATTGCCACATTGACGTATGGTTTGTACGTACAAGTGCAGGCAATTTGTGTATATTGGAGACGGACAGCCAACAGGGCATTGTTTATTTTTTTATAGTAAAGTGTTGTTTTTTCAAACGCGTCTTATAGACCAAATACAATTAATATTGTCATTAATGTATTTTTATTAATTCTAATTTAGTAGGTTTGAGGTTAAGAAGAAGAATAAACCTTCCTCAAAAGTTATAAACACATTAAATTTGCAAATCAGACTAGATCTAGTTTCTGCCTTTTTATGGACAGGCTTCATCAGTGATCTTCCATTAAATTGTATTATTGTTTATATTTTTATTGTCAGATTGTCTCTATATGAATAATTTCAGAAGTGATCAAACAGACATATACAAACATTCTACTTCAGATTTTCTCTGTTTATCTTCTTATTTCCTCCGTGTCACCTTTTCACAAATATTGCCACATTGACGTATGGTTTGTACGTACAAGTGCAGGCAATTTGTGTATATTGGAGACGGACAGCCAACAGGGCATTGTTTATTTTTTTATAGTAAAGTGTTGTTTTTTCAAACGCGTCTTATAGACCAAATACAATTAATATTGTCATTAATGTATTTTTATTAATTCTAATTTAGTAGGTTTGAGGTTAAGAAGAAGAATAAACCTTCCTCAAAAGTTATAAACACATTAAATTTGCAAATCAGACTAGATCTAGTTTCTGCCTTTTTATGGACAGGCTTCATCAGTGATCTTCCATTAAATTGTATTATTGTTTATATTTTTATTGTCAGATTGTCTCTATATGAATAATTTCAGAAGTGATCAAACAGACATATACAAACATTCTACTTCAGATTTTCTCTGTTTATCTTCTTATTTCCTCCGTGTCACCTTTTCACAAATATTGCCACATTGACGTATGGTTTGTACGTACAAGTGCAGGCAATTTGTGTATATTGGAGACGGACAGCCAACAGGGCATTGTTTATTTTTTTATAGTAAAGTGTTGTTTTTTCAAACGCGTCTTATAGACCAAATACAATTAATATTGTCATTAATGTATTTTTATTAATTCTAATTTAGTAGGTTTGAGGTTAAGAAGAAGAATAAACCTTCCTCAAAAGTTATAAACACATTAAATTTGCAAATCAGACTAGATCTAGTTTCTGCCTTTTTATGGACAGGCTTCATCAGTGATCTTCCATTAAATTGTATTATTGTTTATATTTTTATTGTCAGATTGTCTCTATATGAATAATTTCAGAAGTGATCAAACAGACATATACAAACATTCTACTTCAGATTTTCTCTGTTTATCTTCTTATTTCCTCCGTGTCACCTTTTCACAAATATTGCCACATTGACGTATGGTTTGTACGTACAAGTGCAGGCAATTTGTGTATATTGGAGACGGACAGCCAACAGGGCATTGTTTATTTTTTTATAGTAAAGTGTTGTTTTTTCAAACGCGTCTTATAGACCAAATACAATTAATATTGTCATTAATGTATTTTTATTAATTCTAATTTAGTAGGTTTGAGGTTAAGAAGAAGAATAAACCTTCCTCAAAAGTTATAAACACATTAAATTTGCAAATCAGACTAGATCTAGTTTCTGCCTTTTTATGGACAGGCTTCATCAGTGATCTTCCATTAAATTGTATTATTGTTTATATTTTTATTGTCAGATTGTCTCTATATGAATAATTTCAGAAGTGATCAAACAGATATATACAAACATTCTACTTCAGATTTTCTCTGTTTATCTTCTTATTTCCTCCGTGTCACCTTTTCACAAATATTGCCACATTGACGTATGGTTTGTACGTACAAGTGCAGGCAATTTGTGTATATTGGAGACGGACAGCCAACAGGGCATTGTTTATTTTTTTATAGTAAAGTGTTGTTTTTTCAAACGCGTCTTATAGACCAAATACAATTAATATTGTCATTAATGTATTTTTATTAATTCTAATTTAGTAGGTTTGAGGTTAAGAAGAAGAATAAACCTTCCTCAAAAGTTATAAACACATTAAATTTGCAAATCAGACTAGATCTAGTTTCTGCCTTTTTATGGACAGGCTTCATCAGTGATCTTCCATTAAATTGTATTATTGTTTATATTTTTATTGTCAGATTGTCTCTATATGAATAATTTCAGAAGTGATCAAACAGACATATACAAACATTCTACTTCAGATTTTCTCTGTTTATCTTCTTATTTCCTCCGTGTCACCTTTTCACAAATATTGCCACATTGACGTATGGTTTGTACGTACAAGTGCAGGCAATTTGTGTATATTGGAGACGGACAGCCAACAGGGCATTGTTTATTTTTTTATAGTAAAGTGTTGTTTTTTCAAACGCGTCTTATAGACCAAATACAATTAATATTGTCATTAATGTATTTTTATTAATTCTAATTTAGTAGGTTTGAGGTTAAGAAGAAGAATAAACCTTCCTCAAAAGTTATAAACACATTAAATTTGCAAATCAGACTAGATCTAGTTTCTGCCTTTTTATGGACAGGCTTCATCAGTGATCTTCCATTAAATTGTATTATTGTTTATATTTTTATTGTCAGATTGTCTCTATATGAATAATTTCAGAAGTGATCAAACAGACATATACAAACATTCTACTTCAGATTTTCTCTGTTTATCTTCTTATTTCCTCCGTGTCACCTTTTCACAAATATTGCCACATTGACGTATGGTTTGTACGTACAAGTGCAGGCAATTTGTGTATATTGGAGACGGACAGCCAACAGGGCATTGTTTATTTTTTTATAGTAAAGTGTTGTTTTTTCAAACGCGTCTTATAGACCAAATACAATTAATATTGTCATTAATGTATTTTTATTAATTCTAATTTAGTAGGTTTGAGGTTAAGAAGAAGAATAAACCTTCCTCAAAAGTTATAAACACATTAAATTTGCAAATCAGACTAGATCTAGTTTCTGCCTTTTTATGGACAGGCTTCATCAGTGATCTTCCATTAAATTGTATTATTGTTTATATTTTTATTGTCAGATTGTCTCTATATGAATAATTTCAGAAGTGATCAAACAGACATATACAAACATTCTACTTCAGATTTTCTCTGTTTATCTTCTTATTTCCTCCGTGTCACCTTTTCACAAATATTGCCACATTGACGTATGGTTTGTACGTACAAGTGCAGGCAATTTGTGTATATTGGAGACGGACAGCCAACAGGGCATTGTTTATTTTTTTATAGTAAAGTGTTTACACTATTTTGTTCAATGACCAAATGAGAATTAATGACAGATGTTTACTATATTTTACGAAATGTTGTAAACGTGTAAAAAAGTTTTGTAAATATATAAATATTTTGTAAAAATACAAAATAATTTTGTTTATTCTACAAAAAATATTAATGAATAAATCTAAAATATTTGTAAAATATACAAACGAAATCGTTAAATAAAAAAAATTTTGTATGTTTACTCAATGGTATTTGGTAATATTACGATATTTTTGTACATTATGCAAACATTTTTTCATTAAACTTTATTTGTATAATTTACGAAATTCTTAAATTTAATCAATTTTTTACCATCAAGTTACTACAAACATTTTGTAGTATTACAATTTTTTTGTACTTTATACTAAAAATAATTTACAAAATCGTGTTTGTATTATTTACGAAATTTGTAAATTTATGAAATTTGTTGTATACAAAATATTTGTGATATAAACCAAAGGTTTGCATATTGTACGAAAAAATATTTACGAAAAATATTTTCGTATTTTTAAGCATGGCTTATTATGAGTGTAAGCACTTCTTCTAAATTAAACCTAATAGATTAGGAAAAATTGTTGTATCCAAAAACTCTTTGACACTGAAATGTATTTTATATTCTAGGTTTGATATGAAAGTTATAGGATTTGGTATAATTTTTCTTAAAAAACTATAACAGGCACTGCAAAAATTTTAAAATTTAGGGAACATTCCTATTACCATATCCTGAGAATTTTTTCATATGAGAATCTCCATTGTGTTTCCTATGAAAATATTATTTAATTTTTAAATGATTTTTACAAAACAGAACATTAAAATTTTGTAATTATTTCAGTAAAGAAAACTAACTAAACATTCAAAAAATTTCGAAATGGGGTTGAGCAGATTTTCCCGAACCCCTTTTTTGGTACTTTTTGGAACAACTTCTACTTCTAGCAAGAAGAGTATAAGACTAGGAGATGCAATCGGACATCATACAGAACATTGTGGCGTTGTCAGACAGTCGATCGAAAAAGTGAAAATAAATTGCCAGAAATTAAAAAAAAAATGTTAGTAATGAGAAAAAAATTACAAAAAATATGCAAATATCGAAAATAAAAAAAGGCAGAAATTAGTGATCAAATTTCATTCTCCAAAATTTTTATTTTCAGATAGATCATAAATTATTGCACTTTTTTAATTTCTGATATTACCAATATTTTTCTTATTTTTTTTCTTATTTTTCTCATAGTTTAGAGATTTTTTTGCCTCTTTATTCAAATTTTTAATTTTTTATTTTCTGCGAAAATTCCCAGGAAAAAGATTGGTTGGAATTCGATCAAAACCATTAAAATGAATATGCCAGGAATACTACACCAAAAATATTTTACTACCCGAGTAAAAAAAATTGATCTCGCGTAATATCTAATTATATCCAATTTGATATTGTTTAAGATCTGCTGTAATATCTAGCTGATCCAATTAGATCTCAAAATTGGGTGTATCCAATCATATCGTATTAGATCCCATTGTATATATGGGGATAAACTAAGATCAAGTTATATCTCAAAATTGGGAGGTCCAGTGATATCTTTGGGGATAAACCTAGATCTATTTTGATCCGAAAATTGGCGGATCCAGCTATATATTTGCGGATATTTTTAGATCTAATTTGATCCGAAAAATGGCGGATCCAATTAGACCCAGCTATATATTTGGGGATAAACTTAGATCTAATTTGATCTCAATTTTGGCAGATCAAATTAGATCCCGCAATATATTTGTGGATAAACGTATATCTAATTTGATCCGAAAAAGTGGCAGATCGAATTAGATCTAGCTATATATTTGGGGATAAACTTAGATCTAATTTGATCCGAAAAATGGCACATCGAATTATATCCAGCAATATATTTGTGGATAAACTTAGATATAAATTGATCTGAAAAATGGCAGATCAAATTAGATCCAGCAATATATTTGTGGATTAACTTAGATCTAATTTGATCCGAAAAATGGCACATCGAATTAGATTCAGCAATATATTTGTGGATAAACTTGGATATAAATTGAATAGAAAAGTGGCAGATCAAATTAGATCCAGCAATATATTTTGGGATTTAGTAGATCTAATTTGATCCGAAAAAGTGGCAGATCGAATTAGATCCTGCAATATATTTAGGGATAAACTTGGATGTAAATTTATCCCAAAAATGCCAGATCGAATTAGATCCAGCAATATATATGTGGATAAACTTAGATCTAAATTTATCCGAAAAATTCCTAATCGAATAAGATCCAGCAACATATATGGGGATAAACTTGGATCTAACTTTAACCGAAAAATGGCCGATCAAATTAGATCCAGCAATATATTTGGGGATAAACTTGGATCTAAATTTATCAGAAAAATGGCAGATCGAATTAGATCCAGCAATTTATTTCGGTATTAAAATGGCAGATCGAATTAGAAACAGCAATTATTTGGGGATTGACATCTAAAAGTATCCATAAAAATAACAGATAAAATTAGATGCCGCATTATATTTGGGTACTACGTAAGATCTCCATTTATTTGGGATTAAATAAGATCCCAGACATATATTGCCAACTGTTCAAAAAATAATAGACTGGCAGAGCACTGATTGTATAAAAATTACAATATTTTGTTAAAATAAGGTTTAAACTCAGAAGGTAACGAGTTCAATATGCATAAATTTTAATAAAAAAATAAATATATAATATTTTTTTATTAAATTGAAATCTTTGAATAAAATAATTTTATTTACATCTTTTTGACGCTCTACACCATTTCCAATTGTATTAATTGTTTTAAGATTTATCAATTGTATTTCAGAAATAATCAATTGAATTTCAGTTTTATCAATTGTGTTTCAGAACTCATCAATTATTTTTCACATTTATGAATTGTATTTCAGAACTAGTCAATTGAAGTTCAGTTTTATCAATTGTGTTTCAGAAATTATTAATTGTATTTCCGAAATTCACAACTGTATTTCAGAAATTATCAAACTGTATTTCAGAAATTATCAATCGTATTTCCGAAATTATGAAATGTATTTGAGAAATTTTTCTCTATTAGCTATGAAATTCTGAAATAGATTTCATTATTTCTGGACACAACTAAATAAATAAATAATTAAATTTGCGTAATATTGTAGTTTCTGAAGTGCAAATAATATTTTGTGATATACAATTAAAATTTTCTAAAATACATTTAATAATTTCTTGAATACTATTTTTCGATGCTTATAAGTTAGCTCGAAATGCTTTTATCATTCATTTAATTTGTAGCTATCACACATCTATAACAAGTCTCGTTAGATTAGAGTGTAGAGGTCTTGGCTGACAATCTGGTGGACTGGGTTAAATTTCATGTTTTTAAAAGCAAATATTAAAAAAAGTTTTCTCAATTTTTTCAAAAATGTTTTTTGAAATCTATTTTTTTGCCAAGATAGTTAATGCAACGTTCTGCCAACGCATAACCGACCATCGCCAACGGTTTGCCAGCATTGTGCCGAATTATATTTTTCTGTCTGGGATGTTAAACTTAAACCTATTGTATATTAACATTAATTAACACTATATTTTTATTTTTAGGAAATACATTTTTATTTTATTATAAGTTAACATTAAATTAAATTTTAGATAATGGCACCAATTTGTAGTTGTAATTATTATATATTAAATCGTATATTCATAAACATTATATACAGTTAGACGAGGTTTATGGAACTATTTAACTTTATAAAGTGTTTATAAATTATAACTTAAATGTACATATATATATGTTAAATGTACCTGAACAAATTGTTGATATGGACCCACAAATTGCATCTCAACTGATATTGGAATTATTGTACCATTACCATACATCAATATATATTAATTGATATACATATATTACAATATATGACACTGTATTATAAATATTGTTAATGAAGTAACATATCTGATAATATTTTTTATAGCGCCATACATAGTTTTACATTATTCAAATTAAACCATATATGGAATTGTATTCAAAATGTTGATGTGGTACCAAATTTGACCATATATTGTTTAAATTGTGCCATATATGACAATATATTGTTTAAATGATACCATATATGTCTATATATTATTATTGTTTAAATGACACCATATATCAATATATATGGGACTATATATGGTAGCATATATTATCATATCTACATCTGTATTAAAAATGTCGTTCATCAGGTACCATATATGAGCATATATTGTTGAAATGGCACCATATATGACAATATATGGTTTAAATGGCACCATATATGGTAATATATTGCTTAAATAACACCATATATAAATATATATGGCACTATATATGGTAGCATATATTATCATATGTGGAACTGTATTAAAAATATTGTTCATGAGGTACCATATATGGGCATATATTGTTGAAATGGCACCATATATGATAATATATGGTTTGAATGGCACCATATATGATAATATATAGCTTAAATAACACCATATATAAATATATATCGCACTATATATAGTACCATATATTATCATATCTGGAACTGAATTAAAGATTTGGTTTATGAGGTACCATATATGACCATATATTGTTTAAATGGCACCATATATGATAATATCTAGTTTAACTGTCACCATATATAATTATATATTGTTTAAATGATACCATATATAATTATATATTGCTAAAATGCCACCATATATATTAAGATATAGTTCTATAGATAACTATATATGCAATAAGATCAACCATGTTATGTAATATATAATTATATATGCCATATCAAATATTATGAAGGCCGATATCTAATTAGATGAAATTATATATGGCATAATATAAGGAAATTTTTTCGGAAAAAACCTCATATATAATTATATATGGATATACATAACGACATATATAATTATATATTGTAATATATGCCATATATGATTATATATAATTTTTTTTACTCGGGTGTATTTCAGAAGCTATTAATTGCATTTCACAAATTTTAAATGTATTTCAGAAATTATGGAATGTATTTCAGAAATTATGGAATGTATTTCAGAAATTATTAATTGTATTTCAGAAATAATCAAATCTATCTCAAAACTTGTTGATTGTTTATCATAGTTAATAGAGAAAAATTTCTAAATTACATTTCATAATTTCTGAAATTCAATTGACCATTTCTGAAATACAGTTTGATAATTTCGGAAATACAATTAATAATTTCTGAAACACAATTGATAAAACTGAACTTCAATTGACTAGTTCTGAAATACAATTCATAAATGTGAAAAATAATTGATGAGTTCTGAAACACAATTGATAGAACTGAAATTCAATTGATAATTTCTGAAATACAATTGATAAATCTTAAAACAATTAATACAATTGAAATGGTGTAGAGCGTTAAAAAGATGTAAATAAAATTATTTTATTCAAAGATTTCAATTTAATAAAAAAATAAATATATAATTTTATAAAAAAATTTATAGAAAAAAAAATTTTAGTTTTATAAAAAGAAATTCATTTTGTAAAAAAATGCATATCGAACTCGAGACCTTCTGAGTTTAAACCTTATTTTAACAAAATATTGTAATTTTTATAAAATCAGTGCTCTGCCAGTGTATTATTTTTTGAACAGTTGGCAATATATGTCTGGGATCTTATTTAATCCCAAATAAATGGAGATCTTACGTAGTACCAAATATAATGCGGCATCTAATTTTATCTGTCATTTTTATGGATAGTTTTAGATGTCAATCCCCAAATATATTGCTGTTTCTAATTCTATCTGCCATTTTAATACCTAAATAAATTGCTGGATCTAATTCGATCTGCAATTTATGGGAAAAATTAAGATTTTGCCAAATCACTAAATATATCACTGGATTCAATTCGATCTACAACTTATTGAAAAAGTTAAGATCTTACGCAATCCCGAAATATATTACTGGATCTAATTTCATCTGTTATTTTTTTTCATAAATTTAGATCTTATATAATCCCCAAATATAATCCTCGATCTTATTCGATCTGCCGTTTTCCAGATAAAGTTAGATACAACTTAATCCTAAAATATATATGTGACCTTCTCCGAGAAAAGGGACCTAGTGTGTGAAAATTAAATTTTGAGAAGAACGCATTTAAAGTTTCATATCACTTTTAACACACCTTCAGTTAGGAGATGCGATTTCGTATGGTTAGGTGCCTCAACTCATTTCATCTTATTCTACACCCTTTTAGGTACCAGAATCCACTCTTAAGTCCAATCCCGTTTTTTGACATACTAGGTCCTTTTTCTCGGAGAAGGTCACATATACCTAGATCTACTTTTTCGTATAAATTTAGATCCAAGTTTATCCCCATATATATTGCTGGATCTAATTCGATCTGCCATTTTTCGGATCAAATTAGGTCTTACTAAATCCCAAAATATATTGTTGGATCTAATTTGATCTGCCAATTTTCTATTCAATTTATATCCAGGTTTATCCACAAATATATGGCTGGATCTAATTGGATCTACCATTTTTCAGATAAATTTAGATCTAAGTTAATCCTCAAATATATTGCTGGATCTAATTTGATCTGCCATTTTTCAGATCATTTTATATCTAAGTTTATCCACAAATATATTGCTGGATCTAATTCGATGTGCCATTTTTCGGATCAAATTAGATCTAAGTTTATCCCCAAATATATTGCTAGATCTTATTCGATCTGCCACTTTTTCGGATCAAATTAGATCCGAGTTTATCCACAAATATATTGCTGGATCTAATTCGATCTGCCAAAATTGAGATCAAATTAGATATAAGTTTATCCACAAATATATAGCTGGATCTAATTGGATCCGCCATTTTTCGGATCAAATAAGATCTAAAAATATCCCCAAATATATAGCTGGATCCGCCAATTTTCGGATCAAAATAGATCTAGGTTTATCCCCAAAGATATCATTGGACCTCCCAATTTTGAGATATAACTTGATCTTAGTTTATCCCCATATATACAATGGGATCTAATACGATATGATTGGATACACCCAATTTTGAGATCTAATTGGATCAGCTAGATATTACAGCAGATGTTAAACAATATCAAATTGGATATGATTAGATATTGCGCGAGATTTTGTATTTATTTATTGTTTTCAAATTTTGTTTATATTTATTTACAAATCTCCTTTTTGTTTTCGAATATTTTGTTTTGATTTTGAATAAAAATAAACAAAATTTTTGAATATATACCCAGCAAAAAAATTTATTACAAAAAAGTTATTATAAAAGCACTCCGAATAGCATCAACTGATTAGTAGTTACAATTTAGCTCTAACACTGATTTATTTTACACGTGGTATCCCATGTTGTCAGTAGTTTAACTTGAGCATTTTGTTAGTAATTTAAAAGTACATACATAATGTTAATAAAGTATGGTTTTTTTAGGTATACATTTTCATCACATCAATACGAGTACATTTTGTTTGCATTTTTAGAGTGATTTAGAAGTACTCTTTATAATATAATACATTTTTAAAAGTGATTTAAATGTGCTTTTTACAATGTATGAAATAGCATATTTTAGAGTTAATTTTAATGTTTAGCCCTTACAGAACCCATTTCTGAACCTATTGTGTAGCAAATTTATTATTATTTGTAGGGCAATATTAAGGAAACACTTCTTTTGCATCTGATTCTATTCGATTAAGTCAAAATCAGACAAAACCAAAATTTTTTTTAAATTTTTGTTCAACAGTTTTTTTTTTTAAAGAAGTTTGTAACATGTTTACTTTAGTCTTTAAATTCAAAAAAGTTACGATATTGAATTAAATAAGATTAATACACTAAGAACGAGTTTTTGGAATGTCAGTTAAACTTGGTTTAGTTAAACCGAAAACTAATTATATCAGCCATTTCAAGTTTATTAACAAAAATTTGCCTGAACAACTTTTTCTCGTTTAGAATTTACGTCTTCATTGGAAGAAAATAAAATAGATTTTAGAAGCAGTATTCCAGTTATAAACTGCGTTAAACTAAGTTTAAAGATAATCCACATCCTAAAAATTGGGCATATTTTAGTTATATATTACCCTCTGATTAATTTTTTTTAAAACATTACTCAAGGAATTTTCAGAATATTAAAGCGTACTAGGAAACTATTTTTTTCATATATATATTTTTTTTTTTCATTTTAACAAATAAAGGAAAGAAAAGCATCGACATTTTACGACTCTATAGTAATAAATTGCTGAAGCCGCATATCTATGATTGAAATTTTAGCTTTAAATTCATTAAAGAATCCGAGAACCGTTGAAGGACAGTTTTTCCCCAGACATATTTCGAAGGCGACATTTATATAACTTTTTATGTATAAGCAAAGGTAAGGGACCAACATCTGTTAACGAACCTCTTGATTGGTCTGTTTTAAACGATAAAATATGTTAACATTGCAACAAATTTTATTAACATATTTCTTTGGTGCACGGTGCAAAAGCACGCGAGCGACTTCATAGAGCCTTAACAATACATTTTAATTGTTAACTTTTATATATTTGCATTTAGTGAAAAGAAAAATTCATATTTGGGTCATAGTCGACGAGATTCAATGGGATCCAATTCTTTATTTCCTTCCCTTTTTAAATGGGAACTGTAATTGAAGTATTTTTTAAAATATGTACGAATAATTAAAAAATATGTAAATAATCGTAAATTAATAAAGTACGTTAATAAAATTAACTATTTTGTTTTTTTAGAGATAAAAAATGGAAGCTCTAATAAATTCGTAAATTACAAACAAATGTATTTACAAAGAAAAAAACAACATTATATATACATTTTTGAAAGTTGTTTTAAAGCACATACATTCGAAACAGAAAAAGAGCACTTATCGCTCCATTGTAACCAATTTAAAAGCTGTTTGTTTTGAATGACTTACACATATTTTTGCTGGGTATGTTTGGCATTATTTTAAAAGTTCTATTTTAAATATTTTGTATGGTACGTAGGGAATGCATCCCGGGATTCCCGGGAAATTTGGCATTTTTGATTTCCCGCATTCCCGGGAATTTGGACCGCGAATCCCGGAATTTCAAAATATGCAGTTTAAAATAATAAAGTTAATTATTTCAAATTTACCTATGCCAAATTTTCTAACGTTTTGAAAATAGTAAAAATCTAACATTAGGCTTGCTCATTACTTACAAAATTGTAGTAAAAGTAGTAAGATTTTTGAGTAAACGAACAAACTGATTAATTTGTGAACTTGATCGAACTTTTTAAGTTCCATTTTTTTTAACAGGCACTAAAAGGAACTTAAAAATCATATTTTTTAAGAAAACCACTCAACCAAATAGTTTTTGTATGAAACATTTTGAATCGCACTTATTCTGTACAGAATTAAAGATAAATTTGTCCATTGATTTAAAAAAAAATTCAAGTAAGTTAGAATTTGTTCCCATAATTTTTAAAATTTTTTCCAATTTTCTATATTAATTTTTTTATTTAATTTTTTAACGAACAAATGTTTAGGTCTAAAAATTAGTTTTAGTTTATTAAATTTTTAAAAATACATAATATGTATGAATATGTATATATTATATAATTAGACTTACATAATTTCTAATATAAAATTAATTCTTTCCTACTACGAAAATTCCAAGAAAAACCATCTGAGTTTTTTCACCATCATGAAAATTTTAGGTCTTTAAGACATTTCATTAATAAAAATTTTTAAATTACTATAAAATATTTTCTAATTTATGTCCCTTGCGGGATCCCGGGATCCTGGGAATTCAAGATAAATTTCCCGCTTTCCCGGGAAATCAAAAAGTGCGGGATTTTGCATTCCCTAATGGTACGGTAAAAACAAAACCTTTGCTTTAAAATAAAGTCGACTTTTACAAAAATATACCTTTGAAAAATATTGATAGTAAGGCTGAATATTTGTTGTTAAGGTAAAATAATTGTTAAGGTAAATTTATTGTAATGTTTAAGTACAAACACTATTTTTTGCCTATTCATTTTTATGTAAATAAATCATTTAGTATACCAACACGTGAGCATGTAACAACACCCAGAAAACAGTATCAGTTGTGGCCACCGAATTTGTTGCCAAGCGAATTCGTGCGGTTACGACAACTATCTTTATATTAAATTATATATTTCGTCGTGAAAGCCAATATTCGGTTGTCTTATTCAATATTATGTTCCACATAAATATTATTATGTTCCACAAAATTTTATTGAAATTAAAAAACTTTTTTTGAATTTTCTGGTATTGAACCCGGCCATTCAGGTTAATAGTTCACACTCTTACCCACTGCACCACAACTACTTTTAATTTTCTTAGCCATATTTACTGTTTATACATATGAATATTTTATTTTAATTAAAAAAAAACATAAATTTTTGTCTTTTCCTGGATTTGAACTCGAAAATCCGGCGAATTAGGCCAACTCTCTACCGACTACACCACAAACACTTATTAATTTTGAAGTATAATTTTGAATTTATATTATTTGCTTGGAAAACAAATATAGTAAAAAAATTCGTTTACCAATACCAATGAATAGTTGTGTGTGTTATCAATACAATCCACAATTCGGTTGGTTCTACAGAAACTCGACTTTATGGTCATATTTGATTAGGATACCCGTATTTGTAGTTACCACTTTAGAATATTGAAATTTTTTTAATAAAGGTTATCGATAAAACCAATTTTCTTGCATATACACTAAATAAATGCTGCTTCTACTGCATAGAATTACTAAACTGCTACTAATTTTAAAACTGATTGGAGATACCAATAATTTGTTAAAAGGATTGTTTTTTAATTAATTTTCCCTATTTTTAATACCTAGTAAAATATTTCTGGTGTAGTATTCACTTATAGGCAACTTCAAATAAAATAACGTCCTGGTAAATTCATTTTAATGGTTTTGATGGAATTCCAACCAATCTTTTTGCTGGGTGAACTAATTGTCTGTTGTTCAAGCCATCGGCGTAGATAGGTCGTATTCGTGGTTTCGCTTTTTTATTTAAAGTACAGTTTTTATAATAAAAGCCTTCACCCAGCCACCACAAATAAATAATTCTGACACAACAATGGGTTTAAAATAAATAAATATTTGATCACTTTTTCTCATTAAAGTGGATTGTTACACTAAAAAAAAAAAGTTAGTATAAAAATTAGTAAAACGGTTTCCAATTTTATTATACTAGTATTATACTAATTTTTAGTATAAAGTTGTTTTTTAGTAAAATAATTTGGTATTCTCATTTTACAAATTACAGAATTTTTTACTAATTTGAGTTGCTAAATCTACAAATTTAATTTTACTAAATTTTGAAACCCGATTAGCTAAAATTAGCAAAAAATTACTAATCTTTTTTATTTTGGGAGTTTAATTTTTTTTTTTTTTGAAAATATACACAACCTGATAGAAATTTTTGTTGCAATATGATTACCAGAAAACCAAGTTGTTTTTAAGCGTTTTTTTCCATTTATAATAAAAATAGATTTGTTCTCTAAATTTTTTTGTTGTTTTTTAATGTTTATGCTTTGCTTTTTTCGAATATTTCTTTGCTATAAATACAAATTAGTTTGCAATTTTTTCAATATATATTTTTATCATCCATATTCGTACACTCGGTGAAAAAAAGAGTTATCATATTGATGAAACTGCTTCATAAATCAATCATCGGCAATAAATATGACGAAGCGTTTCATAAAGCAGATGATCTTTTTTATACGAAAATTGATGCCAAAACGTCTTTCAAATTAGTTCGTATTAACCGATAATTCGTCTTTAACCAAGTTTAGCTTAAAAGAATTTTACTGTAAATGGTACAATTGTTTTCTATTCTAAAGCTGCCTACACACGAAGGACCATTCGTCACAAAATGCCCTTCGTGTATAGCGACCTATAGAAAATCAAGCATGCTGTACAGCATGCTGGACGGCTGTATGAATTTGATCATGTATTGTCTAATTTGATAGCTTGTCAAACATGTTGGACGAAAAACAAAATTTTTTGATTTTTCGGCAGGTTTGACAAACACGCTTTACAGTGTAATGGAGAATATCATCAAACATTAGGGAATTTTACATTTTTAATAAGTTATTTTGTGACAAGAAATGGATAACGTTAATAAAAAAACTAAAAAATGGAAAAACAGAAGAAAAAAAATTAAATTCAAAGAAAAACAATTAAAAAAATAATTTCGTCATTATCATCCGCTGTGTTAATTTTGTGTTTTTGAAGGTACATTTTACAGCATGCTTGACCGTGTATTTGATCGTATAAAGTCCGCTTATGTCAATAGCGGCCTATATACGAGCAAGCATGCTGTCCAGCTTGTTTGACAAACAAAAAATGGTTTTTGGTATACACGGACAAGCATGCTGTAAAACTTTACTTCAAAACCACAAAATCAACACAGCGGATGATAATGACGAAATTATTTTTATTAATTTTTTTCTTGGAATTTCAGTTTTGAATTTCTGTTTTTTTTTTCATTTTTTAGTTTATTTTAGGGATGTGCGATTAATCGATTAATCAAACTTCCTGATTAATCAAAATTCTGATTAATCAATTAATCAATTATTCAATAATTTTGATTAATCAAAAACATAATTAATCGATTAATCAGTTATTTCGATTATTCAAAATAATGATTAATTGATTAATCATGATTTTGATTAATTAAATTTATGAATAATTGAATAATATCTTATTTTCTCCATTGACGACGCTTTTTAAAGCCAGTTCAAAATAGAGACTTTAAATTTAGGAACGGAGTTGATCAAGTCTGACCAGTGAGCAAACAACCTTTGTTATTCTCTTTATTTGGAGCTATATAAAGTATCGCCACAAAACAAGGATAAAATTTCCGTATTTTTCTATTTTAAATATTAATTGAAATTATTCAAGTTTTGATTAATCAAAATTCAAATTAATCGATTAATCATAATTCTGATTAATCAAATTTTCAACTAATCAATTCATTGACTAATCAAAGTTCTGATTAATCATACTGTTTGATTAATCGATTAATCGCACATCCCTAGTTTATTTATTAACGTTATCCCTTTCTTGTCACAAAATAACTTATTAAAAATGTAAAATTCTGAAATGTTTGATGATTTTTTTCAATATACGGTAAAGCGTGTTTGTCAAACTTGCCGAAAAATCAAAAAATTTTGTTTTTCGTCCAACATGCCTGACAAACCGTCAAATTAGACATTACATGGTCAAATTCATACAGCCGGCCAGCATGCTGTACAGCATACTTGGAAGTCTATATGGCCGCTAATGTATCGTGTTGACATTCGTGTTATCAAAATTTTTTGATATTTTGTGTTTCCTAACTCAATTTTCCATCGTGTGTATCGATGTTACTGTTTTTGCTGTTTTAGTTCATTAAGAGCAGTCGTACTGGGAGGTGCTTTTGTAATTCCGCATTATGGCGACAATTACAAATAATGAAAACTGCATTAATTTTATAAATGAATATAAAAATTTATAGACAATTAAGAAAAAAATCCTTAAATATAAATTGTAACAAAATATTGACCAGTTTTCCTTTAAACATATATAATATAAGCAATTGTAAATTGCACGCGTGCTAACCCGGTGTCTTCAAATGCAATAAATTGTATGATATGAAATGTCAAAACCATTGCAGCGAAACTTCAAAAAAAAAAAACAACAAATTTTATGAAACATTAATATTTACCGACAAATAATAAAAAAACTAAACACTTTTCCATTCTTTTTTACCAAATTTTTTGTTGTTTTTCTATTACAAAATTAAAATGAAAACTAAAAGTGACATTTGATCACTGGCATCACTGCAAGAGCCGATTGCATGCCAGCGATATGATGTTTGTATTAATTTTATTGTGCATAGACTAATAGCGTCAGAAAATTACAATTTTATTAAAAATTTTAAATTATTAAGAAAAACATTAAATTCTGTCATAAAATTAATAAGAAAGGGATACAAATTTTCTATGACTAAAAAAAATAACGAAATAAACGATTGAACGAAATGAACGATTGAACCAAAAGAACGGATAATGGTGAACGATGTCATATCGTTCAATGAACTGAACCTTTCAAATGAACTAGTTCGTTCATGAACGACACAACGACAAGGTTTTTCAACAAAAACATTCGGTAGCATTTCGGTAGTGTTTTGATAGTTAAAAAAATAAAGTGAATTAAAATAATAACTTGTAAAAATCAATAACAATGGTACATATTGGACCAGTACATGGTGGTCCTCCTGGGGTACTTGCTCCACAACATTTGCCCACCGCACCCAGTGGTCCTAATACTCTTCAAACATCATCTTCGACCGGAACAACATCCTCATCTTCAAATAAATCGTCTTTATCCGTAAAACCCAATTATACTTTAAAGTTTACTTTGGCTGGTCATAGCAAGGCAGTATCAGCTGTTTTCATCCAATGGGGAATGGTTGGCGAGTTCATGTGAGTACCAGAAGTGGGAAAAGAAATAATTTCGAAATCTTATGAATTGACCTGTCCCGGCCGTTCATTTTAATCGTGATGGTTCGTTAATTGTCTCTTCTAGCTATGTTGGCTTATGTCGTATTTGGGATACAGCCAGTGGTCAGTGTTTGAAGACTTAAATAGATGATGGCAAGTATATATTGGCGGCTACTTTGGATAATTCTTTGAAATTATTGGACTATTCAAAAGGAAAATGTTTAAAAACCTACATTGGACGTAAAAATGAAAAATATTGTATTTTTGCAAATTTTTCAGTAACTGGAGGAAATGTTAGTTAAAGGCAAGAATTTTTTTTATCTCTAAATTTGTTTTAAATGTTTGTAATATTTTTTTGTGGGTTGTTTCCGGCAGTTAATATGGTTTACATCTGGAATCTACAATCGAAAGAGGTGGTCCAGAAATGACAGGGTCACACCGACACTGTGTTGTATACTGCTTGTCATCCAACAGAGAATATTATTGCTTCGGCGGCTTTGGAAAATGACAAAACCATAAAATTATGGAAAAGCGATACATAATTTTACAATTACATATGGTTATCCCAATATTGGTACCATACGTGAATTGGTATTTAAAAAGGTTTTGCTCGTATCAATGGCAAAAAATCACCCATTATTTGTTTAGAAGATATTATTCATGAGATATTTACAGTGGGTACAAATGTTCAAGCTGTTAGTGAATTTATGTGTGCATTTTTAGTAAGTTTATTGTCTTTATATTAATTTATATGTAGCAAAAATTAACTTCTATTTTTTTATCTACAGTTTTGTAGCCCACGTGAAGCTTGGAAGAATAAAGTGTCGGTATCCTTTAAGCGTGGAGGCGAATACGGCGATCGTGGTAATGGTATCAATGATTTAATAGCACGCAGTTTATAAATATATTTTTGTAAAATTTGACACTGTTACTTATAAACTAGAAAGTATTTTAGAGGCTTTGACATGTCTTTTTCATATTTATGTGGTGTTTCATTTTAAATATCCGATTAAATGTAAACATGTATGGCTCTTCAATCACATTTTTTTTGGAATCAATTTTCCTAAAGACAAGTTATCAACAGCAACTTAGCCTGACAACTTATCTAAAAAATATAAATGAAGAGAAAAATTTATAAATTTTACTCCTATGTTAGTTAATTTGATAATTTCACATTTTAAGTCGTTTAAAACATGTTATTTTTCGCTGTTTTCGCATCAATTTATTAATTAAAGGAAACAACAATTGCCTACTTTTGTTAACTTTGAAATTCTTAATTTCTAATTATAATCTTTACAGCTGAGTTTCATACTGAAGTCTTTAACTTCACTATTAAACAAAAGAAAATGCCAAGAAATTTGTGTACGAAACAACAAAAAATTATGGATTAATAAAAGTAAACTCAAAAACCTACACGGTGGTTTTCATACTGAAGGTTTTTGAGTTAAGCATTAGTTATTTAATTTGTTATTTCGTATACAATTTTTTACATTTTATCTTTCAATATCGTTAAGTTCAAATTAACTTTAAATATGAAACCGAGCGTAATAGATAAATAATAAAATGTACCTACATTAATTTGGAATAAATGTGGGCATTTTTTTATACTTTTAAAAGTGAATACTTATAAAAATTTGCATTAAATGAATTTGTGACTTTCTTTTAAATACTTATATATATATTAATACTCCAAAAATTAATTTAAATGAGAATATCAATTTGATATTGATCTCAAAAGCCTATTATTTAGTACATATATTTATAATACATCTTTTTATATACATACATTCAATGTATCATTCATCTAAAAGTTATTTAAATTTTAAAACTTTACTTATAATTAAATCGTATTTAAAATTACATTTCATTTTATAACTAAAAAGAAATAAATTTTACTATTCGTAAGCATTTTTTATGGATTTTATTTTAGATTTTTTGGAAATAAAATACAGTATGCTTACTAATATTTAGTATAAGTACTATTTTATTTCCATTTTAAATTTACAGAAATTTTACTAATATATAGTAAAATTACTAATTTTTGTTTCTAAATGAATTTCAATAATATTTAGTAAGGAATTTGGCTAATTTTAGCAAATTGATTTCCATTATGAATATACTAAAATTATACTAAATTTTAGTAACTATTACAAATTTTTTCCACAACTTTGACTTTACTAATAATTACAGACACATTTTGCTAAAATTAGCTAATCGGTCTGCTGGCCTAATATTAGTTAATTTTTCTGTAATATTACAGTTTTTTCTGTAACTTTTACAGACTTTTTTATTTGAGTGTAGTAATGAATCCATTATAAATTGCAATATACGTGTGTACGTCAAGGTAATTTGGTAAAGTGCGAACTTAGGTAGATAGACCCGTAACCAGTTTTGTTCATTTTTGTTTTGAATGAAAATAAATAACGTAAAGCAGGGTTGGAAAACATTTTGTAATATTAAAGATAGCGGGCAGAGTCCGCTACATTGTTAGCGTGCCTTAAAGTCTTTTTTAATTCCAGCTTATGTAAAGGTAGACCTGGCAATTCAAGTAAATTCACAAATTCAGTTGGAAAATTTACTGCGTCGGTTTCTTCCATCGGTGCTTCGTTACCTGCAGTTTAAATATCAGAATATATAAGTTCCATTCCTTTTCTAAGGTTTTTTCTCTTTTAGAAAATTTGTTTAACTTTTTGGAGAGTATGTTTCAATGCTACATAAGTTTCATATTCCGTGGATACTTTTTGAACAGGTAATTAAAAGGGGTTCTTCACCCCTGTTTGTTCCTCCCCGTAAAAATCCCAAATATATGTAATCTTGCCTCAATCGCATGAGAAATTTCGAGTACCAAACTCCGGCAGTTTGAGTCATTCAAATTCCATTCCATTTTGTTTAACAATTTTAGTGTTCCAATGCAACTCCTGCCAAGATTCCATTTCGTTCACCATTCCATTGCATTTCGTTCCCATTATCTGTTATTCCAATTCCACTCGTTCCCCGTTTCATTCCATTTCATTCCTACTGTCTTGTGTATCGATATTGATATCAGTCGCTTCCATTTCCATTCCATTTCTTTGCATTTGCTCCGTTACATTCCTCTTTTAACTGCAGTGTTTCAATTCCACTCGTTCCCGATTCTATGCCATCTCGATCCTCATTCCATTTCGTTCTATAGTCCATTCCATTTCGTTCCCTCTTCCCATCCATTTCCATTGTCTATGATTTCAATTCCACTCGTTCAACGTTTATATCCATTTCGTTCCACTTGTGTAGTGTTTCAATTCCACTCGTTTCCCATTTATTTTCTTAATTTTAGTGTTCCATATACACTTGTTCTTTAAGTTTTAGGTTTCAAAAGGGGGCAATTTTCCCCTTTTGAACCACCATTTTGACCACGTTCGTGTCCAAAGTCCTAAAAATGCCTTGTCGATAAGTTAGCCCATACTCCACGGAAAACATATTATAGATTACAGATTTCTAGCCGAAGGGTTGGGTTAGGCCATAAATGGCGAGAATTATTCCGTTGTTACCCCTCCCGGTAGGAATACCCGAGTAAAAAAAGTTTATCTCGCGCAATATCTAATCATATTCAATTTGATATTGTTTAAGATCTGCTGTAATATCTAGCTGATCCAATTAGATGTCAAAATTGGGTGTATCCAATCATATCATTATTCCTTAATAGTTTTTAAGGATTTGATAAATTTAAAAAAAATCTAAATTTATCACTTCAAAAATGGTGGGCAAATTTAAAAATTTTAACGAAAAAAAGGGGGTAAGTAAAACGCGTCTTGTTGGTTTTGTATATAAAATTCAACTATTTATTGGTAATATATTTCTTCTTATTGTATGTTTTCCTTTATTTTCAGCAATACCGTTACAATTAACATTGTGACTAAATCCATTAAAAACAGGATTGCAAAGGAAATTATATTGTCCATTTATAGCTAACATTATGTCTATATAAATTCATGTTATGACATAAGTTTTTAAATTTTGATTTTACTTTAATTATAAACCTTTAGTTCAATAAAACGTTTATTTAAAAAACAATTAATAACAATGTGTTATTATTAAAAAAAAAGAGAATAAAAAAGTAAGTATAAAAAAAGGGTAAAAAAAAAATATTTTAGATAAAAAAAAACCAAATGGAGAAAACCATCAGGCCAAAAAACTCCATTATGTTCCAACATTCCGGCCCCATTGAAGGACCGTAGGTCTTCAAACATCTGGTAGTGGTGCCAGTTTAGTAATAGGGCGCTTATAAACGCCGTTTTTGGTTTTTACCTCCGCCACTCTGACCTTGCCGTCTTGGCCTTCGATTACGCGGACGACTATCCCGGTCAGCCATTCTTGGGGCGGGAGATTGTTCTCGTGGACCACTACTTGGCCGATTTCCAGGTTGGGCTCTTCTTTGTGCCATTTGCCCTTGTCCTGCAACCCCAGGACGTAGTCCTTGGACCAGGCTCGCCAGAACCTCTGCTTGAGAGCGCAAAGCATCCGCCATCGCTTCAAGTACCGCAGATTGTTGTCGTTGACGTCTCCGACGGATTCTGGCGGCAGCGAACGCAGACCCTCCCCTATTAGAAGATGCGCTGGAGTTAATGCATCCCCGTCGTTCGGGTCTGGAGACAGCGGTGCTATTGGACGGCTGTTGAGCACCGCCTCTACTTCTGCAAGCATTGTCGCCATTTCTTCTTGATTGAGCAGTGCGTTGCTCACTGCTCGCAGAAGTAGGTGCTTCGCCTGCTTCACGGCTGCTTCCCACAGTCCTCCGAAGTGAGGAGCCCTGGGAGGTATGAAACTGAAGTCTACCTTGCACGACGCTGCGAACGATACGACGTCCTCCTTGCTGCGTTCGAACGCTTCGTACAGCTCTTTGAGGGTTCGGCTGGCTCCCACGAAGTTGGTGGCGTTGTCGCAATAAATTTTGCTGGGAAGACCTCTCCTGGCAGTAAACCTTTTAAAACAGAGAATAAATGCATCAGTAGACAAATCAGATACTAATTCTAAGTGAACAGCTTTGGAAGTAAAACAAACGAAAACCGCTATATACATTTTCACAGGTGGTCTACCGCGAATTCGCAATGAAATATTCACGGGACCACAAAAGTCTACGCCAACTATTAAAAATGGCCGTAGCTTTCTCACCCTATCGGTGGGTAAATTTCCCATTATTTGGGTCATCAATTTCGGTTTATAGCGGTAACAGTGAACACATTTACGAACTATTCTACTGCACTCCTCTCTGGCATTTATGAGCCAAATATTCTCCCGTGAAAGGGCTATCAATGCTTTCGTGCCAGCATGACAATTATCGAGGTGCAGATTGCGTAAATATAGAGTCACGAAGAGTGTTCTCCTTGGTAATAAAAGTGGGAATTTCGTACCATATGGTAATGGTGCATTTAGCAACCTCCCACCTACCCTGACCAGTGAAAAGTTTCGTTTATCCTCAGTAAAATCGTGAATAAATGGTGTTAGCCTCTGTATATTCGACGGTAATGCCAGAGATTTCCGTAATTTTTGAATCTCCTCAGAGAACGATTCTCTCTGGATTATCTCCACAAGCCTATAAAAGGCCCAATTCATTTCCCTTGCAGTGGGATATTTTGACTTTGAAATTTTACATTTCCTACCAAAGTCAATGAATCGAAGCACAAAGCACATGATTCTCAAAATTTTCCTATATGAAGAATGGTCCTCAACCAACTTAATGAAAATATTCCCCATAATCGGGTATGGCCCTAATCCCGTAGGATTCTCCACTGCAAGGAATACATTAAATTTCCTTTTCCCTAAAGATTCCTGGTCCTCTGTTAACTCGAAATGATGGTTAACAGGCCACTTTGAAATATCGTGGAGAAGAAACGAAGGACCTTCAAACCAAATTGAATCTTTTAAGCCATCAACATCACATCCTCTAGAAACAATGTCAGCTGGATTCTGCCCTGTAGGCACATGACGCCATAAAGCGCGATCTGACGATTCCTGAATTTCAGAAACTCTGTTAGAAACAAAAGTTGCAAGGGTGGAGGATGTGTTTTAATCCAATGTAAAGTTATTTCTGAATCTGTCCAGAAATTAACACTCTCGATCTCAAAGCTCATCATATCTTTAATTCGAACCCACAATTTTGCCAACAGGTGTGCTGCACACAACTCAAGTCTCGGAAGAGATTTTGTCTTGAGTGGAGCGACTTTAGATTTGGCAGTAAGTAGCCGACAAAAGACCCCATTTGAGTCACTACTCCTTATATAAATGCAGCACCCATAAGCCCGAATAGAAGCGTCAGCAAATCCATGAATTTGGACCTTTGCCGAAGAAGTTGTGTGGACGAATCTTGGGATTTGAATTGAATCAATTTTCAGTAAATTATCCCTCAGATTATCCCATGCAATATCTAGTCGCATAGGTATTGATTCATCCCAGTCAAGTTTCTGAATCCAAAGTTCTTGAAGCAACATTTTGGATTTAGTTACAATTGGGCGTACAAGTCCGAGAGGATCAAACAACCGAGAAGAAACTGACAAAATGTTTCTTTTTGTTGCCCTAAGAGCATGAAAGTTATCTTCCAAATGAAACTTAAACGAATCATTCTTCGGAATCCAATGTATGCCTAGAGCTTTAGCCGAATCGGAATCATTATCTAGTAACTTTTCCTTGCATTCAGAAAAATTCAAATCGGGGTGATTTGAAAACCATTTAGTCAAATTAAAACCAGCTGAACTCAATCACCTGATCTCGAATAGTTACAAGTTCTTGATAACTATCGGCGCCTGTTAGCAAATCATCAACATAGAAATCACTGCGAATTACATTTGCCCCGATAGGCAAAGTCTCTTTGTACAAATCGCTCAAATAAACAAGACATCTGATTGCCAAAAATGGCGCGGAAGATGTGCCATAAGTCACAGTATTCAAACGAAAAACCTGTAGCGGATCAGATGGATTTTGTCTCCAAAGGATTAATTGAAAATTTCCATCATTCTCACCAACCAAAACTTGGCGATACATTTTTTCAATATCAGCAGTGATTACATATTTATGAAATCGAAAACGGATCAGAGTCGAATATAATTCTTCTTGCACAGTAGGCCCAACCATTAACAAATCGTTAAGCGAAATTCGTGAAGAAGTTCGGCTCGAAGCATCAAAAACTACACGAAGTTTCGTAGTCGTGCTCTGAGGTCGTAAAACGCACTGATGCGGAATAAAATAATGAGGGACATTCGGTATTTGAATGTCCGTAATAGACATGTGACCTAAGTCGATATACTCCTTCATAAAATCATGATACATTTTCCCCATATTCTGGTCATCCGAGAGTCTGCGCTCAAGCGCAAGAAATCGCTGTTTGGCAGTATCAAAAGAAGATCCTAAAAGATTAGGATCCGATTTAAAAGGAAGTGAGACCATAAAACGTCCTGACGGTAACCGCCGTACCGAATCATTGAACATGTCCTCACATTTTCGTTGCCCCTCACTATAAATAACTGTTGATTCGTCCGAACATTTTTCCAATTCCCAGAATTTTCGAACAATTGAGTCAACAGTTTCCTGGTTTTCAATTGTATTGCAAAGATGGTACATATTTGAAACCGAGCCCTTTGACTGATTGTGCCTTCCAACCACAATCCAGCCAAGAGAAGTTTTTTGAAGAACTGGAAGACTCGGATCAGATCTTATCTGCCCAACGCACAATAGATCAAAGAAAATTTCACCACCAATCAATAAATCAACCCCTTGTGGTACATCAAAGCAAGGATCTGCCAATTCAATATTCTTCGGAATATTCAATTCGGATCGCGGAATCCGACGATTAGGATGGCAACCAGATATCTGCCTTAATATCCAAAACTCCGAAAAGAATTGGGTAGAATTAACCCTCGACATTACAGATATCTCGACACTTGATTTAGAAGATGTACTCATGTCGTCAACACCATTCAAAACTAATCTGCCTCCTTCTCGTTTTACTCTAAGTCTCTGTGCAAGTTCCTCGGTAATCATATTCGATTGAGAACCGGAGTCTAAAAGAGCCCTAGCTAGGATATAATTTCCAGAACTTGTTCTCACTTTTACCACAGCTGTGGCTAGAATAACATTTTTATTCACGCATGCGTAATGCACCGAAGCGTGAGAACACGATGGCTGCTCCGACATATAATTCACAGATGAATTTTGAACAGTACTTGCACCTTGAGACTCTGAACTGTAGCGATGCAGAAGTTTATTGTGTGCACCTTTGCAAACTCTGCACTTTTGAGCACTACACTTCGCTACGGTATGACCTTTTTTAAGACAATTTATACACGCAGGCACACCTTTTACAAAGTCAAACCTCTGAAGAACTGGCACTGCGGCAAAAGAAGGGCAATTATAAATATTATGCTGATCGGATTTACAAAATAGGCACTTATTAGCAGATTGTTTAGAAACCGAAAGAGATAGTGATGTCCTAATATGTTTTTTAGGCACATTGTCGTTTTTATTCCTAGAAGGTTTAGGTCTCGAACTTGACGATTCATCAGCAGCAATATGCTGATAGCGTTTGTTCAAGACGGCCTCACAATCAGACCACAATGGGAGCTTTTCGAAGTCAAGCTGTTCATCCCATTTGGATTTAGTGATTGGATCAACTTTCGACATCACTAAGTGAATTATAATGGCATTAGAAATCTTCTTATCATCTCCAATAGAAAGCAATGATTCATAAATAGCCGTAACAGTATCAATCATGCTTCGCAAAGCAGTAGCCGAAGGTTTAGTGATCTCAGGAAGATCAAAAAGTCTCGAAATATTATCGGAAAATATCAAACATTCATTATCATAAACCCTTTTTAAACTGGCTAATGCTTTGGGGTAATTCTCCTCGCAAACGCGATAAGCTTGGACCGTACCCAAAGCTTCATTGGATAAGCATGATATCAAATGATTGAACTTTTGAATATCCGTTAGCATCGGATCATTGTGGACCAAATCTTCAAAAAGGCTTATGAAATTTTTAAATTCACAATATTTCCCACTGAACTTAGGGAGTTTAATATTTGGAAGCCCAGAATGATGTCCTTGCATCATAAAAGAAGTTTCAGGTAAACTGGTTCTTCTATTCTTGGCCTGAAGACTCAATAATAGAGACTTCGTGTTCACACAAAGATCTTCAAGTTCATTTCTGTCGCTATTCTGAGGATCCAAATCATCCAATTGCGACTGATACTCCATTGCCTGAGTGATATGATCTTTTAGTATTTCCAAACGACAGTCTATCTCAAAGGGATTGAATGATATCGTTTTCTCTACTATAGAGGTACGGATTCTTGAAATACTTTCAATAACTTTAGCCTTTCTCTGTATCAATTTCGCCAAATCTCCCGATACAGGAGTATCTTGGTGTTTTTTACCACCAGCCATATTGAGAAAAGACTTCAATAAAATATAAAAATATCAATCAAAATAAAACGGAAAAATTTCCGAAATTTCGCGAAACCCAATTTCCCAGGAAATTCGCTATCCGCAACAAATATAAGGTTTAACCTTGAAATAAGTGTGTACAATTCAATAAAAATTGACAAAATACACAGCGCTCGAAAATAAATTTGTACTTGTGAGTTTTCCAAATGGAACAAATGAAGATTGTTTTACTAATTAACGATCTTCCGAAATTTAAACAAATTATTTTCGGAATTGGTATTTCAAATAATTTCTTTCCAATAATTTAGGAAAAGAAATAAACCAACACGCAATTTAATAGTACCTGTATGGAAAAAAATATTTAAAAAATTAGGTTTCGGTAATTGTTTATCAACACACAATTTAATTTTACGAATATAATAAGTTCGATAACTCACTACACCGTAAATTAATGTTTAATCAACACCGCGCTCGATTTGATCACAATAAATTTCACGAAATTTATCTCACCGGCAAATTAATTCCACCAACAATATTCAATTTACAAATGAACTTCAACAAAAAAATAATAATTCTGCATTAAATTCTATTTTAGGTTGCAACTATTCTTAAATTTCACCAAATTTATTTCAATGTTATCACTTTGTTTCAGTTATCAATAAAATATCCACGATAAAAAATCAATAAACCTCGTTTAAATCAGATAAACCACTTAACCACCCTTTGGTAACGTTTAATAAACAAATATTTTACCAAGTTTCGTGTGAAAATTGTTGTAACAATTGTACATATAAATAATTGTAGTAATTATTTAAATTTTCACTCACAATTGTTGATTCCTTAAAATTCCCAAATTCATTAATTTACTGTACGACACGCACTACGGTGTGAGGAACCCCTATGTGGTTAGTCAGGTAGCACTAAATGGTTCGTTTATAGTGGCCACACAAAACGATCGTTTTGAGTATGGCAGCACGGATCGAAACAACAGATGTTCGATAACAAAAACAAATTTTAATGTGAAAAAAAGAAAGCAAACAACAAAAGAAATAAAGAAAATTTTATAATTAATTTTTAATTTTGTGGAAAAAAATTAACACTAGCGAATTTAATTCAAAAATCAAATGCGAAATTAATTAAAATGCCGACGGTTTGTGTGTATAAAATAAAAGCGCGTAATTAATTCGGTGTGAAAATACAAATTTAAATAAAATTGTGTTACGTGTGTGTATGTGGTCTTATTTATGTATGTAGCTAACACCCCCGCACTTTTTACTTCACTAACAAGGCGTTTATGTTTGTAAATAAAATAAAAATATTTTTTAATTTCAAAATGGAAGCGTATTTAATAATTTTGTGTTTGTACTCGCAATTGAGCGGAAAAATTAAAATTTCTGAATAATTTACAGAAATCACTAAAATCTGATTAATTTACAGATTTTGGGTTAAACAAACACAAATATTTTTTACGCTTTTACCTCAGTTTCTGATAATCCAGAATCACTACTCCCCTGGTTATGATGAGGGCGGCAATCACGATAACGGCAACGGCGAGGCATGTAGCAGCAAATGGAGTTTCCACAAAAAAACTAAGTTAAGTCACTAACCGACAACTATTTTGCGATTTATTTTATTAAAAGTGGAACGAAAAAAAATTCGCGCACAATTATATATTTATACCACCAAGACGTGTTTTAATTTTTTGCAATAATTTAGCAAAAAATAAATTTGTAATAAATTAACAAATTTTATTTAATTATATTTTGAAATAATTTATCAAAATATATCAATCATATCTCAAAATTGGGAGGTCCAATGATATCTTTGGGGATAAACCTAGATATAATTTGATCCGAAAAATGGCGGATCCAGCTATATATTTGCGTATAAACTTAGATCTTATTTGATCCGAAAAATGGCGGATCGAATTAGATCCAGCTATATATTTGTGGATAAACTTAAATCTAATTTGATCTCAATTTTGGCGGATCAAATTAGATCCAGCAATATATTTGTGGATAAACTTAGATCTAATTTGATCCGAAAAAGTGGCAGATCGAATTAGATCCAGCAATATATTTTGGGATAAACTTAGATCTAAATTGATCCGAAAAATGGCAGATCGAATTAGATCCAGCAATATATTTGTGGATAAACTTAGATCTAATTTGATCCGAAAAATAACAGATCTAATTAGATCCAGCAATATACAATGACATCTAAAACTATCCAGAAAAATGACAGATAAAATTAGATCCAGTAATAAATTTCGGGATTGCGTAAGATCTTAACTTTTCCAATAAATTGCATATCGAGTTAAATCCAGTGATATATTTGGGGATTTGGTAAGATCTTAATTTATCCAATAAATTGCAGATCGAATTAGATCTAGCAATTTATTTCAGCATTAAAATGGCAGATCGAATTAGAAACAGCAATATATTTGGGGATTGACATCTAAAACTATCCAGAAAAATGCCAGATAAAATTAGATCCCGCATTATATTTGGGTACTACGTAAGATCTCCATTTGTTTGGGATTAAATAAGATCCAAGACAGATATTGACAACAGTTCAAAAAATAATACTCTGGCAGAGCACTGATTTTATAAAAATTACAATATATTGTTAAAATAAGGTTTAAACTCAGAAGGTAACGACGCGCGTGTGAAAATTCATCGGTTTACGTAAAAATTTATTAATATGATTCAGATAATTCTCTCAGTTAATTTGTCGTTTTCCTACACTATACATATTCATATAAAAAAATAAAATTTAATGCAATTGAATAAGACCAAAACTCCGATAAAATTGGATGAAATTATATCAATTCAAATATCTTTTTTATTCGTTTATATACAATTTGATTAATCCATTTTCCGGATGAAATTTTATATAATTTAGTGTGATGCCAAATACAAAAAGATATGCTACCAAATAAATTTTTTTTCACGGGTATTAAAAAAAAATAATAATATGGAGCTTTATATGGTAATATATAACTTAAAGTCATCGATGTATCATTTGATCCGAAAAATTACCTGATAAAATTGTATCAGTTGTTTATCAGCTTTTATCTAATTGTATCAGTTTAGATCTGACCTGATTAAATTATGTGTTAATTAGATGAAATTGTATCTGATTTTTGATCTGATACAATTTTATTGATTTATATCACATGGTATCAGTTTAGGTCCGAATAGATATATTTGTATACAAAATTATATAGTCATATCCCAATGACCTGATATCAGTTTAAAAAAAACTTTGATACAATTGTATAAGGTAAATGTCGGATACAATTATATTTTATTTATATAAACCCTGCAAACATTTGGAAGATATCTTCCAAGAAGATAATAAAGCGATATCTTCTATTTTTCATTTGAATAAAAATAATCAAGTAGTATTTTGAACTTGTCTTCCTTTTATCATTTGGAAGATATTTTGGAGATATTTGGAAAACCCAATTCAAAAATTGTGTTTTTTGGCATAATTTTTTATGATAATATTGCGGCAATATCACCTTTTTATCATCTGGAAGATAAACACAAATCGTTTAAAATTTTTCAAAATGTTGGAAAAAATAAAACAAAATTTGTACAAAAAACAATTATAAGAAATATGGGAAACGAATTCGTCGAAAAATGAGGATTAGTGCGCGGAAAAAAATCGGGTATGATATATATTTGTTCCTTTTACTCCTGCAAGGAGCATAGGGCCGCAAGGAGCATGATGGCAACAAGATAATTAATGTTTTTCTCAATGGATTATGTATGCAGACATTCTTTTTCAGAGTTAAATTTAATAATGAAAAATATAAATCGTTTATTTTGTTTCGAGGAGTTAATTTAGCGATATCACCTATTTATCCTCCAGGTGATAAATTGGCGATATCACCGATTTATCATTCAGAAGTATCGCTTTCGTATTGGTTGGGAGTATCGCTATAGAAAGGACATTTACTCCCGAAAGGAGGATCTTCCGCAATAAGAATATGATTATTGCCGCAATAAAGTTTTTCTTCCAGGCGATACGATTGGGAAACATTTTCGTATTTTAATGTTTGCAGGGAAATTGAACCAATTACGATCAAACCTGACACCAATACATATAAACCGATAAAATTGTATCAGCCCAGGAAATTTTTTACAATCGGTAGCCAACCACACCCATTCTACAACTGGTTCCACTGTTACACAGTTCTTACAGAACTGATCAGTACTTGCTAAATTTTACTATGTAAATTGATAGAAGGTCGATATCGCTTATTTTTCATTAAAAGCCACGCCTACTTAAAACAAGTGAGAAAATAAAAAAAACAGACGTCACGCTAAAATTCTGCACCATTTTCTGAACAATCTTCTCGCATTTTGGGGTGAATTTATCCACTATTTTGATCTTTAAAAATAAAGGCAACGAGAATAAAATTAGAAAAAATTTGAATATATCTATTATATTGATCATATGCATATATAAATATATATGGCACTATATATAGTATCAAAAATTATCATATCTGGAGCTGTATTAAAAATTTTGATCATGAGGTACCATATATGGTCATATATTGTTTAACTGGCACCATATATAATAATATATGGTTTAAATGGCACCATATATGCTAATATATTGCTTAAATAACACAATATATAAATATACATGGCACTATTTTTAGTAGCATATATTATCATATCTGCAACTGTATTAAAGACCGTCTTTTAAGCGACGTCTACGTTGGAGAAGGAACCCAAATACCGAATTTAAGCTCCCTAGTTCCAGCAGTTTGGCCAGGCCGTTAAGGGTGAGACTTTTCCTGTTTTTGACCCTACCTGTGGAAATTTACAAAAAGCTCATCTTAGCGGATGTCTACAATACAGGAGGAACTTTAATACCAAATTTCAACTTCCTACCTCCAGCGGTTTGGGCAGGCCTTTAAGCGGCACTTTTCGCTTCATTAATCCCCATTTTTGCAATGTCCCTGTCCAAAATTCCAAAAAGCACCTTCCCGATAAGTGAGCCCATACTCCAAGGAACATATGTTTTTCATTTCAGGTTTCTAGCCAATTTTTACTATTTGTGCCCCTCTCGGTAGGAATGTCCGAAAATCCATCGACATGGAATTTCAGCTTCCTAGTTCCAACAGTTTGAGCAGGCTCTCAAGGGGGACACTTTTTCTTTTTTGTCACTCCCGTTTGGAATTAGGCTGGAAGAGGAACCTAAATACCAAGTTCAGCTTCCTAGTTCCAGCATTTTGGACATGTCGTTAAGGGGCCACTTTCCCCTTTTGAGCCCCCATTTTGTAACGATCCCTTTATAACGAGCCCTTACTCCAGGGACCCACATTTTAAATTTCAGGTTTCTAGCCGAAGGGGTTTTTACACGCCACCAAGAGGAGGCTTTTCTCCTTTTTCCCCTCCCTTTAGGAATTTACAAAAATTCCATCTTCGCAGCTATCTGCGATTGATGAGGAACATTCGTACCAAATTTCAACTGCATTGCCTCAGCGGTTTGGGCAGGCCGTTATTGGGGACATTTTTCCCTTTCAACCACCATTTTTACTATGTTGCTGCTCCAAAATAGAAAAATTACGTTGCCGGTGAGTTAGTCCTACTTCAAGGAATACATATTTAAAATTTTAGGTTGGCCAAAGGGGATTGGGCAGGCCGTCAAGAGGAGAGTTTTCTCCTTATTTCCCCTCCCGATAGGAATTTAAAAAATTCCGTCTAAGCGGACGCCTACACAGAAGGAGGAACTCACATACCGAATTTCCTTTTGGGATATCCTGTAGGGAATTCCAAAAATACAAACTTATTCGATGTCTGCTACAGTGGAGGAACCTTTATACCAAATTTCAACTTCTTACCTCCAGTGGTTTGGCCAAGCACTTTTCCAATTTGTGAGACTGTTTATGGGGAGACTTTTCCCCTTTTTGCCCGTTCCGATAGGATTTTCAAAAATTCCGTCTTAGCGGACGTCTATGCCGAATATCAAGAAACCTTGTTTTAGTGGAGATATCCGTGGGGGGGGGAGGCCTTTTTTTGGAATTATATTTTTTTAAATGGTACTTTTTGGAAAAAGCGAAATTTTTTGGAAAAGATACTTTGTTTTTACAAAGTACTTTATTTGTACTTTTTTTGAAAAAGGTATTTTTTAGGAAAAAGGTACTTTTTGGGAAAAGAAAAGGTATTTTTTTGGAAAAATGTATATTTTTTGGAAAAAGGTACTTTTTTGGAAAAGGTACATATTTTTAGAAAAAGGTACTTTTCTTGGAAAAAGGTACTTTTTTTTGGAAAAAGGTACTTTTTTGGAAAAAGGTTCTTTTTTGAAAAAGGTACTTTGTTCTGAAAAAGGTAATTTTTTTTGGAAAACGGTACCTTTTTTGGAAAACGGTACTTTTTTTGAAAAAAGGACTTTTTTTGGAAAAAGTTATTTTTTTTAGAAAAAGGTATTTTTTTGGAAAGAGGTACTTTTTTAGTCCCCTTTTTGCTCCTCCCGATAAGAATTTCCAAAAATGCCGTCTCAACGGACGTCTACACCTGTCGAGGAACCTAAATACTAAATTTCAACTTCATAGCTCCAGCAGTTTGAGCAGGCCGTCAAGGGCCTGCTATATTATCATATCTGCAACTGTATTAAAGACCGTCTTTTAAGCGACGTCTACGTTGGAGAAGGAACCCAAATACCGAATTTAAGCTCCCTAGTTCCAGCAGTTTGGCCAGGCCGTTAAGGGTGAGACTTTTCCTGTTTTTGACCCTACCTGTGGAAATTTACAAAAAGCTCATCTTAGCGGATGTCTACAATACAGGAGGAACTTTAATACCAAATTTCAACTTCCTACCTCCAGCGGTTTGGGCAGGCCTTTAAGCGGCACTTTTCGCTTCATTAATCCCCATTTTTGCAATGTCCCTGTCCAAAATTCCAAAAAGCACCTTCCCGATAAGTGAGCCCATACTCCAAGGAACATATGTTTTTCATTTCAGGTTTCTAGCCAATTTTTACTATTTGTGCCCCTCTCGGTAGGAATGTCCGAAAATCCATCGACATGGAATTTCAGCTTCCTAGTTCCAACAGTTTGAGCAGGCTCTCAAGGGGGACACTTTTTCTTTTTTGTCACTCCCGTTTGGAATTAGGCTGGAAGAGGAACCTAAATACCAAGTTCAGCTTCCTAGTTCCAGCATTTTGGACATGTCGTTAAGGGGCCACTTTCCCCTTTTGAGCCCCCATTTTGTAACGATCCCTTTATAACGAGCCCTTACTCCAGGGACCCACATTTTAAATTTCAGGTTTCTAGCCGAAGGGGTTTTTACACGCCACCAAGAGGAGGCTTTTCTCCTTTTTCCCCTCCCTTTAGGAATTTACAAAAATTCCATCTTCGCAGCTATCTGCGATTGATGAGGAACATTCGTACCAAATTTCAACTGAATTGCCTCAGCGGTTTGGGCAGGCCGTTATTGGGGACATTTTTCCCTTTCAACCACCATTTTTACTATGTTGCTGCTCCAAAATAGAAAAATTACGTTGCCGGTGAGTTAGTCCTACTTCAAGGAATACATATTTAAAATTTTAGGTTGGCCAAAGGGGATTGGGCAGGCCGTCAAGAGGAGAGTTTTCTCTTTATTTCCCCTCCCGATAGGAATTTAAAAAATTCCGTCTAAGCGGACGCCTACACAGAAGGAGGAACTCACATACCGAATTTCCTTTTGGGATATCCTGTAGGGAATTCCAAAAATACAAACTTATTCGATGTCTGCTACAGTGGAGGAACCTTTATACCAAATTTCAACTTCTTACCTCCAGTGGTTTGGCCAAGCACTTTTCCAATTTGTGAGACTGTTTATGGGGAGACTTTTCCCCTTTTTGCCCGTTCCGGTAGGCATTTTCAAAAATTCCGTCTTAGCGGACGTCTATGCCGAATATCAAGAAAGCTTGTTTTAGTGGAGATATCCGTGGGGGGGGGGGAGGCCTTTTTTTGGAATTATATTTTTTTAAATGGTACTTTTTGGAAAAAGCGAAATTTTTTGGAAAAGATACTTTGTTTTTACAAAGTACTTTATTTGTACTTTTTTTGAAAAAGGTATTTTTTAGGAAAAAGGTACTTTTTGGGAAAAGAAAAGGTATTTTTTTGGAAAAATGTATATTTTTTGGAAAAAGGTACTTTTTTGGAAAAGGTACATATTTTTAGAAAAAGGTACTTTTCTTGGAAAAAGGTACTTTTTTTTGGAAAAAGGTACTTTTTTGGAAAAAGGTTCTTTTTTGAAAAAGGTACTTTGTTCTGAAAAAGGTAATTTTTTTTGGAAAACGGTACCTTTTTTGGAAAACGGTACTTTTTTTGAAAAAAGGACTTTTTTTGGAAAAAGTTATTTTTTTTAGAAAAAGGTATTTTTTTGGAAAGAGGTACTTTTTTGGTCCCCTTTTTGCTCCTCCCGATAAGAATTTCCAAAAATGCCGTCTGAACGGACGTCTACACCTGTCGAGGAACCTAAATACTAAATTTCAACTTCATAGCTCCAGCAGTTTGAGCAGGCCGTCAAGGGGGGCCTTTTTCCCTCATTTTTACAACGTCCCTGTCCAAAATTCTAGAAAGTACTTTCCAGGAAAGTTAGCCCCTACTCCAAGGAACACATATCTTGAATTTCACCTTTCTAGCCAAAGAGGTTTTGGCAGGCCGTCATGGGGGAGACTTTCCCCCTTTTTGCCCGTTCCGGTAGGAATTTCCAAAAATCACGTCTTAGCGGCCGTCTACGCCGAAAGAGGAACCTACATACCAAATTTCAACTTCGTAGCTTCAGCGCTTTGGGCTGGGCGATGTTCAGGCGTGAGTGACTACGTTATTCTTTTATATATAGAGATAAAAAGAAAAAACATTAAAAAATTAATTTTGATTTTGAGTGACTACCCTACGGGGAATGAGGAGTCAATTGCCCTCCAAGGACCTATCCCGTGACCGGTCAACCGAAGGCATATTACTGAATTAGTACAAATATGAACAAAACAAAATGAATTAATATTCTAAGTATTTTCTGATCAGTTATTTTCACTGTTGCTTTTAAAAAAACTTGACCGATACCGAAATGGAAAACAAAATTCGCGGCATATTTTTAAAAATATTTTTTATTTATTTTACTCTTTTTTATTTATTTTTAACTTTATTTTTTCACGATTTGCTTATTTTAGCTCTTATTTTAAATTTCTATAATGTTTTGCTAAGAAATTTGAAGTTTTGTATTTTAAATTTTTTAATGTTAAAGCTGTTTTAGTTTTAACATTTTTTATTTCATTTAACTTTTCTTTTTAACTTAAGGGGAATTTTTAAAATTTTTATTTATATTATCAGAGTTTTTGAGGTAATTTTCTAATTTTTAATTGATTTTTTAATTTAATTATGGCCAACGCAAAAAACAAGTCATACAAGCCATATTTGTGTGTGTGTTAATGTTGTTTTCTTTTCTATTTTTTTCTTTTCCATGTTTTTGTTATTTGCTGTATGTGTGTTTGTTTTTTCTTTCTCTTTTTTTATTTGAACAGAAACGAAAAATATATAACTTACCTATCAGCCAGCCATCACGAATAAGCAACATTAGCTCAGGCGGTAGAGCGTTTGCCTTACAAGCAGAAGGTTGTGTTATCGAGCCCTACTTCGACGCCAAGTAGATTATTTTTAATTCTTAATTTTTTATTAGTTTATTTGAAAAGCTATTTTTAGACACACCACCTTACTGCCACAATATGTCTAAACTGTGGCAATTGATCATTTCCGATGACAACGCCATGTTAAAGTGATATGTTTCTTTCAAACAAAAAGACCGATCAACGACCGGTCTCCGTCCCCTTGGGACCTATCCTGCGTGTCATCTGGGACCGGTCCCTTCACAAAAGTTATTGAGATATTGATACACACTTAAGTTTGAAAAATATTGCACGGAATTAACGCCTGTTTCTATAAAGAAAACGGAATTATTCCTCTGGAAGAATTGTGTGTATTCAGGCGGAATTATTCCGGTCGCTTTATAAAAACAGGGGGTTATTAAGAAAAGCAACACAACTAAAAATTTTGTAATGATGAATGGTCCATGCTTTTAACCGAAACTAACCCCCTGATTTTATAAAGCGAACGGCATTATTCCTTCACAGGAATGTGTGTATTTTGTTTTTGTTACAATAACAAAATACACACATTCGTCAAGCGGAAATTTTCCGCTCGCTTTATAAAAACAGGAGGTTAATATTTTTAATTCTTTTGGATTTAAGAAAATTTTAAAAATGATAAAGCTAGCCAGCCCCAAATAAGGCTTACTGCCTGAGAAATATGGAAATATTACTTGATACCCAATTACGTATAAAACCAACAAAAATTTTGTGCTTTTTTAACTAAATATTAAAAGATTCTGAAGAAAATTATCCGGGTGCAAAAGTGTCATAAAGTATAAAAATGTAGTCACATTTTTCATTAATTAAAATAGTTGAAATGGCGATCTTTATTTTTCATTAATTAAAATAGTTGAAATGGCGATCTTTATTTCTAATTAGGATAGGAATTTTGTTTTCTACCGGAGTTGCTACAGTTAAGATTAAAAATTCGCCGCACTATAGGGTTATTTTATGATAGCATCCCTTAGGCATTCTTAACGGTTAGAGGGTTAACTTGGTCTGGTTTTTTCCAATTGCGAAGATAAACCAAGTCCGGTTTATTTAAACATTTTGTATTATACACTATTTGCAACTACACCATTTTCAGTTTTATTTCAAAAATTCAAAATATATTTGTAACGACGAGTTACCTCCGGTTGCTGGGATAAGCTCGCGGGGGTATAAATAAATTTTCTCCGACCGGGTTCGTCAGAGAAAATTTATTTGATCCAGTGACCGAGAGAAAAAGTCGTGATTTAAGACGTTATGAAAGTTGATTTATTTATTATCAAACTAAATCTAAATATAAATAGGAGACAGAGAAAGAGATACGAGAGAGGTTCCTAGGCGGGTCACACGCGGGATTTTCCAGTGGCAGCGACCGGGGACGGCACGTTTCCTCTGTTGAACTTCGACTTAAGGAGGACAGCGACCGGGGATGGCACGCTTCCTCTGTTGAACTTCGATTTAAGGAGGACAACGACCGGAGACGGCACGTTTCCTCTGGTGAGCGACGTCTGTGTGAGGACAGCGACCGGGGACGGCACGCTTCCTCTGTTGAACTTCGATTTAAGGAAGACAACGACCGGGTACGGCACGTTTCCTCTGTTGAGCTACGTCTGGGTGAGGACAGCGACCGGGGACGGCACGCTTCCTCTGTTAAACTTCGATTTAAGGAGGACAACGACCGGGGACGGTACGTTCCCTCTGGTGAGCTACGTCTGCGTGAGGACAGCGACCGGGGACGGCACGCTTCCTCTGTTGAGCTACGTCTGGGTGAGGATAGCGACCGGGGACGGCACGCTTCCTCTGTTGAACTTCGATTTAAGGAGGACAACTACCGGGGACGGCACGTTTCCTCTGTTGAGCTACGTCTGGGTGAGGACAACGACCGGGGACGGCACGCTTCCTCTGTTGAACTTGATTTAAGGAGGACAACGACCGGGGACGGCACGTTTCCTCTGTTGAGCTACGTCTGGGTGAGGACAGCGACCGGGGACGGCACGCTTCCTCTGTTGAACTTCGATTTAAGGAGGACAACGACCGGCGACGGCACGTTTCCTGTGTTGAGCTACGTCTGGGTGAGGACAGCGACCGGGGACGGCACGCTTCCTCTGTTGAACTTCGATTTAAGGGGGACAACGACCGGGGACGGCACGTTTCCTCTGGTGAGCTACGTCTGCGTGAGGACAGCGACCGGGGACGGCACGTTTCCTCTGTTGAACTTCGATTTAAGGAGGACAACGACCAGGGACGGCACGTTCCCTCTGGTGAGCTACGTCTGCGTGAGGACAGCGACCGGGGACGGCACGTTTCCTCTGGTGAGCGACGTCTGGGTGAGGACTTCGACCGGGGACGGCACGCTTCCTCTGTTGAACTTCGATTTAAGGAGGACAACGACCGGGGACGGCACGTTTCCTCTGTTGAGCTACGTCTGGGTGAGGACAGCGACCGGGAACGGCACGCTTCCTCTGTTGAACTTCGATTTAAGGAGGACAACGACCGGGGACGGCACGTTCCCTCTGGTGAGCTACGTCTGCGTGAGGACAGCGACCGGGGACGGCACGCTTCCTCTGTTGAGCTACGTCTGGGTGAGGACAGCGACCGGGGACGGCACGCTTCCTCTGTTGAACTTCGATTTAAGGAGGACAACGACCGGGGATGGCACGTTTCCACTACAGGATCTAGAGGAGAGGAGGTTATTATCTGGAGCTTACCTTGTTCACTCGTTCACGACTGCAGCCAACTCATCCAGATTTCTTTGATGTGCTGCCTTTTATACCCTTTTTGGCAGCTGAGTCGTTATTATTTTGTAGTTGTAGCCTGAAAAATTCACAAGATGTGTAGACAGAAACGAGCGGTGCGACTTCTGTCGTTACATATTTCAAAATTGTCTAAAAATGTTTTTAAATTATCCAAAAATGTTTTACAATTGTCCAAAAATGTTTTAAAATTGTCCAAATATATTTTATAATTGTCTCAAAATGTTTCAAAATTGTCTAAAAATGTTTCAAAATTATCCAAAAATGTTTTAAAATTTTCCAAAAATGAATGAATGTTATTTTTAGTTTGACTCTAGATCATAAATTAATATCACAACAAATAAAAATCTAATATGACAATATCATATTAGAATTTGGACTTGAGGTAGAAGAATATTCTAACTAAATTTATTCAAAAATGTTTTAAAATTATCCAAAAATGTTTGAAAATTGTCCAAATATATTTTAAAATTGTCTTAACACGTTACAAAATTGTCTAAAATGTTTCAAAATTATCCAAAAAGTTTTAAAATTTTCCAAAAATGTTTCAAAATTGCCCAAAAATCATTCAAAATTGTCCAAAAATGTTTTAAAATCATCCAAAAATCATTCAGAATTGTACAAGAATATTTTAAAATTGTCTAAAAACTTTTGATATTTATCCAATTGCATTCCAAAATTGTCCAAAATGTATTTTAAAATTTTCAAAATGTATTTCAAAATTATACAAATATGTATATTTTTAAATATTTTATTTGTATTTAAGAAAATTCCATTTGTATTTTAAAATTGTCCAAATGTATTTCAAAATTATCCATTTGTATTTAAAAATTTTAAATTTGTATTTCAACATTGTCCAAATGCATTTCAAATAATTCCATTTGTATTTCAAAATTCTCCAAATGTATTTGAGAAAATTCCAAATGTATTTAAAAAAACTCTATTCTGGAATACAAATATAGTAACCTTAAAACGAAAAGTGGATACCCCAATATTGTTTTAATATAAATGTATGTATATTAGACTGTCCCTTAAAATAGCGATTTGTTGATTTTCGTTCATTACAACCCCCAGTTTTATTAGAAATGGTCCCAAATGGAATAAATCGATTTTTGTTTTTTTTTATCAAATGGAAAAAATATTTTTTTGATCTATTTGAAGTGATATTTTTCCGAAAATTATGAAAGATGTTATTCTGTAAATTTCCTAGTGGGGCGTTTTTTTGCCAAAAGTATAGAAATTAACCCTTTCTGGATCACCTTAAATAAAATAATTATTTTTATCCAGTTGATATCTTTTTTTATCAATTTAATGGCTTTACAATCTCGTAGTCATAATTAATATTAAGTTTCTTGCGTCTTTTCTGCCCCGGGCCACTAAGGGTTAAAGATTTTTTAAACAAATGTAAAGATAATTATATTCTAACCAAATTTAAGTGTTGTTTTTCCGAAAACTTTGTAAAATTTGATGAAAACATTCAAATTTAGTTTAATTTTTGACAAAATGAGCAATTTTTGCAGTCGCTCCAAACACAAACTCGAATTATCATTTTTCCAATTTATTTTTTTTTCTTTAATATCAACTATTATGTGATACAATTAGCAATCGACATCTCCAAATTAGGCATTTTAAAAAACCTTTAAAATTAATTTAAAAAAAAACATGTTTTTTGCATTTTTATCATATTCGTGGGTCATTTTGCATTCCAGGCTAAAGTGGGTTAGTGATATCCGATGAAGTCAGAATTCCACCTCTGAATCATTTTGACCATACTAAATGAATAAATGGAATAAAAAATTATTTTTTTTCGAAATTTCGAATTTTGGGAATTTTTAATAGTAATACACTTTTTTCCAAAATGGGCCATTTTCGTCCAAATTTGGGCACGGGTTAACGTTTTCCAAGTAAAAAACAAAAATCGATTTCTTCCATTAGGGACCATTTCCAATAAAATTGGTGGGTGTAATGACAAATCTATTTTTAAGGGACACTCTAATGTATATATTAATTTTCAACACCGCTTTAAGTATGGAGTATACAGCAGGAAATATAAAAAATTCAATTTTTGGAAAATTTGCATAGTTATTTGGGAGTTGTGGGATTTTGGTGTTCGTATCCCAATTTTTTTTCAATTCTAATATAAATTATAGCAATTAACGGTACCGTAAATTAACTCCCAAATGAAATAAGTAAGTCCCAATGAAATAACTCCCAATTAGGGAATGCATCCCGGGATTTCCCGTCCCGGGATTACCGGGAAAATAGGAATTTTTCAGTTCCCACATTCCCGGGAATTTGGACCGAGAATCCCGGGATTTCAAAAAATGCCGTTTAAAATATTAAAGTTAATTATTTCAAATTTACTTATGCAAAATTTTCCAACGTTTTGAAAATAGTAAAAATCTTACATTAGCCTTGCTCATTTAAGGTGTAAGGAACCTCCGGTTACTCCGGGTTTGAAGCTGGGATAGCTCAGCTAGTCCAGGGTCCTTACACTAAATTTGTTTATCCACGTAGGATTGGTTAAAACACTTTATTTATTATTTTCGGATTTCACGATGGGTTTTATTTATTATTTAGCACTTTCTATATTTTTTTGTACAATATATTTATGTGCTAATTCATAAACAAAATTTATTTGGTATTTGAAGCTTGCTATAGTTAAAGTACAAATTTCGCTTAATAAGGAGTTATTAGAAATCTTGATTCATAATCGTATTTTAACTATAAATTAATTTTTCGATTTGATACTGGCAACACTATTGTTTATTTTCTCTCTTCTCCCAAATAAGTCGTAAGTGATTTACAAATTTAGTAAACGATTGACTCGGTAATCGGAAGTGAAAACTTTATTTCCTTAAATTAGAGAACTAATGATGTGCTAAGATAAATTTAAAAGCCATTAAAAATATTTTTTTTTATTTATAAAGCAAATCAATGGAAATGTGTGTAAAAAAGTAATTTTTTAGAACATATTATTCAAAGCATACAAAAGTAATCGAATTTCGAATAATAACTTTTGACAGTCTACACATCACTATTGTTTTGTTTTTCTTTTTAATTTTATTTTTACATTTTTTTGTAGCAATTGTTGTAGTTTTTTTCAGTTTGATGAATGCAAGTTGTTGGAAGCCACACATTCTAGGGATGGGATGGCTTTAATAAATCATTTCATGCCTGAAAATGAAATAATTAGCAATTAAATGGTGGCTTCCTCACTCCAAACTTTATAAAAGGTTTAAAGTTAGTGAGTACCAACTATAAACCTTTATTCTTTTCTTCATTATTAAGTAAATATGAATACTGTTTTTCACAAATTAGCTTAAAATCCTGCAATAAGACTGTTGTAAAAGTTTATGAATTACACCATTAAACTTCAAAGTACTGCCGGTGATAGTGCGACTGGGCCGTCTCTTTGCTGCTCCTCCAGGCTGCAACGTTTGAAATCCTAACACTCCTGTCTCTTGCTGTTATCCTGCTATATATTCGGATGTAATCCGAGTGTCGGATGGAAATCCAACTGTGGTGGATGGTAATCCGCCCCTAAAACTGCGTCGGATGAGTATCCGATCCCTTCGTTCTGGTTGTAAAACCGGGAGCCTCTTCACTGTACCCTGTCTTTAAAATCTTGAACTCTTAGCTGGATGTGAATCTGGCGATTGAAAGATGTAATATGTCACTAAGCTAGTTAGATGTAAATCTAACTCCCTGAACTTTCACACTTGCAATATCTTACCGCTCCAGGTTTTAGCTGCTTGCCGGCTGTCGAACTAAGAGAGCTCTGCCTTCAAAACTCCTGCTTATATACCGTCGTCTGTCTGTAGTTGTGTTACTTTGTGGTTACCACATTCTCTAAAATATTGATGGTCCAACGGTACTGCTTACGGTGCCACACTAGCACTGCTGTGGTTGTTTTTTTTAAAATAGATTTTGCTGATTATGTGTAACGGTTGTTGTTGCCAGTTGTGTGTCAATTTTGAGTTGAGTTACACATGATTGTTGTTTGTAATTTTGTGGCGTGAAATTTTAGTTTCGTGGTTGTTCTCCTCGTACTCATTCTCTTTGTAGTTCTCTCTTTGTAGTTTCTCTTTGTAGTTATCTCTTTGTATTTTCTCTCTTTGTAGCTTCTCTTTTTGTAGTTTCTCTCTTTGTAGTTTCTCATTTGTAGTTTCTCATTTGTAGTTTCTCTCTGTGTAGTTTCTCTTTTTGTAGTTTCTCTTTTTGTAGTCCCTCTTTGTAGTTTCTCTTGGAACGTCGTGACGGATGAAAATCCGTCCCCCATGTGATGGATAAAAATCCATCCCAAGTATGATGGATGGAAATTCCTCCCCAATGTGATGGATGAAATTCCATCCCCAGTGTGACGGATGAAAATCCGTCCTCAGTGTGATGGATGAAAATCCATCCCCAGTGTGATGGATGGGAATCTATCCCCAATGTGATGGATGAAAATCCATCCCCAGTGTGATGGATGGAAATCCATCTCCAATGTGATGGATGAAAATCCGTCCCCAGTGCGATGGATGAAAATCCATCCCAACACTAAACATCGGCTTAACTGTAAAAAAAGAAAATTAAAAAAAATATTACTATTTTTAGAATTTTATCGTGTAAAAAAAATTTCAGACGGCGGCGGAGACGAAAATTAGACGGCGGCTAAGCTTAGCCGGTTTAAGCCATTCGTCGCAGATCTCAAAAAACCATCTTTCAACTCGCTGTCACTTAACGGATAACAAAAATTATGTTTTCAACAGGTTCATCCGCCACGGTACGTTACATTACAGACAAACTAACGACTCAAATGCTTTTTCATAGAACAAAAATAAATCAGCTGATTCGTCATATATACCTTTACTCACAAAATTGTAGTAAAAGTAGTAAGATTTTCGAGTAAACGAACACACTGATTAATTTGTGCACTTGTTTTTTTTAACAGGCACTAAAAGGAATTTAATACCCAGAAAACAGATTCAGTTCTGATAACCGCATTTGTAGCCAATCGCATGGTTCGGCTGTGGTAGCCGAATTTTTTTGTTGTGGCTACAGAAAACCAATTGAGACAGGACTAATTTGACTGTGACAACGGAATTTCAATTGCATCAAGAATAATTCGGTATCCACAACCGAAAAATTTCTTTGATGCAACTGAACGATTCGATTGGCAACAAATGGGGTTGTCAGCACCGGATCTGTTTTCTGGGTGAAAAAATATATTTTTTAAGAATACCACTCAACTAAATAGTGTTTGTATAAAAAATTTTCAATTGCACTTATTCTATACAGAATTAAAGAAAAATTTGTCCATTGATTTTTAAAAATTATTTTATAAATTAATTCTTTAATTATTTTTTTTTTACGGACAAGTGTTTTAGTTTTAGTTTATTAAATTTTAAAAAATACATATATACCCGAGTAAAAAAGTTTTAATAATTATTTATAGTTATATATTATTATATATGGACATATATGTCCCTATATAAAATTATATATAATTATATCTGACATTGATTATTTGCAAATTGGTTTATATGGTGCCATATAAAATTATATATAATTATATATGGTCCAATATATGATTATATATGCCTTATGTAATTATATATATTTAAACAAAAATAAAATTTTTTTTTTCGATTTTCAATAACTGTATAGAGCAAAATTGAAACTTACATAAGTATTGAAAAATGACACAGGATGACAAATTCATAAAAAAAATTCTTTAAAATTAAGGACAATTCAGATGTACACTATCCCTATCTACTATAACCCAGTATTGGGGATACGAATTGTCAGATTTTTGTGAATTCTCTTTTGAAAATGACCTTTCGTATCCTCAATACAGAGAAATAATAGATATGGATGGACAGAAATGGATACCGTGCGAATCAAGATTTATGGTCATCGGTTCCACAAATCAATAATTTTATAGTATGGCATATAAGTAAAACAGTAGTGTCAATGTATTATGTGAGTGAATTTGTAAATTTTCACCAAGTTTCATCAAGATCTGAGAGCTCATGCACAAAAAAGAGAGATGGGTGAAAATCATTACTATTTTATTTTCATTGCCATTACTTTATGTAATTTCTATACATCAGGTTTTTGTGTCATACAGTCTCAAAAATTACCATCAACACTATTTTTGTAAATTTTTTTAAAATGAAAATTGACATGATGAAACATTTTGGAGACTATCTTTGGATTTAGTTATTCGAAAACGCTTAGTCTTAAATTTTTCTGTTATAGTTATAAAATTTTTGAACATTTAATAAAAATGGAAAAATATTTGTGATCTGCAGTAAATTATTTAAAAATATCCCGTAAAAAAAAAATTTATTCGGTAGCATATATTTTTTTATTTGGCATCATACTAAATTATATAAAATTTTATCCGGAAAATGGATTAAACAAATTGTATATAAACGAATAAAAAAGATATTTGAGTTGATATAATTTCATCCAATTTTATCGGAGTTTTGGTAATATTCAATTGCATTAAATTTTGTTTGTTTATATGAATATGTATAGTGTAGGAAAACAACCAAGTAAATAACTGAGAGAATTATCTGAATTTCACTACGCCTCGTCCATTGAAACTTTTTATTAAATTAATGGAATTTTTGATAAAATGTTATCAAAATATTCATTTTATTTATTAAAACTTTCATACACTTAATAAAAAGCTTCATTAAAACTAAATTCATAAAATATATGAAGCTTTTTCATCAAATTTAAGAAATTTTTCATTTACATTGTGAAGAAAACTTTAGTATTTTAATAAAAAATTTCATTAAAACTGGTCCAGCAAACTTCTCTCTGTGTGGGTAATACAGGGTGGCGCAAAAGTCATCGCCCTATCGGAAAATGCTATATTTTTTTGTAAGTGGGGGTAGAAGTCAGTTCTGCTTTGACATTTCTGAAGTAAACAGATACAAAATACACGTCAATAACACATTAATAACTATACTCCTCAAGAACGCGGAATATTTAATTGTTTCGATTTTTTTGCCACCACGTTTCATCGAAAATCATCATCAGCGACAAGGCACATTTCGATCTCTGTGGATATGTGAATAAGCAGAATAAGCAGACTGGCGATTTAACCGTTCTAGACTTCTTTTTGTGGGGTTTATTAAAGTCACGAGTCTATGTCAACAAGATTGACTCTTGAAGTCCTCAAAAAGAATATCCGTCAGGATGGCGGGAACCTATCGGCGGAAGTTCTGGCAAAAGTGATCGAAAATGCCCGTATGGTTATCATTTCTGGCGGCGGCCACTTCGCCGATACCATAAAATAAACAAAATCCAAAGGCAAAATCGAAGTTTTTCATTTTAAAAAAAAATTACAGTCAAAGAACTTCGGGTGACAGACAACTTTTGCGCCACCTTGTATAATCCATTATCACTTAGTAGTAACTACAGAGAAGAAAAAAATTAAAATCATACAGAAACAACGTATACTTAAGATAGATACAGCTTTTGAATCACACAAATCTCAGGTTTTTTCCTTTTTATATACAAAATTGTCCACTTATCTTTAAAATCGGAAAACACATTAACTTAAATATGAAATAGTTTAACTAGAATCATATTTACTTTAATAAGGATAAGTATTATACCACCAATTATAAAATTTCGTTTCAAAGTATCTTACTTAAATAAAATATCCTACTAAGTGATGACTATAACACTGGCCCTAATATATATACTTTTTTTTACAAACGGTAGGTCTCATGCTGTAGGTTTAACTATAACTTAACTAAAAACAAAATAAAATGTCAAAAAAATGTACACAAAGCAACAACAAATTTTTGGGTTAACTATTAACCTAAGTTTAAACCTGCAGTATGAGACACACCGAAAGTGTTCGTAAATAATCAAATGTTAATTAAAATCTGATATAGTAATTTCTTTAACTATAATTTTTTCTCTGTGTAGTTACTTTTCTTATTATTTCTTTCATTAGATTTAAGATTAGCTTTATAATTAAAAAAGTGGTAAAGTTGCTATGTCGCTTATATCCCAGAAATGAAAAAAAATCTGGGTCATTAGCATCCCTAGATGCAACATAACATATGAGCTCAGCATTTTAATTTTGTATTGAATTACACTATGGAACATTTTTGGGATTATTGTCTGGGGGGTGAGAAATTCCAAGTCAGGGTGATGGTACTAGGTCAGTATAGTAAAACCCTCAAAGGGTTTGGCGTTCGTATGTGTTTTTTTATGACTTTTTAAATTTTTTCCTTATCTTGATGTTTTTTCGCTTAGTTGTAACATTTTGGCAAAAACGTAGTTTAACATAACTCGAGAACCACTTGTCCGATTTTGATAAAACAAATTTAGAAAAATTTAGAATTACAATTCCTCTAATCTGTTTCTATACCGTTTTCCTATATGTGCAACACTTTCGAAGTTAAAAATGAATGTATGAAGGGAAAAAAGTATTTTTTGCCTAAAAATTTAAATCATTTTTTTTTAAAAATTCATAAAAAATCCAAAATGGAAAAAAGTTCCAAAACTAATTACTTTCGCGTAAAGTCACATAACTCATGAGCAAAAAAAGGCATAGATCATGAAAATCGATGCACGCGTTTCTCATTTATTCACAATAAGGTAAATGTATGAATTTCAAAAATTTGCTCCAGATATGCACAACATTATTTGGAGAAAACATTGACACTCACAAGCCGAACTCTCTCATATTTTTCTACTGTACTAAAAGAGAAATATTGATGTGGCAACACTGGTTCTGTAATGTTCACATAAAACATGCATTGTCATTATACTTCTTCTCTTTCTCACACTGGTTCTGTGATTTTTGTCATTCAACAAGTGCCGACGAACGCGAACAGTAAAAGTGATTTTTCTCCAGTTTTTTAAAAGTGAACAAAAGAGAACAGAATATGGAACTGTGCAAGCCAGATATAAATAGCTTTTGCTACTGCTGTGGTCAATATGTCTCAACACATAAAAAAAGGGGAAATTTCAGTACTGATTTTGTTCAAACATACGAGATGTACTTCAACCAAAATGTTATAGTGAACGAAAATTGGGTACCAAATATAGTGTGTAAAAGCTGCTACAACCGTCTAATGGATTGGAAAAATAGAAGACGTGAAAGTATGCCATTCGGTATCCCAATGACTTGGACTAATCCTGGCGAAGGTCACAATCCATTGAATTGCTATGCATGTGCGAATAAAGGAGCCGCAAAAAGGATAAGAAAATCGTATAATTACGTTGGTGTTGCAAGTGCCGCAACACCATTGCCTCATTCGGACCACATTCCTGTGCCAAAAGCTTCTAGCCCAGATATTTTCTCTTCTACGACTGCTCCGACATATCATGCACGTGATGATTCCCCATATGACCCATCAGTATCCAATGAGCCAATTTTAATAAATCAAAATAAGCTTGATTCAATTGTTGCCAAGTTGGAATTAACACAGCATAAATCGGAAGAGCTGGCTTCCATTTTGAAATCAAACAATTTGTTGGCACCCGGTGTGAAAGTCACAGCTTATCGAAGTCGTCAGGCAACACTCCAAAGTTTATTCCTTGTGAATGATGAAAAAACTTCTGCATATTGCCCGGATGTAGGAAAATTGATGGACGCAATGGAAATAAAATATGAAGCAGATGACTGGAGATTATTTATTGACAGTTCAAAACTCAGCTTGAAGGCGGTTTTACTGCATAAGACCAATAAAAAACCTTCAGTTCCAATCGCCTACAGTACAGAAACGAAAGAAACATATGATGCACTGGAAAATATTTTAAAAATGGTTAACTACGCCAAACATATGTGGCGCATATGCTGCGATTTAAAAGTTGGAGCAATGCTTTGCGGTCTTCAAAGCGGCTATATAAAATATATGTGCTTTTTGTGCGATTGGGACACACGATTTTCCGGTGACCAATATGCATGCCACGGATGGAAACTCAGAGAGCACAGCAGGTTACAAACGGCCAATATTATTCGTGAGCCTCTAGTGCCGAAGGAGAAGATATTGCTGCCTCCACTGCATATTAAACTTGGAATTGTTAAGAATTTTATCAAAACTGTCGCCAAAAGAGATGAAGTTTTCTTGTGTTTGAAACTAATTTACCCGAGACTCAGCGAAAGTAAAATTAAAGAAGGTAAGTTATAATATCACATTCATTTCCCATGATTTTCCATCTTAACAAATTAATTTTTTCCAATCAGGCGTAATAAATGGTCCAGATATACGAAAGCTGATTAAAAGTGACGCATTCAACAATATTTTGATTGACGCTGAATTGAATGCATGGCAGGCAATCAAAGAAGTAATAGAAGGCTTGTTGGGAAAGCATCGTTCTAACAACTACGATGTTTCTGTCGCAAGGATGTTAAGAGCATTCTCGGAAATTGGTGTCCACATGTCCTTGAAAATCCATTATTTACATCATCATCTGGACTACTTCAGCAAACAATTGGCTACCGAATCTGATGAACAAGGTGAACGCTATCATCAAGTTGCTATGCCATTTGAAATGAGGTAATACTGATTTTTTATTTTTTCAAACTCATTTTAATAAAACAAAAACTTACAGATATAGAGGCAAAAAGTCGCCGAGTGCAATAATTGCGGAAATTTGCTGGTGGAGTAAGTTAGTGTGGCAAGACAAGGATGATCTTGATGATAAAGAATTTTCAGGAGATGCAGAAGGGCCAACAGTGGAGTCACACATTGACATTATGTGTGGTTCAGAAACTGATGATAGCGATGAATGCGATGCCACTAGTCCCGAACAACCACCATCGAAAAAGTCTAGGCAATATTTATTAAAATAAATAAAAATAAATAAATAAATAAAATAAAAATAAAAAATTATAAAAATGTTTACTTAATTTTTTTAGTAGTTTATGGCCAGAAGTCTGGAGTTATTGGGGAAAATTTATGAAAAAGGCGATAAATGACACTTTTTTGAATAAAAACAAATATCAATATTCTTGTCAAAATGGGATACCTTCACTTAATTGTAAATAAAAGCAGAACGCGTTAAATTTTGTTTATAGGTTATGTGACTTTACATGAAATTAATAACACTTGATCCTTTTTTCCGTTTTGGATTTTTTATGAATTTAAAAAAAAAAATTTTAATTTTTAGGCAAAAAAATATTTTTTTTCTCCACAAATTTATTTTTACCGGCAAAACTGTTGATTATATAGAAAAACGTTATATGAACGGATTAAAGAAATTGTAATTCTAAATTTTTCTAAATTTGTTTCATCAAAATGGGACAAGTCGTTCTCGAGTTATGTTAAACTACGTTTTTGCCAAAATGTTACAACTAAGCGAAAAAACATCAAGATAAGGAAAAAATTTAAAAGGTCATAAAAATGACACATACGAACGCCAAACCCTTTGAGCGTTTTACTATACTGACCTAGTACCATCACCCTGACTTGGAATTTCTCACCCCCCAGATTGGCTGTTGTACTGTGTTATTAGCCGTATTTTCTAATCACTTGGATTTAATAAATCCAAAAAGTAGTTCTAAAAGTGCTCAACAGATGGGGTTAGATTCTCCCTATTTTAAAAAGAATTTTCTGTCCGACACTTCTTTCACCCTAATTTTTAATACCGAATTCGATGATGAAGGATTTTACTTTAACTTTCAAGTTTTAATTATATTTTATATAAAACAGCGATAGACAATCTGCTTTTTCAGTTTTATCACTTAAATTTATATTTTTGCACAATTGAAAAATTCCATTGCAATATTTAATATTCACTAATTGGATTTAATTAAATTACTTACAGTAGAGTGACAAAATGCCATTTCTATTTGAACTATTTCTCCATGTCCAAGATGGAAAATGTGTATTTGGTGAGGTGTAGTTTTTTTTCTAAACATATTTCATAAAAAAAAATTTAATAAAAACCTTTTATTTATTAGTTTTACATTTTTTTGTTTTTTTTTTAATTTTCATTCGTATTTTTTTCTGACATTAAATTAATAGGCTGTTTCATATATTTGTGCTTTTATTGTGGATTTATTAACTCCATGTTTTTGTATGAAAAATTATAAATCCAGGTGATTAAAAAAAAACCCTAATAAAGTCGATTCGAGATAGTAAATAATTTTATCTAAAATATTCTTGGGTCCCACTTAGTTTTATAAAGTGTTTTTCGAAGCAATATAGAAATTTATCTTCAACGAGATATAATTTGATCAAGTGTATGTATTTGTATATGGCATATAAAATGATATAAGAGAAAAGATATTTTAAGATATGATTATATAAGGCAACGAATAAAAAAATTTTGAAAATCGGAATCGCAGATAAACCCATATTTAATTTTATACGTTGTTATTCACTCTCTAATATGAATAGGTACAATTGGATCAAACCTAACTTGATCAAATCTAATAGTTTTTTCATGGGATAAATTATTTAATTGGAAAAAATATAAAATCTAGGTAAAATATATTGGGGTCAATTTATATAAAATTATATAAATTTATATCTAATTATATATAATTATATAAAACTATATATTTTATATAATTATTTATAATATATCCATTTTTCGGATATAATTATATCAATTTATATATAAGTTTATATAATTATATATAATTATATCCCCCAATTTTCGCATATAATTATATATAATTTGGTATGGGGCCATATATAATTATATTTGACTCCATATATTATTATATATGACTCCATATATAATTTTATATAGCCCCATATCAGTTTTTTAATCGGGAAATTATATACAGAAGGGCATCGATTATCCGTGATTCAATTAACCGGGAACATCAATTATCCGTGATCTATAACGAAAGGAAAATTTTTTTTATTTGAATCGATTAACAGTGATTACATCAATTATCCGGGATTGAAAAACCTCTACTATTTATTTTGACGACATTTGGTTTCAACGTGTTAGCAACACTAAAATGAATATGTGTCTAAAGCGAATTCCCTTGATTGCATATTTTTCCTCTGGTGTCTAGTTGCATTTGAAATTTAAGTAGTAAGGAGTGTTGATGTGTAATTTTAGAATCAAGTAAAAAGCTAAGAAAAGTATTAACTATTTAAGAAAAATTTGATTTAGTCAACGACTATTTAAAAAACATCCCAGCAAAAATGTGGAAGCAGTAAAAACGTTGACTGCTTCCTTACTGCTACTTTTGCCGCTTCTAAAAGTATATAGCTTCGTAAACAGCACTAATAAAAGGCCTAAGTTGATTAATTGTTTACATCTCTTTTTGCTGTGCTTTTCAAAAAGGCATCAAATGAGCAATACATTTTGATTGTTTAAGTATTTTTGTGGTTCTTTTATTAAATTTTTTCAAAATGCGGAAAAAAGTAATTTTAATGAAAATAAGAGGTTTTACTAAAAACAAGAGGCATTTTTTCTTCACGGAAAAATATGCAGGAATATTGTGCTTTTGAGAAGGCATGATTTTAAAACGTTGAAAAGCTTTATAATATGCACTTCCGAGAAGGCATGAATTATCGACATTTTAAAAGAAAACCAGGAGCACTACTTAAAAGCGGTGAATTCATGTCATATCATCATAAAAAATAAAGATAAAATATTAAAATATTGAATTTCACAATTTTCTTGAGCGTAAGGTTTGTTTTTTATATATAAAAATTCTTTATTTTCGATATTTCGCTACTCCATACTGAAAATGTAGCACAGAATTATAGATATTTAATACAAAAGAAATAGCACACATTACATTAATTTATAACACATTATATTAATACATTTTTTATTGTTAATTATTAATATTTTTGTTTGTTATACTTTTATACCAAAGACTTTGTTTACTGGTATAAATGTATACATACAATTTATATTTGACAAATGTTTTTCAAATTTTTTCAAACTTTCAAATTGTTATAATTTGTTAATTTAATTGTTATTTCCTGAAGATGCTACACAATGGAGTAGCGAAATATCGAAAATAAAGAATTTTTATATATAAAAAACAAACCTTACGCTCAAGAAAATTGTGAAATTGAAAAAGAAGGTTAAATAAACGACAAAAAAAAAATATTAAAATATTGTGATTCAGTTACTCGCTTCCAAAATCGAAAATCTTTAAAAAGTGAATTAGAGCGAAATACGAATGGTTCCGACAAGAACGTTTTAAAGGGATCCCAATTTCCAGTTTAATGATAATTGAAAAGGCTAAGTTCTTCCATTAAAAATTAAATATAAGCTTAGCATATGAATATTCTTGAGGCTAGTTACAGAACTTTAAAAAACAAAATTTTATAAAGTCACAAATTGGTAAACAATAATTTATTAAATATAAAATTTAACAAATTTATCTGTTTTTACAAAATCTTTAGCGTTAATTTTTAAAATTGACGCGTTAACATCTTTAATCCAGAAATTTATTCTATATTTATCGATGTCCCTGGTATTATAAGATATCGACAATGAACTTTAGATTTGGAGCTTTTGGTGTTGGATTAAATTTCTTGGTGTAGACATCATTTCAGGCAAGTCAATGGACATAGGTAATATGTCCTTGAAGCTGTTTTTTTTTCAGTAAATTGAAACATTTAAACCGAAAAATATTTGCCAGTGTGGATGCCAAGGATATTTTATGGAGAAGATCAAACTAAAGAGGATTGTTTTTGTTATTTATGAAATAAAATGTAGTGTTATTGTTTACTTTATTTTTTGCTTAGTTTATTAAAAATCGCTACAAATTCATTTTATTGTCTTTATAATTTTCGAGGGTTTTAATAGGGTCCATTTGCTTAACTGAAAGCGATTGTGTGGTATATATGAATATGAGCCATGTATTTCTAAGTATAAAAAAATGAACCACTTGTATTATGTATTTAATTTCAGGCACATGCAATTAAAATTTGCACACAATGTGTCTGTATTTGAAACATTTCAATATAAAATTTACTAGCTTTTCTGTCTATCACTTTTAGGCACATTATTTTCAAAATTACACACTTTTAGTATTACTAATGTTTAAATGGTAGGCATTCAGTTACCTATCATTATGGTAGTAAATTTAAATAAAAATTTATTAGAGTGTAAAATTAATTCTTTCCCACTACGAAAATTCAAAAAAAACCACCTACGACATTTTTTTAATAAAAATTTTTAAATTACTATAAAATATTTTCTAACTTATGTCCTTTGCGGGATCCCGGAAATTCAAGATAAATTTCCCGCTTTCCTGGGAAATCAAAAAGTGCGGGAATTTGAATTCCCTACTCCCAATGCTTAAATTTAGACATCAAATTTGTAAAAATCTTGTGTACACATTTTTGCCCACAAAAATACACATTTATTGTAAAATAGGCACTCTTTTCTTGGAATTACATATATTGTAGTTAAACACTAACATTTTTGCCACAAACTTTTCGATTCAAGTTAATCTTTAAAATTTATAAACTAGTTTAAAAAAGCGGCATAGGCTAAAATTTGGTTTGGTTTTAAAGATCGCGCGACGTCAGGACACACAGGATTAAAGACACATTTTTTTTAAAGATAATAAAGTTACTCAAAACAAGCGGGCTAAAGCCCGCTCGATGGTTTGTATAAGTCCCCAGATGACTGGGAACTAATACAAACCAAAAATTAAATTCGGCTGTGCCGAGTCTTTAGATACCCTCCATCCTGGTGTTTTTATTCGGGGATTCTACTAAGTACAAACAAGTATGAATTATTACCCATTTTGTATTCGGTCAATCCACTGTGCAACAAATGTGTATGATTTTTTCCACCTCTATAAGTAAATATTTCAGTTTAATCTTGTTTAATCTCAGTGCTGCCACAAGCAAGATTCAAAATTCCCAAAAGTGTAGACAAAATTACCCAAAAAATATGAAATGATAAATGACTTCAATTAACATATTATTGCAATTTGAACTCCGAAAAAAGGTAATAACCTCATCAGTAAACTTAAAAAAAAGTGATTTCGCCATTTCAATTGTCCCATCTTTCTGGGCGTTATATTATTACAAAGAAAAGTTCCTTAAATATGCAGCATTTATGATGAACTTCTGAGTCTGATATGAATCTTCATAAAATGTAGAGAAAAAATTAACTTTAAAACAAAGCACTTAAAAAGCTTGTAAATAAGAGTCAGTTATGATCACATGTGAACGATTTCAAAATAATCTTATTTTAGAGTCTTTCAAAAATCAAGTTTTATATTCGCTTTTTAAATATAAACAAAAAAATCTTTGGCAAGCAATTGGGAACACTTCGACTAAAATAATGTTTTTGTGGCATATACAATATAATAAATTATTCGATAAAAATTTATTAGTTGAAATTTTCTTAATTACTTGGTAACGATTTGTTTGTGTACGTTAACAGCTTATTTGTATAACGAAAGAATTTCAAAGATACACTTTCCTGATGTATCGGTTTAATTCGTGGATGATCAGTCGCTGTGAATCAATTTCATTAACTCGTATAAATAAAAAATAGATATTGGAATTTTTATGCAAACTACACAATTTTAGTCAGTTTGCGAGTAGCCTAAAATTTTTATTTTTATTAATATTTCATGCTCTTCTACAAGTCAACGGATAAATTAGATGTTAAGTCATTCATAAGTCAAAAGTAATTACATACATTGAGGTAGGGTTGTAGGTTCTATCGCTAAAATAATGTTATAGATTCAAATATCGATACATTTAAAATACCAGTACCGAAATTAATGAAATACCATTATCCTTACAACACCATTATTTTTTAGTCTAAACTTTTTGTAATTCCACGTCGTAATTGTTAATTTTACATACACTTAGTTAATAAATTTATTTTACTTTGTTTTTTTGTAAAAAAAAATTTGCGGAATGCACCGAAATAACTGAATACCGGTTATCTTAAAATACCATTATCGAAATAATTCCAATACAGTTAACCTTAGAATACCGTTATCGAAATAATCGAAATACAATTATCCTTAAAATACTGTAACCGAAATAATCTATAATAGCGTTACTTACCCTTACTGCTAATCGCACCGTTTCTGCTACCAACAATGCTTTGAAGTATTTGCTAAGTTGAATTCATAGACCCACTACGAAGCAAAACTTTCTATTACCTGCTAATAAGGTTTGTAAGAAGAAATTAAGGTATGTAACCTCTTAATTTGCTATTCCAACATCTATTATTTTAACAAGGGCATGTCATTGGAGGTATGTACTTTCCAAAAGAGGGCTAGGTAACAACATTTACTTTAATGTTACATGTTAGGAGTTACGTAACCACTTACATAACCGATACTGAGCACAATACTTCTTACATAACAGCTTAAAGTAAGGCCAAAAAACTGTGTTACAAACAGGTCTGAAATAACACATGAAAATTATGCGCTTACTTACTGTATAAAAATATATACTTACTTCTTAAAAAAATGCTAAAACAAATCATATTCATATTTAATTAATATTTACTCAGATTAATATAAAGTTAACAAAAAACATAAAAATATTTCAGTCAATATGTATAAAACATATAAATTATTTGTATCGAATATTTTAAATAGAAAATAACACTCATGTATCGCATTACAAATAACTCCTTATTTTGATGTATTTAAATACGCCATCGGTAATAAGTGGCTATTTCTATTAAGTGTTCACGTATCACATTAAATGTAACTCCTTATTTTACGGTTTTAAAATATCCCATCTGTAATAAGTCGCTTCTGTTATTTAGAACTCATGTTGTGTATTACAAGTAACTCGTTTCTTTGAGGTGTTTAAATATATCATTGGTAATAAGTTGCTATTACTACCCAGTAGTTATGCAGCACATTATACGTAAGACATTGCATTTTAGTTATGAAATAATGCAATGGTAAGGGGTATGGTATTACCAGGTAATGTGTTCTGTAATACCAACATATTACCAAGGTTTTGCTGGGTATCTATTGGCCATCTATTGGCTAGTTTATGAATTAAATTCTTTTTTTATGTATAATATGTTTTTTTATTTACAAATTTTATAACTTTCTCAATTCGTTCATTTGAATTGAAATTTAAGTGAAAAACTAAACAATTTAATAATTGCTATCATCCATGTCCTACCCATAAAGTGGCAACACTGCTTATGTTATTCATATAGATGTGTGCATACTAGAGGGCTGAATGAATGTCTTACAAGACATTCTCTTGCATGCGTTGATGAGAGATTTGACGATTTTTAATACTAAATATAACAAAAATTTACCATTTTACTTATTTGTAGTTATTTACAAGATGTTAAAATTCAGATCATTACAAAAAAAAAATAAATAAAACAGAAAACAAAAAAAAAATATTTTGGTGTTGTATAAGAAAATGCTTTGTGAATGTCTTGCAAAACATTCATACTGGCCTCTAGTGCATACCTTTAAAAATATAATTCCTTAATTCGTATTTTAAATCTCAATTTTGCAATAAGTTGATCTCAGTGAATTTTTTTTTTACCCCGATGTAGTACTTTTCAAGCTGATTTGAAAAAAAAACCGCGGAAAGACCTCTGTACGGAGTTTATTTCTGTGAAAAGTTTGGAAATGGACTTAGCTATATCTAAGTCATTTATAGTCGGATTGGAAAAATATATATATACCATTGGAAAGATAGTAAAAATATCTTATGGACGACATTTTTTTTTTGTTTGCTTACCCATTACCGGCGAATGAGATTTATTTTTAAGATTTTTTAAAATAAACCGTTTTTATAAAAACATATTTTGGGAGTAAACACATTTTAAACCTATTGTCGGTATTGAGATTTTTCATTTGTTAAAAGTTAGCCATACTTTGAAAAAATCTCACGATTTTGACCTCTAATATCTTCGGTGTTTGAAGTGATAAAAACTTGATCTATATAAATGAAAGCTTTCGTCTTGATAACATACTAATAAGCACAATTTTTGTTCTTATATAGATTTTTATGGAATAAAAACAAACAAACAAGTTAAAATTCCTACGCCGAATCATAATGGGTCAACAAAAAAATGCTATTCTAAAGATATTTTTATTACCTTTCCAATGGTGTACATATTGTTCCAACCCTATCATAAATGAAGAAAATATAGTTAAGTTCATTTTTAAACTTTAAACCGAAGTAACACCCCATACAGGCTTTTCAGTGAAAAAAAATTTCTTCGGGCCCCCAAAAGAGAGTTGTATCAGTAGTAAAAATTTAGAATCAATCGGTGAGGTGCCTGTAAAGCCAACATACGTCCAAACTATTCAATCGAATTAAAATTGAATCAACACAAATAGGAACAAATCTTATCTCACTTTGTTCAATGTCCAATCAGTGATTTAAAGGCATTATGAATTATTTAGTAATTTATAAAATGAATCCAATTTTATGCATATAAATTCAAAAAAAGAATTATCTCTTTCAAGGTATGGGTGTGTATGTATGTTTTTTAGTTATTCAGTAACAACAACAACACACAGTTAATATATTTTTTCATGTTAATATGGAAAATTCTAGAGGTGCTTTTACATTTTAATTCATAACTTTTAATCGTCTGGACCAAATATGCCCATTTCCAATACCGAACTGCTTAAGAAATTGGACAATAATTTTGACTAAAAATTAACATCCTAGCACAACTATTTTGAGCGTGATCGGGATTTCAACAGACAGACAGACGGACACGGCTATATCGGTTTCGCTATTGATAACGATCAAGAATATATATTTTTTTTATGTCCCAGATTTTTTTTCGATGAGTTACAAACGGAATGACAAAATGATATATACTCTCCTGCACAGTAGGATGCAGGGTTTAATGATGCTGCAGAAAAAACTGCTAAAATTAGCATATTTTTTTACCGAATACTACTAAAATAAGAACCGCAAAATTAAAAATGTAAAATTTACAGAATTTTAGTTATATTTAAGTTAACTTTTTGTTAATTGGAAATAGCAAATTGTATTGTAAAATCTGCAGAAAATTTTGCTAAATATTAGTAAACCAAAAATAGCAAAAATAAACTGTTATTTTTTTTTTAATTCGGTTTATTTTCAAAAAAGAAATATGTAACAAAAATTGAAAGTGCCTCAGCGCCACTTGGACATTATTGAGGTGAGTTGGCAAATAATATTGCATAAGTCTTTATATGGAACAAAATTCATAATAAAGAAGAAGAAAAAAAATGATAATAATAATATATATATTTTTTAGATTATACTATTACATATCGAATAGATTTTAATTTTTACAATAGATGCATTTCTAAATTCTGAAGGAGATACTCTTTTAAACTCTTTTTAAAAATTGAAATTCTCTCAATGTTTTTCAAATTCTGAGGAAGATTATTGAACTCAGAACTACCCATATGTTCAACTCTTTGTTTCGTTGTTTCCAAGCGACATTTTGCGATTCGGAGATTCATGTTATTCCTAGTGTTAAATACGGTTTGATTCCTTACAAAATAAATCGTATATTACGTATCGATTTAAAAACATACAAAAGCAATTGCATTTTATACAATCCGTAAATAGGCAGAATAGTTTTCGATATATCCTTATACAATGATATTGTGGAATATATTAACGGTTTCTTAAAAACGACTTTTAACGATTAGTCTTTGTAACGATTTTAGCTCATTACTTTTCTTATAACTATATATAATTGGCAAATAATTCAAATTACTATGAATTAATGATTGGTATATAATTAGCTTAGTTTTCTCATTAAACTTGTTCTTAAATTTATAGAGCATACCAATAACCGATGTTTGTTTTGTAGATAAATTCCCAGATATCTTGTTGAACAAACTTCAAATACTTCCTTGCCATCAATATATATACTAAAATGATCGTTATTTGTTATATATGGTCGAAATCTCAACAATTTCGTTTTATCAGGATTTAAAATAAGCTTATTTAGCCTCACATACTCACTAATTATAGCAGCATCATACTCCATATACGCCTTTAAAACTAAATCGTGTTTATATGCATATAACAGACATACATATATCATCAGCATACATATATAGTTTACCAAACAATCCTAAATTTTTTATATCGTTTAGATACAAAGGGTTGTTCAACAGGGACGCTACAAAAGTAGAAAGACAGGGACAGCAAACGACGCCATATTTCTTGCCGCTCTTTTGACATTTCTCTTCAGTAAGGTTTGCCATTTCATGGTGGAAAGATATACGAGCCAACAACGACTCGAAATTATTAAAATTTACTACCGAAATTCGGAGTCAGTGGCCTCAAAGTTAAGAGCGCTACGTCCAATTTATGATCGTCATAATCGTCCTAGCAGATCAACAATTGAGCGTGGGGCTACGTCAAATCTATGGTCTATGCCAACAAGCCAGCGCCGACTGATGAACTTCGTACGAATATCGAACGTGAAATTGCAGCAGTATCGGTCGATTTATGCTTGAAAACCGTCGAAAATTGGGTTCAGCGTCTGGACTTCTGCAAGCGTGCCCGTGGTGGCCATGCAAAAGAGATCGATTTCCATACATAATGGCATCGAACGTACTTTCACAGGAATAAAGAATTTCATTGATATCCAAAACCGTTTTTGTTTTATTTAAAAAAACTTTTGTAGCGCTTTTATTGAAAAACCCTTTATATTAAATAACAAAGGACCCTTGTGGTACCCCAAACTCTACTAGACCAGTATAACTTTTACAATTTTCAATATCTGCATATTTTTTTCGGTTAGATAAGTAGTTCTTCAACAAAGTAAGTGCTTTCTCATTAACCCCATACTACTTAAGTTTTTCAATTAATATTTTGTGGTCTACTAAATCAAACCCTTTAGAAAAATCGTAAAAAATACCAGCCACACCACTGAAACCATTATCGAAACCTTGACAAATATTGTTGACTATATTTACAATAGCTTCCTCTGTTCCACAACCTTACTTAAATCCGTATTGGCAATTATATAATAAATTATTATTTTCCAAATATAATAACAACTGTTTATGAAGAATCTTTTAAAAAATTTTATCGATTATCGGTAGCAAAGCAATAGGGCGGAATTTTTCTATTGCTTAAGCATTGTTTTCCTTCGGTATTGGCACAATTTTGGCAAGTTTAAGATCATCTGGATATATTGAAGTATCAATTATCCTATTAAAAATCCTTGAGAAATATGGAGAGATAAGATCTTTTCATTCAAATAACACCCTGGGTGATATTCCATCCCAACCAGAACTTTTTTTAAATTAAGGTTTGAAATCATTTGTTTTATTTCTAAGGTAGTGGTATATGAAAAGCTAAATATTGTCTGACAACGTTTCAAAGTTCTTAAAGCATTACATGAATCAACAGATGATTAACTGATTTGATGCTTTAGTGTTTTTGGAATTTCAAGAAAATATTGATTAAATAGATTACTTTGAAGTTGATTGTCAACTACTAAAATACCATTCGAATCTTTAACATTTATTTGTCTCTTTATTTTCCTACCAAGGCTTTTATTCAAAAACTTACAGCATTTCTTTGCTTCCTGCTGAATTTTTTCCAAATTGCTGTAGTAATAATTGTTCATTAACCCTCTACAGGATTTCTTTATTACATAACTTATTCTCTTTAACCTACTGTCTATATCAACACTCTTTCGTTATCTTCTCATTTTTAACAATTTATCCTTGTAAACTATTAGGGTTTGTAAATTTTTATTTATCCATGGTGCCAACTCTTTTTAAAAGAACCTTTTTTCATTTCTATTCTCAGTAGCATTCCGTGCTGAATTTCCCATATAAGCTATAATTTGTGACAAATCTGTACATATATTATTGGTCTTGTGGTTTTCTAATGTAACAGTAATTGTTTCAATGAAACTCTCGCTTTTGCACACTTCAATACTGTATTGAAAGCAATTTCGAATATAAAACGATGTTCCGCCCTAACTATCCGCTCTGTAGCAATGCACAAAGTTATATCCCGGGATATTGGAACAAAACCATGTCTCCTGTACAGCAATTATACTGGGTAGTTTTGAAAAATTTGAAATCATAAGTTTAAATTTATTAAACTTGTCAATGGCTGAAATGCTTCGCATGTTTACTCACACAATATTTAATAAAGGAAAATTTATTTGATTAAAATAGTTATTAAATGAATCAAAATTGGAAAAATTATGATTATTAGACATAAAAAAAATTAAAAAAAAAGAAAGTTTAATGCGAATTATTTGAATTATATTTAATTTTCTAAACAGGTGACAAAAAAGAAGCACGGTTATCCTCATCATATGTATCCTCCTCAGTTATAACAGGCTGTTGAATATTAAGATTTGACCTACGTCTTTGCAATCTATTTCTTGTAGCTCCCATTAACAAATCATCGACATCATCCTCACTCCTAATTAGTCTTGGCTTTGATAATTCACTTTTTCTTAAATAAACTCTGCCGTTGAAAGTGTATACTGACTGATATCCGAATTTTTTTTAAAGCTTTGGCATGGTTAAAAACGTTAAAAGTTTCCTTTCCCAGGCAATCATTAACATAAATTGATTTAGTTTTATCATTCTCTTTAAGTTTTGATTTTGCTTTCATAAGTTTATCCTTGGATTTTTTGGATTCAAATTTAATAATCATGGTTCTCTTTTCATTTGCATTTTTATTATCTTTCTTTTTTAAAAAGTATGCAGACTCAACGTCACCTTCATTTAAATTTAAACCAACACCTTCAGAAATTTCCAAAGGAGTATCAATTGCGTTTGAATTTTCTTTAATTTCAACACCACTAATCAGGCAATATTTACTAACTCTTTGATCATTAAGTAGTTTCACAGAATCTTTTAACGTTTTAATTTCATTTTTTAATGCACGATTTTCTTTTTGCACAACATCAATTTGCCGTTTATTCTCAGCCACCCGTCGTATAATTTCATCAAACTTCTGTGACAAAAAATTCATTGTCTCATGTAACTCAGACAGCAGATTGAGCTTATTAAGTTGTTTTTTTATTTGACTTAATACTTCTTTTAGTGAACCACCACTTTCATTACATACATTACAAAATTTTTGCTACTTTTAATCAAAATTTAGTTGAATGGAAATAACAGTCTATTCTGCTAAAATCAGCAGAAATATTTGCTAAACAATTGTAAACTGCTGTTTTCAAAAGACTCGATTTTTATTTGCATTAAAAAAATGGAAAAAAATTCGAAAATTTAAAATTTTTTGGTGATTTTTTAGGCTACTAATTATTTAGCAAAATTTTTTCTGCATTTAGCAGGTTAATTTGCTATTTTCCATTAACAAAAATTTAGCTCAAATATAACTAAAATTCTGTATATTTAACAGTTTTATTTTGCAGTCCCTATATTACTAATATATAGCAAAAATAATCTGCTAATTTTAGCAGTTTTTTCTGCAGCATAATTGTAGTAACTTTTTTTGCTATTTTTACAGATTTATTGTTATGAGTGCTGAAGAACTTCTTTAGTAGTACCGCTAAGAAGTTACGTTAAAAGTGAAAATGTATAAACGTTGACTTTCAGCGTTGATAATTATGCATGTTAAAAATTAACGTGCATTAAAGTTTGTTGTCCCAACCGAATTAGGTTCCAACCGAATTTTCGAGGTTGTCGCATCTCCTTTAATGGGGTTGTTGGCAGCCGAATTTTAGAGGTAATGGCATCCGAATTGTGAGGTTGTGACAACCGAATTCGGTTGAAGCCACCTTATTGAGAGCTTGTGGCAACCGATTTTATTAAAGAGTGGGGTTGTCACAACCGATATTTTCTATTAATTTAGCTAGAATCCTTTAATATTTTTTGCAAATAGTACGCATGTTCTGAATTTTTATACATTTATTATTATAAAATTAAATATTGTTGAAAAATATACATTATAATTGAAAAATAATTAAATACTTTACATAAATCTTGTATTACACTAATATGGTACTACTAGCGGGCGAAGCCCGCTACGTTGTTACCGTGCCTTAAAGTTTAGAATTAAATTTCTTTTAGATAAAATAAAACACAATATATGTTTTTAAGGTAAAATAATTGTTAAGGTAAATTTATTGTAATGTTTAAGTATAAACACTGTTTTTTGCCCCTTCATTTTTATATAAATAAATCATTTAGTATATCAACACGTGAGCATGTAACAACAAATTGTCTGTTGCTCAACCATCGGCGTAGATAGGTCGTATTCGTGGTTGGGTAATTTTTTCAAATTCGCTTTTTTATTTTAAGTACAGTTTTTATAATAAAAGCCTTCACCCAACCACCACAAATAAATAATTTTGCACAACAATGGGTTTAAAATAAATAAATATTTGATCTTTTTTTCTCATGAAAGTGGATTGTTAGTAATGAATCCATTATAAATTGCAATATACGTGTGTATGTCAAGATAATTTGGTAAAGTGCGAACTTAGGTAGATAGACCCGTAAGTAGTTTTGTTCATTTGTGTTTTGAATGAAAATAAATAACGTAAAGCAGGGTTGGAAAGCATTTTATAATATCAAAAATAGCGGGCAAAGCCCGCTACGTTGTTAGCGTGTCTTAAAGTTTTTTTTTTAATTCCAGTTTATGTAAAGGTAGATCTGGCAATTCAAGTAAATTCACAAATTCAGTTCGAAGATTTACTGCGTCGGTTTCTTCCACCGGTGCTTCATTACCTGCAGTTTAAATATCAGATTATATAAGTTCCATTCCTTTTCTAAGGTTTTTTTCTCTTTTAGAAAATTTGTTTAACTTTTTGGAGAGTATGTTTCAATGCTACATAAGTTTCTTTTTCCGTGGATAGTGTTTGAACAGGTAATTAAAAGGGGTTCTTCACCACTTTTTGTTCCTCCCAGTAAAAATCCGAAATATATATAATCTTGCTTCAATCGCATGCGAAATTTCAAGTACCAAACTTCGGCAGTTTGAGTCATTCAAATTCCATTCCATTTTGTTTAACAATTTTAGTGTTCCAATGCAACTCCTTCCAAGATTCCATTTCGTTCACCATTCCATTGCATTTCGTTCCCAATATCTGTTATTCTAATTCCACTCGTTCCCCGTTTCATTTCATTTCGTTCCTAATGTATTGTGTATCGATATTGATATCAGTCGCTTCTATTTCCATTGCATTTCATTGCACTTGCTCCGTTCCATTCCTCTTTTAACTGCAGTGTTTCAATTCCACTCGTTCCCCATTCTATACCATCTCGCTCCTCATTCCATTTCGTTCTATAGTCCATTCCATTTTGTTCCCTCTTCCAATTCATTTCCATTGTCTATAATTTCAATTCCACTCGTTCAACGTTTATATCCATTTCGTTCCACTTGTGTAGTGTTTCAATTCCAGTCGTTTACTATTTAGTTTCTTAATTTAGTTGTTCTTTAAGTTTTAGGTTTCTAGCTAAAGACGCAGACGTTAAGGGGAGGGGGGCAATTTTCCCCTTTTGAACTACCATTTTTACCACGTTCCTGTCCAAAGTCCTAAAAATGTCTTGTCGATAAGTTAGCCCATACTCCAAGGAAAACATATTATAGATTACAGGTTTCTAACCGAAGGGTTCGGCTAGGCCATCAAGGGGGAGAATTATTCCGTTTTTACGCCTCCCGGTAGGAATTTCCCAAAATTCCGTCTTAGGGGACGTCTGAGTTGGAGGAGGATCCTACTACATACATAATTTTAGGTCTCTATATCCAGAAGTTTAGCCAGGCCGTCAAGGGGGAAGTCTTTTCCCTTTTTACCCCTCCCGGTATGAATTTACAAAAATACCGTCTTAGGAGACGTCTACGTTGGAGAACGAAACCAAATAACGAATTTAAGCTCCCTAGTTCCAGCAGTTTGGCCAGGCAGTTAAGGGGGAGACTTTTCCTGTTTTTGACCCTACCTGTGGAAATTTCCAAAAATCTCATCTTAGCGGATGTCTACAATATAGGAGGAAGTTTAATACCAAATTTCAACTTCCTACCTCCGGCGGTTTGGACAGGCCTTTAAGCGGCACTTTTCGCTTCATTAATCCCCATTTTTGCAAGGTCCCTGTCCAAAATTCCAAAAAGCACCTTCCCGGTAAGTGAGCCCATACTCCAAGGAACATATGTGTTACATTTCAGGTTTCTAGCCAACTTTTACTATTTGTGCCCCTCTCGGTAGGAATTTCCGAAAATCCATCTACAGGGAATTTCAGCTTCCTAGTTCTAGCAGTTTGAGCAGGCTGTCAAGGGGGACACTTTTTCTCTTTTTGTCACTCACGGTTGGAATTAGGCTGGAAGAGGACTTAAGTACCGAATTTCAGCTTCCTAGTTCCAGCAGTTTGGACAGGTCGTTAAGGGGCCACTTTCCCTTTTTGAGCCCCCATTTTATAATGACGCTGTCCAAGATTCGAAAAAGTATCTTTCTAATAAGTTAGCCCTTACTCCAGGGACCCACATTTTAAATTTCAGGTTTCTAGCCGAAGGGGTTTTTACAGGTCACCAAGGGGAGGCTGTTCTTCTTTTTGCCCCTCCCTTTAGGAATTTACAAAAATTCCATCTTCGCGGTTATCTGCGATGGATGAGGAACATTCATACCAAATTTCAACTTCATTGCCTCAGCGGTTTGGGCAGGCCGTTATTGGCGACATTTTTCCCTTTCAACCACCATTTTTACTATGTTCCTGTTCCAAAATAGAAAAATTACATTGCCGGTGGGTTGTCCTACTCCAAGGAATACATATTTGAAATTTTAGGTTGGCCATAAGGGATTGGGCAGCCCGTCAAGGAGGAGAATTTTTCCCTTATTTCCCCTCCCGATAGGAATTTCAAAAATTCCGTCTAAGCGGACGCCTACACAGAAGGAGGAACTCACATACCGAATTTCCTTTTGAGATATCCTGAAGGGAATTCCAAAAATACAAACTTAGTCGATGTCTACAACAAAATTTCAACTTTTTACCTCCAGTAGTTTGGGCAGCCACTTTTCCAATTTGTGAGACTGTTTATAGGGAGACTTTTCCCCTTTTTGCCCGTTCCGGTAGGAATTTTCGAAAATCCCGTCTTAGCGCACGTCTATGCCGAATATCTAGAAACCTTGTTTTAGTGGAAATATCCGTGGGCGGAGTAAAAAAAGTACTTTTTTTGAAATTATATTTTTTTAAATGGTATTTTTTTAAATGGTACTTTTTGGAAAAAGCGAAATTTTTTGGAAAAAGATTCTTTGTTTTTACAAAGTACTTTATTTGTACTTTTTTTGAAAAAGGTATTTTTTAGGAAAATTGTATTTTTTTTAAAAGTTACTTTTTTTGGAAAAGGTACTCTTTTTGAAAAAGGTATTTTTTTGGAAAAATGTATGTTTTTTTGAAAAGGTACTTTTTTTTGGAAAAGGTACATTTTTTTAGAAAAAGGTACTTTTTTTGCAAAAAGGTACTTTTTTTTGAAAAAGGTGAATTTTTTTGAAAAAGGTACTTTTTTGGAAAAAGGTACTTTTTTCTGAAAAAGGTACTTTTTTCTGAAAAAGGTACTTTTTGCTGAAAAAGGTACTTTTTTTGGAAAACGGTACCTTTTTTGAAAAACGGTACTTTTTTTGAAAAAAGTACTTTTTTTGGAAAAAAGTACTTTTTTTGGTACTTTTTTGTCCCCTTTTTGCTCCTCCCGATAAGAATTTCCAAAAATGCCGTCTCAACGGACGTCTACACCGGTCGAGGAACCTACATACCACATTTCAATTTCATAGCTTCAGCAGTTTGAGCAGGCCGTCAAGGGGGAGACTTTTTGCCCCTCCCTGTAAAAATTTCCGAAAATGCCGTCTTCGTGGATGTCTGCGATAGTGGAGGAACCTTTATACCAAATTTCAACTTCCTACCTCCAGCGGCTTCGGCAGGCCGTCAAGGGGGGCTCTTTCCCCTCTTTAACCCCCATTTTTACAACATCCCTGTCCAAAATTCTAGAAAGTACTTTCCAGAAAAGTTAGCCCCTACTCCAAGGAACAGATGTCTTAAATTTCAGCTTTCTAGCCAAAGGGGTTTTGGCAGGCTGTCAGGGGGGAGCAAAATCTTTCATTACCAAATAAGTGGTTATATAATAGAAATTCATAGCTCCGCACAACTTATTTTTTGGCGCCTAAACTCATTAGTTTTGTTTGGCGTGGTCGTTTTTATAAGTAGTCACGCTTACCCGCTCGTTTACGAAAAAATGAGAAATAAGTAGTTATGAGATTTTGAATAATAAGTGGTTACACACATGCTTACAAAAAGTTGAATTATAAGTGGTTATCCGATTGCTTACTTGATTCTTAAAAATAAGGAGTTAAGCAAATACTATTAGCTTAAGAAAATACATTCAGAAAAATTTAAGTTTTCTCCAGTGTGTAATTTTAGGACTCGTCATAAAAATTTAAACATAAAACATATTTACATATAAATAAAAATGTATAAAATTTAACTGTGTAAAAAGTACTTATTTAAACTATTACGAGTAAGTCGTTATTTTATATTTAGAATTAATGAATACAATAGGCCGTTATTAGGAAGTCATTATTTTATATTATAAAATAATGCAAAAGGTAATGATATATCATTTTTGGTAATGCAGATAGTAATGAGGTGTCATTACCAATATTTTGCTGGGAAGTATTGAGGATTTTTAGTAATGTATTAAATGAAGATAACTAAAATCTTTGTTTAAATCAGTGTTTTAACTAAAAATTTGTTAAAAGTTAGTCAAATCGATTTGAAACCTATTTGACAGATTTTTCTGCTGACGTATTATTTTAAGTGTAAAAGCACACAATACGGCAAAAAATTTAAAAAAAAATTGGAGAGGATCTTTAGTTCCCTACCAGCGATTGATGATGACAATAGTAGCGTATTTTGGTTAAAAATATTTTTGAACTGTTTTATAATATACATATGTAGGTATTAAAAGACTGAGCTTGTTATCAAAAAGTATTTAAACATTTTTAACTGTATCCGACCAATTATTCAGCGTAGGCGGTTAACCAGTTAATGAAATATTTGAAAAATCATTAAAATTGATTAACCGGTTACTCGGGATGGTTAATCGAGAAAATTGGAGAGTAATCGATAAATCGTGATGTGTAATAATTGGGCTTATAATTTTTATTATAATCCAATACAAAAATTGTATTATTGAAACACTTAGTGGACTGTACTTAAACGTTATAAACAATAACTCAATTTATTTTAAACTTTGTCTTACGATGCACAAAACAAGAAATGAATAAAAGTCTTCTATTGAATAATAATGAAAGTATGTTGTTACAATGTGTAGTTGAGTTTACTGTGTACAAATATAGAGATTAATATTTGTTAATCCCTTTGTTGACACCAAATATGTATAACTGTTAATATGCAATAACTATTTAGCAGGTAGAAAATCGTATGATTTTGATCTTCTCCCCTTGTTGCTATGCTTAACATTCCAATACATTTGTTATTAAAATGATAATTAATTAACCAGTGGCGTTACAAAAAATTAAGTCCATAAAAAAAATGTTGTATATAGTGATATTCCAAACCATACTGCCCCCCTGAAACAAGGTTTCAGTTAACAGGAAGGCGAGCAATTTTGGTGACTGGGCGTGTGTATGTACTCTTTTCAGTCTTGAGGGTTACCACTCTCACGCAGCCATCGGATCCAGGATGTACTTCAGAAACTCTACCCAACAGCCATTTTGTTTGGGGTAGGTTAGGCTCCTTTAAGACTACCAGATCACCTATAGCCAAGTTTTGGGATTGATTTTGCCACTTAGGTCTCTGTTGTAAGGACGTTAGGTATTCTGCTGACCATCGTTTCCAAAAGCCTTGTACCATATGTTGTAAAAATTTGAAATGCTTTAAGCGAGGCAATGGAGTGGCTAAATAACTAGGCTCTGGCAGAGCAGTGAGTGGTTCACCTATAATGAAATGAGATGGAGTTAACGGATTTAAATCATTATCAGATATAGCACAGAGTGGTCTGCTATTAAGTATGGATTCTATTTGAACCAAAACCGTATACATTTCCTCAAATGATAGGAGCGTTGATCCTACAACTCGTCTTATATGAAGCTTTACTGATTTAACATTTGTTTCCCAAATGCCACCGAAGTGTGGGGACGACGGTGGTATAAAATGCCATGAAGTACCCTCCTTTGCTATCGATGCCGCAATATCAACGTTTATTGTTTCATTTAGCAGCATTCGAGTCATCTCAGATAACATTCGATGTGATCCATGGAAGTTTGTACCATTGTCGGTATAAAGATTACAACACCTTCCACGGCGTGATATAAAACGCTTAAAAGCAGCAATAAACGCTTCCGCGCTGAGGTCGCTAACCAGCTCCAAATGAAGTGCTTTAGTCGACATGCAAATAAATAAGGCTATGTAGGCCTTGCACACTCGGGGACGCTTACAATTTGTCATTTTAATAGTTAAAGGGCCAGCAAAATCACACCCGGAGTTGAAAAATGGTCTATATTGTTGAACCCTTTCAGTTGGAAGATTTGCCATTAATTGTTGTGAAGTCTGTCTTCGAAGCATAAAACAACGTTTGCACTTGAAAACTATGAAACGTACCAAATTTCGTGCTCCAAGTACCCAATATTGTTGTCGAAGAATTGTAAAGAGTTCAGATGCTCCAACATGAAGATATTTATGGTGTAAATCATAAATTATAAGTTCAGCAATTCGACATTTTGGTATGATGATTGGGTGCTTGATGTTAAATGATGCTGAAGAACCTTGAATACGACCACCAACACGAAGTAGACCTTCTCTGTCTAAAAATGGAGAAAGCTTAATAAGAGGATCCTTTTTTCGTAGCTGTTGATTTTCCTTCAGCCTTCTAATAGTATTTGAAAAATATTTATTCTGCAAACTAAGAAGTAGATTAGTACGAGCATGTAGTATTTCGTTATATGATAGAAAATTTTTATGGTCGGTTATGCGATTTTTAAGACGATTGATAAATCGTTGTAAAAAAGCAATTATTCTTAGAATTCGAAACCAGTTTGAAATTTTATCCGATAACTTTAAAAGAACTGAATAATTTTCATTTACTAAAGTGCACAAAACATTTTTTCGTTGTTCAGCCTCGACTTCCTGTATTTTTTCATTAAAATTGAATTTTGTTTTTGGCCATTCAGAGTCTGGTAGTTGTAACCAAGGTGGACCATTCCACCAAAGTTCATGCTTTAATAAGTTTTGGGGATATACGCCCCTGGATGCACAATTAGCTGGGTTAACATTAGTGCTGACGTAATTCCAAAATTTTCGTGGGATTATAGATAGAATTTCCTCCGTACGATGAGACACAAAAACCTTCCATGTTCGTGGTGGTGATGAGAGCCAGTGCAGAACTATTTGTGAGTCGGTCCAAGCGTAAATTTTTGTTGATTCAAGATTTAAAGATTCCTTCACATATGAATAAAGACGACATAAAAGTGCTGCAGCACAAAGTTCCATTCTTGGAATAGACAGCACCTTAAGTGGTGCAACCTTTGTTTTTGCAGCTATTAAATTGATTTTTGCTTTGTTGTTATGATCTCGGAAGACGCAGTATATGACGGCAGCATAGGCTAGACTTGAAGCGTCACAGAAACAATGAATTTCAACATCTGAAAGTATACAAATTTTACGTGGAATTGAAATTTTCTGAAAATATACAATTGAATCTCTTAGCTGAAGCCACTCTTGTGTAATTTGCGATGGCAGTATGTCGTCCCATGTAACCCTTTGCAACCATAATCTTTGGAGCAGCATTTTCATAAGAATTGTTGATGGAGCCAAAAACCCAAATATATCGAAAATACGAGCGATATCAGATAGAATTTTACGTTTTGTAACAGCGGAATCAATATAAGACCTTTTATGAACACGGAAAGAATATGTATCAGAGTCAGGATTCCAGTATAGTCCTAATAGTTTAATGTATGGTTCAGAAGAACCATTTTCGACTTTAGTTAATTCACAATCTTCTTTTGGAATTTGCTTTAAAAAATGTGGTGAGTTTGAGCTCCACTTCCTGAGTTTGAATCCTCCAATTTCCAGTAGTGAAACAAGTTCCTTCTTTGCAAGATATAGATCGTTTAGATCGTCCGAACCTGTCATTACATCATCCACGTAAGTGTTGTTGAGGATCATAGATGCAGCTTTCGGAAACTTTTCTTGATTATCAGAAGCAAGTTGTTGTAAAACACGTACGGACAAAAACGGCGCACAAGAAGTTCCGTAGGTTACTGTACACAGACGATAATGATTAACAGGCCCACTAGAATCACTCCTCCACACAATTCGCTGGTAATCACGATGCTTTTTGGAAATCCAGATTTGTCTAAACATTTTTGTTATATCAGCAGTAAAAACGAACGAAAATCTGCGAAATCGAATAGATACGCCAAACAGGTCTCGTTGTATAGAAGGTCCAATCAAAAGTGTATCATTTAGTGATTGCCCAAATGAATCTTTAAATGAACCGTCAAAAACCACCCTTAACTTAGTAGTGCTGCTGTCCGGCTTCATTTCAGCGTGGTGTGGTAAGTAGTACTGTGGATTATTGCCAATTTCAGCATCAGAAATCTACTCCATGTGGCCCAATGACTCATATTCCTTCATAAAGTCTACATATTGAATTTGTAAATCCTTGTTTCTGCGAAAATGATTTTCCATTGTATATAGTCTAGAAATTGCTCCACTTAAAGTATTATGAAATGTGACATTTTCATTTTTAAACGGTAGATCAACAATATACTTGCCGTCTGATGATTTAGAATGTGTCGATCGAAAGTGAATTTCTGCTGGATCACAATTCCTCGAATCTGGTTCATTTTTCCTTATAGGGCACTCTTCAATGTCCCAGAATCGTTGTAGCATCTTGTCAATATCTGTTGAAACTGCTTACGATGCTATATTTGACGATATAGGTGCTGATTTGAATTGTCCCGATATAATCCACCCAAACATGGAGTTGATAGCATACAAACCTGCAGTGTTAAGAGGCACTTTACCACTCTTGAGAATTGACCAGACAATATCTGCCCCCAGTAGAAGATCAATTGAACCAGCAATATCAAAATTTGGATCCGCAAGCTTAAGTGTAGCGAGTATTTCCTTATTGGATTCACAGATATTGTATAAAGGTACATCGGCAGTAATTTTATTGAGAATGTAGGCATTAATAGTAATCATTTCCAGGCTTAAAGAAGAGTAAATGTTGACCTTTACTTGACCTTTTGTCACACCAGCATTTGTTGAAGCAACTCCCATTATCGACAAACGTCCATTTGATCTGTGTAAGCCCAATAGTTGTACACACGATTCAGTTATGAAAGAAACTTGTGATCCTGAGTCGATCAATGTTCGTAGTTTAACGAATTGTCCAAATTTGTTCTGAACACGAATGATAGCAGTAGGCAAAATGACTTGGGTGTGGCGATTTGAAACAAAGTGATTATTTATTACCGCAGACGAATTTGAGTTTGGTGCAGAACCAATGTAGGCTTCGCCATCATTTCCTTCTTGGAAGTTTGAAAACGAAGTTTGTTGTGGTGAAGTCAGTTGTGGATAGCCAGTTAACAACAAGGATTGATCTAAAACTGATGAATGTGATTCGTGATTTGTAGAATTACATGGTTGTACGACATTGTGATTGGATTGCCTTGAATCAGGATGTGGCAAATTGGGGTTGGATACAACCCCTTCATTGAATGAAAAATTAGATGAAACTTCAGGATAATAAAGCAAAGAATGGTGTCTATTGTTGCAAAAACGGCAGCTAAATTTAGAACTGCAATTAGAAGCATTATGACCAGATTTGAGACAGTTAAAACATAGAAAGTTATCTTTAATAAATTTCCGCTTTCCTTCAATATTAAGAGCGTTAAAATCGTTACATTGAAAAAGCTGGTGTTGTTGCTTGCATTTTAAGCAATGCTGTGATGATGTACGAGAAATATTAGAACTTAAGGAAGACACTCTAGTAGTTGAAGCTGCTCTCAGCATTTCATTGGACTCCATATACGTATATCTTTTCTCCAAGAATTCTAGGAAAACATAAATATTAACGTCAGTATTGGATCCTACCTCTTCTGACCAAAGTTGACGAGTATTGGCATCTAATTTGGACAACAGTGAATAAATCAACCAAGGATCTCTAGTATTCATATCTATTGCCTTAAGTCCCCGAAGACACTCATCAGCACCATCAAGAATTTTCCGAAGCCCCTTGTGACTTGATGTACTGACAGAAGGCAGCTTGAAAAAGTTTTGTATATATGAAAATGCACAAAGATGTGGCCTGTCATATCTACTTTCCAATTTGTCCCAGGCTTCTACATAATGTTAATCAGAAATTGGTATGTTTTTTATAAGATTAGAAGCGTCACCATCCAAAAACGAAACCAAATAATAGAACTTTTGAGTTTTGGTTAAATTAGTCTTACTATCCACAGAACCAATAAATAGATCTCGAAAGGCTGTCCATTTGCTGTAATCTCCAAAAAACTTGGGAATTGTAATCTTAGGTAAGGCAACATCATTTGACTTGGGAACTAAACTTCCTAATTGATGTAGCAAGTTGCTTTGTTGACCAGCAAGGTTTTCTAGTGTTCCTTCTGTGTTCTCCATTTGAATCTTCCGTTCTTTAATGGCCCTTAAAAGAGTTGAATAAATTAATAAATACTTAGCTTCGTATTGCTCGAAAGTTTCCTCTTCGGATATGTCTGCATCATCTCCCTCAACTTCGCACATCTCATCTTCAATTGCTGTATAATGCTGCCAATATGTTTCAAGGGCCTTAAATCGGGCTTCCAAGTCTTCCAAGGTGTTGTTGTCATTGATTGTGCCACAGAAATTATGTGCACGCGTTATATATGATCGAACGCGACTTCGTTTGAGTTTTAATGCTTTTAAATTCACCATTATATTCAGTTTTAATTATTTATATAAATATTGAAGCAACAAATCCTTAATATCCGTTGGCGAGAAGGACCAATAATGATGTGTAATAATTGGGCTTATAATTTTTATTATAATCCAATACAAAAATTGTATTATTGAAACACTTAGTGGACTGTACTTAAACGTTATAAACAATAACTCAATTTATTTTAAACTTTGTCTTACGATGCACAAAACAAGAAATGAATAAAAGTCTTCTATTGAATAATAATGAAAGTATGTTGTTACAATGTGTAGTTGAGTTTACTGTGTACAAATATAGAGATTAATATTTGTTAATCCCTTTGTTGACACCAAATATGTATAACTGTTAATATGCAATAACTATTTAACAGGTAGAAAATCGTATGATTTTGATATTCTCCTTGTTGCTATGCTTAACATTCCAATACATTTGTTATTAAAATGATAATTAATTAACCAGTGGCGTTACAAAAAATTAAGTGCATAAAAAAAATGTTGTATATAGTGATATTCCAAACCAAATCGTTTATGCAAAATTAATATATTTCCTTAATTTTTTATCAATAAAAACACAAAGAGCTGCCTCTTTTTATTACCCTATAAACATTTTCACTGGAATTCAAGTTGAAATCAAGTTCAATTCCAGCCCTGTTTTCCAGTTTCAATGCTTGAATTCAACTTTTATTACATTTTATTTCAATAGCATACTCCAGCAAAAGGGAAACAAAAATTCAAGTTTGAAATATTTTTGTTAAAAAAACAAGTGCTAGAATTTGAAATATACTTTACTTCAATCAAAATTTAAAGCACTTGAATTTTTAAAACCTACGTGCTTATTGGGTAAATATCAACGTGACATATAAAGTCTTCAGACAATTTTTAAGACTGAAAGTCATAACTTTTCATACAAAACAACAATAAAATTTTAATTTTATTTGTCAATGTTATGATTGTATTGATACCAGGCCTTGATTTTTTTGAAGTTTTCAAACAAAAATTTTAATAAATATAATTTATTATGACTTTGCAACAACAAATACATGGGGAATACAGTCATAACTAGGAGTCATAGACTTTTCGTAGGAATAGGCACCTCAATGTGTTTAAAAAAGTTTTAATATTCTAGGGTTGAAAAGTTTTGGAATATTTTTTATTGTAAATTGTAACATGAGCCGCTTTTTTTAATCACTTGGATTTATTAAATCCAAAAATTAATTATAAAACTGCTCAATATATGGAGTTAGTTTTCACCTATTTTAACAGAATTTTTATATCCGACCTTCCTTTACCCAAATTTTTAATAATAAAATCCTGCATCAGATTTTATTGTAACTTTAAATTCTCTATTATTTTTTATTTAAAACAGCAAGAAACAGTTTTTCGATTTCAACTTTTTCTCAATGTCCGAGAGGGAAAATAAGTATTTAGAGAAGTGTGTTTTTTTTTCTAAACATATTTAATAAAAAAATTTAAAGAAAATGCTTTTGTTTTCTAGTTTTACAATTTTTTTGTTTCTCTTTTAACTTTTATTCGTATTTTTTTCTGACATTAAATTCACAGAATGTTTCATATATTTGTGTTTTTATTGTTATGTGTAAACACGGATAAATAAATACTACAACTTTTTTTTGGATTTAAATCCACTTTTTGTATGAAAAAAGTTAAATCCAGGTGATTAAAAAATGCTCTTATTATTTATTCTAATGAAAAAAGGTCTGTAAAAATGTTGCTAAAGCTACTAAAATTTAGTTAAAAATTATATAAAAAAAACTGTTGAAACTAACAGATTTTTTTTGCCTGTTACATATGAATAATTTAATGTAAATTTTTATTTCATTAGAAAAAATTTAAAATTCTGAAAAACTGTAGATACAAAATTTTTTGTATGTAAGTTTTAATCAATACTGCCAACTAGAGTGTCCAAAACCGTAACCGCTTAATAATTATAAATATTTTTTTATATACAGGGCGAGTAATGAATACTAAAAAAAATGTAATAACTTTTTTTGTGTGATAAACCGGTTAAATATTTTTTATTTTACTGATTGGTCTTCCAATTTAAAAGAAATGACGAAACAAAGATTATTTTTAAATAAATTTTATTTGAGCGTCCCATCAAACTTTGTTGTATGAAAGGGGCATTATAGTCCCTAGATTATAAATCTGAAAAAACCGCACTTAAAAAATTGCAAAATAATGGCGGAACGCGAAAAAAGACTTTATGGTACAAAAACTGAATTAAAAAACCTAATCAGCGATTAACATTTTGCAAACAAATATATTGATGTAAGAAATTTCCTTTTTGCAATTTTTTTCGCGATATTTTTTTGCGATTTTTTTTTAACTAGCCACCAAACTTTCTTGTAGGAAATGAGTATTATAGTCCTTAGATTATAAATTTAAAAAAGAATTGCACTTACAAATTATGGCAGATCGCGAAAGAAGACTATGGTACTAGAATTGAATTAGAAAACTTAATCAGCTATTTATGTTCTGCAAACAAATATATTGATGCAAGAATTTTCTTTTTGCAATTTTTTTTCGTGACTTTTTTTGCAAATAACCACCAAAACTTGGTATAAAATATGGATACCATAGGCGTCGGATTATTAACTAAAAAATGCTTTTAGTAATTTGTAAACCTCATATTTCTAAAATAAAAAACTTCGACAAAAACGGCAAGTAATAAAAAACAAATGTGTGTTTCATTACTGTGTAAACATTAGGTAAAAGTAATGAAAATTTAAAAAAGCTTCATTTTAATTTTCAAAAGAAATGAAAATTAAAAAAAATGGTAATGATAAAAAAAGCTCCATTACCATTACATAAAGGAATGGTAAAGAAAATATAATGGTAATGATTTTAGCCCATCTCTGGTTTTAATTAGGGTTGGCAGGCAATACCGCTAAAATACCGATATCAAATTCAAACAACCGAAATACCGTTATCCTTAAAATACCGTTACCGAAATAAATGAAATGTCGATACCCTTAAAATACCATTACCGAAATAATCTAATTTAGCGTTATCCGTAAAATAACGTTACCATTAATTTTAATTCCCTGATTTTGGTAATTCCACGTCGTTATTGAATATTTTGCATAAATTAAGTTGATAAATTAAGTTGTTTTGTTTTCATTTTAGTTTGTTTTTGGCAAAAAACAATCGGTATACACTGAAATAACTGACTATCGTTACCCTTAAAATACCGTTACCGAAATAACTGAAATAACCTTTAATTACCGTTACCGAAATAACTGAAATATCGTTATCCTTAAAATACCATTACCGAAATAACTGAAATACCGTTATCCCTAAAATATCGATACTGAAATAAATGAAATAGCGATACCCATAAAAATGTTACCGAAATAATCTTAACCCATATTATCATAGCGTCGTCATATGACGACATAAAAAGGCCTCTTTTTAAATGTGTATAATACCGTTACTTGGAAGGACTTCTAAGAGTTTTGTAAACCAAAAATGTCAAATATTGATTCTGTGTTTATTTTATCCACTTTAGTTATTGTTTCTGGACACAGTAAATGACCAAAAATTCCAAAACTGCAAAAATTATGATTTCTTTCAATAAAGAAGGAAAAAATTTAAATTTATTACGTTAATATATTTTTCTCGTTTTGTTTTTCTAAAAGACACCTAAATTTGCTCCATATTGGTGAAACTACAATGTCCTCATCGCAATTTGGAAAAATTATATAATTTAATGAATTTGGGTGTCGTCATATGACGACACTAGGAGAATATGTATACAAAATGTACAAAATTTGTATTTGTTTTTTTTTAATATAGTAATTTTGGGCTGTCTTTGACAAGGTTTGGAGCTTTGTACGTTACCTCAGTATGGAATTTACCAAAATAGACAGGAAAATAGCCTAAAACCTGTAGTAGATACTTTACATTATGTTCGAATAGAATACTTCCTAAAAAGAAGCCACAACGATAAACAAAGACAATTTCGAGGCCTCGATATCAAGTCGACAGGTCGGGCAGAGTGTTCCAAATGCAATGCTAGATCTTCTTTTTATATATGCCGCTTACGAGAGTTATAATTTTTATTTTCTCTTGCTATTCAATGAAATAATGTTAGTTTATTTAAGAAATTGAAGTATATTTGAATTTATTTTGGAAAATAATGCCAATTTTCTATACCTGTAATGGAAAAATGTAGTTTTTAATAAATATTCCTGTTATTCTTCAAAATTTTTTTGATTGTTTTTGTTGTTACAATTTTACACATATTCTCGACGCGTCGTCATATGACGACAGGCAATAACTACGGATCTATATAAGACAAAACAATTTCAACTTCAGTTTCGTGTTCCTAGGGCCCTCAGTAGCAACTCATTTTCAAACAAGTGGCATCATTATTTCGTAATTCAGGAGAACATGGGTTACCCTTACCGATAACCGCTTCGTTTCGGTTGCCATCCATAGTTTTAATGAAATTTTTTTCACTTGCGAAAATTGTATCAACTTTCTTTAATTTGAAAAATAATCAGAAAGCCGAACAAAAAACAAAACTCACATCAAAATGAAAGGTCCACAATACATACTGTCAACAGAAAGTGATTTTAATTTATGATTTCAAATCAAATCATTTAATTTTCAAAAACTAATAAAGTTTTCTTCGCAAAGTGGACGACAAATTTCTTAAATTTAATTAAAAAGCTTCATAATTTTTATGAAACTCTTTTTAATAAAACTTTTTCATTGGGTGTATGAAATATTTATTAAATAATGTGAAATATTTCATAAAATTTTATATTATCAATTAATGAAGTTTCGACTTCCAGCGAATCTTCATTGAATTAATGTAAGAATTCATAAATATTATGTTGACAATTCTCATTTTTGTGCATTTTTTAACTTTCATTTTTTAACTTTCATTAAATTCAGTGAAATGCTTTTGTGTTCCACTTCCTTGGGAGATGTAAGAAAAGGTAGAGTTCTTATAACGTCGCAACTTACCACTCCAATTTGGCTAGGTACATAAGTACATTTTAATGCAGTGGGAACGCACTATACCAATAGTATCTATTTCTACGCAGTGTGAATGCAATATGGGTACTGCGTATATTCCCTTATACGGGCTAAGCCTGGATCAGCCAGACGTAAACGTAAACGCATAGCTGAATTAATAAGTTAAATAAGAACAGAAGATGTGCTGTGTTTTTTGTTTCATTCTTATGCATTCAATATAGAGCAGACGTAAATACACAACAAAAATCTGTTGTGAATAGATTTTCGTTGTATATTTACGTTTGCTTTTTTTTATGAGAGTTCAGTAACCTGTCCTAGGATTTGTCTTTGAAATGTCACAAGGGGTAAATTTCCCCCTCCTACGACAACGTCATGAAAAAGTGACCACTCTATTTCATATAAAGGGGCCAGTTCGGTGATAGTTTGTTAAAATTTCCCGTAGGGTAGTTTTGTACAAAAACTAGGTGATTTTTGCTCAAGTATAAATATAGTATTTTGGACATTTTATTATAAAAAAAACAGCCTGTATGCAGTTCTAATAAGTATGTTACATGGGCCAGTTTTATAGCCAGAACTATGGACGATTTTTGTTATAAATATTTCTTAAATCAGAAGTTTTGTTTGAAAATTTCTGGCTTAAGCAAAATTTTATAAAAAAAATCGTTCTTAGTGCTGACTATAAAACTGGCCCTGAAAATTTAATGTCTATAAGATTATTTTAATTGTCTTTTCACATTTATATAAACACAGATAAACCTAAAATTTATTAACACTAAAAAGCCAGTTTTATAATCACAACTAAGAACTGATTTTTGTCTTAAATACTACTCAAGTTACCAAAAAAATCTTTCAACATTTCTTAATTAAGCAAAATTTTAGAAAAAATTCGTTTTTATTTTTGATTATTAAACTGACCCTTAATCATTTTTGTATTTTAAGGTATCCAAATTTGAAGATAACTTTTTACCACCCGGGAGTTAAATTTTTAAGTGGCTTTTAAATATTTTATACTTTACTTTTTTAATTGCTTTTATATTGTAACCATTCAATACAATTTTTTATTTTTTTAAGTGTAAAAATAAATGGTAGTAAGATTTGAAAAGAGTTCATTATTTTCATTGGGGGCAGATTTGATATATAAAATATTTTTCAAGTCTTTATAGGCAGTATTTTTCTATTATATAATTAATATTGATAAAAATTTAATATTCATGTTAAATGTTGATTTGAGAAACATTTGAATTTTTGTTACTTTCAAGTCTATATATCGACTCTAAAAATATTTGAGAAATATGCTTGAGCTCTAAATGCCGTTTTTATAGAGAACGGCATGATTCTCAAATTGAGAATAAAAATTCTCAATGCTATTCTCAAAGGTAATGTTAGAGAATTAAACTTGTTCTCAAATCTATATTTACTCAGTTTCAATAGTAATTGTTTGTTGGGAAATGAGGTCAAATTAATTAGTGTGCCTTCAGAAATAAAGAAGATATGACAATAATAATCTCTTCATGTCTATGTGTGAAAAACTTAAAATTTTATATTTTTTGAAGTGCATATCCGCAATTTGAGAAATAATTAGTTGGAGTCCTCCATGATCGGTATATGTCAGTAATACTATTATTGTGTGTAAGTGCTAAATGGATCGTACTATTATTTTGGTATCCAGAGTCATTTTAGATTAAATCTTGTCGCTTTTCATAGATTTTTGGATCTAAAAGTGATGTAGAAACGAAACGGATAATCCGGTAGCACTTACACACAACAATATTAATGGATATACACGATATCATATAAGCCAGATTTCAACCATTAAGTCTCTTATCTGTGGATGTGCCAGGCAATTTAAAGTTGGATTTTCAGCGTATTGTGCAGCGAAAAGTGATGTAAAGCAATCTGTTTAGCACTTTCACATAATGATAGCTATGATATCATCTACCGTTCCAGATATATTGGCCTCCATAATTCTTAGAACTGTGGATGTGCTTCAATTTGAATTTAACCTTTTAGCGACTTTTGGAGAAAGATATGTTGTAGAGAATCTATTTTCGTCCGATCCATTTAGCACTTTCAGATAAAAATAGTAATGAAGATATGTACCATCCAAGACATATTTGCTCACATAATTCTTTAAACCGTGGATGTGCCATTCAATTTTGTGCTGCAATTTTGAGGGAAATTTATATGGGCACTAAGTCCACGCATACACCGATTTAAACCAAAATCAACATACTTCGTCCTTGGGCCAATATAAGTTGGTTTACCAAATTTCATCAAAATATCTTAACATTTGCGTCTTCATTTCACTAACTCGAGGCAAAAGTGTGTAAAACAACTCAAAAATAGCCAAAAAAGATTTTTGTTAACTTTGACCTTAATTTGCTCAAAAACCAGATGTGTTGGAAAAATTTGGAAACCAAATTCGGACTCGCTATTAAATATACAATATTTACTAGCGAAAATATTTGCGTTTTTGTGAATATAACTTTTTCAGCACTAAAAAAATTTATTCATGCGAACAGTTTCCTTTTTTTAATGTATTTTAAATAAGTTAATCTAGAAAAAAAATGTGTGCCACGAAATTGAAATTTTTCATTTTTAAAATCTGAAATCGACCTGTTTCGTAAATTTTCCCATTTATAGATTTTTCAATAAACATCAGTTTTTCCTTGCTTGCTTCAAAGCTAAAAGTGATATAGAGCAATTCCATATGAAAGCGATCACCTTTTGGACGACCCCTCTCCGATTCTAAAATAAATAGTCTCAATCCATTGCCCAGCAAAAAATAATGTACCTACATATATTTTTTTTTTTTTTATAGTGACTGGTTTAGTGGTGGTGTACACCACTGTCATGTGACAAAATTGAAGAATTCTTCATAAGGGACCTCATTGAAAGTTGTTTTAAAAAAAAACTACTAAAGCGATCGCAACGAGTGCAAAAAGGTAGTGTGGAAAGGTATTGAATCAGGCTTTAATTGAAAAATAAAATTTTCCTAATTTTTCTCAGAAATTTACCTTTTTTCCCATGAAAATTAAATTTTCCCATGAAAATTAAATTTTCCCATGAAAATTAAATTTTCCGATTTTCCACAGAAGCTCCTAAATTTTCCGGCTAATTTTTTTTTTTTGGATTCCTCATAATTTTTGCTTTAAGAATCAGCAATAAAAAAATGGGCCCCGACTCCTTCACTCAAAAAAAAGATGAACTAAAAATGACGAATTTGAACTAAAAATGAGGAAAACTGATAATGATTTAGTGCTAAAGCCATTTTAACTACGAACAAGTTCATGATTTTACTTACTGAAAGGAAACTTATTAAACTTGATATTGGTATTCATTTAGTAAAACTAACTAAAAGTTTATTATACGGGAATAAAATTGAACTAAAAAATTTTAAAAATCCCAAAAATTTAGTTTAATGTATTGGCAAATTAGTTCCAAGTTTTAAGAAATATTGCATAAAATGAAGTATATATAAACTAAAAAAAAACCTAATTTTACTAAAAGTTGGGTTATTTGTACTTATTTCTAGTTTGCCATGCGCTCCTTTTTTTTATAAAATTCAAGTTAAAAGTACAAGCATTTAGTCCAGAAATTAATTATACGAGAATAAAATTGAACTAAAAAAAACAAAAAAATCCAAAAATTTAGTTTAAGGTATTGGCAAATTAGTTCTAAGTTTTAAGAAATATTGCATAAAATTGAGTATATATAAACTAAAATGAAACCTAATTTTACTAGAAGTTGGGTTATTTGTACTTATTTCTAGTTTGCCATGCGTTCATTTTTTATGAAATTTAAGTTAAAAGTACAAGCATTTAGTACAAAAATTTATTATACGGGAATAAAATTGAACTAAAAAAATAAAAAAAATCCAGAAATTTAGTTAATGCATTGCCAAAAAGGTCTAAATTTTGAGAAATATTTGCGTTAAATTAAATACATATACACTAAAGTGAAACCCAATTTTATTATAAATTGGGGTATTTGTACTCATTTTTAGTTTACCGTGTGTTTCCTTTTTTTCATCAAATTTAAGTTAAAATTACTAGAATTAAGTTCAAAAACTACTGAAAAATATCCTACATAAGGAAAAATTACTAACATTTAGTTTATTTTTAGGAATTTAAACTTAAAGTAATGAAATTTTATTTATTTGAAGTACGTTACAATATCTCCTAATTTAGAGAAAATTTATAAAATTGTCCTATGAATAAGTTCATTTTTATTTGAAGTAAACACAAAAAGAGATATTATATTCAATTAATGTATTTAGTGTGAGTATATATTTCTTCGTTTTGTGTAAATGTGCCCTATAGTAAAAGAAAATTATAATTAAAACAAGTTTATATTTTATTAATATAGATTTATTTTAGTTACTATATATACCTAAAATTAATACAAAATATTAAATATAATGAATTAAAAACTTAGATATAAATATGTATGTGTACTATAATATTCTGTTCCTATTTGATTAAAAGTTATACCAATTAAAATTCGAAAATTTAACATTTCTAGATGCTAACAGAAAAGACCAACAGTTTTTGAAAAGTATTAACACCTCTTAATAATAGTGGGTCAAATAATTTTATCAGAGCTTTTATATGAAATTTTTGAAAATTTAAAATCCTTTTAGTTTTTTTTCTAAAATTTTGATAGAAAACTCATGATAAAGAGTCTTGAAACAAGTCTGTTTTGATATTTTTAAATTAAATGTTTGAATTAAATCTTAAAAAATATTATTTTTTAAATAATAACTAAATTTTTCTTTGATTTACTAAAAATAATTAATGTATACTATTACAAAAAATTTTAATTTTTTTAATTTTCATATTTACTTGTTTTTTATTTTTGATATGATAAATACTTAAACAAAATTCCATTTGGTCTTCTAAACAAGTTTTAATCACTTCCGGTTTCTGGACGAGATAAGAATCGTCTCCCGTCAACGATCTAAAATAAACAAATATGTTAGTAAAACTGGTCACTAAAACATTTATTTTAATTTTAACTTAGATTTTTAAAACTATTAAATTATTGAAATTTTTTAAAATTATGCTGTTGGATGAATATCAATGGTTTAAACTAAGGTTGGTTACCGTTATCGTTTAAATACCCTTATCGCTAAAATACCGTTACCAATACCAAAAAAATTTTTTTTCTGAAAATGATATACCAAATTTTATAGCTAATGATAACACTGTGAGACAAATGGTAGGGGTCAGTGATCGGGAAGGGTTCAAACTACCGGGGAAAGTTATATCGGTAAAAAAGAAGTTATACGTATCCCGGCGTTTCGATGGGTCACCTCTAGGAATCGAGATATATCGATTTGACCTTTGGTGGTCTTTTTTTTGACATAACTCGAGAACCACTAGTCCGATTTTGCTCAAACAATTTTAAAAAAATTAAAAATTACAATTCCTTTAATCTGTTTATATAACGTTTTTCTATATACTCAACAGTTTTGCCGGTAAAAATAAATGTATGAAGAAAAAAATATTTTTTGCCTAAAATATTAAAAAAAAGTAATAAACAAAAGGTTATTGATTTTTATGGTAGCGGCAACAAACATTTATTTTTACCGGCAAAACTGTTGAGTATATAGAAAAACGTTATATGAACAGATTAAAGGAATTGTAATTTTTAATTTTTTTTAAATTATTTGAGCAAAATCGGACTAGTGGTTCTCGAGTTATGTCAAAAAAAAGATATATCTCGATTCCTAGGGGTGACCCAGCGAAACGCCGGGACACGTATAAATTGTTTTTGACCGATATAACATTTCCCGTTGGTTTCATCCCATCCCGATTTTAACTGTCGCATAGTGTAATAGTAAATTTTGTCGTGAAGTAATATTTTTGTGTACAATTTAAGTTATCTATGTTTGGATTCAAAACTGAAGGTCCACAAATATATAAAAGGGCCGGAGTGTTCCAAAATTCTAGGGTAATGGTATAAGAAGTGGTGGAAAAAATGTGCAAATGTTAACATTTCTCCACCAGACATTTTTAATTTAAAATTATTTAAATGGTGCATTTCTATTTCTGGAGACTTGTTGTCACTTTCTATTTCGCCATAATTAATATTTAGTTTCCAAACAACATTATTACGTTAAAGCGAAAACTTAAAAATTGTTTACATTTGCTAATAAAATTTTAAATTTTTATTTTAAATATTTATTATTTTTTAAATATAAAATGCAATATCAACTTTAAGTATTTAAGTACTTTTATAGTATTCATTGTTATCTTAAAATTTCTACAAGTTTAAAAATTAAAACGATAGGTTTCCCTACAACGAAATAAGTTGGGATTAATCCAGTCTAATTTTGGCCAGTTAAAAGCTTTAATATATTTACCAGTCACATTTGTGACCTTGGCTCATTGATATGGGCAGATTGCTTTAATTCTTAAAAAATATTTACACAAGCCAGGTTGAACTTTCGACTTATTTAAAAAAATTGATACATAAAATAATTTACTGTCAAAAGTCAACTTAGCTAATGAAAACATTCTCCAGAAATGAATGCAGGATCCACACACTACCATATTGGATTCTATGTTAGCCATGATTATAGACGCGAATGTTTCTATGAACCGCTATCTTAGACTATAAAAAAATTCAATGGCCGATTATAAATTACTGAAAATTACAGCAAACTGAACCAATTGTAAGAACAAACAACATTATTTCGCTGATGCTCAACAATTATATTTTTTAAACTTGTATAAATTAAAAATTTGTACTAATATAAATAAAAAAAAATACTTTTAAAAATGTTTAAATAATAAAGTGCTTTTGCACAGTAATTTGGAAACCTTATAATACGTTTATAAAATGTATTTTGTATAAGAAATTTGTTTTATAAGTCACTTATAAATTTTAAAAGTGATAATGCATATGATAAAATTTGAAATTAGTATTTTAAATATTTATTATTTTTTAAATATAAAATGCAATATCAACTTAAAGTATTTAAGAACTCATAATGTTAATTTATAATAAGGAAATTTCCCTTGAACAAAATTAATAAATTTCTAGTTAATAAATTAAAATATGTACAAAATAATAGCACTTTGACCCTCTGCGTTTATTCTGTTATCAATTTTGACTTCTGGTCCAACGCCATCACGAGAGAATGCACCTTAAAATAAAAATTTAAACAAGTGTGTTATATTTAAGACAACGATTTCATACCCCACAGCATTAGGTATCCTCCGCCGTGTTGAACGCGTTGTTTCTAGTATCTAGGAGAGTACGATTTATTTGGTGGTCTACGGATGAACTTCAATCCATCGGATCCAAATAAATTTGATTTTGTTTCGTCACTAAATAAAACCTTTGCCCATTGTTCTTTTGCCCAGTGCTTATGACGCTTTCCAAAATCGAGACGCTTCTTTGTATTCACTTGACTTATGAAGGGTTTCTTTGCTGGACGTTTGCTTCCTTTAAGCGTCTATGTGCGGTATTAACTCCGACGGTTGCGCCTAAATGTTCTGAAGCATACTGCATAAAATCTGCGGCGGTCTTATTGGGGTCGCTTTAACAATAGATATAATATTCCTGTCCTCATATTTCGGGTTCTTCCACTCCATATTTTCTTATGAATATAACCGCGAGCCTAATGCCGAGTTGCAATTCCTGACACAGTGGACTTGTTTCCTTGAAACATGGTTCCGATTTCAAGTAAAGGCTGTCATTTGATAGTTGTTTTTTATAAAGAATAAACAATTTAGTTAATTTTGGTTAATTCAGTTCAAATTTCGGGAATAAATTAAATTTTTATACTTACCTGATACATACTATTTTTTCGTTGCATTTTTTTTGCTCGCACAGTTGGTAAAAACTAATTCACATAAATAAATGCAAATCAAACGACCTAAAATATGAATCTACATATCAACGAATATAATAACAAAAGACAAGCGCAAATATAAAACCATTAGAAAAAATCAAAGCAAATTTACATGATTTAGCGTAGAGTTGCATTTTTTATGCTCGCAACTATATGTACCCCTTAATATTAAACATATGCAAAGTTTTGACTTGTGTTTATGTTTTTAACTTAATTTATATAAATATAATATTATAATATACCGTTACCGAAACAACCGAAATTCGATACCGTTACTCTTACCGTTATTCGTTTCGGTAACCAACCTTGGTTTAAGCCCTATAAAATGTTGGGTTTATTAGAGTATTTAATTTTAAAGGAAATATTCCAACAAAACCTCCTATTACCTTTGCGGTGAAGGTTTTGCTGGGATATTAAATCTTACCTATTCTTGGCGCAATTTGATAATACATAATTACTCGGGATCCATATCAACGTTTAAGAACATATAAATAAGAGAAGAAGAAAAATAGAATCAAATTAGAACAAAACATTATTTTTCGAAATTTGAATTTAATATAACATAGTAAGTAATATTTGAGTATTTGAGTTAAATTTTTGTTGGTAGAAAATAACAACTTAACCTGCTAAAATCAGCAAAAAAGTTTGCAAATGGAAATCCAATCTTAAACAAAATTTACGATAAAACATAAAGAACTTTATGAACACCGGTTAATATCGTCTTGAATTATCAATATGTATTATTATTAATATAATTATTTAAAATTTAATATGAATACGTGTATTCAAAAACTGTGTATTATATTATTTGCAATAATGTAAACAATTTACAAAATGTACTTCAGGAAACCCTGAAACATAATAAGCTGTGACAAAGTCAGAACCTTTTTATGGTCAATTAGAGTTCTCCTAAAGTGAACTACGATGAAGGGACGCTCTTCGTGACACACGGCTCTGTGGCTAAGGCACACTAGAGGTCCTTAGACTTCACTAATTGACCACTTAAAGGAAATCGTTGCAAAAACGAGACTGAAAATATGTAAAATCTAAATTTTTTAAGTTTTTTTAGTAATTATGCGAAAGTAATGTTTCAAAATCTTTGTCAATACACTCATAAAAAAAGTCCGTACAAATAGGTCAAAATTGTGCTGGTCAAAATTATGAGTGTACATTTGAAGCTTAAACTAAAAAAACTTATATTGTATTATACTGAGTTTGCATCGTATTATACATATTTAACATTCTTGTCAACAAACAGCATTATTACATTAAAGCGCAAACTCGAAAACCATTTACATTTGCTAATAAAATATCGAATTATATGTATTTTAAATATTTATTTTTTTAAATCGACCAAAAATCGAATATTCATGAAAATTTGTACAAAGTATAATAAAATCATTTGTTTGTTATTTAGACAAATTTTAAATTCCAATTAAAAATCTACATATATAGTTACAATATTATATAATCGAAACCGAAACGAAATGGATAAAGAACTAATATCATTTAATTTAATACGATATACCATTAAAGTATTAAATTGTGAATACCCTCATTGTTCTGAATTATTAACATGTTTTATTATTAATATAATTATTTAAAATTTAATATGAATACGTGTATTCAAAAACTGAGTATTATATTATTTGCAATAATGTAAACAATTTACAAAATGTACTTCAGGAAACCCTGAAACATAATAAGCTGTGACAAAGTCAGAACCTTTTTATGGCCAATTAGAGTTCTTCTAAAGTGAACTACGATGAAGGGACGCTCTTCGTGACACACGGCTCTGTGGCTAAGGCACACTAGAGGTCCTTAGACTTCACTAATTGACCACTTAAAGGAAATCGTTGCAAAAACGAGACTGCAAATATGTAAAATCTAAATTTTTTAAGTTTTTTAGTAATTATGCTAAAGTAATGTTTCAAAATCTTTGTCAATACACTCATAAAAAAAGTTCGTACAAATAGGTCAAAATTGTGCTGATCAAAATTATGAGTGTGTACTTTTGAAGCTTAAACTAAAAAAACTTATATTGTATTATACTGAGTTTGCATCGTATTATACATGTTTAACATTCTTGTCAACAAACAGCATTATTACATTAAAGCGCAAACTCGAAAACCATTTACATTTGCTAATAAAATATCGAATTATTAGTATTTTAAATATTTATTTTTTTAAATCGAACAAAAATCGAATATTCAAGAAAATTTGTACATGGTATAATAAAATCATTTGTTTGCAGTCATGCAATGTTATTTAGACAATTTTTAAATTCCAATTAAAAATCTACATATATAATTACAATATTATATAATCGAAACCGAAACGAAATGGATAAAGAACTAATATCACTTAATTTAATACGATATACCGTTAAAGTATTAAATTGTGAACACCCTCATTTTTCTGAATTATTAACATGTTTTATTATTAATATAATTATTTAAAATTTAATATGAATACGTGTATTCAAAAACTGTGTATTATATTATTTGCAATAATATAAACAATTTACAAAATGTACTTCAGGAAAATCTGAAACATAATAAGCTGTGACAAAGTCAGAACCTTTTTATGGTCAATTAGAGTTCTCCTAAAGTGAACTACGATGAAGGGACGCTCTTCGTGACACACGGCTCTGTGGCTAAGGCACACTAGAGGTCCTTAGACTTCACTAATTGACCACTTAAAGGAAATCGTTGCAAAAACGAGACTGAAAATATGTAAAACCTAAATTTTTAAGTTTTTTTAGTAATTATGCGAAAGTAATGTTTCAAAATCTTTGTCAATACACTCATAAAAAAAGTCCGTACAAATAGGTCAAAATTGTGCTGGTCAAAATTATGAGTGTACATTTGAAGCTTAAACTAAAAAAACTTATATTGTATTATACTGAGTTTGCATCGTATTATACATATTTAACATTCTTGTCAACAAACAGCATTATTACATTAAAGCGCAAACTCGAAAACCATTTACATTTGCTAATAAAATATCGAATTATATGTATTTTAAATATTTATTTTTTTAAATCGAACAAAAATCGAATATTCATGAAAATTTGTACAAAGTATAATAAAATCATTTGTTTGCAGTAATGCAATATTATTTAGACAAATTTTAAATTCCAATTAAAAATCTACATATATAATTACAATATTATATAATCGAAACCGAAACGAAATGGATAAAGAACTAATATCATTTAATTTAATACGATATACCATTAAAGTATTAAATTGTGAACACCCTCATTTTTCTGAATTATTAACATGTTTTATTATTAATATAATTATTTAAAATTTAATATGAATACGTGTATTCAAAAACTGAGTATTATATTATTTGCAATAATGTAAACAATTTACAAAATGTACTTCAGGAAACCCTGAAACATAATAAGCTGTGACAAAGTCAGAACCTTTTTATGGCCAATTAGAGTTCTTCTAAAGTGAACTACGATGAAGGGACGCTCTTCGTGACACACGGCTCTGTGGCTAAGGCACACTAGAGGTCCTTAGACTTCACTAAATGACCACTTAAAGGAAATCGTTGCTAAAAAGAGACTGCAAATATGTAAAATTTAAATTTTTTAAAGTTTTATAGTATTTATGCGAAAGTAATGTTTCAAAATCTTTGTAAACTAAAAAACTTTTATTGTATTATACTGAGTTTGCATCGTAATATATATATTTTACATTCTTGTCAACAAACAGCATTATTACGTTAAAGCGCAAACTCGAAAACCATTTACATTTGCTAATAAAATATCGAATTATTAGTATTTTAAATATTTATTTTTTTTTAAATCGAACAAAAATCGAATATTCAAGAAAATTTTTACAAGGTATAATAAAATCATTTGTTTGCCGTCACGCAATGTTATATAGACAAATTTTAAATTCCAATTAAAATTATAATATTATATAATCGAAATCGAAACGAAATGGATAAATAACTAATACCATTTAAAATAATAAGATATACCATTAAAGTCTGAAACTTACTGGAAAACTTACTGCATAACCTGCTCCCCTTTTAGAGCAACCAGCACTTCCAAAAAATCGTCAGCTTCACTTCGCTCTCCATAAACTGAAAATAATATCAAGAGGGGAAAACACATTTTTTTATAAATTGCTTTTTTTATAAAAAAATATTTTTTATAAAATGTATATTTTATAAATGATACTTATTATAAAAGGTACATTTTGTAAAAGGTACTTTTTGTAAAAGGGTCAACCTTTTTCCGAAAGTTGTACACATTCATTCGGTTTAAAGAAAATACTTGAAATTTGATCTACGAAAGGTTCTTTTTATAAAAGTTACATTTTAGGAAAAGTACTTTTTATAAATGGTACTTTTTATAAAAGGTACTTTTTATAAAAAATATTTGTATAAAAATATTTTTATGTAAGGCACTTTTTTAATAAAAAGGTAGTCTTTATAAAAATACTTTGAAATATAAAGTTTAAAAATACTGTGAAGTTTTATTAAAAAAATATATGGTTTTTTATATGTATTTTTAGTACAGGTTAGTTTAGCTTGAACTAAAACAATATAATTAGACCATATTTTAAACTTCAATTCAAATATGATAAAAATAAAAGTTCATATAACTTAACTTTTAGTTCAATTAAACTAGTTAAAACTTTGCAATAATATTAATATTTTGAACTAAAATCTAGTTAAATTAAACTTGAAGTGTTATTTTATAAGTAACTCAAATTATAAGAAGTTTAAAGCAAGTTCAGTTTTATTAAAAATATGGAATTTTATTATTGAGTGTATATGAGTAGCTAACAATTTTAGTTCAGTTTAGTTCATTTTGAACTTGAAGTTTATAATATTATGTATTTTAAATACAGTTTAGTTTAATAAACTAGAACAATGTAATTTGGCCATATTTTAAACTTCAATATAATAAAAATAACTAGAGCGTTTTTTTTTATAAAAGGTCATATTACTTAACTTTTAGTTCAATTAAACTAATTTTTAGTTCTATTAAACTAATTTTCTAACCTTTGCAATAATATATGTAGCTAATAATTTTAGTTCAGTTTAGTTCATTTTGAACTTAGGAATACAAATTGACCATTGTTTAAACTAAACTAAAACTAATGCGATTTATTTATGAAGGTACATATTTAAGTTCAACTAAACTAATTTTCATACCTTGGCATGAACTGAAATTAAGCTAAAAGTACTATATGAAAAGAAAAAGTTAGTTTACTTTTACTCTGTATAAAGAAATGTGTAATTAGATTCATATTGTACTTTTGACTGTAACTAAGTTCAACTGAACTAAAATTTAAGTATTGATAAATCTTATTAAACATGTGAGAAACAAGAATGATTGTGCTTGTATTTGTAGCTCGCCTTTCTGTTTTAAGTTCAATATTTATTCCTTCTTAGTTAAATCATAACAATATGTTAACTAATTTTAGTTAACATGCAGTTCACTAAACTAAAATTGAAAAAATATAAACTGAAAAAAGGACGCCAAGCTACACATACATTCACAAACAATACATGTTTTTCTTCACTTTTTCACATTGTTTTTTGTTCTTTTAATTAATTAATTTAATAGGTACTTACCAATTTTTCCACCACACACACACTTAATAAAATTTAAATATTACACTTTTAAACTGATTATTTTAAAAAATTTAAATATATTTATATTTTTATTAAAAAAAAACTATACATCACCCCCGCACGATGTGTATACTTTAACGAGAACTTTCATACTGATTTTTTGTTATTTATTCTCTTTCTAGTTACTCAGATTTTTTTTTTATTTTTGTCAACACTTGAATACTTCTGTTGTATTCTTTTTGTAGTTGCTGTTGTTTTAAGTATTTTCAACACATATATAAAAACCTGTTTTATTGAAAATAAGAGATTACTCAAACAATACCTAATTTTGCTTTTTAAGTTCATATGAACTTGTTTTGAATGATAGGAAAGTTCATAATAAACTTTGTTCATATAATTTTGTCAAGTTAAATAATTTGTAGGAATATAAACTATTATTAAGAAAATTTTTATTGCTTTAAGTAAAATTTCCTTAAATTTTTTTTAAATATATTTTAAAAAATTATGCAAACATTTTAGTTTAGGTTTACTAAATCTGAATGCAAAAGCAAACTTGGAAAAATATTGAATTTTTTAGTTTTGGAAGAGTTTAAATTCTTTTACTTAAGTTAAGCTATATTCTTTATTTTGGTAAACTTATAAACTTGAATCAATTAACTTTAACTTAAATTAAAATTTAACACAGAAAATTATGATGAACTAAATTCAACGGAATAAACTATTCAGAAGCTAAAATTATTTTCTACAAATGAGTAAAATATACTTAATAGAATAACAATATAACTAATTTTTGGTAAAATAATTTGAGTAAAATTTTGAACTATTCCTGAGTTTATGAACTATTTTTTTTTACTCACATTTAGTAAATTTTCCAAATTTTGAGTTTTTTTTCGCTACTTTAAGTATAATTTAACTTATTTCAATGAACTTTTCTGGAGTTCATTTTGAACTATAGTTTAGTTCACTTTAGTTCAAACTTTTTTCTGAGTGTTGTTTGGACAGGAGAGGAGCATTTAAGAGACCACCTTGTTCTCATTGTTTTTATATTTTTTATAATTGAATTATTTGTAATTATTTAACATTGTTTTATTTTATTATTAAAAATACATTTTAAAAATTATTTTACAGTTAAAAATACATTTATGAAGAAAAAATCTTTCTTATTTTGCTGCTTATACTTAATTACAATATTTATTAAAAATTTCAATTGTCTTGGCATCATTATAAAATTAAAGTAACTTTAAATTTAGCACGTCGGCAGACGAAGAGTACCGCTTTACATTAATTGACATATCAGAAATATTTGGTATGAAGCAATGAAACTTTTGCGTTCCAGTTATAGTTTTGACATTATTATATCTGTTTTGAATTCGTCGCTCCATGGCATCGTGTTCTTTTTGAGTGCATAAAACTGTGTTAATGGCAATTTCCTTGCTTTGAATCCACGAAAACAAATGTTGTACATTTAAGATCTGGTCAGTATATGGCCTTTGCAAACTTGCCTTAGTCGCCATGCGTTTTAGGGTTCCCCCTAACGCATCGCATGGGCCCTTACCGTGGGACGTCGCAAAAAAGTGCCACTCGACCTTGCAGTTTTGTTCTTCTTCAATTATGCAAAGATTGTAAAAATTTTTTTTATTCTTGTTCTGAGAAGCCGTGCCGTCTGAGAAAAACGTTACTTTGTCGATTGCATCGAATTTTGATCTTAAGAATTCAAACAGTTTCATTTGAAATAAATAAACGGACACATAATTATGAGCTAAACTCTCCGCGACAACAACAAGGCTTACGGTCTGTAGTTCGTTATCTTCGTTTTTGAAATAAATGCAAAAAGGATGCACCGTGCACTGGTCGTTTGCCCAGTGATAAGCCTGAATTTCATCCTGAACGAGAAAAGTGTAATTCTCGGCATAGTCGCTTATCACAATGAATTCATTTTGGGCTAATTTCTCCTTACTTTCCTTTAGAAATTTCGATTGCATCTCGGATATGAAATGGTGCGCCTTCAGTTCATTCAATTTGAATCCGAATTCCTCGATGAATTCCGGAATCTGCTTTACCACGGTCTCAAGGGAACATCTGCCGCTGCTAATTATCCACTGTTTGAAATGCACCTCCTGAATTAACAGCTGTTCAAACTTTTCCGCCAAATATTGCTCTAGCTCGTCAATCTTCGGACAATTGTCGCATTTGGACAGATGACAATTTTCCGTGGGGTATGCGCACTACGACTTCGACAGGAGGTCCCTATATGTTTTAATTTCACCGTGAAATACTTTCAATTTCTTGCATGGAAAGAACATTAATTTGATGTTTTGATGAAACATGCAAACGCAGACTGAATGCGTTCCGTGCCTGTCTAATGCCAGCACGCATTCTTTTGGTCGTAGGATGGAAAACTTAGAAAATCCCACTTTTTCTGCTGGGTATTTCTCTTTGAACTGATGGTATGCTTCGGATAGATTACATAATAATAATCTGCGCTGCTTGTGTACTTTTTCTCCATCTTCACGTGTGATAACATAGTCACGTATACCTGGGCAGGCGCGGCTGTTGTCATCATTGCAGTAAAAATCTTGAATCAATTTCACCGTTGCTTCGCTGAGGGTCCTTGAGCCAAATTTCTTGGTGGGAGTCGCCAATATGCCCTTCTGTCGAACTAATTCTTTGCTTCTTCTCGCGATGTAAAAAGATGTTTGAAACTGTTCAGAAATCTTGCGTATAGACCATGATTGAGGCAGCACAGATAAAATGAGATATTTCTCCGGAAAAGTGGTCGCTAAATTGAATTTTCTTTTCAACTGCTCAATCATTTGTTTGCCGTCATCAACGTCATCTGCTTGACTGCATTCGTTATCAGAGCCTTCATCAAATATTGTCGCGATTGCACTCATAACCTTGCCTTTTTTCTCTTTCCTGTATTTTTCACTTCGCAACTTTCTTTTTGTAATAGGCGATTCACCTAAAGTGGTAATAGCCTCATTCAAAGGACTCAAAGACATATTGACCATCGGAATGTCTGCCTCACTATCAGATGAAACATTTTGTTCAATTGTCATTTCACTCTCGGATTGTGGTTGCATTTGTTTCAATGCATTTGCTTGTTGAGACAAATCGATTTTACACTTGGGGCAAATGAATTCTGCTTCTTCACCGTATTGTATATTTAATTCATTCATGTACCGCTTCGAAACACCAGTTAATTTTAATACTTTTATCTTTTTCGAACGATGTCCACTCTTGTTAAACGGATTGCAGCAAAATTTATTCATTTTACTTTAAATTGTCTTTACAGCTTCACTCTTTACTTTACAAAAAAAACACTTTAACACTTTCACGTTTAGTATTCAACTAAAATTTGACTCAGAGTGTGTGAAGTATTTATATTTATTTTTTGGTAAAAAATAGGTAAACAAAAATAAGCGATATTTGCTTTCTTTAATAGGAAAATTTGCGTGAACTACTGGTCATAAAATGTTTTTTAAAGAGGGACTTAATTGGTTACTGCCAATAAGCCGACCACAGGTCATAAAATGTTTTGTAAATTTTTTAAATTACCAGGTAATAAATATTTCGCCATATTTATGGAAAATCCGTGTTTTATGACTTGTTTCTGCACGTGTCATTTTAGGCGAAATATTTATTACCTGGTAATTTAAAAAATTTACAAAACATTTTATGACCTGTAGCCGCAGTCGGGTTTGGTGTGCCATTACATGCCACTGCTGCTATTATCCATGGATTTATGGCCGATCTTGTGAAGGCAGGCAGACCATATTCACTACACACTCAACTTGGGGCTCTTAAAAAAAATTGATTTTTTCTTCATAAATGTATTTTTAACTGTAAAATAATTTTTAAAATGTATTTTTAATAATAAAATAAAATAATGTTAAATAATTACAAATAATTCAATTATAAAAAATATAAAAACAATGAGAACAAGATGGTCTCTTAAATGCTCCTCTCCTGTCCAAACAAGGAGTCGGGGCCCATTTTTTATTGCTGATTCTTAAAGCAAAAATTATGAGGAATCCAAAAAAAAAAAAAATTAGCCGGAAAATTTAGGAGCTTCTGTGGAAAATCGGAAAATTTAATTTTCATGGGAAAAAAGGTAAATTTCTGAGAAAAATTAGGAAAATTTTATTTTTCAATTAAAGCCTGATTCAATACCTTTCCAACGAGCTATCACTCGTTGCGATCGCTTTAGTAGTTTTTTTTTAAACAACTTTCAATGAGGTCCCTTATGAAGAATTCTTCAATTTTGTCACATGACAGTGGTGTACACCACCACTAAACCAGTCACTATAAAAAAAAAAAATATGTAGGTACATTATTTTTTGCTGGGCAATCGATTGAGACTATTTATTTTAAAATCGGAGAGGGGTCGTCCAAAAATTTGGCAATTTTGATCGTTTTCATATGGAATTGCTCTATACTCTGAGAGAAATTTTTGAATGATATTAATGAATTATTGCATAAAACCAAAGAAGTTTCACTGGAACTCGTCCACTGAAACTTTAATTTAATTAATGTAATTTTTCATAAAATGCTGTAAAAAATGTAATTTTAATTATTTATTAAAAGTAGATTCGTAAAATATATGAGGCTTTTTTTATCAAATTTAAAAAAGTGTTAATTTAATTTTTAAAGAAAATTTCATTATTTTACATAAAAATTTAATTAAAATTCGTCGAGCAAAATTCTGTCTGTGTATGCCTAAAATCAAGATTTAGGTTTATCAAATGAAATTCTTTAACCACTTCAAAGCGCCTGAATCTTGTGTATTATCAAACTAATTGCTAATTGAATAAATAAAACACTAAATTTTAAAAATATAACAAAATTTCAAAATTAAATAGGGTATTTTTCCCTCCGGAACTACACTTGATTGCTTAAAGCAACCTAAGTTGTTTTTCACGTGGAAAATTTTCCTTCAAACTTTAAAGGCCTTAAATAGTAATTTAAATTCTAAAAACTAATTTTATTTTTATGTAATTAGAAAGCCACAATCACAATAAACACAAAATGTCACTTTTTTCATAGGAAAAATCAGAGACATATAATAGAGAGATGCAACATGGATAATTCTCTAAACAAACTGTAGATGTCGCTAGCATGTAGGAAATTTTGTCAAAGGAGGATTTTATTTTGGGAAATTTTGTCAAGGGAGGATTTTTTTATGTCAAATGAGGTTTCACAGAGATGTTAGGTAAGGGGATTTGGGCCCAAATTAGGGATTTCGACTTCGTTTTGGGGAGAGATTAAAAAATTTGTAAATTTTAAAAGATTTAGTTTTAGGCCCAAAATAAGAATTTTAGTATGAATTATGTATATGCGTATTATTTCAAATTAAAGTCGATCAAATTAGGTCTGTTAAAGAATTTCAAAATTTCTACAAAATATTTGAATTATTAAAGAAATGTTCTCCAAATATTTATAAATCTTGAAATAATGAAAAGCAACCAAGCTCAATAATTAATCAAAAAATTTTCTGTTTTCCAAATACCGAAATTGTTACATGCTCAAAAAGTACCAGGGGTTTTCATATAACCTCTTACGTACCTTCTGAATCGTGTTGACTCGACTTATGCAAACTTATGTGCTAATTCATAAAAAAAATGTATGTGGTATTTGAAGCTTGCTATAGCTAAAGTACATATTTCGCTTAATAATGAGTTATTAGAAATCTTGATTCATAATCGTATTTTAACTATAAATTAATTTTTCGATTTGATACTGGCAACACTATTATTTATTTTCTCTCTTCTCCCAAATAAGTCGTAAGTGATGTACAAATTTAGTAAACGATTGACTCGGTAATCGGAAGTGAAAATGTATTTTCTTAAATTAGAGAACTAATGATGTGCTAAAATAGATTTAAAATCCATTCAAAATATTTTTTTTTATTTCAAAAGCAAATAAATGGAAATGTTTGTAAAAAAGTAATTTTTTAGAACATATTATTGGAAGCATATAAAAGTAATCGAATTTCGAATAATGTTTTGACAGTCTGTACATCACTACTGTTTTGTTTTTCTTTTTGATTTAATTTTTACATTTTTTTGGAAATTTTTTCGAAAAAGGTCATTGACTACGCAATTGTTATAGCTTTTTTCAGTTTGATGGATGCAAGTTGTTGGAAACCACACATTCTAGGGTTGGGATGGCTTTAATAAATCATTTCATGTCTGAAAATTAAATAATTAACAATTAAATGGTGGCTTCCTCACTCCAAACTTTATAAAAGGTTTAAAGTTGATGAGTACCAACTATAAACCTTTATTATTTTCTTCGTTATTAAGCAAATATGAATACTGTTTTTCACAAATTAGCTTAAAATCCTGCAATAAGACTGTTGTAAAAGTTTATGAATTAGACCATTAGAGTTTACAAGCCATAGAACTAACACCTACTAGATTTACACTTAACCAAAAACTATTAGTTTTTGAAAACTACTCGTATTTACTTGTCAAATTCCATACAAATTTTAGAAAAAAAAAGTTTTTCACCATAATGAGCTTCAAGTGAAAATTGAGTACAATTTTTGCTCTCGAAAATTTAATGTACGACTTTTATTTTGAAACAGTGTCATTTCAGCTTAATTGTTATTTGTCTTTCGTATAATAAAATTTTTTATTGCACAATTTTAAGAAAGATTTGAGGCCTTAAAAGTTCGAGTGAAAAAGTAAATATTTCTTCGTAAAATATTCAATTTTATTTATTTTGATGGGTCATTTCTTAATAATTTTCTGGACTTAAGAGCGATGCTAACTTAGCTCCTATTTTTTTCTTTTAAATTGAGTTTTTATTTAAATTAAAATGATTTGTGTATAACATTGGGGATTTAAACATTAAAAATGGGAATGAGCTAAAACTTTTCGAGTAACACTGCTGCCCAATAAAAGAAACAGTATTGCCAGAAAAATCAAAACAGCAGTCAGCGCCATCTGTTGCATAAAAACCCTTTATTGCCATTCATCAGGACCATGTGAGACCCCTGGGAAAAATATTAGTCTTGAATATTAAATTGCGTGAAAAGAATGTCTGCACAATTTTCACGTGAAACTCATTGTCGTGAAGAATTATTATTTTTATATGGAATAAAACAGTTTTTTCACGTGAAACTCAAACTACTGGCGGTGCTTAAGAAGTAAATGAATTGTTGTTCTTCGTATTTCTGTTCGAAATGTCGAAAAATATGCACCTTTTCTATGCTTAGAAAAAAACCACAAAGTAATGTGTATAAAAATAGATTTTCTAAAATGTTTTAATCATTACTTTACGTTTATAAATCATGCAATACGTAATCAATGACCGGTTAGTCATTATTTTTAAAATAATTCAGAAGGTAACAAATTCTCATTACAAGTTAATTCTCATAAGTACATCACACTCATTACCAAAGTTTTGCTGGGACTCCCTGTATTTTATAAAAATTCACGCAAAGCTGCAAGTAGGAGTGCAGGACTAATATTTTGTATATATACACTTCAGGATATTAATGATATAATTTCATAGAATTTTTTTCTTAGAACCAATGAAGAATTTCATTATGTATATAATATTTAATTAATATTATGAAATTTTTCATAACTTTTCTTTCATAAAATTTCATAATTTCATTAAAAAAATTCATTGAATTTTATAAATTAGATCTCCATAAATTTAATGAAAATTATGAAATTGTTCAATAGTTTATATTTTTTTAATTTTTTTTTTTATAAAATATCGTCATTTCCTGAGAGAATAATCTTTTATAATTTTTTTTTAAATTAATTTTTTATTATTAATTTTGGACTATGAAATTTTTTTATAAATCATATTAATTTTTTCGAAACTCTTTTTTTATGAAACTTTTTAATTTAATGAATTCTTTCTTTAGATATCTTTCGTCCATCCGTAAAATATGCTCTTTATCCACTCCAGCTTAGCATCGACAACAACCAACTATAATAAATAATAGTAAATGAAATTGCTTCTTCATTGGCTTAATGATTTATTCATTGGACGAGTGGCCTGTTAATTTTATGAAGAGTTTCATTAATTAAACCTGTTTCATAGATTCTATGAAAAGTTTCAATGGACGAGTTCCAGTGACAATTTTCATTGAAACTATGAAGAAATTCATTACTGAAGTGAAGATAATTCTCTCAGTGTATGTATTATAGGTACTTAAAACTAATAAAAAAAATAATATATTTTTTATATGAAATAAAAATTAAAATTGTTTACGATTTTTTCTTCATTTATGTTTTATGCATTAGATAGGTTGAATACAAGTATATAAGAAAAACCGTGATTTTAGCTATACGAGAAAATAAGGGAAAATGAAGAAAGAAGCAATTATAACAATTACATTATATTCAATAAACAATTTTTAAATTTCAGTACCTAAACAACTTTTAAAATAGAAAAAAAGAAAATGTTAGATGCTTCTAAAAACTTGCGTTTTTTGGACATTTATTTTTTATATTTCGAGGAATCAAAATTTACTTATACAAAAAATCAATAGTTTTTAGAAGCTCTATCAAATATTTATATATTGTAGTAAGATGGAAATACAATTAAAAATAACATATGCCAATATAAATTAAAGAGTAAAACCAATTACAGAAAGCAAGGCCTTACGTGGGTGAGATGGCTAAGCTGTCAAACACTAGTATAGTTACGTTTATAATATGGGAGTGCATGGGTTCGATTCCTAGATCCAACAGGTTGTTGAAAAAATTATCATATAGAGACAATCTGCCAATAAAATATAAACAATAATACAATTTAATGAAAAATCACTGATTAAGCCTGTCCATAAAAAAGGCAGAAACTAGATCTAATATGATTTGCAAATTAATAATGTGTTTATACTTTGAAAAAATGTTTATTTTCCTTCTTAACCTCAAACCTAATCAATTAAAATTAATAAAAATGCATATTAATTACAATATTAATTGCATTTGGTCTATATGACTCGTTTGAAAAAACAACACTTTACTATAAATTATTTCAATTTAGTTAAACGTTTTGCAAATGTTAGCAAATTTTACCTGCTCAAAAATATATTTCTTCTGTTATAACAGCAATATTTTTAGTTGTTATCACTGACTTCTTTTCAGATGCGTTTATATTAAATTTGTTTCAAATTTTAAACAAATTAATTTATTTACAAAGAACAAAATAATTCATGCATGAAAGGATTTTTTTTACATACGTACGAATATAATATAAGCTGTATTTTCGTGAATACCTATCAACGTTAAATTTTAAAGGAAAATCTACACCAAACCAAGTAAAGTAAAAAGATTGTTTAGATAGCTAATATTTACAATATTTACGGTATAATATATATCACAGTCATAGAAATGAATATGTAAAAATAGCAGAAAAAGAAATATAAAAAGAAATAGCAGAATCGGTAAAAATAGCAAATTAATTAAAAACAAGCGGGCTAAAGCCCGCTTGCTAGGTTTGTATAAGTCCCCAGGGGACTGGGGACTTATACAAACCAAAGATTAAATTCGGCTGTGCCGAGTCTTTAGATACCCTCCATCCTGGTGTTTTTATTCGGGGATTCTACTAAGTACAAACAAGTATGAATTATTACGCATTTTGTATTCGGTCAATCCACTGTGCAACAAATGTGTATGATTTTTTCCACCACTGCAAGTAAATAGTTGAGTTTAATCTTGTTTAATCTCAGTGCTGCCACAAGCAAGATTCAAAATTCCCAAAAGTGTAGACAAAATTACCCAAAAAATATGAAATGATAAATGACTTCAATTAACATATTATGTAGTACAATTTGAACTCCAAAAAAAGGTAATAACCTCATCAGTAAACTTAAAAAAAAAGTGATTTGGCCATTTCAATTGTGCCATCGATCTGGGCGTTATATTATCATAAAGAAAAGTTCCTTAAATATGCAGCATTAATAATGAACTTTTGAGTCTTATATGAATCTTCATAAAATTTAGAGAAAAAATTAACTTTAGAACAAAACACTTAAAAAGCTTGTAAATAAGAGTCAGTTATGATCACATGTGAACGATTAAAAATAATCTTATTTTAGAGTCTTTCAAAAATCAAGTTTTATTTGCGTTTTTAAATATACACAAAAAAATCTTTGGCAAGCAATTGGGAGCACTTCAACTAATATAATGTTTTTGTTGCATACACAATATAAAAAATTATTCGATAAAACTTTATTAGTTGAAATTTGCTTAATTACTTGGTAACGATTTTTTTATGTACGTTAATAGCTTATTTGTATAACGAAAGAATTTCAAAGCATGTATAGATTGATACACTTTCCTGATGTATCGGTTTAATTCGTGGATGATCAGTCGCTGTGAATCAATTCATTAACTCGTATGAATGAAAAATAGATATTGGAATTTTTATGCAAACTTCACAATTAGATGATAAGTCATTCATAAGCCAAAAGTAATTACATACATTGAGGCAGGGTTGGTAGCCTCTATCGCTAAAATACTGTTATAGATTCAAATATCGATACATTTAAAATACCAGTACCGAAATTAATGAAATACCATTATCCCATTATCCTTACAACACCATTATTTTTTAGTCTAAACTTTTTGTAAGTCCACGTCGTAATTGTGAATTTTACATACACTTAGTTAATAAATTTATTTTACTTTACTTTGTTTTTTCATAAAAAAAATTTGCGGAATGCACCGAAATAACTGAATACCGCTTATCTTAAAATACCATTATCGAAATAATTGCAATACAGTTAACCTTAAAATACCGTTATCGAAATACAATTATCCTTAAAATACTGTAACTGAAATAATCTATGATAGCGTTACTTACCCTCACCGATAATCGCACCGTTTCTGCTACCAACAATGCTTTAAAGTAATTGCTAAGTTGTATTCATAGACCCACTATCTATTGGCTAGTTTATGAATTAAATTCTTTTCTTATGTTTAACATATTTTTTTATTTACACATTTGATAACTTTCTAAATTCATTCATTTGAATTGAAATTTAAGTGAAAAACTAAACAATTTAATAACTGCGGTCATCCATGCCCTACCCATAAAGTGGCAACACTGCTTATGTTATTCATATAGATGTGTGCAGACCTTTAAAAATATAATTCCTTAATTCGTATTTTAAATCTCAATTTTGCAATAAGTTGATCTCAGTGAATTTTTTTACCCCGATGTAGTACTTTTCAAGCTGTTAAAAAAAAAAAAAATGCGCGGAAAGACCTCTGTAGGGAGTTTATTTCTCTGAAAAGTTTGGAAATGGACTTAGCTACATATATCTAAGTCATTTATAGTCGGATTGGAAAAATATATATATACCATTGGAAAGATAGTAAAAATATCTTATGGACGACATTTTTTTTTGTTTGCTTACCCATTACCGGCGAATGAGATTTATTTTCAAGATTTTTTAAAATAAACCGTTTTTATAAAAACCACCGTATACTACCACATAATTTTTTACTTATTAATATATTCTCAAGATTAAAAACTTTTGAGATGTAGCTCAAATTTTATCACTTCAAACACCGAAGATATTAGAAGTCAAACCTTTTTTTTTTGCAGATGGTACATAAGATACAACTTTGACTCTAACCAACAATTATACTGAATTAACTCATCGGGAATCGAACATATTTTGGGAGTAAACACATTTTAAACCTACCCTACGGGAAATTTTAACAAACTGTCACCGAACTGGCCCCTTTATATGAAATAGACTGGTCACTTTTACATGGCGTTGTCATAGGAGGGGGAAATTGACCCCTTGTGACATGTAACAAGACAAATCCCAGGACAATCCCTGAACTTTGTTTTTTATGAGAGTTCAGTAACCTGTCCTACACCGAAAAAATTTTTCAGTTACTGGCTACTAAAATTTCAACTGAGCCTCAGGTGAAATACCCCTTACTGAGCTTCAGTTAATTGATTAAGTTGGAGTTCACTAATTCTATTTTAAAATCTAATTTAACGGAGCCCTCAGTTAAAATAAAACAAAACTTGAAATTAGTAACTAATAACCGATTCAATAGTTTGAATTAACATATATTTTTATACACTTGTAAATATAGAAACAAATGCATTTTGTTTACTAAATTGACTCTTTATTTAAAATAAATACAAAATGAAAATGACCTCAAGCCGAACAAACAAAAAAACTCACATCAAAAACAAAGGTCCACAATACATACTGTCAACATGAAAACTAATTTTGACTTATTCTGCTTGTTTCCATCAAAGAAATTTTTCACCAGATTTGTTCCATTCTCAAAACATCAATACTTCTTGGAACCATTAGTTACCTGTAATCCATAAAAACAATTGAAAATAATTAAAATCAATTTTATTTTCCACAAAAAAACAAGAACTTACCGTAAATTGAAAATTTTTCATAATTTTCCATTTTGTTTTATTTTTTATAAATTTCTTGGCAACTAAATGATTTGAAATTTACAGGCAGACTCAAAATTAGTCTTTATTTTCTAAATATTAGTTGTTCAGTTAATTTTGATTTATTTTAAATCAACTGAGAGTTTCTTTAACTGAGCAATTGAGGAATTTTTTCGGTGTAGGATTTGTCTTGTGACATGTCACAAGGGGTCAATTTCCCCCTCCTATGACAACGCCATGTAAAAGTGACCAGTCTATTTCATATAAAGGGGCCAGTTCGGTGACAGTTTGTTAAAATTTCCCGTAGGGTATTGCCGGTATTGAGATTTTTCATTTGTCAAAAGTTAGCCATACTTTGAAAGAAAAAAAATCTCACGATTTTGACTTCTAATATCTTCGGTGTTTGAAGTGATAAAAACTTGATCTGAATATCAAATGAAAGCTTTTCGTCTTGATAACATACTTATAAGCACAATTTTTGTTCTTATATAGGTTTTCTATGTTATAAAATCATTAAAAAACAAATAAATTAAAATTCCTACGCCGAATCATAATGGGTCAACAAAAAAAATGCTATCCTAAAAATATTTTTATTACCTTTCCAATGGTGTACATTAGACCGTACCTCAAAAAAAAGTTCGCCGTACACCCTCCAATATGATGTATTTTTGGAAGGCGATTTCAAAAAAAAAAAAATTTTTTTTTTGCCGACCGTAGGGGTCGCCTTTTTTAATTTTTTGTTATAGCTTTGGCATTTACAATCGGATTTTAAAGTGTGATATATCGATTTTTTTGCCTCGAGGAGACCATTGTTTTACTATATAGTAAAAATCCAATTAAAAAAATTTAAAAAGGTGACCACTACGTTCGGAAACCAATATATAAAAAAAAAATTATATTGGGTTTAGCGAAAAACTTCCTTAGCAAAAGTTTAATGATTTTTTGCGAGCTTTAATTTTCTGACATTAGGGTCGTACATTTGGGTGGTAGAAACTGACATCTTGTGGGTAACTACTAGAACGAAATACTTGAGGTCAAAATGTCCTTAGAGCAAAACACTGGTATCCTCGAGGGAAAAACATCGATGTATCACACTTTAAGAGCCGACTGTAAATGCCAAAGATATAACGAAAAATGTAAAATGGCGACCCCTACGTTCGGCAAAAAAAAATAAAAAAAAATTTTTTTGAAACCTTTATATAGTTAAGTTCATTTTTAAACTTCAAACCGGGTCCCCAAAAGAGAGTTATATCAGTAGTAAAAATTTAGAATCAATCAATCACCTACATAAGCTCACACATAGAACAAAAAAATAATCAGTCGCATACAAAATTTCAATGAAGTAGGTTGTCACATCGCTTGTTTGCCAGATTTTTTACACTCTGCATATTGTTTATTGATACATATTTTTGGTAATTTATTTTTAAGCTTTTTTGTTTTTATTTTTTTCTTGTGTTGTTGTTTTTTGATATTTGTTTTCGTAGTTGTTGTTTGCTTTTAAATTTTTATTTTATATTCCCATTATAAACATTTAAAATTTGCGAATTATTATACAAACGTTCTTTGTCAGTGCATTGAGAGTTAGAGGCTGCAACTCACTCATACAAGCACAAAATAAGGTTGTTTATGTTTGCCGATCCCTGCTCTAAAGCCAACATATTCAATCGAATCAAAATTGAATCAATACAAATAGGAACAAATCTTATCTCACTTTATTCAATGTCCAATCATTGATTTAAAGGCATTATGAATTTTTCAGTAACCCAGTGTAGAAAATCATTACCAGATATGTGGTTATGTAACTACATACTTGGTAATGGTAACTAGTTACTTTTGTTCTTACATTTCTTATTACCTTTATATGGCGATGTCGCGAAAAATAATGAGTTATGGTTACACACCAGCATACGAAAAATCAAAAAATATATCGTTACCTATGTGCTTACCAGTACTGACAAAAATAATGAGTCTAAAAATAGATTTTCAAAAAAATAAATTATATAAAAAAAATATTTTTTATTATATTTTTTTTATATAAAAGAAAAGCGAAAACTCATTATCCATTTCATTAATAAATCTAGAAAAATACCTAATTTTTGATTAAAATTGTAAAAATTACCAAAGTTTGATAATAATTTAAAATAAATTATGTTAAAGCCCATATGACACTTGCTAGTTTCTAGATTCTAGTTTTTTGCACCATCAATGCAAATCATATGAAGGGTACTGCATTACCAACATCAATTTGACAGTTTGATAGTTTTTCGATATACAGCTATGGACATAGAAATAGGACACTTCATACAAAATTATCTTCATGCATTTCTCTTAATAATTACACTATGCGACAGTTTGTTTGTTACCGCTACCATAAAAATCAAATAACCTTTTGTATATTACTTTTTTTTAATATTTTAGGCAAACAATATTTTTTTCTTCATACATTTATTTTTACCGGCAAAACTGTTAAGTATATAGAAAAACGTTATATGAACAGATTAAAGGAATTGTAATTTTTAATTTTTTTAAAATTGTTTGAGCAAAATCGGACTAGTGGTTCTCAAGTTATGTCAAAAAAAAAGACCACCAAAGGTCAAATCGATATATCTCGATTCCTAGGCGTGACCCAGCGAAACGCCGGGACACATATAACTTCTTTTTTACCGATATAACTTTCCCCGGTAGTTTGAACCCTTCCCGATCACTGACCCCTACCATTTGTCTCACAGTGTTATAAAGCAATAAATATATTTCTTTTCTATTATAGTAAACTGTAATCAAGTAGTTTAGATTATATATAAAACTTTGCAATATTTAAAACATGCAAATATTTACAACAAAATTATTTTATTTGTTCATATTTGACTTTGACATAAAAATAGGACACTTGCAATAATTGTCAAAATTTTACTCGATGCACTTAGTAATAATTTTCTATTCATAATTTGCGCTTGAAAGAAGTAAATTCTTTTCTAATTGTACCTATATGGGACGTGGAAGACATTGTAATCCAGAAAAACGAAGACTTATATCTCAATTCCACAACGAGATGAAACCTCCAACTGAAATTGCTAAAATACTAAAGTGTTCGAGAAATATGGTATACAATGCTATCAGTGTTGCCAGGTTAATTGGGTACAATATCGTCAAATATTTTTGAAAAAATCGTCAAAATCGTCAGTGCGTTTTGAAATATCATCAAAATATTGTTAAAAATCGTCAAAACTTTAATAATCACATATTTTCATTATTATAACCATGAAATCATAATAGAAAATTTAAAAATCACCCGGTTTTCGGTGGCGGCTGTAATTTAAGAAAAATTCTAAAATTTTAATTTTTTATTTGATTGGTTGAAGTGAAGGAAACTTTCAATGTAAATTGATTTTGTAACAAAAACAATTTCTATAGAAATAACGCAAAACTTCACCGAAATGTGTAACGACGAGTTTTCCTCCGTTTGCTGGGGTAAGTTCGCGGGGGTAGGGTTCGTCACAGGAATTTATTTTGTTCAGTGACAGAGAGAAAAGGCGTTGGTAAAACTTTATAAATATTCAATTTATTGATTCACTTATATCTAATTACGAAACACCTAATGCTAAACTTAATAAAGTGGAAAAAGAGAGATGCGGTTTGCCCTTGTTGGATCTAATATTACTGGGTGCACGGGGATTCTACGTCCTTCTAACGAACGGTACGCCTCCTGCTAGAAAATGTTCAAAGATACGGTGGGGAGTGACCAACGAACGGCACGCTTCCTTCTAGCAAATGTTCACAGATACGGTGGCATGTGACCAACGAGCGGCACGCTTCCTTCTAGCAAACGTTAAAAGATACGGTGGGAAGTGACCAACGAACGGCACACTTCCTTCTAGCAAATGTTCAAAGATACGGTGGGAAGTGACCAACGAACGGCACGCTTCCTTCTAGCAAATGTTCATAGGTACGGTGGGAATTGACCAACGAATGGCACGCTTCCTTCTAGCAAGTGTTCAAAGGTACGGTGGGAAGTGACCAACGAACGGCACGCTTCCTTCTAGCAAATGTTCAAAGATACGGTGGGAAGTGACCAACGAACGGCACGCCTCCTGCTAGTAAATGTTCAAGGATACGGTGGGAAGTGACCAACGAACGGCACGCCTCCTGCTAGTAAATGTTCAAGGATACGGTGGGAAGTGACCAACGAACTGCACGCCTCCTGCTAGTAAATGTTCGAGGATACGGTGGGAAGTGACCAACGAACGGCACACCTCCTGCTAGTAAATGTTCAAGGATACGGTGGGAAGTGACCAAAGAACGGCACACCTCCTGCTAGTAAATGTTCAAGGATACGGTGGGAAGTGACCAACGAACGGCACGCCTCCTGCTAGTAAATGTTCAAGGATACGGTGGGAAGTGTCGAAGGATATTCGCAGGACCCCGAAGGATATACGCAGAACCTCGAAGGATATTCGCAGGACCTCGAAGGATATTCGCAGGACCTGGAGGGATATCCGCAGGACCTCGAAGGATATTCACAGGACTTCGAAGGATGTTCGCAGGACCTCGAAGGATATTTGCAGGACCTCGAAGGATATTCACAGGACTTCGAAGGATCTTCGCAGGACCTCGAAGGATATTTGCAGGACCTCAAAGGATATTCAGTGGATGTGGCACACGTCGTTGTCAGGAAAAGTATCCAAGAGCTAGAAATAGAGAATATGATTAGTAATACCTTGTGAACCCTTTGGCGGCTGCCAGCAACTGATCTCGAGTTCCGTGATTCTGCGCTTTATATACCCTTGCGCGTTTCGAGGGCCGTTTGATAATTATCCAGAAAAACTACGAGGGGTGTTTGGGAATTCTTAGGATAAATTGCAACGTGTGTAGACAGAAACGAGCGGAGCGACTTCTGTCGTTACACATGGTCCCTCCTTGGGGAACCAAACTGGAGTGGGCATGATCAGGGTGAAGTTACACACCCCCCTCCGGAGGGTTCAGTTGTCCGGTGCAGGTCACCTTCGCGACTGCGCAGCTGTGCTATCACGGGGGAGAGGAAATTCACGACCTCATAAGGACCGGAAAACTTTGGGGCCAATTTGGCGGCAAAATTCTCCGTCGCCTTCGATAATGGATGTTTACGAACGAGGACCCAGTCGCCGATTTTGGGTTTCCAGGGTCGTCGCCGTAAATTAAAGTGTTGAGTGTTGAGAGTTGATGTCGAACAATTCGAAAGATTTCCGCCAGCTCACTTGCCTTCTCCTTTGGGTCTCGATTGTGGGCACCCGTACCGGTGGCTATTTCGTCATACAGGGCCCCTGGTAGTCTCGGCTCCCGGCCTTGTACGAGGTACGCTGGACTGTATCCAGTCGATTCGGAACTACTGGTGTTTATTGCCAAGGTAATCTCCGGAAGGTGGTCATCCCATCGGTTGTGCCGATTCCGGGCCAGTTGGGCGATCATCGTCTTGATAGTGCGGTTAGCTCTCTCCGTCGGGTTCTCCTGCGGGCAGTAGGGGGCGGTAAATTGATACTTGACCCCGAGTTCCCGTAATTAATTTCCAAGTAGGCGGCTGGTAAACTGCGCACCATTATCCGTGATGAGTATCTTCGGGGTACCAAACCTGGCCAGAATCCTCTCCCTAAAGGCCTTAACAACACCCTGGGCTGTAGCCTTGCGGAGGGGTACCAACTCGACCCACTTTGAAAACCGGTCAAACAGAACTAAGAGCATGTTATTCCCATGTTTGGAGCGCGGCAGTGGTCCCACCAAATCCGCGCATACGGTGGCCCAGGGCTCCTCAGGGATGGTCACCAACATCTCGCCCGCTGGTGCCACTTGACTTGGCTTATATACCTGGCAAGACTCGCAGTTTCTTACAAACCGAGCCACGTCGCGGTACATCCCCGGCCAATAATAACGGTTGCTCACCCGACTTATCGTCTTCCGTACTCCAAGGTGTCCGGCCGCTGGTTGGCTGTGGTTCTCCTGGAGAACTCGTTTTCGTAACGTGATTGGAACACACAATTTCCACGGAGTAGAGTCCTCGTCATTCGGGTGCCTCGGGATGTGCCTGAAAAGCTGAGTACCAACGATTGCATAGTCTGAGTATTTGACGGGGTCGCGACGGACCTCCTCCTTCTTCCGCTGCCACCATGTGCATACCACTGGTTCACTCTCCTCCACAGCTCGTTGCGATACCTCCATAGGCTGGCGGGACAAAGCGTCAGCGACCACGTTGTGCTTCCCCTTCCGATATTCGACCGTGTAGTTATATTGCTGCAACTCCAAAGCCCATCGAGCCAATCGACCCCTAGGATTCTGAATCGAGTTCAGCCATTTTAGCGACAGATGGTCGGTGATAACGTGAAACCGGTACCCCTCTAGATACGGCCGCATTTTCCGTATGCCCCATATTATCGCAAGGCACTCTTTTTCAGTCGCCGTGTAATTTCTTTCAGCCCCGTTGAGTCAACTGCTTGCATAGGCGATGACTCTTTCCCCGTCATCCAAGTCCTGAGTCAACACTGCCCCTAAGCCGTAGTCGCTAGCATCCGTCTGTAGCTTGAATGCCTTCGTGAAATCAGGGCATGCCAGTACCGGTGCTTCCGTTAATTTGGTTTTCAACAGCTCGAACGCCCTCTGTTGATCCACCGTCCACTTCTAGTGTTTGCCCTTCTTGAGTAGCGCAGTCAGGGGTTGTGCGATGGCCGCGAAATCGGGTACGAAACGACGGTACCAGGAAGCGACTCCCAAAAATCGTCTCACGTCTCGCAGGTTGCGGGGAGCCGTCATCTCTCGGATCGCCGCGACTTTATCTGGGTCAGTTTGGATTACGGTTGCCACATGGCCTTGAATGGCCTTGATTGTCAAGTTAATTTAGGTCTTGTCAAGTGCCAAGGTCAAATTTTTTTTGTCAAGTTAAATTGAATTTTTGTCGTATCAGTAGTTAAAAAAAACATGTAAAATTACAAAACTGATGAAATTTGTTACGGTGGGTCTCATACTGCAGGTTTAAACTTAGGTTAATAGTTACCCCAAAAATTTGTTGTTGTTTTGTGTACATTTTTTTGACATTTTATTTTGTTTTTAGTTATGTTAAAGTTAAACCTACAGTATGAGACCCACCGTTAAACAATAAGAAAAGAAAGATGAACTCCTAAATTCATAAATGCTTTGTAAAATTATAGGAGGTTTATTGAACAAATTTTGTATGAAAATGACATTTTGTAAACCTGCTATAACTTTAGAAAGCATTTATGAATTGAGGGGGAAGTCTGCAGGAAGTCGTTGAAATGTTCAAACTTTAGGCCAAAAAAAATATATAAATTTTTCATATTTCTCGCAACGCCATTTTAAAATTTTAGCATATTTTCCTTTCTGAAACGTAAAAAACCAAAACTTTTTTTTTCATAAATTTATTAAATTGATGATATATTATCAACATAAAATGGCGCTTAAGGTATATCTTTGGTTTTGAGAGCGCGAGTAGACATTTACGAAAGACGGTTTTCCTTAAAAATCGGTAAACAATAATTTTACTGGGACAATAAAAACCTTAAGTGCTATTTATTTTGATTATATGTATATCATCCATTTAATAAATTTATAAAAAAAAGTTTTGGTTTTTTACGTTTCAGAAAAAAAATATGTTAAAATTTCAAATAGACGATTCGAAAACTATGGAAAGTTTATATATTTTTTGGCCTAAAGTTTGAAAATGTCAACGACTTCTTGCAGACTTCATCTTTTTCTTCTTATTATACAGGAAAAATTGCTACAAAAGAAAAAATAAAACACTAATCAATTTCGTCAATTTATGTCCAAACTTCAACGGCTAGTAGCACTATCGAGTTTGTCCCCGAAAATTCCAAAAAAAAAACCGAATTTTTTTTTATGAATCTTAATAAAATGGCGAGTGTTTTCAAAAATTATAAATTTTTATATTAAGAATCACCCTACTGCACACTAGACCGTACCTCAAAAACACATTTCGCCACACACCCACCAATATGAAGTATTTTTGCAAGGCAATTTCAAAAACTATTTTTTTTTTTTGGCCGAACGTAGGGGTCGCCTTTTTCAATTTTTCGTTATAGCTGCGGCATTTAAAATCGGATTTTAAAGTGTCAAATATCGATTTTTTTACCTCGAGGAGACCAGAAAAAATCCAATGAAAAAAAATGTAAAAAGGCGACCCCTACGTTCGGCAACCAATATATAAAAAAAATTCTACTGCGTTTATCAAAAAACTTCTTTAGCAAAAGTTTAATGATTTTTTGCGAGCTTTAATTTTCTGAAATTAGGGTGTTAGCAACTGAGATCTGGTGGCTTACTACTAGAACGGGATATTTGAGGTCAATGGCCCTCTAGAGAAAAACACCGATCTCCTCGAGAGAAAAAGATCAATGTATCATACTTTAAGATCCGAAAAACCAAAGATATAACGAAAAATGTAAAATCGCGATCCCTACGTTCGGCAAAAAAAAATACAAATTTTTTTTTGAAACCTCGTTGCAAAAATACTTCATATTGGAGGGTGTACGGCGAACTTTTTTTTTGCCTGTAAGGTGGTACGCTCTACTGCACACATATGCACATTAAATTTTTTATTGTCAAGTTATTTTTTTTAAATCAAGTTATTTTTTGCGAAGTGTCAAGTTATTAGACTTTTGCGATGTGGCAACCCTAGTTTGGATGCCCTTTCCGCTTACAACATGGCCGAGGTACTTCGTCTCCCTCTTAAAGAACTCGCACTTATCGGGAATAATTTTCAGGTTAGGGGCACGGAGTCGTCGGAACACTTCCACCAGTTTAGACAAGTGCTCCTCTAATGTGCTCCCGGTGACTATAATGTCGTCTAGATACGCGAAGGCGAATGGTTCTAGATCTGGCCCGATGACGCTGTCAAGGGCCCTTTAGAAGGTGGCTGGGGCCGAATGCAGTCCGAACGGCATTACTCGCCATTGATACAATCCACGTCTGGCGACGGTAAAAGCGGTGTACTTCTTGCTATCGTCCTCCAAAGGGATCTGCCAGTATCCGTCTTTAAGATCCAGGCTGCTTACGTATCGCGCATTCCGGAGCGGGTCCAAAATGGTCGAGATTCGTGGGAGTGGATATGCGTCGGGGTCGGATTTGCGGTTCAGATGCCTGAAATCGATACATAACCGCCATGTACCGTTTTTCTTTGGGGCCAGTGTGATGGGTGAACTATAGGCACTCCTGGAGGGTTCAATATAGCCATTAGCCAGTAGTTCATTCACTTTTGCGTCGATGATAGCCTGCATGGCCGGGTTCCTGGGCGCATACCTGATTTTAAAGGGCCGGTCGTCCGTCATCACGATTCTATGTCGAGCGGCGGTGGACAATCCGTGCAGTTCCCCGAACTTCTGCAGCTCCCCTTCTAAAAAATGTGTTATTCTATCTTGGTCCTCCGGACTGTGATCACTTACCGGAATATGTCCTGGTGTAACCTCGTCATCCTCCTGGTGTGGTTCTGGGCAGGATACAGAGCCTATTTCGGGACTGGTGGTCGTACCGGGTTGGACAGATGGCGTCAAATGGCGGTTGGCCTCCCCGCTTAGCGGTATATTGGCATCCTGGGTTCACTGAAAATTGCAAGTAAGACCGGCACATATCATCCTAGTGCCACATTCTTCCAGGAACTTCAGACCGATGATCAGATCCTCGGTGGCATCGGGCATGACAAGGAGTTCGGTTCGAATGCTACGGTTTCCCAGGATGATCGTGTGTTCCAGTGCATGGGTGGTTCGGCGGTAAGATCCATAAGCCAGGGTCACCCCGGAATCATGTGGGTGTAAAGTTGACACACCTTGTAACGTATTAACAATAGCCTGGCTCATGTTGTAGCCCCAGTATCAACCGTAGCTGCCACCAGCCGGCCTTCTAAGCCGACGTTAGCCAGGAGTTTCGTTCTCGTATACTGTAAAGAGGTTTCTAGTTGGGCGGTAGGCTTGGTCGGGGACCCGCCCCCCTCTCTCGGTACGAGTCCGGCGGTCGTTTTCCGACCGACGGCAGCATTGGATCGTTCGAATGTCCCGGCGACCACAGTCCCAACAGAATAAGATGCTCGGATTCTTGCATTGAGCCGAAAAATGTCCGCCCTGACCACAGTTTCGACACGCACTTCGGGGGTTAGGGATGGATCCACTTGTAGTAGGTCCAGTCTTCTCGGGGGCCATCAACCGGTGCTGTTCGTGCGTATGGTGGGGGCCTTTCGGAATCTTCTCTAGGTCAGCGGCCATCTCCAGGAGTTCCCCCAATGTGGCAAAATCCTTCCGTCGGATGTACCACAGGTATTCCGGCAACGCGTTGCGGAAAATTCGCTCGAGCTTCTGAGTCTCGGAGTAATCAGTATGCCTCATCAAGTTCTGCATCGCCAGGGTATAATCGCTGAAGGACTCTCGCGGCCGTTGGTGTCTTTTCCTGACTTCGTCCTCCAATCGTTCGAAAAACCGGGGTGTCAGGAAAAACTTGAGGAAATCTGTTCTAAATGACGACCACGTCTCCCATTGGCGATTATTGTTCCGGAACCAGATAAGTGCCTTGTTGGTAAGAACTTCAGGCATCATTGTTGGCAAGGTGTCTATCCTGATGGCGTACATGCGAGCCAACTCTTCCATCCTTTCGGTAAACTCCAACGGTTCACCTTCGCCATCGAACTGGACTCCCCATTTCCGAACCTGGTCCGCGCTGGACTTGAGGTCGGTGGTAGAGAGCGACGTCGAGGTTAGGCCGATCCTGGGGCCAGTACAATTTTCGGGCCCGGTTATGTCGTCCGCATCAGTTGAGTGATTTGTACCCGGCGGCACTGTCAACAGGGGAAGTTTTCTGGGGGTTGCCAGCTTGCCCTCCGCAAGGGAGGCTGGTGCTTCATGCTTCATTTGTAGTTGTAGTAATCTTTGTAGAACTTCAGGCGCATGCTCTCCGCCCATGAATTGGGCGAGTCGTTTGCGCAGCTCCTCGACGTTTCCAGTAGTCTCTAAGTTGAACTCGCCAAGGTAGGTGACCAGCTCTTCCCTTCTTAGGGTGTAGGCCCATGAGGTACGCAACATATTGAGCGGTGTTTAAATGAAGATATTCAAGTATCCTCCAAAACCTGGTACTCTCTCTTTACCTGGTGTTAAAGTTTTTTTTTTCTCTTTAGCCTGGTGTTCCGGTAACGATATAAAACCTTTAACTCTCTGTCCCTGCTCGGGCGCCACTGTAACGACGAGTTTTCCTCCGTTTGCTAGGGTAAGCTCGCGGGGGTAGGGTTCGTCACAGGAATTTATTTTGTTCAGTGACAGAGAGAAAAGGCGTTGTTAAAACTTTATAAATCTTCAATTTATTGATTCACTTATATCTAATTACGAAACACCTAATGCTAAACTTAATAAAGTGGAAAGAAAGAGAGGCGGTTTGATCTTGTTGGATCTAATATTGCTGGGTGCACGGGGATTCTACGTCCTTCTAACGAACGGTACGCCTCCTGCCAGCAAATGTTCAAAGATACGGTGGGGAGTGACCAACGAACGGCACGCTTCCTTCTAGCTAATGTTCACAGATACGGTGGGAAGTGACCAACGAACGGCACGCTTCCTTCTAGCAAATGTTCAAAGATACGGTGGGAAGTGACCAACGAACGGCACGATTCCTTCTAGCAAATGTTCAAAGATACGGTGGGAAGTGACCAACGAACGGCACGCTTCCTTCTAGCAAATGTTCATAGGTACGGTGGGAAGAGACCAACGAACGGCACGCTTCCTTCTAGCAAGTGTTCAAAGCTACGGTGGGAAGTGACCAACGAACGGCACGCTTCCTTCTAGCAAATGTTCAAAGATACGGTGGGAAGTGACCAACGAACGGCACGCTTCCTTCTAGCAAATGTTCAAAGGTACGGTGGGAAGTGACCAAAGAATGGCTCGCTTCCTTCTAGCAAGTGTTCAAGGATACGGTGGGAAGTGACCAACGAACGGCACACCTCCTGCTAGTAAATGTTCAAGGATACGGTGGGAAGTGACCAACGAACGGCACGCCTCCTGCTAGTAAATGTTCAAGGATACGGTGGGAAGTGTCGAAGGATATTCGCAGGACCTCGAAGGATATTCGCATGACCTCGAAGGATATACGCAGAACCTCGAAGGATATTCGCAGGACCTCGTAGGATATTCGCAGGACCTCGAAGGATATTCGCAGGACCTCGAAGGATATTCGCATGACCTCGAAGGATATACGCAGAACCTCGAAGGATATTCGCAGGACCTCGAAGGATATTCGCAGGACCTCGAAGGATATTCTCAGGACCTCGAAGGATATCCGCAGGACCTCGAAGGATATTCACAGGACTTCGAAGGATGTTCGCAGGACCTCGAAGGATATTTACAGGACCTCGAAGGATATTCGCAGGACCTCGAAGGATATCCGCAGGACCTCGAAGGATATTTGCAGGACCTCGAAGGATATTCGCAGGACCTCAAAGGATATTTGCAGGACCTCGAAGGATATTCGCAGCACCTCGAAGGATATTTGCAGGACCTCGAAGGATATCCGCAGGACCTCGAATGATATTCACAGGACTTCGAAAGATGTTCGCAGGACCTCGAAGGATATTTGCAGGACCTCGAAGGATATTCACAGGACTTCGAAGGATCTTCGCAGGACCTCGAAGGATATTTGCAGGACCTCAAAGATATTCAGTGGATGTGGCACACGTCCTTGTCTGGAAAAGTATCCAAGAGCTAGGAATAGAGAATATGATTAGTAATACCTTGTGAACCCTTTGGCGCCTGCCAGCAACTGATCTCGAGTTCCGTGATTCTGCGCTTTATATACCCTTGCGCGTATCGAGGGCCGTTTGATAATTATCCAGAAAAACTACGAGGGGTGTTTGGGAATTCTTAGGATAAATTGCAACGTGTGTAGACAGAAACGAGCGGAGCGACTTCTGTCGTTACAAATGTTTTAGAAAATAATCCTCTAATACTCGTATCTCAAAATTTCAAACAATTTTATTTATGTGTGTATTCAAAATTCACTATATAAATTAATTGTTCGAAAGAAAAAGTTCACTTTTAAAAACATTTTTCGTATCGAAAATTTTTAGATTTTAAAGTACTTCCCAGCAAAAAAAATTGGAAGTAATGTTTTAAAAACTACATCTTTCAATACCTCACAAGTATCCGTTAGTGTATTTTTACTGCTTTTTTAGAAGTTATGCTGAACAACTTCAAAAAATCGCTTCCTTCATTGCTTTCAAAGTATCCTTTAGTATATTTTTACAGCTTTTTTAAAATTACTTTTGAACAACATCCAAAAAATCGCTTAAGTATTGCTTCTAAAGAGTAATTGCTCTAAAAATGATCGTAAAAAGTGATTTTGGTATCATTTGGCATTTCCAAACAGAGGGTCGCGGGTTCGATTCCCGGCGGGACCAATATTTTTTTTATTATTTTTTTTTATTTTATTAACTTTTTTTTATAAATTATAATTAATTTGTTTAAATTCAATATTTTTTCTAATTTTTAAATTTTGAAAAATATGTATATATAAAAAAAAATATGAGAAATTGCTTTTTATGCACCTGTCAAAATAGTACTGGAAAAAAGATTGAATTGGAGTGCACCTTTTACAGTTGTTTTATAAGTAATTGAAGAAAATAAGGAACAATATCTCGCAGTAACAAAGTGGTGTTTTTATGCCAGTCAACTTTCAGATCAAAGAATACTCAGCGGTAGAGCGCTAGACTAGCAATCGTGAGGTCGCAAGTTCGATATCTGGTGGCGGCAATAATAAAAAACTTTTGTAAAATAAAAAAAATATAATTTTTTTTCCGAATAATTTTTTTTTAATTTTAATTGGTGAAAAAGAGTTTCCTTTGCACTCGTTCAAAAAGTACTGAAAAAATTTTGAAGTGGGAGTACTCCTCTCCTATGACAACTCAATATTAAAATCATTAGTGTTATGTTAAAAAAGAAGTACATCTAGATCATCAATTGTAGTGCTTTTTCTATTGCTTTGCCATCTCTTTTTTTGCTGGGTTAATATAGAGATTTTTCACAGGTACATGCCAAACGGGAAATCCCGAATCCCGAAATCCCGGGATTTTGGGGATTGGCAAAATCCCGAATCCCGGGATTATTTCTCAAAAATCCCGGGATTTTCTTATTTTTTAATATTAATATAAACGCAAATAAACAAAGTGAGCAATTTTAGATTACCTACGTTTTTTCTTGAATTTTCTCAAGAAATTGATTCCAAGATATTGGTAAAATTATAAATTAAGTATATTATTCGAGTAAACTATGCAAAGACTTTGCAGAAAAATTTGAAATTTTGGTAAACAATATTAAGTTTTTGAGTAATACATGCGAAAAATCAAGTTTGTTTGTTATTTTACCGATTTATTCTTCCAAGCGAAATTCGATTTCTGAAACTGGGACTGTAAGTTTTGGCTGGGACTGTAAGTTTGAATTCTTCCATGAAAACATTTGATAATGATAACCAAATAACTTTGTTGCTGTAATTACACGATTTAGTGGACAAGGTTATCGCAACGAATTTGTTTTAAAATCTGCTTACAAAATACTGGGCGCAAATGTACTTAATGACAGGCCTTCATATATTATCCCAGCCAGAAAAATACAAACGGGAAAGCGATGGCAAGGTATTTTAACAGGCGGTACAAGTACTGACAAAAATTGCTTTCCCATTTCCAATATGATAACGCCAATAGACAAAAGGACCGGCAGTTCAAAAAGCGCCGGAAAAGTACTGGAGAAACAAAATTTTTAACTTTGGCAAAACGCTGCCAAAACCAATAAATAAATGGTTTGGAATTATATTTTCCAAAATAAAATTTCAAAAAAGTTCATATGTATCTTTTTTTTGCCCTGTCGTGATGTTTTGTAAAACAAATACTGGCAAAACGATTTTTGCAAACGCTGGCAAAGCGTCCCAAATGAGTGTTCTGCCAGTTATTTATTTTTAACATCGCGGTTACCCAGTGGTATGCAAGTACTTGATTTTTTGTACCACTGTCAATTTCTGAATGAGATGTTTCAATATTCATAAAATGTAGCACATTATTAATTAACAACTATTAAATAATTATAAAACGCTTTATTCTATAAAAAAATTAGTTACATAACATATAAATTTTTACAAATAAAGGAAAATTTAAATCCCGAAATCCCGTAAAATCCCGTAGTCCCGAAAATCCGAATCCCGAAATCCCGTAAAATCCCGGGATCCCGGGATTTCATACAATATCCCGAATCCCGGGATTTTCAAATATCAATCCCGATTGGCATCCCTAGTACATCCTAAAGAATTAACATGAAGAAAGAGTCCGATATGAGATATAAATCCCTTCGAAAAACACGTAACATTCATTAGGGATTTTGGGAAAAAACCTTTTAAATAAAAATAATTACCAGATTCTGTGTTAGTTTCGCTATAAAAAACTTTCAGATTCCAAAATTACAACCTTAAATATAATGAAAATTTATGAGTAACTTCAATAAATTTTCAGATTTATTGATTTAGATAATGGAAAAATAACGTATTTTTCAACAATTGTTGCTATATTTCCTATTGAAAAAATCGTCATTTGGAAGTGAAAAATCGTCAAATCGTCATTTGGCTATTTTCGATAGTAAAAATCGTCATAATGACGATAAATCATCAAAATTGGCAACATTGAATTCTATTCGTATATGTGCTGCCGACAAGAAATATCACTCAACCCTTTTATGTCGTCCCGTCAAATAAACAATGAAATCAGGGAAAAATTCAACGTTAAAGTGTCAGACAGGTTACTAAGAAGAAGACTGAATGAAGCAAACTTATTTGGACGAATAAGTAGAAAGAAGCCTCTTCTTTCAAGAATAAATATTAAGAAACGTATTGATTTTGCCAAAACCCACAAAGGAAATGATGAAACGAAGGTAAATCGTGTCGGACCAGATGGTAGATCATTTGTACACCGCCCAAAAAACCAGGCTTTAAACATTAAGTACACTCAGAAGACCTTGAAACACGGTGGGGGTAATATTATGGTATGGGTGGCTTTTTCCTGGCGTGGTGTTGGGTCTATCGTAAAAGTGGGGGACAAAATGGAAAGTTTTCAATATTTGAGCATTCTTAAGAATGTTATGGAGCCATTTGCCTATGAAAATCTGCCAGTTAAGTGGATCTTTATGCAAGACAATGATCCGAAGCATTCGTCGAACATAGGAAGGATTGGTTTTTACAAGAACAAATTAAGGTTTTGGGCTGGCCACCCCAAAGTCCAGACCTTAATCCAATAGAAAATCTATGGAATGATGTAAAAACAAAAGTTTCGCAAAACAATTACAAAAATTCCACCGAACTTTGGGCTGGTATTCAAGAAGCCTGGTATTCTATACCAAAAGAAAGATGCCAGAGATTAGTTTAGAGTATGCAAAGAAGATTCGAAGCGGTTATTGATAATAATGGATACAGCACAAAATATTAGTGTAATATTACCACTAAAAAATAATAATTGTTTTAAAAACCCAAAAAAATGGTTTTTTGTAAAAATATAAAATGTGTCCTATTTAGAAGTCCAGGGATTTTTATTAGTTTATGCATATTTACCAATATATATAAAATAGTTGAAGGATTTATATTTAAATAAAGAATGAATTACAATCATCAATAATAACACTTCTCGTATATGAAATAAAAAAATTTATTTTTGTTTTATTTTTCAAAATAAAGAATTATGTTTCTTAACACATAAAAGTGTCCTATTTCCATGTCCAAAGCTGTAGTTCTTCTCTTCACACACATTATTTCGCACATAAGGAAATTCGTGCTCTCTTCTATTTGGAATTATTAATACTGAAACTAGCAAGTGTCATACAGCTTAATTGATTTTCATATTATTTTTTTTTGTTATGAGGAGACAGGCACGTAGCTAGGAATTTATTTCGGAGGGGGGGGGGGGCTTTTCAAAAATTTTTTGTTTAATTTTTGTTTACTGGCGAAGCTTACAAAACTTAAAAAAAATTGTTATTTTAAATTACTTTTTGTGTAAAGTTCAATAAAATGAGAGTAAGTACAAAATCCTCTATCTAAATGACAAAATTACCCAAAAGTATGGGAACGCACAAAATCACTTTTCTAACCCAAAACTATTTAAAAGAAAAAAAATTAAAATGCGTATAGTTTTAGTCTCAAAAATCGCACAGAAATACATATTTTTTGCATTTAAAAGTGTTTTGACTTCGTTCAGTAATTTTTATATATAGAAGTTTATTTTGTGTATTTCTTTGCTTAATTAAAATTTAGAATTTTTACAATGGTGCACCCAGAAAACAATCTCAGTTGTGGCCACCGAATTTGTTGCCAATCAAATTCGTGCGGTTACGACAACTATCTGTATATTAAATTATATTTTTCGTCGTGAAAGCCAATATTCGGTTGTTTAATACAATATTATGTTCCACATAAATATTATTATGTTCCACAAAATTGTATTGAAATTAAAAAACTTTTTTTGCATTTTCTGGTACTGAACCCGGCCATTCAGGTTAATATTTCACACTCCTACCCACTGCACCACAACTACTTTTAATTTTCTTAGCCATATTTACTGTTTATACATATGAATATTTTATTTTAATTAAAAAAAAAAACATCTAAATTTTTGTCTTTTCCGGGATTTGAACCCGGAAATGCGGCGTACTAGGCCAACTCCTCACCCATTACACCACAAACGCTTATTAGTTTTAATGTCTAATTTTGAATTTATGTGTTTTATTTGGAAAACAAATCCAGTATAAAATTCGTTTACCAATACCAATCAATAGTTGTTTGTGTTATCAATACAATCCACAATTCGGTTGGTTCTACAGAAACTCGACTTTAAGGTCATATTTGCTTAGGATACGCGTATATGAAGTTACCACTTTGGAATATTGAAATTTTTTAAATAAAGGATATAGATAACACCAATTTTCTTGTATATTCACTAAATAAATGGCTACTTCTACTGCATAGAATTATTAAACTGATACTAATTTTAAAATTGATTGGAGATACCTATAATTTGTTAAAAGTGTTGTTCTTTAGTTAAGTTTCCCTATTTTTAATACCTAGTTAAATATTTTTGGTGTAGAATTCAATTATGGGTAACTGCAAATAAAATAACGTCCTGGCAAATTAATTTTAATGGTTTTGATCGAATTCCAACCAATCTTTTTCCTGGGTGTGTTATCATTGCACCAGTTGTCCCTTTTACAATTTTTTTTAATAGTAAAAGGAAAAGTAAAAAGTAGACAGAGGCAGACAATGTTATAAAAATATTTGTAAGAACACAATAATATCTGTAAGGGCCTAAAGTTGTTAAAACTTGTTTAATATTACCACTAAGAATGGCTATAACCATAAAGAGCAATTCCATATGAAAACGATCAAAATTGGCAAATTTTTGGACGACCCCTCTCCGATTTTAAAATAAATAGTCTCAATCGATTGCCCAGCAAAAAATAATGTACCTACATATTTTTTTTTCTTTTATAGTGACTGGTTTAGTGGTGGTGTACACCACTGTCATGTGACAAAATTGAAGAATTCTTCATAAGGGACCTCATTGAAAGTTGTTTTAAAAAAAAACTACTAAAGCGATCGCAACGAGTGATAGCTCGTTGGAAAGGTATTGAATCAGGCTTTAATTGAAAAATAAAATTTTCATAATTTTTTTAGAAATTTATCTTTTTTCCCATGAAAATTAAATTTTCCCATGAAAATTAAATTTTCCGATTTTCCACAGAAGCTCCTAAATTTTCCGGCTAATTTTTTTTTTTGGATTCCTCATAATTTTTGCTTTAAGAATCAGCAATAACAAAATGGGCCCCGACTCCTTGTTTGGACAGGAGAGGAGCATTTAAGAGACCACCTTGTTCTCATTGTTTTTATATTTTTTATAATTGAATTATTTGTAATTATTTAACATTATTTTATTTTATTATTAAAAATACATTTTAAAAATTATTTTACAGTTAAAAATACATTTATGAAGAAAAAATCAAATTTTTTTAAGAGCCCCAAGTTGAGTGTGTAGTGAATATGGTCTGCCTGCCTTCACAAGATCGGCCATAAATCCATGGATAATAGCAGCAGTGGCATGTAATGGCACACCAAACCCGACTGCGGCTACAGGTCATAAAATGTTTTGTAAATTTTTTAAATTACCAGGTAATAAATATTTCGCCTAAAATGACACGTGCAGAAACAAGTCATAAAACACGGATTTTCCATAAATATGGCGAAATATTTATTACCTGGTAATTTAAAAAATTTACAAAACATTTTATGAGCTGTGGTCGGCTTATTGGCAGTAACCAATTAAGTCCCTCTTTAAAAAACATTTTATGACCAGTAGTTCACGCAAATTTTCCTATTAAAGAAAAGCAAATATCGCTTATTTTTTTTTACCTATTTTTTACCAAAAAATAAATATAAATACTTCACACACTCTGAGTCAAATTTTAGTTGAATACTAAACGTGAAAGTGTTAAAGTGTTTTTTTTTTGTAAAGTAAAGAGTGAAGCTGTGAAGACAATTTAAAGTAAAATGAATAAATTTTGCTGCAATCCGTTTAACAAGAGTGGACATCGTTCGAAAAAGATAAAAGTATTAAAATTAACTGGTGTTTCGAAGCGATACATGAATGAATTAAATATACAATACGGTGAAGAAGCAGAATTCATTTGCCCCAAGTGTAAAATCGATTTGTCTCAACAAGCAAATGCATTGAAACAAATGCAACCACAATCCGAGAGTGAAATGACAATTGAACAAAATGTTTCATCTGATAGTGAGGCAGACATTCCGATGGTCAATATGTCTTTGAGTCCTTTGAATGAGGCTATTACCACTTTAGGTGAATCGGCTATTACAAAAAGAAAGTTGCGAAGTGAAAAAATACAGGAAAGAGAAAAAAGGCAAGGTTATGAGTGCAATCGCGACAATATTTGATGAAGGCTCTGATAACGAATGCAGTCATGCAGATGACGTTGATGACGGCAAACAAATGATTGAGCAGTTGAAAAGAAAATTCAATTTAGCGACCACTTTTCCGGAGAAATATCTCATTTTATCTGTGCTGCCTCAATCATGGTATATACGCAAGATTTCTGAACAGTTTCAAACATCTTTTTACATCGCGAGAAGAAGCAAAGAATTAGTTCGACAGAAGGGCATATTGGCGACTCCCACCAAGAAATTTGGCTCAAGGACCCTCAGCGAAGCAACGGTGAAATTGATTCAAGATTTTTACTGCAATGATGACAACAGCCGCGCCTGCCCAGGTACACGTGACTATGTTATCACACGTCTGCGTTTGCATGTTTCATCAAAACATCAAATTAATGTTCTTTCCATGCAAGAAATTGAAAGTATTTCACGGTGAAATTGAAACATATAGGGACCTCCTGTCGAAGTCGTTGTGCGCATACCCCACGGAAAATTCATCTGTCCAAATGCGACAATTGTCCGAAGATTGACGAGCTAGAGCAATATTTGGCGGAAAAGTTTGAACAGCTGTTAATTCAGGAGGTGCATTTCAAACAGTGGATAATTAGCAGCGGCAGATGTTCCCTTGAGACCGTGGTAAAGCAGATTCCGGAATTCATCGAGGAATTCGGATTCAAGTTGAATGAACTGAAGGCGCACCATTTCATATCCGAGATGCAATCGAAATTTCTAAAGGAAAGTAAGGAGAAATTAGCCCAAAATGAATTCATTGTGATAAGCGACTTTGCCGAGAATTACACTTTTCTCGTTCAGGATGAAATTCAGGCTTATCACTGGGCAAACGACCAGTGCACGGTGCATCCTTTTTGCATTTATTTCAAAAACGAAGATAACGAACTACAGACCGTAAGCCTTGTTGTTGTCGCGGAGAGTTTAGCTCATAATTATGAGTCCGTTTATTTATTTCAAATGAAACTGTTTGAATTCTTAAGATCAAAATTCGATGCAATCGACAAAGTAACGTTTTTCTCAGACGGCGCGGCTTCTCAGTACAAGAATAAAAAAAATTTTTACAATCTTTGCATAATTGAAGAAGAACAAAACTGCAAGGTCGAGTGGCACTTTTTTGCGACGTCCCACGGTAAGGGCCCATGCGATGCGTTAGGGGGAACCCTAAAACGCATGGCGACTAAGGCAAGTTTGCAAAGGCCATATACTGACCAGATCTCAAATGTACAACATTTGGTTTCGTGGATTCAAAGCAAGGAAATTGCCATTAACACAGTTTTATGCACTCAAAAAGAACACGATGCCATGGAGCGACGAATTCAAAACAGATATAATAATGTCAAAACTATAACTGGAACGCAAAAGTTTCATTGCTTCATACCAAATATTTCTGATATGTCAATTAATGTAAAGCGGTACTCTTCGTCTGCCGACGTGCTAAATTTAAAGTTACTTTAATTTTATAATGATGCCAAGACAATTGAAATTTTTAATAAATATTGTAATTAAGTATAAGCAGCAAAATAAGAAAGATTTTTTCTTCATAAATGTATTTTTAACTGCAAAATAATTTTTAAAATGTATTTTTAATAATAAAATAAAACAATGTTAAATAATTACAAATAATTCAATTATAAAAAATATAAAAACAATGAGAACAAGGTGGTCTCTTAAATGCTCCTCTCCTGTCCAAACGAGGAGTCGGGGCCCATTTTGTTATTGCTGATTCTTAAAGCAAAAATTATGCGGAATCCAAAAAAAAAAATTAGCCGGAAAATTTAGGAGCTTCTGTGGAAAATTGGAAAATTTAATTTTCATGGGAAAATTTAATTTTCATGGGAAAAAAGGTAAATTTCTGAGAAAAATTAGGATTTATTTTTCAATTAAAGCCTGATTCAATACCTTTCCAACGAGCTATCACTCGTTGCGATCGCTTTAGTAGTTTTTTTTTTAAACAACTTTCAATGAGGTCCCTTATGAAGAATTCTTCAATTTTGTCACATGACAGTGGTGTACACCACCACTAAACCAGTCACTATAAAAAAAAAAAAAAATATGTAGGTACATTATTTTTTGCTGGGCAATCGATTGAGACTATTTATTTTAGAATCGGAGAGGGGTCGTCCAAAAGGTGATCGCTTTCATATGGAATTGCTCTAAAGCAAAATTTAATTTCTAACGCATTTTCTAAGTTCTAAACTTGTGAGGGCGATTATTTCATTTGAGACTGAATTCAATCTTGTGGTATTCGTACTAAATATTTTAGATGGAATATTGTATTGTAGGGATACTGAAATTTTATTTGAGTGTAATTTCGAAAACACTTCCATAAATTAATTATCTTCGTAATCAAGCTTTGCTTAATACATATTTGGTTATGTTATCAAAAATTTTCTTTCGGGAAGGAAAACAGAACTTTGTAATTTGGCTATGAAGCAAGACACATAAAATATTAATAAAGAAGAAAAAAATTACATATTGGTGATTAAAAATTGAATAACGTTTATCCACGAAAGCTGGTATAGTTTCTTCTTTACCTGTACTGTTCTAAACGCGGAAAAGAAGGTATCTATGAGTTCAGTTCCGAAGATTTTTCTAAAGAATAAAGAAAGAATTTGAGCCCAGGACTTACTGTGAATTTAATAAGGAAAAAGGAAACTAAATTATTTGAAACACGAGTTGAATAATTAGTGATATTATCGATCATCTAATCTTGGTATAATTTTTATTTTGGATTTGTGAAGAAACTTGATAAGATACATAGAGTGTGAGTCTTAACAGCAAAAATAAAATCTCTATCAATTTGGTTTAAGGCAAGCAACTCAGTCGGAAAAAGAAAGGAAAATAAGGAAATATTAAAACGCATAAATTTTCTTTGTCAAATATCGGATTTTGCATAACTAACGCTACCTACATTCATACTAAATAATTGATTATTCTCTACCAAACAATCTTTAATTCTATTCTTACGTCATCTACTCAAAGTATTTCCCATCGTCAGTTAATAATAAATAAAAGAAGGTTACAGATAGAAAACGGACAATAAGCTGTAGTTGAAACATTGGTTCGTATTACTTTTGCTGAAATCATCTACATATATGGTGAGGGCATCACAAGGTGTCGCAGCTAAATCAAGGTTGGCTCAAATGCATTAATGTAAGCTGGTACATATTTAAGGAAATACATGCAAATTTTTAAAAGTTATTGATAATCAAATTATTATTTTTTTTTACCTTAAATCACGTTTAATCATTTTTTTTATTTTGTTTTAATCCGTTTTTATATTTAAATCATTATTTTTTTATTTAGTTAATTCGGTTTTCATTTAAAATTAAAAATTGTTTTTCGGTCACCTATTTAATTTTTATTTAAATAAATTATAAATCTATTACATATATTTGCCATATCCCATTACTTACATATATGTATATCTACATACACCCATTTCGCATAAAAGACAATTTTTTTAATTTTTTTTTAATCATATATTCAGTAAAAAAATAAACTTGTGTGGATTATATCACGAAAGGAAATAAATTCTCTGATTAGTAATACAATCCACACACGCATTTCACATTTTTCTACATATTCAACCCTTTGTTAAATATTTTTTTAAATAAGTACCATAAGCAACTAATCTACCTTTCAGCTGGCGCCTGTTGGCATCGTGGGATCCTAATAATGTAAGTTGTTTATTTTTTTTACACTTACTATAAACTTAATCAACATTTTTTTTTTAACATAACTTGGGTATCAAATATTAAAATTTTGTTTTGCTAATGAAGTTTATAAATGAATTCAGGTTATGTTTTCTTTGGAATTAATATATACATTTTAATTCAATGATATATTTAAATTAACGTCAAATATATTTAAATATTGGATTTATATTTTTCTGATTTGGATAATATTTTTTATTATCTAATTTAAATTCTCCACCCTTTAATGCGTTCATCTTATTTCTTTTTATATCTTTTATAAAAAAAAAAATAAAAATAAAAAAAATAAAAATTTAAATAAAATACACGTTAAATTCTTTAATTTTATTGAAATATTTACCCATATGGTGACCGAGTATTACACTTATTCTAACTATAAATAAATTTTGCATTGTTGTCTATTTCATTATATTTACATTATTTTTTTAAAATTATAATAAACTTTTCTGTAATTTTTTTTTTTTTGAACATGGAATTTTGAATTTTCATAATTTTTATTGCGAAAGGAAGGTATGGGGTAAATAGGTAAGGGAGTTTTTATTATAATTTTTTTTTGGGCTGACAACAATCGCAAACTATTGTCAGTATGGTGGGTGGGCCAAGGCTATGTGTAGCAAATTACATCGAACGTTACACACAAATCATCAACACTTCTTCTTCTTTCGTTTACATTTTAATTTTTTTGTGAATGTTTTGTGAATGCTACCTATAATAAAATCTTTTTGTAATCGGTTCAAATGAAATTTTATTTGGGAACTAAACACCCCCCCCCCCCAACGACGAGCACGGCCGAACTAATAGGTAGCCCCGTTCCCAAGATATTAGACCTCCATTCTAGAATCGTTACAGAGATTTTGGCGCCCAACGTGGGGCGCCAAATATTCTGTAACGAACCTGCCATCTGGGGTCTACCTCTTCCAGGGCAGGGCTACCTATAAAGCCGGCCGTGCTCAGGGCTGGGGTGTGTTCTTGCCCCTTCGGAGGTAGATTCAGGTTCGCTGACAAAAATATTAAATAGGTAGCAAAGAAAAGAATTAAATTAAAACCGATGGTGAAAATGGATAGTTAAGGGATGTTGATGATTGATATGGGTAGTCTTAGATGTCCTGACTACCCGGGTCTATACCCATCCTTCCTTGCCGACTATAGGGTAGAATTAAGTCGGCCCAATATAAAAAAAAATAGAATATAAAAGCTTCACCTTTCGTACATAACAAACATCAATCGTTATTGATGCGTAATAATTTATTAAAAAAAAAAACAACAAAATGTATTTAAAAGTATTTTAAAATTAAAGTTTAATTAAAATAAAAAAAAATATTTTAAAATAAAATTTTAATTAAAATTAATAATGAGGGGAATTTAACTAAATTATTAAGAAGAACAATAAATACCTTTAACAGGTTAGATAAAAATTATTTGGCAACCCTAATGCATATAATTCGTAGAGAGAATTTTATTGAATTATGAGTGGTAGAGATTAGGTGTAAAAAAAATGTATAATGTATGAAAATAACATGCCCAACTTACATTTTCCGGTCCATCTTTGTCACAAGGCGCCATATGACTATAGACAAGTTGCGCGAAACGATTATTTTTATTAATAAATTATTTTTGTCGTGTATTGATAAAATGTATGTTAAGGTGGAATTGGCTGTGATTAAATGGAGTGTAATTTTGTTGAATGCTTTTAGTTGAGTGTATGATAATATTGATGAGTGGAATAGTTAAACAATTTACTTTCTGTAGTGTGTGTTGGTGTAGTAGGGCGAGCGAGAGTGTAAAGTATTTCCTTTTTATATCAATAGGGTGACCATCATTTTGGAAGTTAAAATATTAATTTTAATATTAAAAAAATTACGTTAAACTACAAAAAAATCTATTAAATTACGAAATTTGAAGAGAAGAAAATTAATATAAGAAATTTTAAGAACAAATCAAAAAACGAAGAAAAAAAAAAAAAAAAAAAAAACCGTTTCAGTAAAATTTGGTAACCTTCATGTGGTTAAAATAAGGGTGGATTAAAAAAATTTTATGTTGGGGTTAAGATTAAAGTCTATGATAATATTCATCTTATGGATTTTTTGTTCGTATAAATTGCAGAATTATAAAGGAGGTTTCTTTAATAGAACGTATTTACAAACCAATCCTTCTCACTCGAAATTGGGTTGAAATGTTGTGAGTGCGATATGAAGAGTTTTGAATATATACAGCTTTTTGGATGAAGATGATGATGAAACTTTCCTTTAGATGCTGCATATAATATCCAAAACAAAACAGTAATTCAATGGCCTTAATCCGATCCATAAAAGATTTAAATTTCGTTCGTAAAGACGAGTATCGACGCTTACCAACCATCATTAATGTGGCCATTATCCGTAAAACCACCACTGAAATTATTTTCCTTAACCAATCCTTCCTAAAAAAATTTTCAACTTTACTTTCTATTCTATCCTTTAAAGTTCAGTTTTCCGCTTACCTTCTATATTTTTTTCCCACACTTAAATTTCGATACAAATTCCCAATAGCTATTCAAATTCCAATGAGCACTTCTGTATACAAAATTTTCAAACAATTCAAATTTTCATTTGAATGTTCAACCAAAGTTATTATGATCAAAAGTAAATTTCCCAAAACGACAAACAATACTTCAATAAGGGTTGCTTTTCCTACCCCCGAAGAAAATTGCCAGTAATATATATATATATATATATATATATATATATATATATATATATATATATATATGTATATATATTTTCCCTTTTCCACTAATATACTGGGAAATTTGCCTCAAAATAGCCCTCACAAACTAAATTATATATTTCAAGTGTAATTTGATTTCTCGGTGATTTCAATTTACAAAAATTTCATTATTTTGTCAATATTTAAAATTTTATGCAATGTTTGTGATATGGAGTATATTGTTTTACCCATTTTCTGCCAAGCATGGATTTCGACAAAATTTCGTAGAAGGGTAGGTAGACGTGTCTTTAGATATATGTTGGTAAAAAATGGATTAGATTAGATTAGATACGAAGGCAATACGCACCGCAACCAATTTAGATCTTTTGTGCTGTCTAGAGTTCCCTAGAGATTCAGGCTACCAATAAAGCCAATAATCATGTTAGGAGAATTTCCCCAAACGTCCGAAGATCACACAAAGCGGTCACCCAGAAATCTGAGTCTCCTGTCGCACAGTCTCGGACATTCGCAGAAAACATGCTCCGATGTCTCATTTTCCAGCTCACAAAACCTGCAAACATCAGTGTCTGACCGGCCCTGTTTGTGAAGCTGGTACCTGAGCCCACAGTGCCCAGTTAAGTATCCCGTCAGGGTCCTAAGGTTACCCCTGTCAAGTGACAATAGTCGCTTTGATACCCCGCTGGACAGGGAAATAAATCTTTTGGCCTGTCTTTGGCCAGTAGAAGTTTCCCAATGTTTTGCAAACTCAGTCTCTCTCCACTGCCTGAGTTTTTCCCTAGCATACCCCCTAGGTATCCCAAAGAATGGTTCCGGACCGATGAAGGGTCGTCGGGCTCCACAATTGGCTAGACAATCAGCCCTTTCGTTACCCTCGTGCCCTTCATGACCAGGAATCCATCCCAGTGTAAGGGAGTTTTTCATACCAAGTTCGTTGAGAATTTCCACACACTCCATGACCAGACCAGATGATACCCCGTAAGCTCCAAGGGCCTTTAGCGCAGCCTGGCTGTCAGAAAGAATGTAGATGCGGGATCTAACCGTGCCTCTCCGCAGGCACTCTCTCACACATACGCAGATGGCGAAAATCTTTGCCTGAAAGACGGAGGGGTACTTGCCCATTGGTAAGTCATGTGTCCCTTTAGGTCCCCGTACCTCATGTCCCCGACCCCCGGAGACGAATTGAGCCCAAGCTTGCAGCCTCCTTGACGGAGATATGCAATGGTGGAATACCCAACATGGCCCCAATGGCATCCGTTGGGCACGATCCCCCAGCCCCCGTAATGCCAGTACACACCAGCCTTTGCAGTTGACTGCTGAACCTTTGGCCACCATGCTAAGGCAGCATAAGTGATCATAGGTTTTACAATGGTGTCGAATGACCAGTAGACCATGTGTGGTCTTAGACCCCATGTTCTCCCAAAGAGCCTTTGACAGGCATAATATGCCCTGGTGGCCTTCTTGATTACGGTGTCCAGATGATCCTTCCACGTAAGCGATTTATCTAGAGTCACCCCTAAATATTTCACACTATCCGAGAAGCCTATCGTTTTTTCCCCAACAACAGGTTCGGTCAGGTTGACCCTTCTTCTCCTTGTGAACGGTACCAGGATCGTCTTCGTTGGGTTGATAGTCAACCCCTTTTCCAGACACCATGAGTGAGTAAAGTTCAGAGCCTGCTGCATACGATCAGAGATGGTCCTGTCATCCCAGCCGACAACGGATATGACAAGATCATCGGCGTAGCCATAGGTCCTGAAGCCAAGGTCGTTCAGACCTTCAAGCAACTCATCAATGACCAGTGTCCACAGTAAAGGCGATAGTACACCGCGCTAAGGACATCCTCTGGTCGCATTCACGGTTCTACTAGTAGAGCCTATGCCGAACGTGATCTCCCTTGAGTTGAGCATCTCTAATGTCCAATTTATAATCATTGGAGATATGTCCTTTCTCATCATAGATAGCCCGATCGCATCGTAGGACGTGTTGTCAAAAGCGCCCTGTATATCAATAAAAGCACGGAGGGCAATGTTCTTTGCCTCCAGTGCCTTCTCTATCATCGTGACAACATGATGGATAGCACTTTCTGTAGACTTACCCCGTTGATACGCGAACTGAAGCTCGTGTATCGGCTTACGCCTGAGATACGTGTCCCTAATGAAGTGGTCCAAAATTTTCTCCATTGTCTTAAGAAGAAAAGAGCTGAGACTAATTGGTCTATACGATTTAGGCAGTTGTTCGGATTTCCCCCCGCCTTTGGAATAAAGACCACTTTAACCCCCCTCCAATTCGTCGGAACATGACCCAACAGAAGACTGGATCTAAATATCCTAACCAGTTGTGGGCCTATTATATCCACCCCCCTCTGCATCAGACATGGATAGATCCCGTCGGGGCCGGTGACTTAAAGGGCTTAAATTCATTAATCGCCCATTTCACTCTGTCCTCTCGAAAGACGGCACCAGTTAGTCGTACATACCTTCCCGTAAGGTTTGGGATTCTTTGAATCGCTACAGACCCGCAGGAGGCTACGCAGCCTGGGAAGTGCGTGTCTAACAATAGTTCACAGGTTTCCTCAGGAGATCCAGTGTAGGAACCATCGGGTCTCCTGAGAGTGCAAAGACCATTCGTGTGATCCAGTGAAAGGGCCTTCTGAAGTCGCGCAGCTTCCGGAAGATCTGAAATCTTCTCACAGTAGCTGCGCCACGTGGACCTTTTGGATCTACGTAATTCCCTATTATATTCAGTTAGAGCCGTCTTGTAGGTGACCCAGTCACCTGTTTCCTTGGTTCTGTTGAATAGTCTCCTAGCCTCCCTTTTGAGCTTATCCAGACCATCGTTCCACCATGGAACGTCCCTTCTCACCTTCCTGGTCTTTTGAGGGCAGCTCGCAAAGTAAGCAGATGTCAAACTATATTGAATCTCCGATGACTCATAATCAATCTCATCTGGGCTCAGAATCAAACCGTTGGAGAGATTGGCATCGCTCTCCAGATGATAACGGAAGTTCTCCTAGTTTGTGCATCTGGGATTACGATATTCCTGGCACGAGTCCAGCGCACTAACAACGTCAAAGACCAGGTGTTGATGATCAGACATTGATAGTTCGTTGGATACATGCCAGTTAGAGATGGCGAAAGAAAGGTTAGAACTAGTAAAAGTGAGGTCCAAGACCTCTGACCTAATTGCATTCCTAAACGTCGGTTCGTCGCCCCTATTTGCTATGTATATACCATTACTACATATAAATTCAAGCAGGTACTCACCCCGTTTGTTGACATTGGTGCTTCCCCACGTTGTGTGATGAGCATTGGCGTCACAGCAGAGGATCCAACTCAGACCCCTCAATCGGCAATATTCCACGAAGGCCGAGACCTCCTCGGTTGGTGCCGCTTCGCTGTCGCCAGGCAAATACGCAGAGGCCAACATCACCTTATGCTCCCCGGCCAGGGAAGGCACCTTTGCCCAGATCGCAACCAGGTCTGCCAATAGCACGCTTTGCCACCTTTCTGCCCCGATTGGTGTTCAGCAGAGCAGCTTCCTCTGCCAAGTTCCTCTCCCACTTTTTGCGCCTGGTGGGAGCCATAAGCCTGGCCGACTTTCTGGCATTGGGCTCAGTAGAATTAGATTTGGCAAGGTTCCTCGATCAGCCCGGTTTTTCATCCGACTTTGAGTCCTTAGAGACTCTTGTGTCGGATTTAGCCGCAGCTGGTGAGGTGCTTGCCTTTACCTGTTTGGATATGTCGCGCCCGACCTCTTGTTTTCCTGTAGGTCTTACCAGCGCCGTTCCATATCCAAAATTCACCCTGTTGTTCTTTCGTTTGAGTAGGTCGGCTGAGATTGGATCAATAGATAGGATTAATTCCACTATTCCACCCTTAATGACCCTGTTCAGCACCTTCCAGTACTCAACCGAAAGTTCACAGTTCTGGCGCTCCACCAGTCCAAGAATCAAGTCATTGGACGCGTCCTCTTTCTCCGGGAAATATCCCACGAACACTTGGGCCTTCGGCACTTCGTCTTCCGCCACGACCTTCAGCACAGCGTCACTCCATGGCTTTAACGTGGGGACATGCGTCTCCAGCCACTGCGCTGTGTCCTTATCGCGGCACACAAAACTCGAGAAGCAGGGCTTGATGGTCCCTTTTCTCAGCTCCGCTATTTTGTACAAAACAGCTCTTTAGATGGACCGCAGCTGTTTATCAGTCCATCTAGTTGACGGGAAATCAGGCGGAATAACGCCAATTTTCGTCGTCGCAACAATTTCCTTGTAAGATATGACCGCTGTTCTTTGCTGTGTTACCGGGGCTGCCAAGGCTGCCTTTGGTAATGTGCCACTACCAACCTTTAGAGGTGTGCCATCACTAGCCATCTCAGCGGTCCTTTTTGCAGGGTGTCCGGAGCCAGGCGGCGTTGAGCCATCTGATCGCACCCTCTTTCTGATACCTGCGAGTTCTTTGACCTCCTTACGGACTTCGCGCATGGGTAGCAAACATAGTCTCCGCGCTGCCTCTATGTCAATTCCTTCGTCCAGGTACATCCTCAGGCGTTTACGAGCAGCCCCACAGAGCTTTATCCTTTCAGTCACTGGTTTCGACTTTTCGCCTGGAACTTCCTCTGTTTCAGCATTTTTGGGCTGAGAACTTAGAAGTTCATCCTCTTCATCCGTTGGGATATTGGTGTTGATAACTATATTTGGACCCGAGAGGTCCTCAGTTATATTTCCAACTTCCATCGGTTCAGCCACGTTAAGACTGGAAACGTCTTCTGTGTGCTGAATCATGTCCAATTTGTCCTTAGCATCATTTGGGCATAAAGCCCCTTTGACTGCTGAGGATAGGTCTGCCCTGACCTTCTCTTGCTTTTTTTCTGTTTCCTGGTTAACTATATCCATCTGAAAAATAAGATCAAAACAGGGATTAGAACAGTACGCTCGGTAGCAGAGCCCTGTATTACCAGCGAGCTAATACAACCAGGGTTCGCCTCGTCCTGGAGGCCACCGTTCAAAAGCACACTAACGTAGAGCTATTCATCCCATGGGCACGGTTGGATAACACCGGGGATTATGGGTTTTTATCGAGTGTCCGCTCTAGATCCGCCATGTTCTGCGAAATCAGGGACACCTCTAGCCGGATGTGGCTCTTCCCCACGCATGGACGGTCTTTGGATTTCATGAGAGGCTGAGGCAACATCAATAGAGTTGCTAAAACGCTTCAAGGTCTCTGTAGCACTCTACTTGTCCCCTAAAATGGATTAAACAATTTAAATACTATATCTCATAGCTTTGTTACTTGATTTTAACAGTGAAATTATATATTAATACTTTTTGGACAAATTTGTAATTTATTTGTGCGGTTTCCTTGTTCGATATTAGTTTTAAAGGTCCCAGGAAAAAAAATTGGATGTAATGCTTTATGGTTTACAGAGGGTTGCGGGTTCGAGTCCCGGCGGGACCAATATTTTTTAATTTTTTTCCATTTTTTTCTTATTCTATTAATTTTTTTTTTTAATATTTATAATTAATTTTTTTAAGTTCAATATTTTTATTAATTTTTAAAAATATGTATATATATGCGAACTTGCTTCTTATGCACCTGCAAAAATAGTACTGAAAACAATATTAAATTGGAGTGCACCTTTTACACGTGTTTAATAAGTACTTTCATTGAAGAGAATAAGGAACAATATCTCGCAGTAACAAAGTGGTGTCCTTATGTTACTTAACTTTCATATCAAAGAATAGCTCAGCGGTAGAGCGCTAGACTAGCAATCGATACCCGATGGCGGCAATAAAAAACTTTTGTATAATAAAAATATATAATTTTTTTTTGAAACAACAAATAAAAATCTAATATGACAATATCATATTGGAATTTGGACTTGAGGTGGAAGAATATTCTAACTAAATATATAATTTTTTTTCCTTAGAAATTATTTTACTTTTAATTGGTGAAAAAGAGCTTTTTTGATGTTGGAGTACTCCTCTCCTATGACAACTCAATGTTAAAATCATTAGTGTTTATGTTAAAAAAGAAGTACATCAGTACCAGAGGATTTTGCAAAGTTAGCTCGGTTTTTTTATTTTATGACCTCTTAAAATATCTGTGTGAGGCAAAAGCCCAAAAATCTTGCATATTTTTAGAGTTAGGAACTCCCTTGCGTTCACGAGCAAGTTAAGTTTCAACTCTTCTTTTCGGTTCTTTTAATTTATTCGGAATTATCAAACACTGACATAATATAATCTTAGAAAAATGATAGAAAAATCCTGAAAAAATAGCAAAGAAAGGTACTCAAAATTAGTTAAAATGGGCCCTGCACAGAAAGCTTTTGAAATAAGTAAATCTTTTTTGCTAAATATTAGTAAGATAAGTACAGCAAAAATGCAACCGTTTTAGTAATATTTGAGCTAAATTTCATTTAATTGAATTGCAAATTTACCTTGCTAATATTGGCTAAAAAAATATTGCTGAATATTAGTAGACAAAAGCAGTAGGTAAAGAAATTGTTATATATTCAAAAATTAATTTATCTTTAAATTTAATTGAGTTAATTACAATTAACGGTCTCTCCTGCTACAATAAACAGGAATATTTGCTGGAAAATAGTAGACTGCTTTATGCAGTGTAGACTTTTATTCGCATTAAGAAAATCAAAAAAAAAACTAAAAATTTAAAATTGTTGGTGATTGTTTAGTCGACTAATATCCAGATAATTTTTTGTGGATTTTAGCAGGGTAAATTGTCATTTTCGATTAACTAAAATATAGCTGAAATTTTGTAAATTTAACAGATTTTTTTTCTGTTTGTATCTTTCTAATATTTAGCAAACAGATTCTGCTGGATTCAGCTGTTTTTTCAGCAAGAATTTTTAAAGACTTTTATATTAGTGTATGAACAACTGAAAAAATTTCTCGAATGAACGAGTGAACTAGAAGAACACACTAGTTCAAAAATAAAATTGATTGAAATGAATTCTGAACTATAATGCCCAATTCTAGTCATTTTTATTCCGATTGTTTGTTTATAAAAAATTTTCTATTTTGTTAGAAAATTTCCGGGTGTCCTCACATTTTTACTCACTGTTTCTAATTTTTTTTTTACGTTAGACTAACACTCAGGCGATGCCCCCTACTTATGCTAGTGCATTGTGTTAGAATTAGGAAAATAGAATAGACTTCGACAATTTTTAACACCAAACTGCTAAGAACAAACAATATGATTTGTGAGGAGAACGTGATTAAAATAGACACATGTTTCAAGAGGCTATCAAATTAAAAACCGAGCTAGATTTCCAAAACACTTTGAGCTTTTATTTTAGCAACAGTGTACTTTCATTTCGCGTTTGAAACATTGATTCTGTCCGCGATGATGATTTTGCAATATCTTCTAAAACAGCAGAATCTACAATATTAAATATAAAGCAGAGTCTACAAATATAAATATACTGCAAGAAGCTTCTTGGGACAAATCCAAATTTATATATGTATTTAATTTACAGTCACTTCCAGAATAAATTTCTTGTGTCTCCTGAAGTGCGCTTTTTGATGGACAGTTAATAATTTTAATTTAAAAAAAATTATGAAAAGCCAACATTATAATTCATAACTTTAGTGTGGAAAAAAATTGTACAATGTCGAATTATGCCAAATTATCACCCTATAGTAATAGCAAAAATAGCAAATGACGAAAACCATTAGTAGTAAAAATAAAAAATAGCCACTTATCAATTAAAAGTTGGGAAAAAAATGACTGTTTCCTATTTGCAGTCACATTTTATAAATTTTTTCTCAGTAAAAGAGAGGATTGCATTCTATTTATTTTCTAACCTCTTTGATTATGCCTAGAATACATAACTATTCAAAATTTTTACAAAAAAACCCTTAAGAAAACAGTTTTTATGGCCACCAAAAAGCTTTAAAAATTTTTAGAAAGCAGTTTTCGCAATTGGATTTAGAGTATATTTTACTTATGAAAACTTAAGAAACTTGGCCATTTGGTATTTGATTTCAACAAAAAATAAATTACTTTTATTACTTTTTTTAAAAAATGTTGTTGCTTTCGACATATTTTGTTACGTTTCAAAATTTGTCAAATCATTTCGGGGTGGCCCGAGCCCCCAAGCCGCCCGCCCCCTAAATACGTGCCTGTGAGTAGACTTTTATATATTATATTGAAAAAAATATCTCCCATTTTTTTATAGAAATCAAAAAAAAATTTATTTTCAAAGACTCTGACACAAACATTTGGGCTAATCTACGGAACCGGGCGATTCCATGTAACTCGGGATTTAAACCATTTTAGTAACAATATATAATATTTTTGATAGTATCAGTATTTTCGAGGCAACGAATTTAATCAGGCGGACATCTGAAATTATAATATTTATACTGCTAACGTGCTCTACTCAATTAAAAACTACCCTAATTTACACTAATTTTGCTTGTAACTTTCAAAAGTTTTTCAACTCTTTTGGGTATAACTTTTTCAGCATAAGAGGAATTCGCCTGAAGCCTTTGGTGGATAATAACTCTGATGTTGATAAATCTCACACTTGTTGAAAAAAATAGGTGCCCTCAACTAGGAACAAATGGTAGTTCTTTAAAATCTGTAACTCTGTTTTTTGAATAAAGAGTAATTTCAGATATTGTTAATTTTTGCGCTTTCAGCCTCAATGTAATTGAACATTTTATGATACTGACATATAACTAGGGTTTATGTCTCAGGAATTTCCGGGACGGGATTCCCGGGAATCCCGCCCTTTTCTCAATCCCGCAATCCCGGGAATTTCATGCGGGATTTCCCGGGATTTTTTGTATTCTTTTATAGAAGTTCTAGCTAGTATATATTGCAATTTCGGAAGCTTTATTTAAATTTAAAGCATTGATTTTTTTGAAATCAATTTAAATAAAAAAATATTTAAAATAAAAAGTACGATTTAAAATTTAATAAACTGAATTAGTACAATATAAAAAAAAATATTATTTAGGCTAAATTGTTTTTGAATGTCAGCTAAATTTGGTTTAGTTACCAATAAAAATACTCGTACTTCGGGAAGTTTCTTTAAAACGATGATCTTTGTTCAAGTAAAGCAATATATAAGTTAATGTTATATTGATATCAAATTGAGATGTCAGTAATTGAATTCGATAAAGTGGTTAATAAATAATTTGATTTGTATTTCCTATTGGGTCTGTGATCTTGTTTAACTTTATTCAGTAAAGCTAAATTAATGATTGTATGATAACGGTTCTTAGGATAATGAATAAGTAGATTATTGTTTCTTCTTTGTTCTGAATGAATAAATGCCTGGATGGATGTTGTAAATGTGGAGCAAAAGGGCAGTTAAAAAATAGATTTCAAAAGCTAAACATCTTCATAGAAGATCCCGCATTGAAATTGATAAGAATAACCACATGTAAATTGTTGTTGCTAATGAACCAATTAATTTATTAATATTTAAAATATGAACTAAAATAAATAAAATATCTAATTTCAAATAAAGTAAAACGTGTATTATTAACTTATACAACAACATTCAACATCATTATTTTAATTCCAAATACATCCAAAAAGCCTGTGCATTAAAATTAAAAAAATTAGTAATATTTTCATATTTTCAGCTGATATAAATAATTTGAGTATTTTTTACTTCAAATAATTTCATTTAAATTTCAATTGCTACTCCTTTATTTTAATTGTATTTTTTTAAAAATTATTTATTTTTCAAATAATGCATGAGATGCTTTTTCAAATATTTTGGATTTTGTATATATTAATTTAAAATGCAACTATGAAAACCCAGCAAAGAAAAATGATCATTAATGACTCAGAAATTAGCTCCAAAAACAAACATTTTTCCACTTTTTCCTATGAGCCATTTAATAATCTTATTTATGAGCGCTCCGAAATTGCTGGCTGGGAATTTATTTTTAAAAATTTCTAATCAAAAAATACCAATTAAAGTTAAGATTATTTAATATTTTATTTTCTTTTTTCATAAAAAAGATCTAAGCCAATTTGCCTAAAAATTTGTGTGAAAAATACTCCCTTTTAAACTTTTATATAATTCTAGACGAATTCTTCTGAAAATCTCCATAGAAACAAAATATCTAGAAATAGAAATTTTACTTATCATACTTAAGAAATGTTTAGGCAAAAAAACGATCTTAGTTCTGACTATAAAACTGGTCCGACACAAGTTTGCACCCATGAACAATTCCAATATGTCCTAAAAGAAGGGATGAAAATAAAATACCCGTGGCTTTCACTTTGCCTATATTATTTCGTTAATAAATGGTTTATAAACGGAAATTAATATTCAGTTATTTCTAAGAGGTTTTTAAAATTAAGACGGCCTTCTATATAAATATATTAGCTCAATATTAATTCGCGATTTAAACTGTTAGACGAATTGATCTAGAAAAAGTGGAAGACATGGATATTTTATATTTAGCCCTGCTTTTAGAATATATTAAGTAGATTTTCTCATAGGTACAACCAAAAAATTTTTTTTTGTAATAGAAATCGAGTTTTTCCAATACAACATATGTCGGATTTATTTATTTTCGAATGAGCGGGAATTCCCGGGATCCCGGGAAATTTAGAAAAAAATCCCGCTGTCCCGGGAAATGAAAAAGTCCGGGAAAAGAAAAACCCTACATATAACTGACAAATAAACAAAATAAACCATGCCAAATTGATTAGTGTGCCTTCAGAAATAAAGATGATATGACAATAATAATCTCTTCATGTCTATGCGTGAAGAATATAAAATTTTATATTTTTTGGAGGACACATCCGCAGTTTGAGAAATAATTAGTTGCAGTCCTGCGTGATCGGTATGTATCAGTAATACTATTATTGTGTATAAGTGCTAAATAGATGGTACTATTATTTTGGTATCCAGAGCCATTTAAGATTCAATTTTGTAGCTTTTCATAGATTTTTGGAGCTAAAAGTAATGTAGAAACGAAACGGATAATCCGATCATTTTATCACTAACACACAACAATATTAATGGCGATATATATCATATAAACCATTAACCATTAATTCTTTTATCTGTGGATGTGCCAGTCAATTAAAAGTGAAGTGAAGTATTTTGCAGCGAAAAGTGATGTAGAATCATAAAAAAATCCGACCTGTTTAGCACTTTCATATAATGATAGTTATGATAACATCTACCGTTCCAGAATGATTGGACTCCATAATCCTTAAAACTGTGGAGGTGCCTTCAAATTGAGTTTAACCTTTTAGCGATTTTTAAAGAAAGATATGCTGTAGGAAATACATAGTTCATCCGATCCATTTAGCACTTTCACATAATAGTAGTAATGAAGATATGTAGCATTCAAGACATATTTGATCACATAATTCTTTAAACCGTGGAGTGCCATTCAATTTTGTGCTGCAATTTTGAGGGAAATTTATATGGGCACTAGGTCCAAACATAGACTGATTTAAACCAAAATCAATAGACTTCATTCTTGGGCCTATATAAGTCGGTGTACCAAATTTCATCAAAATATCTTGATATTTGCGACCTGTAGCATGCGCACAATATTACGTGAAGAGACAGACGCACGGACGGAAAAAAAACAGCATTACTTAAAATCAATAATGGAAATATAGCGCCACTATGCGTTTTTTAATAAACTTACCGCGATGATTGCAAAATTTGTGTCACCTGTTTTCATTAACTCGAGGTAAAAGTGTGTAAAAGCCACTCAAATATAGCAAAAAAAGTTTTTGGTAACTTTGACCTCAATTTTCTCAAAAACCAGATGTGTTGGAAAAATTTGGAGACCAAATTCGTGCTCAGCACGGAAAGGTTACTTGAAAATGTGTGGTCACATGCCCGAAAAATCCAAAAATTTAAAAATACTTATCAGCGAAAATGTGTACGGTTTTTTGTTTATAAATTTTTTAGCGCTCAAAAAAATTGATTCACGATATTTTGTAGATTTTCCCATTTCCAGTTTTATGTGTATCTCAAGGACACTTTTTGTAATTTTGCGTCCATTTATGAAGTTAATTTAATATTTTAAATTTCAAGACGTATGGAAGGTAGGCGTGTCCTTGGCCCAAAAATTTAAATTTTGCTTAACTAAAGGGTTTGCAGAGGACTGCGGGTTCAATCCCCGGTTATGGCAATGCGCAAAAAGTGTTTCATAAAATTAACAATTAAAAATTACTTTGATCAGTTGGCACATTCACAAACCAATGACGAGTCTTTGGATGAGACGAAACTGCGGCAGTCTGGTGATTCCCTTTGTCTGTTAAATTTTTCAATAAAAATATTTTCTTCTTCTTCTTCCTATAAATCAGCTCTAGAAAAAAATTATTTAGTAATTAATTCTAATATTAACTACGATTGTCCTATGCGACGGTTACATACACTTAACTAAAAAAAAGGGGTTTTATGTCAGTGTACCAAATTTAAAAACTCTGTCTCCACTCAGAGCTTTGAAGAATTAATTCTTTTTGAATGATTTCACTTCCAATCGAATTGAATTTTCTCTAGAATTGAATGAATTCCTTTTCTTAAGTAATTCACTGAATTCACATATGACTTTAAACTTAAGAAATTGCTTGATATGGTCACGTACTATGACTTTAAACGGATGAATAAAAACACTATATCACGGGAGATATCTGAAATCGATTGGAATTCCATCTATTATATGCTATCTGTTGATGACCAGGTCAGTTTTTTAGAGCAAAATTTGGCAAACATATTCAACAAATCTGTACCATTGAAGACAATAAGTTATAACAACAAAAGGAAACCTTGGTTTAATGATCAAATAAAAGTAAAAATAATTTATCGGGATATAGTTTTTAAACGTTGTCTGACAAGAAGAGATGTGAATAAGATGATCAAACGTGCGAAATCTGAACATTATTCGAGTTTATTTCAATCTGCTGCGGACACAAATAAAACTTGGAAAACTATTCGAGAAATAGGTGTTGGTAAAGCTAGGTCAACAGTTAACATTGATATTAATGTTGATAGGCTTAATGAATCTTTTGTAAATCTCCCCAATATTACATTAAACGACAGTTTCTATACCCAGAACTTAAGCTCTACTTTACTAGAAAATCATAGTCAATTTAGTTTCCAATGTGTATGCCCGCCTGAAGTACTGTCTGCTTGCTATGCTGTTAAATCGAATGCTGTTGGTTCTGATAATATCCACCCCAGATTTCTGAAGACAATTATGTCTCACATTATACCTCATATTACACACATTTTTAACACCATCATCACAAAAAGTGTTTTCCCCAAAAATTGGAAATGCGCAAAAATACTACCCATTCCGAAACCAAATAAAGAACATCGTCCCATTGCTATTTTGCCCTATTTGTCCAAAGTACTTGAAAGGTTACTGCATCTACAAATAAGGCAATATTTAAAGGATAATAATTTTCTTACGGACAGGCAATCTGGGTTTCGTCCTAAACATAGTTGTGTAACTGCCCTTATTGATGTGTCGGAGGAAATTCGTGAGTATATTGATGATGAGAACATTGCCTTTCTTATACTTTTGGACCATTCAAAAGCATTCGATACTGTGAATCATGAAATACTCTGTATGAAACTGGAGACAATGTTTAATTTTTCTTCTCCTGCAAATCGTCTAATAGCGTCATATTTAACTGATCGCCAACAATATGTGCACGCAAACAATAAAAATTCTAGGGCACTACCGGTGCTTAAAGGCGTTCCACAATGATGTACTTCTTGGTCCTCTACTGTTTACAATTTATGTAAATGATCTTCCCAATCAACTTTCTTTTTGTAAATCACATATGTATGCTGATGATGTGTAATTATATATATGCAGTCAAAAGGATGAACTTAATAATTGCATAGATAAAATAAATGCTGATCACTTGAAAATTTATATATGGGCAACAGCAAATGGTTTATGTCTTAATCCCGCTAAGTCCAAATGCCTTATAATAACCAAAAGATCAATTAAGCCACCTAATGTCATAGATATAACTCTTAACAATCAAAGAATTGAAATAGTGACGAAAACTAAAAATCTTGGTATAATTTTTAATAAAACTCTAACATGGACTGATCATGTAAATGCTGCTGCCGGTAAAACTTATTCTATGTTACGGTCATTGTGGAGTACCCAACATTTAACACCAGTCCATATACGAGCACTACTTGCGAAAACTTACCTTATTCCAACACTATTATACGGATGCGAAGTATTTGCGTGCTGCGATTCTGAAAGCTTAAACAAATAAACCTCAACATATAATGCTATATTGAGATATGTTTATAATTTGAGACGATTTTCCCATATTACACCCTATGAGAAAAAACTATATGGAGTAAGACTCTGTGATCTTTTGAAGATAAGGGCACTTACGCTTATGCATAAGATCGTGAACACACGTGAACCTAAATATCTTTATAATCGATTATCCTTTTCACAATCGGAAAGAAATAATAATATAGTTCCCGTTTTGTATGAGTTTCTGGTCTCTGAATGGCAATTTTATACGGAATCTATTCGTCTTTGGAACTCGCTACCGCCAAACATACAATTTTTAAGCAACGCAGGGCAGTTTAAGAAATAAATTTACGAATTTTACAGTTAACATATAAATTTTGTTTAATTAAGTGTAAACATTTATAAACTTGCTCTGTTTAACTTTGATCAATTTCAATTGTAATAATTTTTAATGTTAAATCTTAATTTTAATGATGTACTTTTTTTTTTTTTTTTTTTTTTTTCTAAAAATTTCAATGTTGTACTTTCTATTTATTTATATATATGTTCTTTTTTTTTATTGTACATATATTCTAATAATTACATATAATAATCCTGTACTTTAACTATAAGACTTTTTGTCTTGTTGTACAGGACATCAAATAAAATAAATTAAATTCAAAATTAAATTAAATTCAAATTCGTTCAACTGAACGCGTTCATCAAATAATAAATTCAAAGAATTAATTCCATTGCAATAGTTCTCTTTAGTAAATCAAATGAATTCATTCAGTGGTGAACGCGTTCAATTTTATAAATCGAACTGAAAAAAAGTGAATTAATTCCTTACTGAATTAATTCCTTACTGAATTAATTCACCACAGCATTCGTTTAATTTCATTTTCGTTCAGTGAATTAAAAAAAAAATACAATTACATTCACTGAATAAAAAAAAATAAAATTACGTTCAGTGAATTAAAAAAAATTAAATTACGTTCAGTGAATTTAAAAAGAAAAAAGACGTTCACTGAATTGAAAAAAAAAATACGTTCACTTAATTGAAAAACAAAAATTACGTTCGCTGAATTCAAAGCCTGTTTGGTGCTTTGCGAATTAATTCATCGAATTTTTAATTCAGAATTGAAAAAATGAATTAAGTAATTAATTCTTCGAAGCTCTGTCTCCACTCCTTCTATTTTTGTCCAATCGTTATATGGGGTCAAACATAGCCACCGGTGGGTCTGTTGCGATTCAAAGAATCTCAAACCTGATGGGGAGTTACGTACGCCTAACTGGTGCCGTATTTCAAGAGGACAAGGTAAAATGGGCGATAAGTGGATTTTCGTCTTTTAATACACAGGGGAATTTATATTATGGCCCCACAACTGATAAGGATATTTAGATCCAGTCTTTTGCTGGGTTATATACACACAGAAAAGAGATTCGTAGTTCCAACCGAATTTTTGCAGTTCCAGGTACAATCACTTTTATTTATTTTTAATACAATTGTAACTACCGAAATTTATTTACAATTTTTGAATTTTTGTTGTGTTAATAGATTACTTTAATGTTTGTGGATTATAAATTCTATAAATAGAAAAACACGTTCCACAAAATTTATTTAAAAATTAAATTTTTTTTTGTCGCTAACTTGGATCGAACCCCCGACCCTCCGCTTGTTAGCACATTGCTTTCCCTCTAAGGTAAGCTCTATTTAAATTTTTTCAGTCAAATTTCGAATTTGAATTTCTTCAGGTTTGAATATTTTGGCTATAAATAAAATTATATCAACAACAAAAAAACTTTTGTGTCTTTTAATTTGAATAAAAAAAAATTAAAAAAAAATTTATATTCATATATTTAGTTAGAATATTCTTCTACCTCAAGTCCAAATTCTAATATGATATTGTCATATTAGATTTTTATTTGTTGTTTCAAAAAGGGTTGATCATTTTCATGATAGACAATACAATTGTTTCGTAGACATCACTCTACTCTTCAGTTGTCCGCTAAGAAAATGATAACTTTCCTACTCAAACCGAGACATTACATAAGGTACAAAAAACCAACGGGATGAGAATTTTGTACTTTCGTATATGAACTGTCTGATTTGGTAAAACCAGTTATAAATCAACTCCGTTTTGAAAGCAACAATTACATAAAGGTACCCTTTGGGTACTATTTATATGTATGTCTGTTGTCAATACATTTTGTAAAAACAACTAATTTTAAACTCAAAACAAAATAAATATTTGTATGAGATTTTAGCCGTGGTGTGCTTATTTCCAACAATTATTTTAATTTTTGCATTAAAAAATACAAAAATTGTTTTTTCGGACTTTCTATATTTTCATATATTTAGTTAGAATATTCTTCTACCTCAAGTCCAAATTCTAATATGATATTGTCATATTAGATTTTTATTTGTTGTTTCAAAAATTTTAATTTATATCGCGAACTGGGATTGAACCGGCGACCTTCCGTTTGTCAGCCCATTGCTTTTCCTCTAGGCTAAACTCGACATAAATTTTTTTTGTCAAATTTCAAATTTGAATTTCTTCAGGTTGAAAATTTGAATATTTTGGTTTTGAATAAAATTATATTCACAACAGAAAATCAATTGTGTCTTTTAATTTGAATCAATAAAAAAAAATAGTAATGCCTTGGTTGAGGTTTGAACTCTCTAAGGCTATAAGGCTCAGGCTGTGTCTCTACCTCCTGCGCCACAGATACTTACGTTTAGTTGTTGTCTAACTTAGAATTTAAACACGCATATGTATGAAACGAAAAAATATGATAGATTCCAAAATTTTATTATGATAAATAAAATTTCTGTTCCTTGTCTCAATATATTATTACAATTACCAAAATAATGGAAATTAATGGTTAAAGCTACTAAAGTTAAAAAAAAATTTAAATTGATTGGAAAAACTAATACTTTGAATATACCCAGTGTAGAAACGGTAATGACATATCATTATTTTTTGGACTACCAGTAATGACACCCACTTACCTTCTGTATTATTTTAAAACATATAATAATGAGTTACTGATAATTACTTATTTTTATCATTATTTCAAATAGAAAATTATTTTTTAGATTTTTTTGAAAATTTTTTTAAATCTATTTTTAGACTCAATATTTTTTAAACACTGGTAAGGATATATGTAACCACATATTTTTTGATTTTTTGTATGTTGGCGAGTAAGCTTACTTGTGTGCAGCAGGTCAACTGTGTTTTTATCTATTAAATATTACACGTCGATATTGCTCAGATGGTAGAGCTGTTGACTGGCAATCTGTAGACCCTGGTTCGATTCCCGCACCAGCAAATTTTATTAAAAAAAAAAATACAATAAAAAATATTTTTTTTTATATAATTTATTTTTTAGAAAATCTATTTTTAGACTCATTATTTTTGTCAGTACTGGTAAGCACATAGGTAACGATATATTTTTTGATTTGTCGTATGCTGGTGTGTAACGACAACTCATTATTTTTCGCGACATCGCCATATAAAGGTAATAAGAAATGTAATAACAAAAGTAACTAGTTACCATTACCAAGTATGTAGTTACATAACCACATATCTGGTAATGATTTTCTACACTGGGGAGTGATCGATTTTATTGAAACACAACTGATACCAAATTGTTGCTGCCGATATTTTATTCAAATGACTAAATCTTCCATAAATTGGTGGTTGTTGGTATTGAAGGTAATGTGGAAGTTAGTAATTTTTCAATATTGGTTAGAAAAGCCAATATTTTGGATAATGTGACAGTGTTTTGGTTCATCATATATATTTTCTGTTCACAAATAAATATAGCTTTCCTGATGATGAATTTTAAATAACTGCAATTAAAATTATTGAATGATGAAAATATTTCGTTGGTTCCGATAGAATTCCAACCAATTTATTTTCTGTGTGTACCAACAACTTAGAGGGAGGTTAAAAGTCTTTATTCCAAAGGCAGGGGGAAAATCTGAACAGTAGCCTAAATCGTATAGACAAATAAAATTTAGCTTGTTTCTCTTTAAGACAATGGAGAAACTCTTGGACCATTATCTAAGGGACACTTACCACAGGCTAGACCGATATACGAGCTTCAGTTCGTATATCAACGGGGTAAGTCTACCGAAAGTGCTGTCCATAACGTTGTTACGTTGATATAGAAGGCACTGGAGGCAAGGAACATTGCCCTCTGTGCTTTTATTTATATAGATGGATTAAAAACACTTGTTTATGGTTTTAGCTCTATAGAGCGACTGGTCTTTATTTTAATTAAGAAACTTAAACTACCTTAACATAATGAATAAAGTATTGTGGAATATGCCCATTCAGCATAATCCCACGATACAAGTAAGTAAAAGGTAGGTTGTGTAGACAACCAAAAAAAGTAAGGCTTTTAGCCAATCAGAACAAAGGTGTCAGTTGCCATACAGAAGGTATGACAACGTTGGTTTGTCAAATACACTACACCTCCCTTTTTCAGAAAAAGAATGATCAAGTGTATATGATTAATATTTATTAATCATTCTTTTGTATATTAAATTTTAAAAAATTATCATCTAATTTAAGTATTACTGTTAAAAAAAACTTTTTTTTTTTATTTTTAGTTTTAAGAATTTAATTTAATTGTTAATTTTAATAATCATTAAAGTTGAAGTTCTTATTATTATTATTAACTGAAAATTTGCTTTTTTTAACTTTTAATTTTCAATTTTATTATTATTATATTAATTCTAAATTTTCTCTTATCTAGTTGTATTTATAATTATTCATGTAAAACGGATTTATATATACAGTTTCGGTGTCGATCATGATTGAAATTGTCTAAGACGATTTTTGTGGACTCTCATTGTCCTCTTATCGTCGAGTGCTAATAGACAATTGCCATGGTCATCAATTTCCCTTACTTCAAAAGGACCCTTAAATAGTGGTTCCAATTTATGACCAGCATTGTTCTCTAATAGAACCAGATCTCCTATTTTAATGCTCATTGGTTTAGTCGTTCTATCATATTGGCCTTTGTTAGTCAATTTTGCCCTGTTAAGCATTACTGAAGCTCTTCTTTGTGCCGTTTGGAGCCTATACTTCACTTCTTTCTCATATGAGTTTATGTTGTAAAGCGGATTAACTGTATCCGACTTTAAAGACCATAAATCAAAACAAAACCTTTGGCGACTGTTTGAGCAGATTTGTTAGGAATTGGGAAAGTAACTAAGCATAAAAGGACCAATTGTATCTATGATGATTGCATCAAACGCGCGTATTGGTGTTTCCGTTTTAACCATTGGTTCCCTAGTTTTCGGCAATGATTTGTTCGTTTGGCACCTCGCACAGGATCTCACATAACGAGTGATATCCCTCGTCATGTTCTTCCAGTGGTATTTCAATCTAATCTTCCTGAGCATTCTGGTAATGCCAGGGTGACCTCCAAACAATGGATTGTTATGGTACAATTCCATAATCCTCAGTTTCTCGGAATCCGTTACGACTTTAGTAAGTGGTGGTACGAGTACTATGTTTAACTTTCGAAGTTTTCCATTACCGACTTTTTTGAAGTGGTCTAATTTTACGCTCGCGAACAACGCATCGTCCAAGAACATGCGAAGAGTCGTGATTTTAAGATTACCAGCTACTTTTTCAAGCTTTGGAAAAAAATGATCCAAATTCATCATTACATTAGTAACAAAATCTCGTGACTCAAATTGAAAAAGCTTGGTTTTTCTCTTTTGGATAAACAGCTTATCTTTAGCAAAATGCAATCTTGCATTTTTATTGTATTCATGGGCATTTATTGCCTTATGTACCCGGACATTTTCCGATTTCATGTTTGGTTCATGGTTGGTCACTTTATCCGAATTTCAGTTTGCCTGAAGTCTTGTAGTTACCTTCAGTATTTTATCAAGTTTCGAATTTTTAATGTCCTCGAATTCTATTCGAGACAGTGCGTCTGCTACGCAATTTTCCTTCCCCCTGATATATTCCACTGTAAAATCGTATTCCTCCAGATCCAATCTCTTCCGCGTAAGTTTCGACCACGTATTTTTCATGGAGAATAAATATGTTAAGGGACGGTGATCACTGCGGATCAAAAATTTTCGGCCATAAATATATGGTCTGAAGTATTGAATTACCCAATGGATAGCCGCTAATTCCTGTTCTATTGTAGACTTATTGCTTTCGCCCTTCGTGAAGGACCGCGATGCATAAGCCACAGGTAGCTGTTGACCAGAGTATCTCTGACTTAAGACTGCACCACAAACAAATTTGCTTGCATCCGTCGTTATGAAGAATTCTTTCTCGAAGTCAGGATACTGTAAAATAGTCGGATCCAATAATTGGTCTTTGAGATAGTGGAATGCTTTCTCGCATTCACTATTCCAATCGAATGTTACATTCTTCCTACATAACTTTGTTATGTGCCTCGATTGTTCGGCAAAATTAGGAATAAATCTCCGATAATAGTTGCAGAAGGCTACGAAGCGTTTAGCTTCATCACCATTCCTCGGTTTCGGGTAATTTAAAATTACTGAAAATTTACCGTCATCAGGCAATATTCCTTTGTCAGTACATTTGTGTCCCAAAAATATGACTTCAGTACAGAAAAAAGAACATTTGCCCGGATGTAATTTCAAGTTATATTTTCGACACGTATCGAAAACGTTTCTCAAATTCCGCAACATGTGTTGCTTGGAGCAACCAATTACTACTAGGTCATCCATATAAAGAAATGCTTGGTCCGGGGATATCCCCGAAGAAGCTAGCGACATCATTCGCTGAAATGAGTTCGGAGCAATTCTGATACCGTAGGGTAATCGTTTGAAACGAAATGAACCCTTATCCGTTGCGAAAGATGTTACGTCCCTAGAGTCTTCTTCCAATTCAATCTGATGACAACCGGACATTAAATCAAGGCAAGAAAAAAATTTCGCCCTGCCCAATTGGTCTATAATATCGTCTATTCTAGGGAGAGGAAATTTTTCTGCTACGAGTTCTTTATTAATCCCTCTATAGTCAACGACAAATCTCCATCTCTTCTGATTCGTACCAGGTAGAGATTTTTTGGTACTAATAAGATTGGGCTGTTGTGTTCCGAAATGGAGGGTTCTACAATGTCATCCTCTATTAGCTTATTAACCTGTTTATCAACCTCTGCTTTATGAGAGTGTGGTATCCTATATGACTTATGGCGTTTTCTTTTCTGAAAAAATGTTGCCTTTTATCTGCCCTTTTTTTACAAAATGCCTTTTTGTGTATAGTAATAAAAAGTAAACATAGACAAATTTGGTATCAAATTAAAGGTATTTCAGATATCAATCTAACCGTGTATAAAATATGTCTAATTATTCCCTAATTTTCGTGCAATTTAACAAAATGTCACATTTTTCTATATTTTGGTGTTTTGTTAAATAAGTTGAATATTGTTGGACATTTTTAAAGCATAGTTAAATAGGTCTTTAAAATACCTTTAATTTTATACCTAATATGCCTATATTTACTTATTATTTCTATGCACAAAAATACATTTTTTAAAAAAAGGGCAGAAAAAAGGCAACACTTTTTTCAGAAAAGAAAACGGCATTAATGTATTCGGGATCATTATCCCTCAATCTGAGCTTCTGTTTGTAGAAGTTATTTGTCGTCATTTCTTCAGATTCTAATCCAAAAATATCAACATACTCTGAGCATAAGGTCCTCAGATTGTTCTTCGCAAATTCTGGAAAATTCCTGGATAATCTATTCAATTTTTCCTGATTGCCACGGGGGTCTCCGGTTGGGTTGACAATTTTATAGTCGTTAAGACTTTCAGTTTGAAGTTTAGTATTCAAAATAACAAAATTTTTATTTGTTGTATTGACAATTCTGACCAGTAGTCTTGATCTTGAGACTATGGTGCCCGCAATGAATATTCCATTCTGAATCATCTGACTTGGAATTATTTCATTTTCCTCGCCAGTTTGAATGTTAACGTGACGAATTATCTCTGATCTCGCAGGTAATGAAATCGAGTTAATCTGTGGGGCACTGCGCATCGCTATTGCGATGTGCTGTGAAAGATCATTGGATCTCAGGACCAACCAATCTTGGTCGTCCTGGTAATCCAGAAGGCATTTATATTTACGCAAAAAATCCATACCAATGATTCCGTCAGAGAGAATCTGAAAATCATCCTCGTCCACGTGAAATGTATGTGGTATTACGAGTTCCTCAAATTTCAGATCAGCATAAATTTTACCAAGGGTAGTCGTCAATCCTTGGCCAACACCGCTTAATTGGGTTGTTGTAGTATCATCTATTTGTCCGTTAAGGACTTGTCCGACCTTTAATATAGAAATATCCGCACCCGTGTCGACCAATAGTGTTGATTTTCCATCATTTAAAGATGTTCTACAGGGAAGATAGCTATAGAGATTCAAATTTATATTGTAGACAGTGTGTTCTAATTCAGGGGTACTAGCTCGTTTCCCCAAACATTTTCGGTAATGTGGCGTACATTGTGGCAGTTTCCGTTATTATTCGGACGGTTCGGGCCACGGTTACCATTGTAGCTACTATTATTATTATTATTATTATTATTATTATTATTATTATAATAATTACTATTATTATTGTAATTATTATTATTACCGCCGCGGCTATTTCCACGATAATTATTATTTCGTCCACCGGCATTACCGCCATTGGACCGACGTCGCTGATTATTTCGATTACGGTTATGTGATTTAGCCGTAGTGAAAAGAACGGAGTTTTGCTGCCCGTAAGCTTCCGTGCAGCTATTGATGAATTTCGCCATCACTTCGTTCATATTCGAAAAAGTTCCTGATTCCATGACCAGTTTAACTCTTTCGTTTGTCGCATTTCTGGTTATAGCCTTTACTGCCGCATGGGTTGAATACCTCTGCGCCAGTTGTTGCGAGATGCCATCCGTAATATAGGCACACTCCAACGATTTAGTCAAGGAGTCTATCTCCGCCACGTAAGTATTGGCGTTTTTACCACCTTGACGGACATTCATAAGTTTGGCCGATATGACCTCAATTGACTCACTCTTGACAGTTTCCTTCAATGTCGCTATAACCGCACTAATGGTGGTCTCATTTGAAATTAAATTACGGGCTGTGCCCCTTAATTTTGTTTTAATCAGGTTCACTGCCACAATTTCATGGACATCCTTTACGGAGTCCAAAAGGGTCAGTGCATCCAGAAAACTTTGTAGGTGTTCTGGTTTTCCATCGAAATCTGGTAAAAGTTTCGATGCCAGGCCAAGAAATTCAGTAATAGATTGAGGCATATTGATATTAGTACCAACTCTCTCAACGGATACAATGGAAGCTTTAAGTTCCACGTTGTAAACGACCTTCTCGTGAAGAGTGACAGGTAGTTTGGCCTCAATGCCTCTGCGTGACAAGACGTTGACAAGGTTATCACGTAGGTCTGTGAAAAAATTGTCCGCGGCTGATTTGTGTGCAGCCGTTAGGCGGGAGTAATTTAGGTTTAAAATTACTCGTATTTTCTCGAGGTCATTGAATAATATTCTAATATGTTTTTCTACCGTTTCGTCCTTATCGGTATTTAAACACTTATATGATTTATCAAATTCTTCTTTAATAAGTCTTACTTCACTCACAATATCAAGCCAGTCCATATATGGGAGTACTGGTCACTGCGAAGAATTCTACACAAATAATATGGAAAATCATGAGACAAATCAGAAAACTAGACCTTGTCGAGTCCGTTTGCCAAAGAAGCGTCTCTTAAATAATTCTTGCGCAAAGAACTCTTGTGAAGCTGGTATAAGGTCGTTAAAAATTGTAACCGTTAAAAATTGTAACGCCAAAATCACTATTATTATAATGAAATATATTGCGGGGAATTGTACATCCACCTGTATTTCATTAATAACATTAGCGTATGGGTTATCAATTTTAGAATCGTGATTACCCATTAAAAAAACTCTTTAAAAAAAATGATATGTCAGAAATGTTTAATTTTTAATTTTATTGTTTTATAAAACAATATTTTTTTAATTTAATTTTAATTTGAATATACCTTTTATGTACTGGTAATTTATTCTCTAATGTCTGGAAGAGTGTCATCTCCTTCTTTTAAAGTTCTGATGGAAATGCTGCCAGAATTTGTTGAGTTGGTGGATGAAATGGAGTAGCCTACATTTTCTTTTCCTGGTGGATGCAGCTTTTTTGGCTAGTTGGTGACTGGTATCTTGGCCACACCAGCATCTTCCTTCTGGTAACTCGGCGTGTTACCCATGATTTGTTTAAGGCAAAAGTTTAATTTAGCCAAAAATACCACCAATTTTTTTTTTTGTTTAGCACTTCAATGTTATCAGAATAAATTTTAAGATTATTTTTTTTTTATGTTTTTGGGGTTTTACTTTTTTTTACAAGAGTTTAACAATTTTGTATATTTGCAAAAAAATTGCATTGTTAAATTTTAATTAAACGGTTTTTTTTTATTAGCAGTTTATGATTTTTTGTGTTATGAAAAACTCTCAAGATTTTAAAGATTGTTAAATTTTAATTAAACGGTTTTTTTTTATTAGCAGTTTATGATTTTTTGTGTTATGAAAAACTCTCAAGATTTTAAAGATCTCTAGTTTGATTTTAAATATTTTTTTCGGATTTTTATTGTTATGTTTTGTTTTGCTTGAAGCAGTTTTGTAGTGTTGTGTTAATTTAATTACTAATTTATGTTGTTATTGTGTATTTTTTATACACTATCCTTCTAGCCCGATGAGGCAATGGCTGTTGACAATTTATATTCTTCTTTCTACTTAAAACAATTTATCTTATCCCGAGTCTGGCAGGATCGCCATGTTGGATTAAAAACACTTGTTTATGGTTTTAGCTCTATTGAGCGAATGGTCTTTATTTTAATTAAGAAACTTAAACTACACTCTAATAAATTTTCATGTATTTTTACCCCATTAATAGTAGGTATTTTTTCTCCTACTACAATTAGGTTAAAAATACATTTTGTTAGTAAATTCGAATATTTACGCACATTGTATGTAAAAGCGTTAGACACAATGTGTGTAAAAATATATATTAAAGTGCTTAAAATATGTTTAGCAACATGCTGCTTTCATGTAAATTTACATATTATGTGCCTAAAAATACATACATTAACGAGTACATTAACTGCCTTAAAAAATCCTAAACCTACCACAAATTATACGCAGATAATTATTTTTAAAAATATTTTATTTTTAAATTCCTTTACTATTCAGTATAATATATACAAGATGCTTAATCAACAAATAGTGTATGTTACTCAAATAACACGGTGTTATAAAATATCTTAATAAATTTATTTTTTAAAGTTAATAACACAATCTCGCAATGTTGTGGTTACAGCAAAAGGGTGAGTATTACAGATGTTTTGATGCTGAAAACGAAACAGGTCTCAGAAATTGCCTTAAACACCAATTTCAAAAGTAAATTTAGGGTACTATACCAAATAAATGGCAGTTTTGGCCAACATTGAGTTCTTAACTTGGAAGAACGGATATTTCTCAGTATTAATATCGGTTCTTCCATAACTAAATCATAAATTTGTTAAAAATTTTAATTTCTTGACATTGTACTCTAAATTTGAGTGCACAAAATACTACTGAAACCACGTTTGTTTTCATCAACTAAATCTATTACAGCCACCAATATTTCGAGATCCTTCGTAAAAAAAACTGTACCCAATATCTAAAAATTCAATAAGCGTTTAGGTTTAAAATACCAAAAGTCATGGTCAAAACGGTAAAATTTTTTCCAGTAATGATGTTTAATCAAAGACCGTGGACGTGAACCAACCAACTTAACTTAACATGAACTTTCTTAAAGAAAGGCATTCTTTTCTTCTGAAACTAGTTTTTGGACCATTCAAAATCAAATATAACCCGTACCATTTTACTTTGTGGAACATATCTCATTTGGAAATATTGAAGTGTTTTGCCTGCAAAGAAAGAATTTTTAAAGCTAACTTAAAACTTTAATTACAATGAATTTCATCTTCTAACAATGACCTTTTAATGAATGTCACGATGTTTTGCGTTTTATTTTTCATACTTGGAGTACATCTGCCAAGAGCTATCTTCATAATGTTCTGCCCGGATTGAGCGAAATAAGATCTTTGAAAATTATCCCTGAAAATTTGAACATATTGCGATTAATTTATTTAAGATTCTCTTATAAAAACTTTTATTTTGACATACACAAACCTTTTTTTACTATTTTTGCATATTTTTATGAATTCTTTTAAGGCACGCAAATAATTTTCCATAAAAACAATATTGTTTTATTTTTTTATTTCCAAATAAAATTTTTCTGACAACTATTACTTAAACACAATAACTGTTAATTTTACATAGATGTGCGTAAAATTTGTATACACTAATAATTTACTATAATTAAAATGTAATTATACAGTAAAAATGTCTAATAAATTACAAACATGTTTATCAAACCACAATTACTATATTTTGTGCGTAATTTTGTAGAAAAGTGTATGTAAATATTTTTATTTCACACTTTGTGTTTATAATTACGCATTTTATGTAATTTCACATGAAAATTTACATACTTTAAAGGAGCAATTTTACTTGTATTTTTTAGAGTGTACCTTAACATAATTAATAAAGTATTGTGGAATATGCCCATTCAGCATTATCCCACGATACAAGTAAGTAAAAGGTAGGTTGTGTAGACAACCAAAAAAAGTACAGAACAAAGGTGTCAGTTGTCATACACTCTAATAAATTTTCATGTATTTTTACCCCATTAATAGTAGGTATTTTTTCTCCTACTATAATTAGGTTAAAAATACATTTTGTTAGTAAATTCGAATATTTACGCACATTGTATGTAAAAGCGTTAGACACAATGTGTGTAAAAATATATATTAAAGTGCTTAAAATATGTTTAGCAACATGCTGCTTTCATGTAAATTTACATATTATGTGCCTAAAAATACATACATTAACGAGTACATTAACTGCCTTAAAAAATCCTAAACCTACCACAAATTATACGCAGATAATTATTTTTAAAAATATTTTATTTTTAAATTCCTTTACTATTCAGTATAATATAAAATATACAAGATGCTTAATCAACAAATAGTGTATGTTACTCAAATAACACGGTGTTATAAAATATCTTAATAAATTTATTTTTTAAAGTTAATAACACAATCTCGCAATGTTGTGGTTACAGCAAAAGGGTGAGTATTACAGATGTTTTGATGCTGAAAACGAAACAGGTCTCAGAAATTGCCTTAAACACCAATTTCAAAAGTAAATTTAGGGTACTATACCAAATAAATGGCAGTTTTGGCCAACATTGGGTTCTTAACTTGGAAGAACGGATATTTCTCAGTATTAATATCGGTTCTTCCATAACTAAATCATAAATTTGTTAAAAATTTTAATTTCTTGACATTGTACTCTAAATTTGAGTGCACAAAATACTACTGAAACCACGTTTGTTTTCATCAACTAAATCTATTACAGCCACCAATATTTCGAGATCCTTCGTAAAAAAAACTGTACCCAATATCTAAAAATTCAATAAGCGTTTAGGTTTAAAATACCAAAAGTCATGGTCAAAACGGTAAAATTTTTTCCAGTAATGATGTTTAATCAAAGACCATGGACGTGAACCAACCAACTTAACTTAACATGAACTTTCTTAAAGAAAGGCATTCTTTTCTTCTGAAACTAGTTTTTGGACCATTCAAAATCAAATATAACCCGTACCATTTTACTTTGTGGAACATATCTCATTTGGAAATATTGAAGTGTTTTGCCTGCAAAGAAAGAATTTTTAAAGCTAACTTAAAACTTTAATTACAATGAATTTCATCTTCTAACAATGACCTTTTAATGAATGTCACGATGTTTTGCGTTTTATTTTTCATACTTGGAGTACATCTGCCAAGAGCTATCTTCATAATGTTCTGCCCGGATTGAGCGAAATAAGATCTTTGAAAATTATCCCTGAAAATTTGAACATATTGCGATTAATTTATTTAAGATTCTCTTATAAAAACTTTTATTTTGACATACACAAACCTTTTTTTACTATTTTTGCATATTTTTATGAATTCTTTTAAGGCACGCAAATAATTTTCCATAAAAACAATATTGTTTTATTTTTTTATTTCCAAATAAAATTTTTCTGACAACTATTACTTAAACACAATAACTGTTAATTTTACATAGATGTGCGTAAAATTTGTATACACTAATAATTTACTATAATTAAAATGTAATTATACAGTAAAAATGTCTAATAAATTACAAACATGTTTATCAAACCACAATTACTATATTTTGTGCGTAATTTTGTAGAAAAGTGTATGTAAATATTTTTATTTCACACTTTGTGTTTATAATTACGCATTTTATGTAATTTCACATGAAAATTTACATACTTTAAAGGAGCAATTTTACTTGTATTTTTTAGAGTGTACAGAAGGTATGACAACTTTGGTTTGTCAAATACACTACACATCTCTCCAATGATTATAAATTGGACTTTGGAGATGGGGTCTACTAGTAAGACTGTTAATGCGACCAGAGGATGTCCTCAGGACGGTGTACTATCGCCATTACTATGGACACTAGTCATTGATAAGTTTCTTGATGGTCTGCACGAACTGGGGTTCAGGTTTTATGGCTACGCCGATGATCTAGTCATCTCCGTTGTCCGCTGGGATAACAGGACAATCTCTGATCGTATTCAGCTGGCTCTGAACTTTACTCACTCATGGTGTCGGGAAAAAGGGTTGACTATCAACCTGGCGAAGACGATCCTGATACCGTTCACGAGGAGATGGAGGGTTAAGCTGTCCGGGCCTGTTGTTGGAGGTAAAACGATAGGCTTTTCACAATGTGAAATACATAGGGGTGATCTAGATAAATCCCGTACATGGAATAATCATCTAGACTCCGGCCACCAGGACATATTATGTCTGTCAGAGCCTCTTTGGGAAAAGATGGGGTCTAAGATCACACTTGGTCTACTCGTCATTAAATACCATTGTAAAGCCTATGATCACTTATGCTGCCTTACTATGGTGGCCAGAGGTGGTGCAATCAACGGCAGGGGATACAACAAGGATTCTTTATCGGGTTGTGTGTACTGGCATTACGGGGAACGAAAGAAAGTTTCCGACGGATGCTACTATTGGGGCCATGTTGGTTATTCCACCATTGCATATTCCCGACATGGAGGCTGCCAGCATGGGATCCCTTCATCTCCGGGAGTTCGGGGATATGAAGAGCGGGGACCCAAGGAGTCACATGAGGATCCCGAATAAAATGATCCCGGAGCAGATTTTCGTCAAAATTTTTGACATTATGTCATTTGGCAGGGATATGTCGACCAGCCGATCGTGGGAGCCCGAGGAGGCGGCTCAGATATGGTTCACTGATGGCTCAAAATAGACTAATAATGACACGAAAATAGGTGTCTTAAGACCCGGATTCCAAAATGCTCCATTAATGGGCAAATACCCCTCCATCTTTCAAGCGCAGATTTTCGCCATTTGTGTATGTGTGAGAAATGCCTGCGGACGGTTAAGGTGAGATCCCGCATCTACATTCTTGCTGATAGCCAGGCTGTTCTAAAGGCTCTAGGGGCCTGCGGGGTGTTATCTGGGCTGGCCATGGAGTGCAACAACTCCTTTACACTGGGGTGGATTCCTGGTCATGAGGAGCACCAGGGTAACAAAATGGCTGCTTGTCTAGCCAATTGTGGAGCCCGGAACCATTCTGTGGAATACCCGGGGGATTCGTTAGGCAGAAAATCAGGTTGCGGAGAGAGCCTGAGCTTGCTAGACTTTGGGAAACTTCTAATGGCCAGAGACAGGCCAAGAGATTTATTTTTCTATCCGGCGGAGTATCAAGGCGACTATTGTTAATTGATGGGGTGACCTAAGGACCCTTACGGGATGCTTAACTGGACCCTCTGTACTCAGGTACCAGCTTCACAAGCAGGGTCGGTCGGAGACTGATGTTTGCAGGTTTTGTGGGCTGGAAAGTGAGACATCAGAGCATATTCTCTGCGAATGTCCGAGGCTGTGCGACAGGAGACTCAGGTTTCTGAGTGACCGTTTCTTGTCATCTTTTAAATTTGGTACAATTCTCCTAATAGGATTATTGACTTTATTGGTAGCCTGAATTTCCAGAGAACTCTAGGCAGCACAAAAGATCTACATATATTGGTTGCTGTGCGTAGTGCCTTCTTATCTAAACAAATCTATAGATATCTCTATATATAAAATAATAACGTTACTGACTAACTGACTCAACATGGAGCTATGAAGTTGAAATTTGGTATGTAGGTTCCTCGACGGGTGTAGACGTCCGTTGAGACTTTTTCCAGAAATGTACCTTTTTCCAAAAAAAAGTACCTTTTTCCAAAAAAAGTGGCTTTTTCCAAAAAAGTACCTTTTTCCAAAAAAGTTCTTTTTTCAAAAAAAAAATTACCGTGTTCCAAAAAAGGTACCGTTTTCCAAAAAAATGTACATTTTTCAGAAAAAAGTACCATTTTCAAAAAAGTACATTTTTCCAAAAAAAAGTACCTTTTTCCACAAAAAGTAACTTCCACAAAAAGTACCTTTTTCCACAAAAAGTACCTTTTTCCACAAAAAGTACCTTTTTCCACAAAAAGTACCTTTTTCCAAAAAAAATACCTTTTTCCACAAGAAGTACCTTTTTCCAAAACCAGTACCTTTTTCCAAAAAAAGTACCTTTTTCCAAAAAAAGTACCTTTTTCCAAAAAAAGTACCTTTTCCAAAAAAAGTACCTTTTCCCGAAAAAAGTACCTTTTTCCAAAAAAAGTACCTTTTTCCACAAGAAGTATCTTTTTCCAAAAAAAGTACCTTTTTCCAAAAAAGTACCTTTTTCCAAAAAAAGTACCGTATCGAAAAAAAGTACCTTATTCCAAAAAAAAATACATTTTTCCAAAAAAATACCGTTTTCAAAAAAAGGACCTTTTCCCAAAAAAAGGACCTTTTTCCAAAAAAGGACCTTTTTCCAAAAAAACACATTTTTCCTAAAAATAACTTTTTCAAAAAAAGTACCTTCTTCCAATAAAGTACAAATAAAGTATCTTTTTCCAAAAAATTTCACTTTTTCCAAAAAATTCCATTTAAAAAAATATAATTTCACAAAAAATACTTTTTTTCCTCCCCCCACGGATATCTCCACTAAAACAAGGTTTCTTGATATTCGGCATAGACGTCCGCTAAGACGGGATTTTTGGAAATTCCTACCGGAACGGTCAAAAAGTCTCCCCATAGACGGTCTCACAAATTGGAAAAGTGTCCCCCTTAACTGCCTGCCCAAAGTTGAAATTTGGTATAAAGGTTCCTCCACTGTAGTAGACATCGACTAAGTTTGTATTTTTGGAATTCCCTACAGGATATCCCAAAAGGGGGATGTTTCCCCCTTGACGGCCTGCCCAAACTGCTGAAACTATGTAGCCGAAATTCGGTATGTGAGTTCCTCCTTCTGTGTAGGCGTCCGCTTAGACAGAATTTTTGAAATTCCTATAATAAATAAATAAAGATTTCTTTTTTAATTTTCAATAACAATGTGGTGAAAATGGAGATAAAATTTTCCCATTAAATTGTCTAAGTTGGCAGTTTTGGAAACTTTTACGAGGAGGGCCACAAAAGGTAAAATAAGAGTCTTTCCCAAAAACCTAATTCACTAAATAGATGCGTTTTAAATCTTGAATTAAAGCGTCGTAAAAATGCGGCTGAAATCGGACCATTTGAGCTACAAATTTTAAATTTGTGATGTATGATTCTCCGGCGGAAAAGTAGGAAATTAAAAAAAAATGTTTAACAAATTTATTAAAAGAGGAAAAATTTTTAAAAAATATAATTGAATTTTTTCTAAACATATTTCGGTATTTTATATTGCTAGTAATGAAGGGAAGCTGTTATTTTCTATTAGAAATCCCATTATTATGAAGCACTCAATGTCTTTAGTTTAATACTTAGAGTAAATAATGTGCTTTCTTTTAAGACTGACAAAAATTGATAAATTTTTAACAAAATATTTTATGAATGTTATTTTAGTTTGACTCAAGATCATAAATTAATATCACTTTTCTGTTTAAATTATTTTTCAAATCAAAGAAAGATGATACAATTTTTACAAGTAAATTACAAAGAATAAAAATTATTGAAAAAATTCGATAAGACCATCAAGGCAGAATGCGCATTTTCGGCTTTCGCTACAAAGCCATCATCAGTGCCTTTCGCCTTTGAGTGGGTTAATATTTTGATAGTCGTCTACTTATTTGACTGTTGAAAGCAAATCGAGTTTGTTATCAACAACTCAACTTAGACTAACATCAACGAAATTTAACAATGCTATTTTTATCCTTTTGTTATTATTACTCTTTTTTGCTTTGAACCTTAATTCTTAAGATATCTCAGCTGATTCTATTCAACTCTGTGTATGATAAACACAGATGTTTGAATTACAACGAACCGTTAAATTTAAATGTATGTTATTAAATTATATTTTTTGCACCGTGTCAATGTGTTTAAGATGAATGGGGGAAATGTTTTTAGTTGATCTGTTATTTAAGTAAATGAATGTTATTTTAGTTTGACTCAAGATCATAAATTAATATCACTTTTCTGTTTAAATTATTTTTCAAATCAAAGAAAGATGATACAATTTTTACAAGTAAATTACAAAGAATAAAAATTATTGAAAAAATTCGATAAGACCAGCAAGGCAGAATGCCTTGCTGGTCTTATGTCGGTTGTAAATGTCGGTTGTAAGAATAAAAGTTTTGTACCAAACAGGTAACACTCAATTCATACAGAAAAGTTAATCCAGTAAAAGTCGGATTAACTGCTCAATCGAATACGGAACAATTCGATGAAACCATATTTTTATCTTTTTGATTAGCAGTTAATCTAACTTTATCAGGTGACTATTTCTAAACGACTCTGTATTCATTCAACTAGTTGTATGCAACGCTATTTTTGTCAAAATGATGGTTAGCAACAATAAAAAACACACACACGAAGTCTGATAAAAAGTAACGGTATGACGCTGCTGTAAAACTATTTTGGCGCTGTCGATAAATATGTTGCTAATGCCGACATTTTACATATTCATCATTTTAAACTGTTATTCCGGTGAAAAATGCTCATATTCGCTCAAACTTGTTCATATATGGTTTATGTATGGACACATATGAACAAATATGGATTTTTTATGAACATATATGGATTTTATATGAACATATATGGAAGTTTTTGTGATTCCATATATGGAAAAAATTTCATATACAGACATATATGGAAGCATCTGTTATTTCATATATGGAAATGGCACTCATATATGGACAAATATGAAAGTATATGTTATTCAATTTATGCAAAAGGGACTTGTATATGAACATATTTCGAAGAATACATTTTTCCATATATGTAAAAGGAACTCATATTTGGATAAATATGAAATTATATTTAATGCCATGAATAAAAAAAGGAACATATGTAGCGCCTAATTTGAATGTCATACATAAATTTATATCTATCGTACAACCTTATAATAAAGGACAGCAACGTTCGCATGTATTCGCATATATTTAATAAATGTATATGTTCATATATGTCCATATATGAACATATACTTAGGTGTTACCTCATTTTTCGGATCCATACATATATGGTTGAACCATAAATGTTCATATATGGACATTTTACACCGGGATATTTAAACTTTTTACTATGAAGTTAACCTTTTAGCTGTCAAAAAATGCACGTGTAAATGTTGAATATTGAGAAGTTGAATTTACTTTAATCAAACTGTCTAAACGAGCTATCAATTGTTATTTTTCGGTGATAGAACCTAATATTTTGACGAGGTAATGTCTATCGATATACATAACTATAATGCCTGGTGAGGGGTTTAATACATTACTAGTAGAGATGAGCGATATTTTCATACCAGTGATTTAACCACAGTTATTGATAAATCACTGGTAACGGCAGTGATCAAATATTTCAAGTCGCAGTTACTCGGAATGTCGTTCTTTTAATATTTTTGTACTATTCTTTCTTGCAAACTTCATTGTGCACAGTAATCAGTGTTACCATATATTTTTTTAGAAAAACTGTAAATAAAAACTGATTCTTTATAGAAAAATTCTTTTTCGAAAAAAATTTGAAAAATCAGAAGAAATTCTGGGATCCCGAAGTATAATGGGATTAAATATTATCCCAGGGTATTACTTTTCAAAATATCGAGATTTAAATAATTTAATTGCCTTTGATATAGTACTCGACTTTTTGCATAGCCTCCTAATAAAATATTTTTTTTAGAATTTTGGTCTCCTAGGCCCAAATCTAAAGTTAAAAAAAGTTAATCGAATCACCCTTCCGAAATTAACCCCTGACTTAGGATAGAATACTTTACTGGTTAATGTTGTACTTCAAAATATTCTTTATTGATGTGGAATGCATTCCACATTATATTGACTTTCATTTGATTGATTATTGTTATGTCGGGAATTACTTATGTGTTTGAAAAAATTACGTTTTTTGGAATTGTCCTTGATCATAATTGAAAAAATAGTAGTAAATTGTTATCGAGAATTGGCAAAATATTTATTAAAAAAAAAATAAAAAATCAATTTTGGAGTTTTTTGATGAGACATTGTATTAATTTTTTCAAAAAATATAAATTTCTAAATTATCCTTCATTAAGAAATGATCTGAAAAGTTCGGGTCTATGTCCATCGGGTCTATGACGTGTCAGATAAGGCTTAGCCAATTTTATTTCGTGCTAATTTTTTATGAAATTTGTTATACAAATATTTCGGTTTTCCAGTAAGCATAGTTTGTAGTATTATATTGGTATTTTTAAATTCATTTATTTTTTGATTTGTACCTAATTTTTCACAATATGAAAGATTTATTGTAATTTTTGGGTCATATGCATAACCACTTTCTAAATTCATAAATGGCTTACAAAACAAATATTTTATACAAAACTCATTTTATAGACATGTTATAGAGCTTATAACTTATGCTTATGCATAAGCACTTTTATATTTTAATTCTTAAATTTTAGTTTAAAAAATAAAAAAAAAAATTAAAAATGAAACAAATGTGCCGATTTAATATGAAAGAAATGTAAAAAATCCGTGAATTAAAAAAAAACAGTTTTTTACATGAAAAAACTGAAAAACTGTTAGACATACCAAAAAACTGTAAAAAACAGTTAAAACTGGCTATATGGCAACACTGACAGTAATACATGTTTTTTTTTTTCAATAACAGTGACTTGCTTTCACACTCTTCTGAATAAAATGTCTCCTTCTATCATGTCTTTGTTACCGTCCGCAACTATTCTTCTTTTAAGGCCCAGATTTTAGGAAGTGGATTATCTTTAAACTTAGTTTAACGCAGTTTGTAACTGGAATACTGCTTTTAACATGTGGTTTATTTTATTTTATTTCAATAAAGAAATAAATTACACTCGAGAAAAGTTTTTCCGGCAAATTTTTGTTAATAAACTTTGAAATGGCTGACAAAATTCGTTTTCGGTATAACTAAACCAAGTTTAACTGACATCTTAAAAACTCGCCATAAATATTATTTCGTTTATTTATCAGAAAATCGCAGTCTTTTCCATAGAAAAACCGTGATCACGATCACAGTTTAAAAGAAGAACGATTTGCAAATCACATTGACTGAGAACAATGTTACTGAAAAATCGCCGGATCGCCCATCTCTATTACAAAACCGTGATCGCGGTCACTGTTTAAAAGAACGGCGATTTGAAAATCACGATCACTGGTAGCAGCGTTATTCAAAAATCACCGGATCGCTCATCTCTAATTACTAGTCAATATGTATGGTAATTTCAAAAATACAGCCAAAGTTAGTTGAGATACAAGACAATAATCTAGTGATTTGGAATGCTTATGTTGCATTTACATCTGCACCCAAATCCCGAGATTTCGACTAAAATTGAGATTTCAGTGAAAATCTCATGTGAAATCTCGAGATTCCCCATACAAAGGAAATCCCGGAAATTTGCGAGATTTCGATGAAATCTCATGAAAATCTCACAAATCTGGAGACATTTGCAGAATACAACACTGTGTTTCAATTAATTTGTAGAGTTTTTGCATGAAAAAGTGGCAACGATGGTCAACAGCTGACTAAAAAAATAACCTAAAAATAACACAAAAAAATGAAATAAAAAAATTGTTATTAATTTAATAAATATGAATTTAGACCCAATGGAAATGTACTAATGATTATAAGAAGTGTTGCGTGGTTCTAATTTTTGCTTCCCGCGAAGCATAACTATGAAGAAAGCATTGGGAAGTGCATGTCTTCCTTCCGCCAAAATATTGCAAAATCTGGGTTCTAGCTTGTCGTCCTTATAAAAAAACAAATTTACTAACATATTTAGCGTTAGATCTTTACATAAAATAATGTAAATTGTACTCCGCCAATGAATAAAATGGTTTTTAGAAATATTTTTAATTTGAGGTTATTTTTTTATGGTACTTTGTTTACAAAAAAAGTGCAGCTGTCAAATCGAAATCTCGCTACTGTCACAAAGTGCAAATGTAAACGGTCAAGATTTCGGTTGGAGATTTCCATTGAAATCTCGGGATTTGAAAACAGATGTAAACGCAACTTTAAACATAATTTTCTTATACACAAAGAAAGTTGTCAAACACTTTACACAAGTGTAGTTTAACCAATCGTAAAAGAACAAAGTTAACCCTTTCGACCCCAAGTTTGCCTACAAGCAACTTCGTTGTTATGTGCCTATAACTCCCGTTATATTTATTTTTTTTTCAAAAAAATTTTTTTACTCTGCAGCATTGCAGTTCTACAATACCTGTGTATAATTTCATATAGCCGTCTTTGATAGTGTTCATTTGCGAGCTATTTTTCATAGTGTCAACAGACATTTTTTCTCACAGCAAAATTTAAGGAAAAATGACATTTTTGTTTAAATTAGTCTCAAAAATTATATGATGAATAAAATTATAAAAATCAAAAATTTGTATGTAGAGTTCAGGGATGAAAGATGAGCCCAATAAAATGTACTTTTTCGACCCTCACGGTACCAAAATTTTTTATATATAGATAATTTCAGCGAATAATGTTAAACTTATGGAAAATATTTCTCTACAAAGAATTTTACTTTCCCGACTCTCAATTTGTTTTTAAAATAAAGCGGCTTTTGTGCGATCAATTTCAAACTTTCAGGGATTATTGTTTTATACGACACAAAGACTTGCTAACTTTGCCTAAAATAAGCTTAGTTTAATACTTTTCCATATTTTAAATGTCAAATTCATATGAAAATAAATGCATTCAGAAAACAACGAAACATGTTTTCAGTTTTCAAAAAAATATTCGAAAAGGCGGGCTTAAGCATGGCTTTTTGTGTATGATACTCACTACATACCTGTAAATTCTCGAATTTCAAGTAGTAAAAGCACTCAAACGATGCTTGTTGATAGGCTGATTACGGGAAAAATAATAATATATTTTTGTAGTTTAAAAAAGTTAGGTTTTGTGTTTTTTTTTTCAACATTGGACTCAAAAGTTGACATTAAAATAGGGTTTGGGATTCGGGAATTCCGGGAAAATAATATATTTTTCCCGGGAAAACGGGAAATTTTAAAAATCCCGAATTAAAAAGATGATATGGTGACATATCTAATTTGATGAAATACAATAACTAATCACATACAATTTAATCCGAAAAATGGAGAATACAATTGTATCTACGTGGATCAAATTGGATTTAATTACTTTAAATTATATACAATTTAATCCGAATTTTGACCAGACATTATTGTATGAAATAATATCTTAATATTTAAAATTTGATGCAATTAGGTCCAGTTGGATAAAAATTTTCGTATTTCTGTTTTTATTAAATATTGTACTGAAAAACAATGGGGAATTCACGTAAGGTTGCGTGTATCGTGTGAACTAAGCAAATCTAATCAGTTTGCGAGTCTTGATGTGAAACTGCATACATAAAAAGTATCTACACATTAATCAGTACTTATACGAGCTATAGTATAGTTTAAGAATAATCCATGAAATAAAAAAATTCTAAATAAAATTAAATTTCAAATAATTTCCATAAATCATTACTGGATTTTTCACTAAAAGTGAGATTTTCATTTTGAAAGTGAGAAAAGTTCAAATGAAGCTTTTATTTTTGGGCTTTCACTTAAAAAAATGAGAAAAATGTCATGAAATAATCGTTTTAAAATGTTTTAAATTTGTAAATAGTGTATGTATGAATAAAAAACTACATTTCACTAATAGGTGGAATTTTTTATTAGGTGTTTAAGTTATTTATTACACAATTTTAGTCTGCTTGCGGGTAGACAATTTTTTTGTTTTAATTTCATAGGATATTTTGATATCCTTCAAGCCTATGGATAAATTTGGTGGTACGTCATTCCTAAACCAAAATAATTACTTCGAAGAATTGGCTAACTTTTATTAATATGACCCAATATTCAATTTAAAAATAAAAGAATTTGTTGTTTCGATGTAAATTTATAACGTTTTAAATGAAAATGAATTTCAATTTGAATTTACTAACGGTGGGTCTCATACTTCAGCTTTAAACTTTAGTTAATAGTTAACCCAGAAAAATTGTTGTTATTTTGTGTACATTTTTTTGACATTTTCTTTTGTTTATAGTTAAGTTAAAGTTAAACCTGCAGTATGAGACCCACCGTAAGATATTAAGAGTTTATTTGAAGCAAGACTATAACATAAATTATATAGGGGAAATAAATGTTTCTTTTTTAAATCAATAGACTTGTTTTGTTGCTACCCAGTAGAAAATGGTCGAACTAGTTCTAAAAAGTACTAATTTTTTGACTAGTATTACGAAACTAGTTCTCAAAATTATCATTTTGAACCAGTTGTGTACTAGTTAAATCCCATTTATGTGAGACCTGTTTAAAAAATTACATAAATTAAAATACGAGATTTGAAACATAATTTGAAATTCCTTTTTATTTACATTTCCCTTTAGAAAAACTTGTAAGTCCCCACAATGTAATTGATTTCGTATACTTCACATTGTGCGTACTTACGATATGGGATACTTGTGTATAACAATTGTATATGAAACTAAAAATATTTGAAATTTTTCAAAAATGTTGTCTAACTTACATGCCACTATACTTGTGTGTACTTACGAAGTATATTGGCTTGTGGGCCATTACAATGCGGCCATATCAAGGGTAAAGTAAGCTAGCTTGTGTATAGAGTTTGAAAGTACTCGGAGATACTTGTGTGCACTTACTAGGATCCCCGAGTGCTTTCAAACTCTACACACAAGCTTGCTTACTTTACCCAGGGTATGGCCGCATTGTAATGGCCCACAAGCCAATATACTTCGTAAGTACACACAAGTATAGTGGCATGTAAGTTAGACAAAATTTTTGAAAATTTTCAAATATTTTTAGTTTTTTATACAATTGTTATACACAAGTATCCCATATCGTAAGTACGCACAATGTGAAGTAGACGAAATCGATTACATTGTGTGGACTTACACGTTTTTCTAAAGGGTTGTTTTTAATAAAAAATATCAGAGTTTGGAAATAAATATTTCAATTTTTAATTGTGAATTTAATTTAGGTGCAAATCAACTGGTACAGTACTGGTGCCAAAGAGTCACTCCAGAAATAGTTTGATAAATTTCTCATAAGTACCAATAAAGCTTTCTGTTTTTCTGTTCTCAACCATATGTGTATTTACTATTTTTATTGAAAGTATGCAGAGAAAGAGATTGAATTTAATAAGAGTTTTGAAATTCTAGTTTTGTTTTCATTTGTTTTTAATAATAGTTGTGTTTGTGTGGCAAGCTATCAACATTTAAATATAAATTTGACATTAGCCAACGTTTAGTGTTAATTCTCAACGTTACTAAATAATGTCAAATTTGTATGGGAATGACATACGCCAACGTTGATAGCTTGCCGCACAAAAACAGCTAATATAGTCTGAGTTTTCAAATAAACACTTAACATTTTTTATTGTGATTAGAAATCGTAAACATTAAATATTTTAAATTCCGTTAGGTAAATGGACCTAACGATCTCAGTAAGAGGAAACTATCGGTCTAATCTACGTTTCATCAAAGAAAAATCTTTGATTTCTATATATAAGTTAACACCGTAACTATAATGACAACAAGTAAGCAACAATAACAACAACAACAACAAAAGGGTTCATCAGCCAATAAACGTGTCAACATTAAAAAGTTAAAACCACAGCAATAACGACAATGAGTAAAACAACTAAGCAGCAACAGCAACAAAAAGTTCAATAACAATTAAACGTGCCAACATTAAAACTGCAAATCCAACAAAACTACGAAATTGCTTCATAATAAATTCCCAGACGAAATCCACCAATTCCATGAGTGGCCTGATTGTGGGAAAAAGCAAAGTCGGCAGTTTTAAGTCAGGTTGAATATCTTTCACGCAGCCAGTGCATGAGTGGCCTGACTATGTGAACTACAGAGTCAGCAGTTCTAAGTCAAGTTGAATGTTTTCACGCAGCAAGTGCATGGTTATGGGAAGCGCAGCGTCGACAGTTTAAGCCAAGCTAAATGTCTTTATTAACTTTCAATTATTGTAAATTCTTTGCAGTCGGTTTTGAGTAGTTAAAAAATAAAGAACGTTCTATTAATCTCTTGGATTAATAGCAACAAAAAAATAATTTTTTTTTTTAAATTTTAATCCTCAGGATCTTAACTGGCGCCCGAGCAGGGACCTTTGGAAAAGAAAAGTTCCTTTGTAGTAAGAAAAATTTAGAGATCGCGGAAATAGTGCGCCCGAGTAGTCTTTCTTAAAAGACAAAAAGGAGGTCCTCATAAGGATCAGCGGCCACGTTATAAATTTAAGTGTAACCATTAAGTAAAAAATTAAGAACAGTGAAAATTAAACAATAAAGATTAAGAACAGTGAACATTAAACAATAAAAATTAAGAACAGTGAACATTAAGGAAATAAAGTTAAACAAATAACAGTGAATAAAGAAAAATATTATGAACATAAAATAAAAAAAATAAACTTAAGATAAGAAATGACAAAACATAGTGAATAAGTGAACATTTAAAATGTTTCCCTTTATAATGAAAAGAGTGTTAATAAAGGGTTACCGAATTAATTTTAAAATAAAACATTACATAAGAACACAAATATTTTTAACTACAAATACGTTAAAGTATTTGGAAAAAGAGGAAAGAGAAGCCTTACAAAAAAAAAGCAAGAAAAAAAGCTTTAAAAAAACAAGGGCAGTGAACAGAAAAATAAAAAAAAACCCCCCAACAAAAAGAAGTGAACACTAGGCAGAATTTTTGTGTGCAACAGAATTACAAGGTCTTCAACAATTCAACAAGGAGATGACAATGCTGATATTTAATTTTTTTTTTTTTTTTATTTTAATTTATTTATTTCAATCATTGGTACAAATAAGACTTAGAGTCTCTTAAAGCACCTCAAACATTTTAAGTCACAGTGATTAAATGCTTAAATAAGATACATAAAATCTTAAAAATAGACAGTAATAATAACAACAAAACTAAAAAAAAAAAAAAAACGGAACAACATAAACGATTAATCTTTGAACAAATTCATAATTGCCATTTTAAAAAACAATACACGGGGTTCGGATTTAATTTGATTAGGTAAAGAGTTCCTCAATTTCACAGCACTAACAAAGAACAATCTTGAGGATGATAAGTAATTATAAGCAGGCGTAATAATATTGCTTGTTCGACTTGATCTGTACATATTAATTTTCCGGTACAAATAATCAGGTTCCTTCGTATATATAATTTTGTGTAAAAATATTAAATTTCGAATGTTTAGATATGAAGTTAGATTACATCCCAAGATTTGAAGGGAGTATTGAGATATTCTATCATATTTTCTCTTGTTGAATACAAATCTAGCACAATTATTAATAACCATTTGTAATTTAGTATTAGATGTGGCATCGAGGTTTCCAAAAACAATTGCTCCATAAGTCAAAATTGGTATAAGTAACGTTTTCACCAATTTGAGCTTAGTGTGACTCGGAACAAACGCTGATGCATACCAGAGTTTCCGTAGAGCACAATACATTTTAGTAATTGTATAATTAATAATATCCTTGCAATTAAGCTCAGAATTAATTAAAAATCCAAGATTTTTTACCACTCTCACATATTCAACTACTTCATTCTGCATGGTGATATCTGGCAATATTTCAGAAGAGCAACTGCCAAGCATTAATTAACAGATTATTTTCCAACGACCAACGGCAAATTTCGTGCAAGTCCTCATTAAGTCGGCAACCCAAATCTTCCATAAGTCCAGGAGGGCGCGAAAGATATATTTGGGCGTCGTCTGCATATAAGTGAATATTAGAGCTTTTACAGCAGTGTACTATATCATTAATAAAAATACTAAACAGAATAGGACCAAGAATTGAACCTTGAGGTACTCCTGAAAAAACAGGTTTCATAGTTGAGAAAGACTCCCTACAACTAACCCTTTGTGACCGACCTGACAGATACGATCTGATAAGATTAGAGGCAAAATTACTGAAACCGAAATACTTAATCAGTTTTATCAATAATACATTATGATTAACGGTATCAAATGCTTTAGAAAAGTCTATAAGAACCATGATAGTGAGATGGCCTCGATCAAAAGATGGACGAATGTCCTCTAGGACTTTAAGTAAGGCAGTACTGCAGCTTCTCCCTGCTCTGTAACCAGATTGATTTTCAGTAAGAAGGTTATTGCTTGCCAGATGTTTGATAATTTGTTTCGAAATTAAACGCTCAAATGATTTGGAAATACTTGATAAAATACTGATTGGCCGGTAGTCTTCAGGTAAAGTAGGTTGATTCTTTTTACCAACAGGGATGATATTTGCAATCTTCCAAGATTTTGGAAATTGTGACGTCGTTATTATGTGGTTAAAGATATGGGTTAAGGCAGGCAACACAAAGGGTAAAATAAGTTTAATAAATTTAATATTTATACCATCGTATCCAACAGCATTTGATTTCATTGAAGTAATAGCTTTTCCAACATCCTCGACAGTAAATGGTTCAAAATACAGTAAATTACCCTGATACAGCAGACTGGTATTCTCATTAAATGAATTTGCATTACTACTAACTGTAGATTTCAGGAAAAAGTCATTCATGATTTCAGGGCAAATATCGCATTCAGTTTTCTTTTTTCTAACACCAATTTGGTCAAGATTTTTCCATAGCTCACTAGCTGGAATATTCGCATTCAGTTTACTCTGATAGTATAATTTTTTCATGTTGTTAGTAACAACATGTACTTTGTTCCTAGCCACACGATAATTTTCCCAGTTGTTGTCGTTTTGCCTTAATCTCCACATCGCATAAAGTCTGTCACGCCGTTTGATAGCTGATTTAACCTCATTATTAAACCATGGCTGTTTATGATTATTGATTTTAATTTTAAGCACAGGAACGTGTTTTTCATATATATACAATACGTTACTAACGAAGAAATTAAGTTTGTCATTACTATTTTCGAAAAACCAGCAGTTATTCCACAGAGTATTCGCAGCATCTTGACTAAGTTGTGGATTATTAATATTTTTAAAATCGCGGATAAAAATATGAGAATCAGTTTTATCGTAAAACATATTTATGTCACAAGCAAAAAACAGAAAATCATGGTCAGAAATTCCGGCAAGAGAAAATTGATCAAAATGAACGGTAGTTGAGACGACAGAGGAACACATCAGATCAAGCAAAGCTGGTTTATCGTTGGGCGCAAAGCGAGTATGCCAACAGTTAATAACATTTAGTCCACAAGAACTTATACCATCTAAAAGGTTTTGTGATCTGACATTGTCGTATGATAAGTCAATATTAAAATCACCGCATAATATAATGTTTTCATAGTGTACAATAAAATTATTTAACTTCTCAAAAAGATCAGTAAGCGGATTCAGTTTATGAGGATTGTAAACACACATCACACAACATTTAGTATTATTAGACCCCTCAAATTCGACTGCAAGATACTCAACAACATTTTTGACATCCGATTTTAGGAGAATCTTAGCTTTCAATCCTTTTTTGTAATATATTGCGATGCCACCACCCCTAGATCCTGACTTTCTGTCGTGACGTATAAGTTTAAAATTTAAAAGATTATACATAGCATCACTAATATCAGGATTAAACCATGTTTCAGTGACACATAGTACATCGATACAGCAGTTAGATAAAATGTATTTCAAATAGTCAATTTTCGAGCTATTAAGGCTTCTAGAATTCATATGGCAAATCTGAAAGCCTTTGTGAGTATTACTAACAATCCCCAGAATTGTTCTTAAATTGTGAGTAGCACTGTTCGAATTAACTGTCATCATTAGAGATAAAGACATGTTTAAATAGTACCGCAATTGTTAATAAAAATGGCAGAAAAAAATATTTATAATAAAAACTAAAATAACTATCTAATGTTAATTTAAAAAATGCAAAAAAAGCGTAAAAGATAAAATTAAATAAAATGGATATAAAGACAAACATGATAATATAATATTTCATTTAGGGTGCAATCAAAGCATCAACACTCGCCGTATCGGTGACATAAATTGCTTCATTATTTTTCGCCACTCGAACAAAAACTTCCCCACGAATTGAAAAGGAAGATGTAAGTTTGCCATCACGTTTCAGCTGAGAACAATAAAACATTAACTCTCTGTTGCTATCCGTAAGACATTCGTGGACATATATGTTTGCGTCAGACTTGCGACCAATATCCGCATTATGTAATGACCTTTTGTTGGTTTTACAGAACCGAGAAATGGACCGAAATAGTAGATTTCTGTCATGCGGTGAATTAAGTTTAACCAAAATTGAACTAGATTTATTATTTCTAGATTTCAACCTAAACGACTCTTTAACTTGCGGTGGTCTTAATTTTATAGTATGTAAGAAATAATTTTAGTATTATTAGTAGAAATAAATTTCCCTTTGTAAATTAAAAATATTTGAACAATTTCAGTAGTCAATTCAGAATTTTTTTTTTATTTATTAAATATTTGAACAATTTCAGTAGTCAATTCAGAAATTTTTTTTAACTAAAATTCATTGAAAATTTGTAAAATTTCAGTAGACAATTCAGAAATTTATTTTGTAAATTATAGAAAAGAAATATTATAAATTCCAAGCGAAATGCCTGAAGACTCAATTGACGAAATCACTGAAAGACTGAGTAGATCCCTAAACATGTCACAGAGTAGTTCGACCGTTCGGCCAAATACCCCTCAGGGATTAAACGAAACCCAGATGGGGCAGATAAGGGGAATGATAAATGAAGTTCTGGGTTCACGGCAAGATGTTGCATTAGATGAGGGAATAGATCAACCCATCGGTAATATTACGAAACTAGAAGAATTGGATAAAATTCCAGATATTGTTAGATCACTAAGGGATTTTTCGGGACAACCGGGAGAATTCAGTTCCTGGCGCAAATCTGTCGATAGGGCTATGGATCTTTTTAAATCCCTTCGGGGAACAGGGAGATATTATGCAATATTGCATACAGTCCGAACGAAAATAGTTGGGAATGCGGACACAGCATTAGATTCCTATCGGACACTGCTAGATTGGGCCAGAATAAGAAAATGCCTCATGATGCATTATTCTGACAAAAGGGACATTGGTACATTAGAGTACCAAATGACGGCACTTTGTCAAGGTGGTAGATCGATAACGGCGTTCTATCAGGCGGTCTACCAACATCTTTCCCTTAAAGTGGACAAAGTCGCTTGTCTGGAGATTGATGAGGGGAGTTTGAGGATAATGACGAACACTTACAGAGATAAGGCCCTGGATACCTTTATTAGAGGTTTGAACGGAGACCTACCTCGATTATTGAGCGTTCGCGAGCCAACATCTTTACCACAAGCATTACACATTTGCTTGAAACTGGACAACATGACTTTCCGCATGAACTATGCACATGCACAGATATCTCGGAATAATGTTCTCAAGGACAGAATTGGTACGGTCCATCCTTCCTCGGGAAATGGACGGAGATTCTGTCCTGAACTGGCTCATGTAGGCGGGGTAGCACAGATCAGACCACCATTGCCACCACGTAACCCAAATTATACGAGAAACCCGAACACTCAGCCAGTCCCGAATTACGGGGTTGGGCTCCAGGGTAATCAATGGAATCAAAATGGGTACCGTCCACAGAATCCAGTCCCGGTCTTTCAAGGACCAACTTCAATACCAAAACCCAGGTTATTCGAAACCGGCAATGAGAACTGAACCTATGGATGTGGATCGATCTATCCAATCCAAACAGGTAAATTACATGAATAGACCACAGATCTACCAGAACCCCAAAAGACCAGCTGGATCATCCTTTCAAGGACCTGTGAACAAATTCCAAAGGAACTTCCACATGGTCGCTGAGAATGAATCGGCTCAGGGGATGAATCAGGTTCCACAGTACTACGAATACGGCCCAGAAGAGGGCGCAGTTGGGGGAACAACGGAGGTAGATGAATATTATAGGGAATTTGCCAATAGTGGAGTCGAGACGTTCGAAAAAATGCCAGAAACATAAGAAATTGAAAATGGCAATCCCATAGAGACAGAGAATCTGTCGGGAGATCTGTCGAACGATCTTAATTTTTTTGGTTAAATAGTTCCTCGCTGCCATATTTCAAGATTGCAACGAGGAACGGGCGGACCCTTAGAATATTATTAGACACAGGTAGCAATAAGAATTATATTAAACCCAGTTTAGTCAGAAACCCTAGGAGTAATCAGAGAAATTCTGTGCAAAATCAGTTGCAGGAAATGTGGAAATAACACATCACACATTTTTGAATTTGTTTGGCATTGATAATATCCCTTTAAAGTTTTTCATGCTGCCAGGCTTGAGAACTTTCGATGGAATATTGGGCAGCGATAGTTTGAAAACACTCTCCGCTGTAATTTATACTTCGGGAAACTTTTTCACAGTAAAGGGAGAAATAAAAGTTCCGATCTTTCAATACATATCACAGGACGTAAACAACATAGAAATCAGAACTGGACACCTTTCAGGGGATCAAAAGAGTTCTCTGGGAAATATTGTGGATCGCCACAAGGGGTTATTTGCAGACCCAGATGAACGACTCACTTATACAACAAAGGTTGTGGGTGACATTCGTACATCAACCGATGTACCAACATACACCAGAAACTACCCTTACCCAATGGCTATGAAGGGGGTAGTCGAGCAGGAAATTAATAAATTATTAGGCGATGGGATAATAAGACCATCACGTTCTCCCTATAATTCACCTATTTGGGTTGTCCCAAAGAAACAGGATGCTTCCGGGACACGGAAATATCGATTGGTCATAGATTTTAGGAAATTAAATTCCATCACAGTACCCGATAGATACCCCATTCCTGAAATAAATGAGGTATTGTCTCAACTTGGAGGCAATCGATACTTTACGGTAATAGATTTAAAGAGTGGTTTCCATCAAATACCACTTAAGGAGGGGGATATAGAGAAAACAGCTTTCTCAGTTAATAATGGGAAATATGAGTTTACGCGACTCCCATTTGGTCTAAAGAATGCCCCCGCAATATTTCAGAGGGTTTTGGATGATATCCTACGGGAACATATTGGCAAAATTTGCTATGTTTATATCGATGACATAATAATTTTTAGCAAGGATGAAAAATCCCATTTTGAACGTTTAGATAAAGTTTTTGAGACTCTTAATGCCGCCAATATGAAGGTGCAGTTAGATAAGTGTGAATTTTTTAGAGGAAGTGGAATTTTTGGGATTCATTGTATCTAATAATGGGGTAAAGGCTAACCCAAAAAAGTTGAATCTATAGTCAATTTTCCATATCCTACTACGGTGAAGGAACTCCGCTCCTTCCTCGGTCTTTCGGGATATTATAGGAGATTCATAAAAGGGTATGCAGATTTGGCAAAACCTCTGTTTTGAGTCAGGACGACCGACCAATAGCTTTTATATCCAGGACACTGTCAGGGGCAGAAGAGAATTATGCTGCCAACGAGAAGGAAATGTTGGCCATAATTTGGGCACTAGGCAATCTCCGAAACTATTTATATGGATCCGCAAAGGTAATTATTTACACGGATCACCAACCCCTAACATATGCGCTGAGCACTAAGAATAATAATAATAAAATGAAAAGATGGAAAGCCATTTTGGAGGAGTATAATTATGAGATGAAATATAAGCCTGGAAGGAGTAACGTGGTAGCGGACGTACTCTCGAGGCCTCCAACGACGAACGTAAATTCCGTAACGGGCACAGTTCATAGTAGTGATAGCTCCCCACAAGATCTTATTCCAAGCGTAGAAGTCCCGATAAATGCATTTAAGAATCAAATCTTTCTCACCATAGGTGAACCGTCTGATTACCAATTTAAAGTCGTCTTTCCAGGATACAACAGACACATTCTAACGGAATCTGATTATGATTTGGAAAGACTGATTTCAGTTCTGAAGAGATATTTAAATCCTTCCGTTATAAACTGTATAAAAACCCCAGAAACCATAATGGGGAAAATTCAGGAAGTTTATGCTAACGATTTTAGTTCATCCAAAATTCGTTTTACACAAAACTTCGTAGAGGATATTTTGTCAGAATCAGATCAGAAGACACTGATCACAATCGAGCACATAGAAACGCCGTGGAAAACAGATCCCAAATACTGGAAAAGTCCTATTTTCCTAGCATGTTTTCTAAGATTAAGAGAATATTGAAACTTTGCTCCACATGTAAGAAGAATAAATACGAGAGACACCCTAATCAACCAAAATTAAATGCTACACCGATACCGAGCTATCCTGGTCAAGTCATCCACGTTGACATTTTTTCAACTGATAGGAAAATAGTCCTAACAGCACTCGATAAATTCTCAAAATATGCACAGACCAGGATTTTACAGGGGAAATCGATAGAAGACGTTAGAAGGCCGTTAAGGGAAATTCTGTTCTTTTACGGAGTCCCCAAAACTGTTGTCATGGACAACGAAAAATCATTGAATTCTGCGTCAATACTTTTTATGATGAGGGCTGAACTAGGTATAGAAGTTTTTACAACACCACCTTATAGAAGTGAGGCCAATGGACAAATCGAAAGGTTCCATTCAACATTGGCCGAGATCATGAGGTCTCTTAGGGACGAGGGAATTTGTAGAGACTTCGAGGAAATTCTAGAGCGATCAGTTAACGAATATAACCATTCTATTCATTCCACGATAGGAAGGAAACCCGTTGATATGTTTTTTGGAAGAACTGTAGATTTTTCTCCAGGTAGTTACGAACGGACAAGGGACGACAACATGACGAAACTGAAAAAGAAACAGGAAAAGGATCTAGAGTACCACAATAAAAATAAGAAGGAAATAAAACAGTACATACCCGGACAAGCAATTTTTGTAAGGGTAAACAAGAGACTTGGGACAAAATTGACTGAAAGATTCAAACGGGAATTAGTTAAAAAAGATAGACACACTACAATAGTAACCGAAAGCGGGAGAATTGTACACAAAAAGCATATAAGAAATTAAACTTCAATACATTTTATTACAGGCTTATTTGGATGGTCGCAGGTTCTAGGGGTGAATTCCAGATAATGGATTACTCAAATTCTAGATTAGTCGTAATTAATACGGGTTCGGCGAAAATCCAAACTGGCGTATTCAAACTTATTCACACAATTAACTTGGGGGAATATGAGGACCTGATAGGGAATTTGGAAAGAGGCATTAACTTTGGAGATAATACGGACAGTCAACTATTACCTTACCTAACCTACTCCATATCCCAAATGAAATCCTGTCTGTCCAGACTAAAATCCAAGACAAAGACGAAGAGGTCCCTGGACTTTGTTGGCAGCGCTTGGAAATGGTTGGCCGGCAGTCCGGATCACCATGATTTTGAGATAATAAAAGATAAAATGAATAATGTCTTAAGAAACACTAATAATCAAATTGTTATTAACCAATTAACAATAGAAAAAATTAACAAACTCACAAATGTAACCAATAATGTTTCAAAATTATTAGAGAACAAACTAAACGAAAGAAATTTGTTAGACTTTAAGTATAAATTGGAAATTTTTAAAGAAGAACTGTCTAATATTGAATATGCCATACATTGGGCTAAAGCAATGTATGGCATATTCATTTATTTTTTCTAATGTTGAAATTAAGATTTTAAGAGACATTTTTTATAATGATAATATTCCATTTGGTAATATGGATGAACTGTTAAATTTTTCCAAAATTAAAGTTGCATCAAATGATAAAGAAATTGTTTATATAGTAAATATTGCAACAACTAGTAGTGAAAATTGTGACAATTTTTCGATAAGACCTGTAAAAAGAAATAGTGTAGTGATTAAGACGTATTTTAAAAAAATCTTGAAATGTTATAATAAGATATTTGGAATTAAGAATGACTGCAAAGACTATAATAAATTAAGTATCTGTGAGGTAGATAACATTATAGACATCAGCGAAACAGACTGCATTCCAAACCTTTTGAAGAGTAAACCATCCCGCTGCACAACAACAAATGATGAGCATGTGGCACAAATAGAGGAAATAGATGAAACCATGGTTCTGCTCAACGAATTCAAAGGACAAATCGCGATAGACAACTCAACAATAAGCTTAGATGGCACCTTCATCATTCACCACCTAAATTCTACGGTACGAATTGGAAACAAACCTATTTAACGACTCAAGTTACTCTTACTAAACCATTACCTGCATTGTTACAACCAAGCAATATAAGTTTCCAGGAACAGGTAATAACGCTAGAAAGGTTACAAGCTGTTAATGTCAACAATTCTCACCTTATTGGAAAATTACAAGTCGAGAATAAAATCAACCTATCCATTAATCTTGGATTAGTAATAGCCATAATATCACTGGCCATTATTAGTTGTATAGTGCAAAAAAAGAGCAAAAAAACAAATACTGAGATTGAAAAAAAATCATCCGAGACGAATAAACAATCATCGAAGGTAGAGGAAAAAGAAGAGATAGTAGGTGACAGTAATAGTGTTAATTCGGGAATTTCCTTATCATTACCAGCAAGGAGTCACAAAAATCAAAGAATTCACAACATTCCATTTTTTTAACCATTCATACGAGGACGTATGAACTTAAAGAGGGAGGAGTTAACACCGTAACTTTAATGACAACAAGTAAGCAACAATAACAACAACAAAAGGGTTCATCAGCCAATAAACGTGTCAACATTAAAAAGTTAAAACCACAGCAATAACGACAATGAGTAAAACAACTAAGCAGCAACAACAACAAAAAGTTCAATAACAATTAAACGTGCCAATATTAAAACTGCAAATCCAACAAAACTACGAAATTGCTTCATAATAAATTCCCAGACGAAATATAAATCCACCAATTCCATGAGTGGCCTGATTGTGGGAAAAAGCAAAGTCGGCAGTTTTAAGTCAGGTTGAATATCTTTCACGCAGCCAGTGCATGAGTGGCCTGACTATGTGAACTACAGAGTCAGCAGTTCTAAGTCAAGTTGAATGTTTTCACGCAGCAAGTGCATGGTTATGGGAAGCGCAGCGTCGACAGTTTAAGCCAAGCTAAATGTCTTTATTAACTTTCAATTATTGTAAATTCTTTGCAGTCGGTTTTGAGTAGTTAAAAAATAAAGAACGTTCTATTAATCTCTTGGATTAATAGCAACAAAAAAATAATTTTTTTTTTTAAACTTTAATCATCAGGATCTTAATTTATAGTATTCATGTCTTAACCAACTAGTACAGTACTATTTCCAAAGAGTCACTTCAGAACTGGTTCCGCGAGTGTTACATTAGCACCAGTTTTGCTCCCTATTTTTCGTCCTTAAATTGTAATTTTCAAACTAGTTCTACAACTAGTACTAAAGTGGCAGTTTGACGACAATTGCCCCCATTCCTATGACATCTCCATGTTAAATTCTACAGTTGTTTGTATGGAGAGGCGGTAGAACTCGTACTAGTTGCCTGGTTCAAATAAACTAGTACATAACTGGTTCTGAACTAGTATTTTTTGCTACTGGGTATATATATGTGGTACGAAATCCCATATAAAGTGTTAACTCTTTTAACATAATATTTTCAATCAAAATTTGTTTTTGTAAAAGAATATTTTCCAATTAAAAATCCATTGATTTCGATAAAATCTTAAATTAAACATGAAACTGGGCTATTTTTGGTCTTACAATTTCAATTCCATGGGCGAGATCTTATTAAATATGACAACATATGTAAAAAGATATACATATTTAGATATTGGGTCATATAAAATTTGTTCGAAAGACGAAATTTATGTCTTATTATATATAGTGCCATACAAACCAATATATAACGAGACATAATTGTATTAAATAATATAAAATAATGTATAACCCGTTTTACTCGGGATATGAATTTTTTAAATTGTTTTTGTTTGGAATAGGATTTTTTAATTTTAGTCATAAAAAACATTTTAAATACCAAAACAAAAATGTCATTGTTAAACTCTTTTAAAAGGGAATCAATTTATTTGACACACAAAAAAATCTTTGCCAAGTAATTAGGAGCATTTCAACTAATAAAGATTTTTCGCATAACTTATTCAAAATTTAATTAGTAAAACCTAAAAACTTGGTAAAATGTTTAAAAGAAATATGAAAAAAAAACGTTATTTCTTACAAATAATCGCCCTTACTATCTAAATTTTTCAAATGTATATTTGATTTAAAGTCGACTTTAGTTAAAATATTGGGTGGACGAGTTTTAATGAAATTTTTCAGTAAACTAATGAAGTTTTCTTCACAAAGTAAATGAAAAATTTCATAAATATGATAAAAAAGCGTCATATATTTTATGAATCTAGTTATAATGAAACTTTTTCATTCTGTGCAAGAAAGTTTTAATAAATGAAATGAAATTTTTTACAGCATTTTATGAAAAATTCCATTAATTCAATGAAAAGTTTCAATGGACGAGTTCCAGTGCAACTTCGTTATTTTTATGCAAAGATTTATTAATATCATGCAGATAATTCTCTCAGTGTACGTTTCATGATAGGGCAAACATTTCCTGAAATGGTATCCAAATTAGCCGCAGTCGACGGAAGTCAATCCGCAGAATAACTAGATCTTCGTTTTTTCGGAAAAGTTTTTATAATAAAAACCTGGCATTGCCAAAAAAATGAAACCGATGTAAAGAACATTATATTAAATTACAACAATCATGTAAAAGATATTATGATAAACGAAATATCGAGCAATATTTCTAACAATAGGAGATTTAATATAATCTTAGATGAATGGACAAGAAAATCACAAAAGAGATATTTGGACATATGTATAAACGGAAATAATTCATTTTATAACCTGGGATAGGTTTATATATCAGGAAGATGTAATGCTGATGAAATAAGAAGAATTGTAGAAATAAGACTAGAAGAGTTTTATTTGTCTTTGGAAAATAACATTGTGGCCACCATATCTAATGGGCCAAATGTGATGAAACGGTTTGTTTCCGATAGTCCAGTAGTGGATGCTTTCTGCTGGAATCATGCAATTCATTTGGCAGTGCTTAGAGTAATTTATGTGAAATCAAATGTTCAACATTCTGATATTTTTACTTTGAATTCTCACTACATAGACTGAATTTGTACTGAAATAATGTTTTCTTTAAACAAAAATTACTTATATAGGTGGTTTTCATTAACAATTTTGTTCAAAAATATTTCCCGGGATTCCCGGGAATCAAATTTTTTTATTCCCGTTTCCCGGGAAATAAAAAATTCCGGGAAATCCCAAACCCTACATTTAAAACTTGTTATTAGATAATATTTACAAATTTTTGTTTGAATGATTTTGGTCCACTTCTACTATTCGAATATTTATTCAGATCTTTACAGTCCTGCAAGTTCTTTCAATACAAAAATTTTAAGTTTGCAAAATTTTGAAATTGTACCAAATGGATCGCGGTATTACCACGGTACCAACAAATGTCAAAATGTACCAAAAAAAGTACAATTGTACCATGTTTTCCATCCCTGGTAGAGTTTAGTAATATTTCTATTGTGGGTTATGCTTTGCAGAAGACTTCGAAAACATATTTTATTGTTTGCTCCATTCGCATTTTTTTGTTGATGCAGCAGACTACATTTAATATAATTTTTTGATGCTTCAAATTGCATTACACTACTGTTACCACTTTCTAAAGAAAACTGATGAACGAGACCTGCAAAATACCCGAAACGATCGTCATTTCATTCCTGAAAATATAGAGGTTTTGAAAGCAAAAACTCTGTGAAGTATTTGTCAGAAGAGTATCCTGATGAAGAAAAATATCAGTTTTTGGAAAAAGTACTTATTATGTTAACCAGAGTAAAAAAAATTGATCTCGCGCAATATCTAATCATATCCAATTTGATATTGTTTAAGATCTGCTGTAGTATCTAGCTGATCCAATTAGATCTCAAAATTGGGTTTATCCAATTATATCATATTAGATCCCATTGCATATATGGGGATAAACTAAGATCAAGTTATATCTCAAAATTGGGAGGTCCAATGATATCTTTGGGGATAAAGCTAGATCTAATTTGATCTGAAAAATGGCGGATCGAATTAGATAGAGCTATATATTTGCGGATAAACTTAGATCTAATTTGATCTCAATTTTGGCAAATCGAATTAGATCTAGCAATATATTTGTGGATAAACTTAGATCTAATTTGATCCTAAAAAGTGGCAGATCGAATTAGATCCAGTGATATATTTGGGGATAAACTTAGATCTAAATTGATCCGAAAAATGGCAGATGGAATTAAATCCAGATATATATTTGTGGATAAACTTAGATCGAATTTGATCCGAAAAATGGCAGATCGAAATAGATCCAGCAATATATTTGGGGATTAAGTAAGATCTAAATTTATCCAAAAAATGACAGATCAAATTAGATCCAGTAATATATTTCGGGATTGCGTAAGATCTTAACTTTTCAGATAAATTGCCAATTTTTTTTAAATTCGCTTTTTATTTAAAGTACAGTTTTTATATAGTAAAAGCCTTCACCCAGTCACCACAAATAAATAATTCTGCACAACAATGGGTTTAAAATAAATAAATAAATATTTGATCACTTTTTCTTATGAAAGTGGATTGTTAGTAATGAATCCATAATAAATTGCAATATTCCATTCCTTTTCTAAGGTTTTTTCTCTTTTAGAAAATTTGTTTAACTTTTTCGAGAGTATGTTTCAATGCTACATAAGTTTCATATTCCGTGGATAGTGTTTGAACAGGTAATTCCCTCTTCCAATCCATTTGCATTGTCTATAATTTCAATTCCACTCGTTCAACGTTTATATCCATTTCGTTCCACTTGTGTAGTGTTTCAATTCCACTCGTTTCCTATTTAGTTTCTTAATTTTAGTGTTCCATATACACTTCTTCTTTAAGTTTTAGGCTTCTAGCTAAAGACGCAGACGTTAAGAGGGGGGGGGCAATTTTCCCCTTTTGAACCACCATTTTTACCACGTTCCTGTCCAAAGTCCTAGAGATGCCTTGTCGATAAGTTAGCCCATACTCCAAGGAAAACATATTATATATTACAGGTTTCTAGCCGAAGGGTTCGGTTAGGCCATCAAGGGGGAGAATTATTCCGTTTTTACCCCTCCCGGTAGGAATTTCCAAAAACTCCGTCTTAGAGGACGTCTGCGTTGGAGGAGGAACCTACTACATACATAATTTTAGGTCTCTATATCCAGCAGTTTGGCCAGGCTATCAAGGGGGAAGTTTTTTTACCCTTCCCGGTATGAATTTCCAAAAATACCGTCTTAGGGGACGTCTACGTTGGAGAAGGAACCCAAATACCGAATTTAAGCTCCCTAGATCCAGCAGTTTGGCCAGGCCGTTAAGGGGGAGACTTTTCCTGTTTTTGACCCTACCTGTGGAAATTTCCAAAAATCTCATCTTAGCGGATGTCTACAATAGGGGACGAACTTTAATACCAAATTTCAACTTCCTACCTCCAGCGGTTTGGGCAGGCCTTTAAGCGGCACTTTTCGCTTCATTAATCCCCATTTTTGCAATGTCCCTGTCCAAAAAGCAGGTTTCTAGCCAACTTTTACCATTTGTGCCCCTCTCTGTAGGAATTTCCGAAAATCCATCGACAGGGAATTTCAGCTTCCTAGTTCCAGCAGTTTGAGCAGGCTGTCAAGGGGGACACTTTTTCTTTTTTTGTCGCTCCCGGTTGGAATTAGGCTGGAAGAGGAACCTAAGTACCGAATTTCAGCTTCCTAGTTCCAGCAGTTTGGACAGGTCGTTAAGGGGCCACTTCCCCTTTTTGAGCCCCCATTTTATAACGACCCTGTCCAAAATTCAAAAAAGTACTTTCTAATAAGTTAGCCCTTACTCCAGGGACCCACATTTTAAGTTTCATGTTTCTAGCCGAAGGGGTTTTTACAGGCCCCCAAGGTGAGGCTTTTCTTCTTTTTGCCCCTCCCTTTAGGAATTTACAAAAATTCCATCTTCGCGGCTATCTGCTCGTTGATAAATTTCAACTGCATTGCCTAAGCGGTTTGGGCAGGCCGTTAGTGGGGACATTTTTCCCTTTCAACCACCATTTTTACTATGTTCCTGTTCCAAAATAGAAAAATTACGTTACCGGGGAGTTAGTCCTACTCCAAGGAATACATATTTAAAATTTTAGGTTAGCCAAAAGGGATTGGGCAGGCCGTCAAGGAGGAGACTTTTCCCGATATTTCCCTTCTCGATAGGAATTTCAAAAATTCCGTCTAAGCGGACGCCTACACATAAGGAAGAACTCACATTCCGAATTTGCTTTTGGGATATCCTATAAGGAATTAGTCGATGTCTACTACAGTGGAGGAACCTTTATACCAAATTTCAACTTCTTACCTCCAGGGGTTTGGGCAGGCACTTTTCCAATTTGTGAGACTGTTTATTGGGAGACTCTTCCCCTTTTTGCCCGTTCCGGTAGGAATTTCCAAAAATCCCGTCTTAGCGCACGTCTATGCCGAATATCAAGAAACCTTGTTTTAGTGGAGATATCCGTGGGGGGAGGAAAAAAGGTAGTTTTTTTTGAAATTATACATATATTATTTTAAATGGTACTTTTTGGAAAAACGAAATTTTTTGGAAAAAGATACTTTGTTTTTGCAAAGTACTTTATTTGTACTTTTTTTAGAAAAGGTATTTTTTTTTAAAAAGGTATTTTTTTTGGAAAAATGTATTTTTTTTGGAAAAATGTATGTTTTTTGGGAAAAGGTACTTCTTTTGGAAAAGGAAAATTTTTTTAGAAAAAGGTACTTTTTTTGGGAAAAGGTACTTTTTTTTGGAAAAGCTACTTTTTTTTATAAAGGTGTTTTTTTTGGAAAAATGTATGTTTTTTGGAAAAGGTACGTTTTTTGGATAAGGTACTTCTTTTGGAAAAGGAAAATTTTTTTAGAAAAAGTTACTTTTTTTTGGAAAAGGTACTTTTTTTGAAAAAGGTATTTTTTTGAAAAAATGTATGTTTTTTGGGAAAAGGAACATTTTTTTAGAAAAAGGTCCTTTTTTTGGGAAAAGGTACTTTTTTTTGGAAAAGGTACTTTTTTGAAAAAGGTATTTTTTTGGAAAAATGTATGTTTTTTGGAAAAAGGTACTTTTTTTGGAAAAGTTACTTTTTTTTTGGAAAAGGTACATTTTTTTAGAAAAAGGTACATTTTTTGGAAAAAGGTACTTTTTTTGGAAAAAGGTACTTTTTTTTGGAAAAAGGTCCTTTTTTGGAAAAAGGATTTTTTTTTGGAAAAAGGTACTTTTTTTGGAAAAGGTACTTTTTTTGGAAAAAGGTACTTTTTTTGGAAAAAGGTACTTTTTTTGGAAAAAGGTACTTTTTTTGGAAAAAGTTACTTTTTTGGAAAAAGGAATTATTTTTGGAAAAAGGTACTTTTGTTGGAAAAAGATACTTTTTTTTGGAAAAAGGTACTTTTTTTGGAAAAAGGTACTTTTTTGGAAAAAGGTACTTTTTTGGAAAAAGGTACTTTTTTGGAAAAAGGTACTTTTTTTTGGAAAAAGGTACTTTTTTTGGAAAAAGGTACTTTTTTGGGAAAAATGTACTTTTTTTGGGAAAAGGTGCTTTTTTGGAAAAAGGTACTTTTTTGTCCCCTTTATGCCCCTCCCGATAAGAATTTCCAAAAATGCCGTCTCAGCGGACGTCTACACCGGTCGAGGAACCTACATACCAAATTTCAACTTCATAGCTCCAGCAGTTTGAGCAGGCCGTCAAGGGGGAGACTTTATCCCCTTTTTGCCCGTCCCTGTAAAAATTTCCAAAACTCCCGTCTTGGTGGATGTCTACGATAGTGGAGGAACCTTTATACCAAATTACAACTTCCTACCTCCAGCGGTTTGGGCAGGCCGTCAAGGGGGGCCTTTTTCCCCTTTTTAACCCCCATTTTTACAACGTCCCTGTCCAAAATTCCAGAAAGAACTTTCCAGAAAAGTTAGCCCATACTCCAAGGAACACATATCTTAAATTTCAGCTCTCTAGCCTCTAGGTTTTGGCAGGCCGCCAAGGGGGAGACTTTTCCCCTTTTTGCCCGTTCCGGTAGGAATTTTCAAAAAGCCCGTCTTAGCTGACGTCTACGCCGAAAGAGGAACCTACATACCAAATTTCAACTTCCTAGCTTCAGCGGTTTGGGCTGGGCGATGTTGAGCCAATCAGTCAGCCACGTTATTCTTTTATATATAGAGATATAACTTAGAGTGATCCATGTACCATTTGATCCGAAAAATGGCCCGATAAAATTGTATCAGTTGTTTATCAGTTTTTATCTAATTGCATCAGTTTAGATCTGACGTGATTAAATTATGTGTTAATCAGATGAAATTGTATCAGATTTTTGACCTGATACAATTTTATTGGTTTATATCACATGGTATCAGTTTAGGTCCAAATAGATATATTTGTATACAAAATTATATATTTATATCCCAATTTTGACCTGATATCAGTTTAAAACTTTGATACAATTGCATAAGGTAAATGTCGGATACAATTATATTTTATTTATATAAAATTGAACCAATTACGATCAAACCGATAAAATTGTATCAGGTAAAAAACCTGATACAATTTCATCTGATTAACACATAATTTAACCAGGTCGATCTAAACTGATACATTTAGATAAAAATTGACAAACAACCCGAGTAAAAAAAATTATATATAATCATATGTGGCATATATTACAATATATAATTAGACATGTGGTTATGTATATCCATATATAATTATATATGACGTTTTTTCCGAAAAATTTTCCTTATATTATGCCATATATAATTTCATATAATTAGATATCGGCCTTCATAATATTAGATATGGCATATATAACTATATATTACATAACATGGTTGATCTTATTGCATATATAGTTATATATAGAACTATATCTTAATATATATGGTTGCATTTTAGCAATATATAATTATATATGGTATCATTTAAACAATATATAATTATATATGGTGACAGTTAAATTAGATATTATCATATATGGTGCCATTTAAACAATATATGGTCATATATGGTACCTCATAAACAAAATCTTTAATTCAGTTCCAGATATGATAATATATGGTACTATATATAGTGCGATATATATTTATATATGGTGTTATTTAAGCTATATATTATCATATATGGTGCCATTCAAACCATATATTATCATATATGGTGCCATTCAAACCATATATTATCATATATGGTACCATTTAAACCATATATTATCATATATGGTGCAATTTCAACAATATATTCCCATATATGGTACCTCATGAACAATATTTTTAATACAGTTCCACATATGATAATATATGCTACCATATATAGTCCCATATATATTTATATATGGTGTTATTTAAGGAATATATTACCATATATGGTCCCGGTGAAAAATGTTCATATACGCTCAAACATGTTCATATATGGTTTATGTATGGACACATATGAGCAAATATGGATTTTTTATAAACATATATGGATTTTATATGAACATATATGGAAGTATATGTTATTCCATATATGGAAAAAGATTTCATATACAGACATATATGGAGGCATCTGCTATTTCATATATGGAAAAGGCACTCATATATGGACAAATATGGAAGTATATGATATTCAATTTATGCAAAAGTGACTTGTATATGAACATATTTGCAAGAATACATTTTTCCATATGTGTAAAAGGAACTCATATATGGATAAATATGGAATTATATTTAATGCCATCAATAAAAAAAGGAACATATGTAGTGCCTAATTCGAATGTCATACATAAATTTATATCTATAGTACAACCTTATAATAAAGGACAGCAACGTCCGCATGTATTCGCATATATTTAATAAATGTATATGTTCATATATGTCCATATATGAACATATACTTAGGTGTTACCTCATTTTTCGGATCCATACATACATATATGGTTGAACCATAAATGTTCATATATGGACATTTTTCACCGGGGTGCCATTTAAACCATATATTATCTTATATGGTGCCATTTCAACAATATATGCTCATATATGGTACCTCATGAACAACATTTTTAATACAGTTCCAGATATGATAATATAAGAAAATATGTATAGTGCCATATATATTTATGTATGGTGTTATTTAAGCAATATATTACCATATATGGTGCCATTTAAACCATATATTATTATATATGGTGCCATTTAAACAATATATGCTCATATATGGGACCGCATGAATAACATTTTCAATACAGTTCCAGATATGATAATATATGCTACTATATGTAGTACCATATACTTTGATATATCGTATCATTTAAACAACCCGAGGAAAAATAGTTACATAAGTTATATCTGTATAAATATACAGTTTCATCCGAAGAATGGCCCGATATATTTTTATAAATTGTTTATCAATTTTTATCTAAATGTATCAGTTTAGATCTGACCTGATTAAAATATGTGTTAATCAGATGAAATTGTATCAGATTTTTGACCTGATACAATTTTATCGGTTTGATCGTAATTGGTTAAATTTTATATAAATAAAATATAATTGTATCCGACATTTACCTTATACAATTGTATCAAAGTTTTAAACTGATATCAGGTCAAAATTGGGATATAACTATATAATTGTGTATACAAATATATCTATTTGGACCTAAACTGATACCATGTAATATAAACCAATAAAATTGTATCATGTCAAAAATCTGATACAATTTCATCTGATTAACACATAATTTAATCAGGTCAGATCTAAACTGATGTAATTAGATAACAACTGATACAAATAAGAACTCATACAATTTTATCGGGCCATTTTTCGGATCAAATGGTATATGGATGAATCTAAGTTATATATTACCATATAAAGCTCCATATTGGTGCTATTTAAACAATATATTGTCATATATGGTGCCATCATATATGGTAACTCATCAGCAACTACAATATTAACTGTATTTCAGATGCTATTAATTGTATTTCAGAAATTTTAAATGTATTTTAGAAATTATGGAATGTATTTCAGAAATTTATTAATTGTATTTCAGAAATAATCAAATCTATTTCAGAACTTGTTGATGGTTTATCATAGTTAATAGAGAAAAATTTCTAAATTACATTTCATAATTTCTGAAATACAATTGATAATTTCTGAAATACAGTTTGATAATTTCTGAAATACAGTTGTGAATTTCAGAAATACAATTAATTTCTGAAATACAATTGATAAAACTGAAATTCAATTGACTAGTTCTGAAATACAATTCATAAATCTGAAAAATAATTGATAAGTTCTGAAATACAATTGATAAAACTGAAATTCAATTGATTATTTCTGAAATACAATTGATAAATCTTAAAAACAATTGACACAATTGGAAATGGTGTAGAGCGTTAAAAATATGTAAATAAAATTATTTTTAAAAAATATTCAATTTAATAAAAAAAAAATATAATTTTATAAAAACATTTATAGAAAATAAAATTATAATTTTATAAAAAGAAATTCTTTTGAATGGGGGAAATGTTTTTAGTTGATCTGTTATTTTTAAGTAAATTAATGTTATTTTAGTTTGACTCAAGATCATAAATTAATATCACTTTCTGTTTAAATTATTTTCAAATCAAAGAAAGATGATACAATTTTTACAAGTAAATTACAAAGAATAAAAATTATTGAAAAAATTTCGATCAGACCAGCAAGGAGAATGCGCATTTTTATAAAAAAAAATGCATAGCCGTGAAAGGTATCGAACTCGAGACCTTCTGAGTTTAAACCTTATTTTAACAAAATATTGTAATTTTTATAAAATCAGTGCTCTTCCAGTGTATTATTTTTTGAACTATTGTCAATATCTGTCTGGGATCTTATTTAATCCCAAATAAATGGAGATCTTACGTAGTACCCAAATATAATGCGGGATCTAATTTTAGCTGTCATTTTTCTGGATAGTTTCAGATGTCAATCTCCAAATATATTGCTGTTTCTAATTCGATCTGCAATTTATGGGATAAATTAAGATCCTACCAAATCCCCAAATATATCACTGGATTTAATTCGATCTGCAATTTATCGGAAAAGTTAAGATCCTACGCAATCCCGAAGTTATTACTGGATCTAATTTTATCTGTAATTTTTTGGATAAATTTAGATCTTACTTAATCCCCAAATATATTTCTGGATCTAATTCGATCTTCCATTTTTCGGATCAAATTAGATCTAAGTTTATCCACAAATATATAGCTGGATCTAATTCGATCTGCCATTTTTCGGATAAATTTAGATCTTACTTAATCCCCAAATATATTTCTGGATCTAATTCGATCTTCCATTTTTCGGATCAAATTAGATATAAGTTTATCCACAAATATATTGCCACTTTTTCGGATCAAATTAGATCTAAGTTTATCCACAAATATATTGCTAGATCTAATTAGATCTGCCAAAATTGAGATCAAATTAGATCTATGTTTATCCCTAAATATATTGCTGGATCTAATTCGATCTGCCACTTTTTCGGATCAAATTAGATCTAAGTTTATCCACAAATATATAGCTGGATCTAATTCGATCTGCCATTTTTCGGATCAAATTAGGTCTTACTAAATCCCAAAATATATTGCTGGATCTAATTTGATCTGCCAATTTTCTATTCAGTTTATATCCAAGTTTATCCACAAATATATTGCTGGATCTAATTCGATCTGCCATTTTTTGGATAAATTTAGATCTAAGTTAATCCACAAATATATTGCTGGATCTAATTTGATCTGCCAATTTTTTATTCAGTTTATATCCAAGTTTATCCACAAATATATTGCTGGATCTAATTCGATCTGCCATTTTTTGGATAAATTTAGATCTAAGTTAATCCACAAATATATTGCTGGATCTAATTTGATCTGCCATTTTTCAGATCAATGTATATCTAAGTTTATCCACAAATATATTGCTGGATCTAATTAGATGTGCCTTTTTTTGGATCAAATTAGATCTAAGTTTATCACCAAATATATAGCTACATCTAATTCGATCTGCCACTTTTTCGGATTAAATTAGATATACGTTTATCCACAAATATATTGCGGGATCTAATTTGATCTGCCAAAATTGAGATCAAATTAGATCTAAGTTTATCCCCAAATATATAGCTGGATCTAATTGGATCCGCCATTTTTCGGATCAAATTAGATCTAAAAATATCCGCAAATATATAGCTGGATCCGCCAATTTTCGGATCAAAATAGATCTAGGTTTATCCCCAAAGATATCACTGGACCTCCCAATTTTGAGATATAACTTGATCTTAGTTTATCCCCTTATATACAATGGGATCTAATACGATATGATTGGATACACCCAATTTTGAGATCTAATTGGATCAGCTAGATATTACAGCAGATCTTAAACAATATCAAATTGGATATAATTAGATATTGCGCGAGATCAATTTTTTTTACTCGGGAATTGATAAAAATATATCGGGCCATTCTTCGGATGAAACTGTATATTTATACAGATATAACTTAATCACATATATGACTATATGTAACTATTTTTACTCGGGTTGTTTAAATGATACGATATATCAAAGTATATGGTACTATATATGGTAGCATATATTATGATATCTGGAACTGTATTAAAAATATTGTTCATAAGGTACCATATATGACCATATATTGTTGAAATGGTACCATATATCATAATGTATGGTTTAAATGTCACCACATATGGTAATATATTGTTTAAATGATAACATATATCAATATATATTGCCCTATATATAGTAGTATTATTATATCTGGAACTGTATTAAAAATGTTGTTCAGGAGGTCCCATATACGAGCATATATTGTTAAAATGGCACCATATATGATAATATATGGTTTAAATGGCACCATATATGATAATATATGGTTTAAATGGCACCATATATAGTAATATATTAATTAAATAACACCATATATAAATATATGTGGCACTATCTATAGAATCATATATTATCATATCTGGAACTGTATTAAAAATTTTGATCATGAGGTGCCATATATGGCCATATATTGTTTAAATGGCTCCATATATAATAATATATGGCTTAAATGGCACCATATGTGCTAAAATATTGCTTAAATAACACCATATATAAATATATATGGCACTATATTTAGTAGCATATATTATCATATCTGCAACTGTATTAAAGATTTTGTTCATGAGGTACCATATATGACCATATATTGTTTAAATGCCACCATTTATGATAATATATAGTTTAACTGCCACCATATATAGTTATATATTGTTTAAATGATACCATATATAATTATATATTCCTAAAATGCCGTCATATATATTAAGGTATAACTCTATCTACAACTATATATGCAATAAGATCAGCCATGCTATGTAATATATAATCATATATACCATATCTAATATTATAAAGGCCGATATCTAATGAGATGAAATTATATATGGCATAATATAAGGAAACATTTTGGAAAAAGACGTCATATATAATTATATATGGATATACATAACGACATGTCTAATTATATATTGTAATATATGCCACATGTGATTATATATAATTTTTTTTACTCGGGAATTCATAATAAGGAAATTGGCCTCGAACTAAATTAATAAATTTCTAATTAATTTTTAAAAAATCTTAACCCGTTCGGGACCGGTAGCATATTAAATTTTGAACTTTATTTCCAAATGTCTGCGCTAGGGGGGGGGCTGCAAAGCCATAAAAGTAATAAAAAACATTTCTTTGGCATGGATCTACATTTACAGGAAGTTTGGTCGGAAAATTCCCAGCCATTTAAAGTTGGGGTCGAAAGGGTTAACGTAATTATTGCCACCTTTAGCTGCAGCATAGAATACCGCATGGTATTTTCCGAATTGGGGACCCCTTTAGGAGTATAAAAATATTTCGAACCATACTTAATTTAACGCGATCCAGCAAAGAGTTTAATCCTACTCATAAACAGATATTTCTACTTCCGTTTCTTTTGTTGTTTGCAGTTATTTTTGACCATTTGCATTCATTGAATGCTATCGACGATAAAACATTGCTCTCTTTAAACTGGAAATAACTATAAAATAAATAGTGTATACAAACGACAGGAACTATAAATATATTTACTCATACCCATGTATACTTGCAGAAAATCATTTACCATGCTAGGGTTTTTATACTCACGTGTGTCGAATTGGTAAACAAATTAAATAAATTATTCAATTGAATTTATTTATTACCGACCACTCAGCCGCATCAGACTTTTGCATTTGCGTAATTATCGTACAAATACAGTCGTTACTCATACAAATAGATGTACAAACTAGGGTATTCAATCGGTTAACCATTACTCGATTAATCGATGAAAGTCTTTCAAAAACTCGAGTAATTTAAAATGGCCAGTTTCGAGTAACGAATTACTCGAGTAATTTTGGTCGATTAATCGAGTAAGCCGAGTAAATCGAAACAGGTTTTTTTAGTTATTACAATTTTTTTTTTAATTTGTTGACTATTTTTTTTGTTTTTTTTATGGAAAGTAATGTTTCCGTTACAGTTTGAATTTAAATACTATAATGCTTATGCATAATAACTTGAAAACTTTATAAAATTAAGTGAGCTCTATATTTCATCAATTTCACTAAAATCCACCTTAACATAGTATCTTAAAACTCAATAAAACCTCCCAAGAAGTTGGAAAATTACAAATAACAACAATAATGTTTACGTTGTTGTTTCGTGCTTAATTTTAAAATTTCACTTTAAATCAAGGATTTGAAATTGAATAAAGTGAGGTATGATCATTGGCGGACTTAGGCCGGTCTGGGGTGGGCTAAGCCCACCCTAGACTGATTTTTGCCCACCCCAGAATTTTAAAAAAATCTACCTACAATTCTTTTATCTATAATTTTTATGGCAAAAAGTATCACAATATAATTTTTTTTTATATCAATTAATCCTGTGTTTTTGGTTAGGGAAAATCTCTACTAGATTCCAGCTAAGTTGTTGCAATCTAAGGGTCAGTTCTATAGTCAGAACTAAGATCGATTTTTGTTTTAAATATTTCTTAAATAAGAAAGTTGTTTGAAAAATTCTTACCTAAGAAATATTTAAGAAACAAATCGATCTTAGTTCTGATTATAAAAATGACCATACGAGTTTTTCTTTAAGAAAAATTATTAGAATCACAAAGTTGTTCAATAATAAAAATATAACGCATAATCTTTTTCGGTGAGTTAAATATCTTAGATTTCATAGTTTTCTAAATGAATAATTAGTTAATATCTAACTAGGAAGTTTCTTCAAACTAAACATTACTATGTTATTTTAATGAAATTTCAATATTTTGGAGAAAAAAAAATTGTAAGATGAACATCTCACTGTTTTTGACCACCTCGGTAATTTAAGTGATCAGAATATGGGGTTAGAAAGGTTTCGTCCGAAGTAGGCGAATTAGACAGGTTGATCTTAGATTTCTTTTCTCTATCATAATAATCTGAAAATATAGCTTGTAACACATTCATTGTACAAGGTTTTCTTCAGAAAAATAGATGCACTTTTGGGCAAATAAACAGCAGAAAATTAATGGGTCGCTTGCCCACCCCAGAAAAATCGTCTAGGTACGCCAATGGGTATGATTTATAAAAATTTATATTGATTCAGTTTTGAATGAATTTAACTCTTTTATGATTTGATTCGCGATTGAAGGCAAACATTATTGGTTAAATTATTTTGTTAAAATGTATCAATTCATTTGATTATATGAAAAGAATCAACAAAAATCAAAACAATTCTTTGAATAAAATAGAGATTGAATAAAATACTCGTAGCATATAATTCAATTACTAAAATGAGTTTTGCTTATCGATTCGTTAAAAATTGAATCAGATTTAAAAACCGAATTAAGAAATTATGTTTTATGAAGGTCTGAGTTTTACTATTTATACCCAGAGTAGGCCTTTTTAAAACTTTAAGAAAAGCCTTTCAAAAACCAAGCGCCTTAACTATATATTATTTTTTAAATTTCTACTTATGGATTAGTTTTAATTGTTAATTTGTTTTATTTTGTTACTAATAAACTATAAAACTTGCAAAAAATGGATAATTTTACGAGAAAATAATGAAATAAAATGGTAACTCAAGTAATTTTAAACTTTACACGATTAATGGAGTTATTCGAGTAATTTTAAAATCTTACACGATTAATCGAGTAAGTTCAAAACCTCAAAGTCGAGTTACTTGGTTAGGCAAACAAAGTGAAACCCGAGTAATTTGAACACCCTAGTACAAACACACATACACTTATGCACATTACGTCAAAACTGGTTGTAACTGCAACAGATTTAAAAATATTTACCAGTGAACAATTCACATATAGGTACATTTTGGTAAGTTATAAAATTTTAGTTTCAGTACAATCTGCAAACGAATTAATAATACAAAAATTTTACATTTGGAAAATTTTGTTTCTTACATGGGTTTTGTTTTTTTTTTTGTTTTGCAACAAAAAACTAAATTTTGCAAAAATAAAATTCTTACTATCAGTATATTTGTTTGCAGAATGAATATCGCTGATGAGGTTTTTCAATATAATTTTTTACCATAAAGTCTTTTTTCGCGTTCCGCCAACATTTTGCAACTTTTTAGGTGCGGTTTTGATAAATATGTAATCTAGAGACTATAATACCCATTTCATAGAACAAAGTTTGGTGGCTAATTGCAAAAAAATCGTGAAAAAAGTCGCGGAAAAAAATTTCAAAAAGGAAAATTCTAACATCAGTATATTTGTTTGCAGGTTGAAAATCGCTGATAAGGCTTTTTAATACAATTTTTTTACCACAAAGTGTTTTTTTGCGTTCCGCCAAAATTTTGTATTTTTTTAGGTGCGGTTTTGTTAAATTTGAAATCTATAGATTATAATACCCATTTCATATAACAAAGTTTGGTGGCCAATTGCAAAAAAATCGCGAAAAAAGTTGCGCAAAATAAATTTGCAAAAAGGAAAAATTTTACATCAGTATGTTTGTTTGCAGAATGACATAGTTTTTTTTCGCGTTCCACCAATATTTTTCAATTTTTTAGGTGCGGTTTTGTTAAATATGTAATCTAGAGACTATAATACCCATTTCATACAACAAAGTTTGGTGGCTAGTGCAAAAAAATCGCGAAAAAAATGGCGTAAAAAAAATTTGCAAAAAGGAAAATTCTTAATTCAGTATATTTGTTTTCAGAATGAAAATCGCTGATAAGGTTTTTTAATACAATTTTTTTACCATAAGTGTTTTTTGGCGTTCCGCAAAAATTTAGCGTTTTTTTTAGGTGCGGTTTTGTTAAATATGAAATCTAGAGACTATAATACCCATTTCATACAACAAAGTTTGGTAGCTAATTGCAAAAAAGTCGAGGAAAAAAGATTTGCAAAAAGGAAAATTCTTACATCAGCATATTTGTTTGCAGAATGACAATCGCTGATTAGGTTTTTCAATACATATTTTGTACCATAAAGTCATTTTTCGCGTTCCGTCAAAATTTCGCGGTTATTTAGATGATTTCATATTTTTGTTAAATATGAAATCTGGAGACTATAACACCCATTTCATAAAACAAAGTTTGGTGAATAATTGAAAGAAAATCGCGTCTTATAAAGTCTTTTTTCGCGTTCCGCCAATATTTTGCAATTTTTTAGGTGCGGTTTTGTTAAATATGTAATCTAGAGACTATAATATCCAATTCATAGAACAAAGTTCGGTGGCTAGTTGCAAAAAACAAACAAAATGTCTCTGAAAAAAGATTTGCAAAACGGCCAAATATCAAAGCCTTATTTTTTAAATGCTACGATTATACAAAATTTACAGCAAAAGAAAATTTAAAAAAAATATATTTATATATATATTTTTTTTGAAATTGTTGAAACCATTTTTCTTTTTAACAACACAAAAAAATTTTATTTCTTTTATATATTTATTTTTTTGGAAAGAAAATTAAAGCAGAAAAATTTTTTTATTTTCATCATGAGGAGTATTTTTAATTAAATATTTCTTTCTTTTTATTTTTTTGTACGTTTGAATTTTTATTTTCATACTTTTACGATAATTATATTTGATAAAAACCAAAAAATAAAAAGTTTCCGGTCCTTGAATTTATGACACTTTTTCAAAGTGAAATGTTTGTCCCCTACTGGGAAAGGGACCGGTCCCAGATGACACGCAGGATAGGTCCCAAGGGGGTGGAGACCGGTCGTTGATCGGTCTTTTTGTTTGAAAGAGACATATCACTTTAACATGGCGTTGTCATTGGAAATGACCAATTGCCACAGTTTAGACACCTTGTGACAGTAAGGTGATGTGTCTAAAAATAGCTTTTCAAATAAACTAATAAAAAATTAAGAATAAAAAATAATCTACTTCGCGTCGGAGTAGGGCTCGATAACACAACCTCCTGCTTGTAAGGCAAACGCTCTACCGTCTGAGCTAACGTTGCTTATGCGTGATGGCTGGCTGATGGTGAAGTTATATATTTTTCGTTTCTGTTCAAATAAAAAAGAAAAAGAAAAAACAAACACTACAAGCAAATAAAAAAAAATGGAAAAGAAAAAAATAGAAAAGAAAACAACACTAACACACACACAAATATAGTGGAAGTGCCTTCAGTATGCCCCCGATTGACCGGTCACGGGATAATTCCTTTAATGGCAATTGACTCGTTTTTTGCGTTGGCCATAATTAAATTAAAAAATTAATTAAAACTTAGAAAATTACCTCAAAAACTCTGATAATATAAATAAAAATTTAAAAAATTGCCCTTAAGTTAAAAAGAAAATTAAATGAAATACCAATTGTTAAAACTAAAACAGATTTATAATTAAAAATACAAAACTTAAAATTTTTTAGCAAAAAATTATAAAAATTTTAAATAAAATCTAAAATAAGCAAATCGTAAAAAATAAAGTTCGAAATAAATAAAAGAGTAAAATAAATAAAAAAATATTTTTAAAAATAATACGCGAATTTTATTTCTTATGTCGGTATCAGTAAGTTTTTTAAAAGCAACAGTGAAAGTAACGAATCAGAAAATACATAGAAAATTAATTCATTCTCTTTGGTTCATATTTGTACTAATTTAGTAATATGCCTTCGGTTGACCCGTCACGGGATTGGTCCTTGGAGGGCAATTGACTCCTCATTCCCCGTAGGGTCGTTAGCAGTTTGATATTGGTAGAGTGGAAAATTGGCTTTATTTTCGAACTACTGACCATTTTTAAGAACAGCAATCTACCTCAGGAATCCGTTTGCTTTATTTTCTATCGCTGGGTTGTATAAATAAAATGAATTTCATTGATTGAAGTTCACTTACAACCTCATTGTATTTGGATGTGTGAATAGGTTTAACCATAAAAATCGCGTGCTCAACAGAAGTCTTTTTTCGAATATTTATAGTAAAAAGTTAAAACCTTTGCGGAAAAAAATAATTAAATAAATTGAAATTCCCAAATATATTTTATTCAAATTTATACGACGGATGGTTGATAAATTTCATAACGGAAAAAATCGGTTATGTTGTAGGTAATGGCTTCTCTCGACTTATTTCGAGCATCATCACAGATAAGTCTACACTAGATCATCCGAAGAGTTTCAGCTAAGTTAAGGGGTACCACAATGTCTTATTTTTCCTTCACTTTTTCTCATCTTTCTTAAGGCTGGTATCTTATCTCCAATGCTTAGTTTCCTTTAATCATTGATTTAGAAATCACTGATTAGTCCTTAAACTTACTTAAAATAATATCGGTAACTTACAAAAATTTAATCAATGATTTGTTAATTTTAGATATTTTCATTTGACAATACGAATAAGAAATAAAAGAAAATAAAAAAAGTTTGGAAACTCGCGAAATAATAGTTTTTTATTGAATTTTTCGCATGATACGGGGTCATAAAATTATAAAATAGATGCCCAAATTGTTGTTTTAAAAATCATCAATCGCTAAATGCCTCAAATAAGAAGTGTCTTTTTGCATGCTACATGCATATCTTAATTTTTTTCATTAGGTAAGTGTATATAATTATAAATTTGTTTTTAGTCCAGGAAGGTGTTATTAAACATATTTATGAAGGACAAGATGATTTTTGATACATTCAATACAAATTTTGTAGTCAGAATTTATTAGAAAACTAGGTTCAAAGGAAAAGTAAAATAACTATGCTATGCTCTATATTATTTGTTATTCGTTTAGGTAAATATATCTGGATCAAATTTAATATACACATACAGTGACATCTCCCAAAGCAGTAAATTTTTACAAACCGCGAAACTTAAACGCTTGATTTTCTTGATTCTATTTTTAAGATATCTTCCAACAATTTTGTGTAAAAAGCAAAAATCTTCTGAAGAGTCATGTCTGTGAAATTTTGTGTTAATTAAAAAAATTATAATTTTCTAATTTTGTGGAAAATAAAAAATATGAATTCAAAAATATTCCTCGGAGGAAAAAATATACGGCGTACATAAAAATTGTACTGCAGGAAATATTTAACTGGTCTAAACCAAAGGTTTAAAAGGCTTAATTCTTTCATTCACTTTTTAAAAATTAATGAAATTTGGGTTAAATTTCATTCCCTAATAGCATTCTTATGGAATTAATTCGATAACTTAATTCCCTATAGCTTAAGATTATATGAATTCATTCTATTTTGATTGAATTCTACACTCATAGAAAAAAGTTTGTAGAAAAGTTAGTAAAACTGTTAGTACTTCAACCTAACAAATTTTTAACTAATTTTTAGTTAAAATTTAATTTTTAGTTAATTTTTTTGCTACCTCCACATTACTAACTTACAAATTTTTTTGCTATTTTTTGCTGAATTTAGTTACTAATTTTTAACAATAAATTTGCTAACTTTACAGTATTTTGCTGAATTTTAGTTACTAAGTTTCAACAGAAGATTTGCTAAATTTACAAATTTTTTGTAAACTAAACGACCAATTTTGGAGCGCTTATAAACAGAATGTTAAATGACTCATAAAAATTACTGCATATTTTTAACTCGCCAAAAATAATGCAAAAAGTTTTTAAATAAAGCTAAATTGAAATGGTTGAGAATTTGTCCTACTCATAAAATATCTAAATTATTAAAATTTATGAGAAAAGTTTCTATTTATCGTAATACACTAATTTTCAAAGATCAAGGTTTATTGTGGACGAACCATTTTAATATGAAAATTGTGATTAAAAGTATCTCTGGGGAGCAAGTGGAGTTTACGGGGATGACCCTAATTTTTTCCCCCAATATTGTACTTTTTAAGCTTATTTAAAGAATACGATATTTCTAATCGGCCACACCTTCTTTCCTGTGGGTGGAGCTTTAGAAGTGAAAATGGAAACTCAAATAAAAGAAGGGTCTCTGAAATACATTTTCCCAATCAGAAAAATACAAACGGGAAAGCGGTGGTAAAGCACTTTAACAGGTGGTACAAGTGCTGGAAAAAAGTGCTTTCCCATTCCCAAAATGATAACATCATTAGACAAAAGGACCGACTGTTTAAAAAGCGCCGGAAAAGCACTGGAGGAACAACATTTTTGAACGTTGGCAAAACACTGTCTGGAAATATATTTTCCAAAATAAAATTTAAAAATAGTTCATATGTATTTTTTTGGTACTGCCGTGATTTGAACCCAGGGCGTCAGATTGGCAGACGATTGCTCTACTCACTGAGCTAACGAGACATATAATATTTGATGGCTAAACACATAAATGAGTGATAATAGCTGGACAACTACTGGCTGTGGCAAAAGGCTAGTACTTGCAAACCAGTTTTTGTAACTAATATGTCAGCGTTGGGAGGGCAAAAGAAAAGTTGGTCTTGAAAGAGCTTTCCCACAAACAAAAAATTCATTTTATAAAACAAAAAAAATTTTAAATTAAAAAAAAACTAGAAAAAATTTTGCTCACAACCGGATTTGAACTATGAACCTTCTGCCAACAAACCTTTTTTAACAAAGCGTCAGAATTTGTATAAAATCATTGGTCTACCAGTGAATTTGTTTTTATACCACTGGTAGCATTGGCTAGGTAGCACTGGATAACCACTGGTTGCAAACCCTGGCATATCACTCTAAGCCAATTCTATGCCAGTGGTTTTTTTTATAAGCCCCGAAATTTTTGTAAAATAAATACTGGCAAAACGCTTTTTGCAAACGCTGGCAAAGCGCCCCAAATGAGTGCTCTGCCAGTCATTGATTTTTAACACCGTGGCTACCCAGTGCTTGATTTTTTGTACCACTGGCGATTTCTGACTGGTTTGTTATGGTTAACATATTAGCTGTGTTTGTGCGGCAAGCTATCAACGGTGGCTTATGTCATTCTCATATAAATTTGACACTTGCCAACGTTTAGTGTTAACTCTTAACATTACTAAATGTCAAAATTGTATCGGAGTGGCATAAGCCAACGTTGATAGCTTGCCGCACAAACACAGCTATTATTGTCTATAAATTTACAAAAAATCATTCTTGGGAAATTTTCATTGGCATTGAAATATTTATTTAATTTGTCTATTGATACGTTCAGGAAGAAACTTTTTGAAGAATTTTCACTTAATGCTTAATTTTGCAGTCATTGTTTTTTTAAATTAAAGCTTACATACACTATTTATTTTTTTTTTTTATAGAATTTAGGGAATTTAGAAACTATTATCGCTAATTTTTTTTTAATTTTTTATAACTTTTACGTTAAATTTTTTGCATTTATTAATTTTATTTTTACATTGTTATTTAATTATACATCTAATATTATATTTTATACCTTAATTTTTTTTATTATTTTAAGCAAATTTTATTGCTTGTTTTGTTACTTTTAGTAGAAATTTGTAACCGATTATGGCCTATAGGCTAGGTTATTGTAATAAATAAAGAAATTAAATTAAATTAAATTAAATATAATTGGCATTACTTTATCTCAATGTCAATGCCAACAAATTTCATCACCGTTCAATCCCAATGAAATTTTTGCAATTTGCATCGATGAAAACAATGGTAATGAAATGTACACATAATTGAAGAAAAAGCATTGTAAGTAATATAAAAAAAAAATATAAGAAATACGCGAGTTTTTAATTTTTTTTCTTAATTTATTCTTTTATTAAAACATGAAAACAAATACTTCTTTCATCAATTATAAATGGGCATTTAGGCATTGAACAATGGCAATTGAAAAAATTTCCACATTCAATAAACTGGTCCCAAGTATGTTTTTAAATACACATTTATTTTTATTTATTAATTTTCATTTCATTTGCTCCTTTTTTTACCTTTTCCAGTCCACTTGTAATCTGCCAAAAGTTTTGTTGATATTTTCATTCTACTATTATTTAGCAATTTTTTCGCTGATTTCAGCAAGTTAAATTGTTATTTGCAATTAACAAATATTTAGCTAAAATATTACTAAAATTCTGTAAATTTAACAGTTTTTTTGCTATTTTTATAAAACTACTATTCAGCAATTTTTTTGCTAATTTTATCTGGTTAAATTTTTATTTCCAATTAACAAAAATTTAGCTCAAATATTACTAAAATTCTGTAAATTTAACAGTTTTTTTGCTGTTTTCATTTTATTAATATTTAGCAAACTGATTCTGCTAATATTAGCAGTTTTTTCTGCAGCATCATTTTTAACTAATTTTTAGTAACTTTTTCTGCTATTTTTACGGACTTATTTGTATGAGTGTAACTGAATGAAACCCAATTTACCTGAATTCATTTAATAAAAAAGTGAATGAAAAATTATTTGTTTTCATTCACTTAATCAAATGAAAAATTTTAATTTGTATTTAATTACTGAAATATTAGCATAATACAATGAAAAACGTTTAAAATTTATCTAACAGAAATAAATAGTATCGTATGCTTTGTTACAGCATGTATGCTTTGGTTTTGATTATATGTTAGTTTCAAACTACATTGCACTAAGTGAATAGTAATAAAATTTCTTCATTCAATTAGTAAAATGGTGAATGAACATGCGATTTGAATGATTCAAGTTAGGAATTCATTCAATTCATATTAAAGCTTTGGGAATGAAGCTTATGAATGAATTCTTTACGAATGGTTTAAGGGAATGGTACATGAATCTTTTTAAAATCTGAATTTAATTTTTAGTGAATTAAGATTAAATTGAATTAAGTTTTTCGAAGCTCTGGTCTAAACAACCACAATATAATCTAAGCAGTATGCATAAATATTAACCTCTGTTAACTGACTCTGTCGGACATTTCAACAATTTTTAATAGAATGTGGTAGATTAAGTTTTATGGTTAAATTTTATTAAATAGTAAAAATTGGTTCAATAAATAAGCAAAATAAGAAAAAATTTAATAAAAAACGATACCCATTAACTGCAATTTAAGATCTTGCAGGAGCACGTGAAGTATGTCTTATATCTTTATATAGCTCATATTTTTCCAGAAAATTCGAAAATTTAAATTATTTGTAATTAAAAAAGGCAGAATTAAAAAAAATATTGTGAGACACCGTAAACACATTTTTTGGTTAAATTTTCCTTTCACGAATCATGGTTTATTTGTGCTAAATAAAGATCAAAATTATGACCGATTCTAACAAACAATTCGTACAGAATCCAATATTATGTCATATTATTAAAATTTCCCCCAAATATTTTCTTAATTTCAATTGGTATTTTTAGAGAAGATATATGTGGAAGTTACTAAAGATGTTCATTATTTAGATGGAAAATAAAGATGTTGTACGGTCTTTATTTACAAATTAATTGGTCTACGTAAACCTTTTTCAAAAGTTACCAACATTAGAAAAAAATGTTAATACTAACATGAATTGTAGGGTGGAAAATCTACGTTTAAGGTCTTAATCACAGAAATTTCTGTAATTAAATTTAAGCAATGTTTAGGATAAAATCAGAGATTAAAATTTGATTAGTTACTGTAATTAAGTGCTAAACAATGATTTTCTTCTTAATCATTGTTTAATATAACATAAGATACCAGGCCTTAGTGAAACTTCTTGATCAAACTTTCTATCGCGGATGGCAGGAACATTTGTAACTCACTTTACTTAGATTGTATTCCAAGCTTCTTAGAGGGTTGGGAGCAAGATGCTGATTACAGTTACACCAGCCTAAAAAACATCCTGATGCAATATATATTTTGTACACTCTAATTAAATTCTGTTGAAATTTACCCAACTTATTGTAGGAAACTGAACTCCTACTATAAATTGGGTAAATTTAGTCTATGTGCGTAATTGAAAAAAATACGCACATTGTGTTTAAGTTGGTGCACAAATAATTTGTAATTTTACAATGAAAGTGCGTAAATATTAAATGAAATTTTTAAATTAGTGTGTTAATTTACTAAATTTGTGTGTAAAAAAGCACGTTTCACGTGTAAATGTAGCATAAAATGAGTAAAAATCCACAAAAATGCGCAAAAATCCACAGAAAGTGCGTAAAAATCCAATATAATGCGTACATTTACAACAGTTGTGCTAACTTTAAGCACCACCCAAAAATTTTTTTAAATAAAATAACAAATTAATTTTTATTACGTATTTTATTAATAATAATATCCAAGTCATTCTCTCATTATCGTTTATGTCCAAATTAATCGCTTTGGGATCTTCAGGCATTTGTATAAAATTCATATAAAAATTTGTTATAACTATTGAATGGTTGCGATGACTCCTGCTCAACAAAATGCCTTCTTTGAAAGGGAGGCAGTAACCGTCAACAATAACGGGAGAAAACGCCTTAAAAGAGATATGGCCTACGCAGGAACAACTGAGTGCAATGACTCCTGCTGAACAAAATGCTTTCTTTGCAAGTTAGGCAGTACTCAATGAATACTGACTTTGTTGAGCAGGAGTCATTGCACCCAGTTGTTTTACCAAGGCCGTATCTCTCTTACGGCATTTTCTCCCGTTATTGTTGATGGTTGTTGGTTTACTGCCTCCCTTGCAAAGAAGGCATTTTGTTGAGCAGGAGTCATTGCACCCAGTTGTTCCTGCGTAGGCCGTGTCTCTCTTACGGCGTTTTCAATTTTGAAATGAGGTTTAGACTACCACACACTCTAATTAAATTCTGTTGAAATTTACCCAACTTATAGTAGGAAACTGTACTCCTACTATAAATTGGGTATATTTACTCTATGTGTGTAATTGAAAAAAATACGCACATTTTATTTAAGTTTGTGCACAAATAACGTGTTATTTTACATTGAATGTGCGTAAAATTAAATGAATTTAATAAATTTGTGTATTAATTTACTAAACTTGTGCGTAAAAAAGCATGTTTTACGTGTAAAAGTACGAATAAAATGAGTAAAAATCAATAAAAAATGGGAAAAAATCCACAGAAAGTGCGTAAAAATCCCCCAAAAATGCGTATATTTACCACAACTGTGCTTAAAGTTAACCACTCAAAAATATTTTTCTTTTACATAAAACAATAAATTAATTTTTAGTATGTATTTTATTAATACGTATAATTAGTTATGTACAAAATAAATACCATAAACTAAATGAAAATAAAATAATAATATTGCTGGAATATCTTCCCTTTATCGCCAAAAGCTATTTTCAACATATTAATAATAATATACAATATATCTTTTATTATATCACCTGAGGATATTTCTCTTTAGTGATGGTACAGCGAATTCATTATTTAGGCAATATATTCTTTATTTCTTCCAAATGGTATTTTTTGACGGCAATAAATGACATAAAATTGTCTCGGATTTACATCCTCGGCGATAGTTTGGCGATAGTAAATGTCGGGGATTTATCTTCCCGGCGAAACTATGGAGATAACAAATGTCATGGAATTATCTTTCAGACAAACTGCTTTTGTATTGCCTGAAGGTGTCGCTTTCCGGTAACAGTTTTTCCCGACTAAAGAAACTTCCGAAATACGAAAATTATTATTACCTGCAAGAAATGTTATCTTCCAGGCGATATGATCGGGAAATCTTCTTCGTATTGCCATTCTTGCTGGATTATACTGATATTTCCAGATGAAAATGTGTTTGTATAAATATTTCACAAAAAAAAAAATAGTTTTAGCTTTTTTTTAATTAAAAAATTTTTTTAAATTATTTTCTAATTTAGAAATGTCAGAATATTTATTACTATTATAAGTTAGTATATTTACCAACTCTGTGCGTAAAAATTTTGTTTAACAAAAGAATAGTAATTTTAGGCATAATGTGTTTATTTTTAAAAAGATAATGTATAAAAATGCTTTGTGTGTGTGTATTATTGCATATGGAAGTGTGTACAAAAAAGTTTTACGCACTTTTTATTTATATTTACCAAATTTTCGTAAAATTAAACAAAACTTTACCCATTTTATAGTAGTAAATTTACAAACATTTTTTAGAGTGCATGCGTTAACAATAATTACCAAAAACAATTTCATGCTTATATTGCTATTCCCAGACTCTAATGTGTTTGTGGAAATGTTGTAATTCACAAAAAATAATCCGTTTTCGCTTTTTCTTTTTATTATTTATAATTTTTTTTCAATTTTTTCCAATTTGAAATGTATTTATTACTATTATAGGATAGTATATTTACCCACTTTGTGCGTAAAAATTTTATTTAACAAAACAATAGTAATTTTAGGCGCAATGTGTTTGTTTATAAACACATAATGTCTAAAAATAATTTGTTTGTGTATTACTGTGTATGGAAGTGTGTATGAAAAAAGTTTACGCATTTTTTGTTTATATTTACCGAATTTTCGTAAAATTAAACAAAATTTTACCCATTTTATTGTAGTAAATTTACAAACATTTTTTAGAATGTAATAAACGTTGGTGTGATGAATCCCAATTTAGCAAGAAAAGGAATTATCAGATGACCGTTTTCAAGAAATCGGGGTTTTTATATTTTTGGTCGATAGCCGCTTTTTTATAAACTTTTACTTGATTTATGTACTCAAAAAATGTTAAGAGTAATCACTTTTTAAATTTTTAAATGGATTATAGAACCAACTTTTCATAAAAAATTTATTTTATAAGCGTGTTATTAGGTTTTCAAAATATTATGCATAAGCAACTAAGTTTATTTAAAGTTAATAATTCTACATTAGCTAATCTTTTAGTTGAATATAATCATGACGCTGTTTGTTCAAGGACATTTTATTGGTGATGCAAGGAAATTGAAAATTTTTAATTAATTTGCATTTTTGATGTATAAAACTTTTTAATGGAAATCACTTTTAGCAGCAAAGACTATAAAATATACTGTTATATACTAACGAAATGATATTTTAGGTTGAATTATTTCCAATAAGATCAGAATTTGATATTACCGAGCAAAAAAAGAGATGCCGAAGCAGTAGAAAAAGCACTACAATTGATTATTTAGTTGTACTTCTTTTCTAACATAAACTCTAATGATTTTCACATTGAGTTGTCATAGGAGAGGAGTACTCCCACTTCAGCATTTTTTCAGTACTTTTTGAACAAGTGCAAAGGAAGCTCTTTTTCACCAATTAAAAGTTTAAAAAAATTCTTCGCAAAAAAAATAATAGTTTTTATTTTACAAAAGTTTTTTTATTGCCGCCCCTGGGTATCTCACTTGCGACCTCATGATTGCTAGTCTAGCGCTCTACCGCTGAGGTATTCTTTCATATGAAAGTTGACTGGCATAAAACACCACTTTTTTACTGCGAGATATTTTCTTATTCTCTTCAATAAAAGTACTTATTAAACAAGTGTAGAAGGTGTACTCCAACCCAATATTGTTTTCAGTACTATTTTTACAGGTGCAATTGTTTTCAGTACTATTTTTACAGGTGCATAAAAAGCAATTTCTCATAATTTTTTTTATATACATATTTTTAAAAATTGAAAAATTAAAAAAAAATATTGAATTTAAACAAATTAATTATAAATATTAGAAAAAAATTAACAAAAGAAGAAAAAAATAAAAAAAATATTAGACCCACCGGGAATCGAACCTGCCCTCTTTTTGGAAATGCCAAATGATACCAAAATCACTTTTAGGATCACTTTTAAAGCAATTACTTTTTAGAAGCAATACTGATGTGGTTTTTTGAATGTTGTTCAGAGGTAATTCTAGAAAAGCTTTAAAAATATACTAACGGATACTTTGGAAGCAATGAAAGAAGTGATTTTTTGAAGTTGTTCAGAATAACTTCTAAAAAAGCAGTAAAAATACACTAAGGGATACTTGTGAAGCAGTGAAAGAAGTAGTTTGTAAAGCATTACTTCAAATTTTTTTTCCTTGGTAGTTTTTAAAAATTTAGAGGAGGGGGAGGGCAAATGTTGGACTTATGTGAAGCATTTCAAGCTCTAAAAACTATTAAGAGTCATATTAGTACCACCTTTTAGATTGTATCGACCTCCAATACAAATTAAAAAGTGGTACATAATTTTAATGTACAAGGACATGGGAATCTAATTCTAAATTTTGATATATTTTCCTAGATATTTTTGAATCTAACTCCGCAGACTTGAACGTTTGAGGACAATATCTGTTCATTAGGGTATCTAGCTAATGAAAATTTTTACAGTGACAAAATTGAATTAAAACTTTATGCATATTAATAGTTTTAAAAGAAAATGTAATATTTTGAGGTTCAAATTTTAAATCTTTGTTAAAAACTGCTAAACCGTGGGATATCGGATCCAAATTTTAAAATAGCTACAGCTATATAGGTTTATGGGAAAAACTTTTATTTCCAGATCCAGACATGCACAATAGTTTATCAGAAAATATGCTTTGCAGGAGGAGTTCTTCAAAAAATTAAAATTTGTTCAATAGTGTTGTGAATAACACACACAGCAAAAAAAATTGAGAGTCATAGGTACTTTAAAAACAACTTCTTTCACTACTTACTGCTTTCTTATAATTCTGATTTTTCATTGCTTCTAAAGGATTCATTTGTATAGTTTTACAGCCTATTTAAAAGTAATTCTGAACAACATCCAAAAAAATCACTTGAGTATGGCTTCTAAAACATAATTTCCCTAAAAGTGATCCTAAAAAGAGATTTTGATTCCCGGAGGGACCAATATTTTTTTATCTCTTTTTTTAAATTTTTTTTTATTTTTTTTAATATTTACAAATAATTTGTTGTATCTCGGAGAAAAATTATGCCTTATTTCACCAATAATGGAAGCGCTGCATTATTAAGTTTTCGTGACGAAGCTGATTCCGTGCAAGCAGTATTTTTTTCTGTGCAATAAATTCATAAGCTAAATCATATTAAACTAAGATTCCTAAATGTTTTGGTTTTTGAAACAAGAAAGCAAATCTATATAAAAGCTGTTTTTCCCCTAATACCTATCAACGTTACGTATTTTAAGCAAATATACGTTTAACCGATTGAAGTATAAAAAAATCAAAAACAGTAATGTTTGTAATAGTTGCGGTATAATCCTCGTATGCCACCAAAACTTTTTAGGAAGTAATGCGAAGAAGTTATATTATATGCGAAAATCTATAAACGTTGAGTTTTCAACGTTGATAATTATCCACGGTGCAAGTTAACGTGCATACAAAAAATAATATATTAATTTTCGCCTCAAACACGTTTTCGTGTACTTCGAGTTTTGTTTGAGATAACGGATATAGTTAAATCGAAAACACATCCAAAATAAAATTATAATAAATGAATTTTAAAAATTTTGATCGACTTTGAACAAATCTTTTTCCTGGGTGTAATATTTCTAAGTATGTCTTTGTTTTGAGTTTTTTTTATATATTTAAACCAATTTGTACATGCGAAACGTGATATTGTTGTTAGTTTATTTCTATTTTTGTATATATTGTGCATTTTTAAAGGTTTTTTTTTCAGTATTTCTAGAGCCCAGCAAATCCACACATTACCAAATAATGGGTAAAGTAATGTATCGCCATAGAGTTGGACTGGTTACTTTACACCTTACTTCACTGATGAATTTTACAGGCGATGAGCCCAAAGTAATGTGCTATTGTTACCAGTATACTTACAAAAAAATGAAGAGTAATGGGTTACCTAGTTGCAGATAGATATTAAAAAAGTAATTGGTTACCCATATGATTACGAAGAGGCTGAGAATAATTGGTTATGCATATAATTATAAGGACTGAAATAGTAATTAGTTACCCTATAATTGCACAATTTAAATAAAAAATTATCTAAGTAAATAATTTTTATATTAAAACAATGTATTTTGTAATAGTAATTACTTTATATTTATTTATAATGCATAATTTGATCAACATTCGGTAGCCCATTACTTAATGTTTCAAAATAATGATACATGTATGCAGTATACATTACAAAGTAATGCATTATGTAATCAACTATAGGTAACTCATTCCTCTGTGCTTCTAAATAATGCTCAAGGTAAGGATTATACATTACAAAATAATGCATTATGTAATAAATTTTCGGTAATTATTTACTTTATGATTCAAAATAATGATGAAGGTAAGGAGTATTCATTACAAAGTAATGCATTATATATCCAATTATCGGTAACCAATTACTTTATGTTGAACAATAATTATACTTGTAAGGAGTACACATTACAAGGTAATGCATGAGTTTGTCGCACCCATTACCAAAGTTTTTGCTGGGAGGTTAAAATATTTCAGGAAAATGTTATAATTTTTTGTTTATATGGGTAAGTTGCAGTTACGGATGCCATTGCTCAATATGATCTTTGTGTCGTGTTTGATTTTTTTTCAAGGTTGGCTACGAATAAGGAATAACGGCATTGGCGTTGGTATCAATTTTTTTACCCAGTGTAGAAACGGTAATGACATATCATTATTTTTTGGACTACCAGTAATGACACCCACTTACCTTCTGTATTATTTTAAAACAAATAATAATGAGTTACTGATAATGACTTATTCTTATCATTATTTTAAATAGAAAGTAATTTTCTAGATTTTTTTAGAAAATTTTTTGAAATCTATTTTTAGACTCAATATTTTTTCAACACTGGTAAGGATATATGTAACTACATATTTTTCGATTTTTTGTATGTTGGCGAGTAAGCTGACTTGTGCGCAGCAGGTCAATTATGTTTTTATCTATCAAATATTACATGTCGATATAGCTCAGATGGTAGAGCTAATGACTGGCAATCTGTAGACCCAGGTATGATACCCGCACCAGCAAATTTTATTTAAAAAAAAATACGATAAAAAATATTTTTTTTTATATAATTTATTTTTTTTTAAATCTATTTTTAGACTCATTATTTTTGTCAGTACTGGTAAGCACATAGGTAACGATATATTTTCTGATTTTTCGTATGCTGGTGTGTAACCATAACTCATTATTTTTCGCGACATCGCCATATAAAGGTAATAAGAAATGTAATAACAAAAGTAACTAGTTACCGTTACCAAGTATGTAGTTACATAACCACATATCTGGTAATAATTTTCTACACTGGGTATTGACTGGCAACCTGTAGTCCCAGGTTCGATTCCCGCACCAGAAAATTTAATTTAAAAAAAATTTACAATAACAAAATATTTTTTTTTGTAAAACTTATTTTTTTGAAAATCTATTTTTAGACTCATTCTTTTTGTCAGTACTGGTAAGCATATAGGTAATGACATATTTTTAGAGTTTTCGTATGCTGGTTTGTAAGCATAACTCATTATTTTTCGCGACATCGCCATACAAATGTAATAAGAAATGTAATAAGAAAAGTAACTAGTTACCATTACCAAGTATGTAGTTACATAACCACATATCTGGTAATGGTTTTCTACACTGGGTAGTATCGGTATTAGCGTCACCGAAACAAATATAGCAGTACCTACTCGTATTATTGAAAAATTTAGTTTTATGAGTTGTTCTTAAGAAAACAGTGTGCCAATATCGGTAACCGTAAAGTTTGCAACACAATTTTTTTTTTAACAAAAACCGATAAAGTCAAATTAACTCACAATTTTACATATTTTGTATTAAAAGGATTTATATTTCTTTTCTTTCTAGAGACGTAAAAAACTAATTTTGCTAAAAATTGATTTAATACCGGTGTTAAAGGAAAAGGTACTTTAATTCACAAAAGGAGGTATACACGAAGTGAAAAAATTCCCATTTTTTTACGAAAAACTAAGGGGGGCACTTTTTTTACTTTTTTCAAAAACTGAAAAAATACGTTTTTTAAAAACGGTCCAGCTTGTGAGATCTCATTCCTACATATAGTCGAGCGGCCTGCAAAATGGCACATGTGTTTTTTAATAGATTTTCAGAAGAGCGAAAAAACTGTTACAAAATCTACTTTTAAGATATTTAATCGGTATCATATGCCTTAATGATTCACGAACTCACTTAGTAAAATCATCATTAAGGCATATGATGCCAATAAAATATCTTAAAAGTAGATTTTTTAACAGTTTTTTCGCTCTCCTGAAAATCTATTAAAAAAAAAAACGTACAACAGCACTGTACGTAAACACTCTGGCCCTCCGTGGAGCTCTAAACAATTATCCAGGCTTAAAAATTTATAAAACAAACGATATAAAAATTATAAGAAATCTGGTTCACTTGGTGATTATGGTAAATATTCTATTGTTGGTGCTGAATATAATTTACTCAACATGAATTTATATAATGACTACCTAAACAACGTGAAACTAAATTTAAAACGTGATCCGAAAACTTTTTATAAATTTGTAAATTCAAAGGGGAAATCCAGTGGATATCCAGCTGTCATAAAATATTTAAAAAAAAAATCTAGCGATGATTTGTTTATAAGTGACATGTTTGTCGACTTCTTTGTAACTACTTACAACAATTCAGTATCTAAGAATATTACTGTTGGCTCCGGAGTACCCCAAGGTAGCCACATTGGACCAATTTTGTTTTCTCTTTTCATTAATGACCTACCGTTAGCGATAAAATATTCAATGTCTTAATGTATGCTGATGATGTGAAAATATTTCATAGCTTTGATAATTTTTCTGATCACACATGTCTTCAATAGGATTTGGATAGCTTCCATGAATGGTGTTGTTTAAATTTAATGGAGTTAAACCTGAAAAAATGCAAACACATTCGATTTTCTAGAAAGTTTTGTGATCCTGATTACTACTCTTTGGGTTGCTACAAGTTGGAGTTAGTAGATACAATTCATGATCTTGGTGTTCTTTTGGATGCCAAATTTACTTTATTATACAACATATTACTTTGACTGTAAATAAAGCTCGTGGCGTACTTTCTTTCATTAAACGGTGGGCTAAAGAATTCGTCGAACCGAATGTCATAAAGCAACTTTATACTGCCCTTGTGAGGCCAATTCTGGAATATGGTTCCATTATCTGGGATCCTCAACAAAATGTTCGTGTCCAATTGATTGAATCCGTCCGTGTATTTTAATATGTGTGATGAGTCATCACTAGGGTTTGGGGTTTGGGAATTCCCGGACGGGAATTCCCGGGATATCCCGTGAAAAGTTTGCCGGGAATTCCCGGGAAAATAATATATTTTTCCCGGGAAAACGGGAAATTTTAAAAATACTAAATTCTTTAAATTGTTTTTGTTTGGAATTGGATTTTTTTAATTTAGTCATAAAAAACATTTTAAATACCAACACAAAATGTTATTGCTAAAATATTTTAAAAGGGAATCAATTTCTCTGAAACAAAAAAATCTTTGCCAACCCAAGTAAAAAAAAGTAATATGGAGCCATATGAAGTTATATTTAATTATATATAATCTTTTATGTAATTAGATATAATTATATCCGAAAAATGAGAACGTCTTAGTGTATCATATTGTATCGAATTGTATACAATTGTATACAATTTGGTACAATTTGATACAATTTTATGCAATTCGATACAATTGTATCCGAATTTTGTCCTCATCCAATTACATCAAATTATATCTTTTTGTATAAAATTATATAAAATGTTATAAAAGTGGACATAGTTTGATACAATTATATCTAAATATTAACCTTATACTTTTTATCATATTATATAGGACCATATCTAACAATATACATACAAAAATTATTTTTTTAAATAAAAAAAAAATTTCAATTACTTGTAATTGTAATTGTTCTTTTTTGAATTGCAATTACAAATAATATGTAATTGTAGATGAGTTTTTTATTCAATTACAATTACATGTAATTGTGTAATTGCAAAATGTAATGATTAACCCCAGGCCTGTTGGAGATCTTATAATTTCGATAAATCGTCCATTACTTTTATCCAGATTTATCATGACAGTGCATTAAACATGAAAAAAATTTTCTTATAATTTAGTAATTTTAAAATAAAGTTAACAACACTGAAATTTTAAAGTTAATAGGATTATGATATACAACCAAGATATAAGAAATCAGTCAAGTGTACGTTATAGTATAGAGAATTTCGTATTAAAGCTTCAGTGTTGTTAATGTTATTCATGCTGAAAAAAAAACAAATTACTCACGCACGAGCATTTCGTTTCTTACTCAGCACACATGAGTATATTAAAAACTTACAATCAGAAAATTCTCACGCAAAACAGTAAAAATGATGCAAAAAATAAACTCACACACGAATCATGCACGGGTTATTCTTACTCATGCTCACGCACGAATCACTTAAGTATAGTAATTATTACTCACGATCACGTGTGAATAACGTGACTCACGAACATTTCGTGTCACGCGCCAATCCCTAGTAATTACTAAATCTAAAACTAGTTCATAATCATTGATAACATGGAACCACCCGGTGAAAAATGTTCATATACGCTCAAACATGTTCATATATGGTTTATGTATGGACACATATGAACAAATATGGATTTTTTATGAACATATATGGATTTTATATGAACATATATGGAAGTATATGTGATTCCATATATGGAAAAAAGTTCATATACAGACATATATGGAAGCATCTGTTATTTCATATATGGAAATGGCACTCATATATGGACAAATATGAAAGTATATGTTATCCCGAGTAAAAATAGTTATATATTGTCATATATAATGTGATTGGGCTATATCTGACAATGAATGGAGTAACATTAAGACACATATCATTATATACAACTACATCTGATATTATTTTTTCAACGAATTTTATGTATGGTAATTGATATTATTACATATCCCCAAATCTGACTCCATATATAACTACATAAGCCTTATAAAACTAATCAAATTATATGTAGTGATCGATATGATTATATATGATTTGATACTAAGTTTTATAACACTGCATGTGTCGTTGTACTAAAAATATATTTTAATTTAATATAACTTTTTATATAATCCCATACAAATTAATTTATAGTTCAACATCAAAATTAGTTATCTGTAAATTCAGAGTTAATTACTCCATAGCCAAATAATTTTCACGTGATGGTTTTGCATGTAAAATCATATTAAAAAATGATGCGTACGATTTAGAAGACAAAAGTATTCAAATAAATTTTTATTTTATGTTTTAAAATTTGGGTCTTCAAAATTGTTAAAACCATAGACATTTCAATGTCAATTTAATAGCTGGTATGCATAAAAAGTATGCCTACTATCAGACAAAATTTTATAAAATCAGATATTTTTATATCGAATTAGATATAATTTGATGTCCTGGATATGGACAAATCTCGGATCAAACTGTATCAAATTATATCTAATTTGATATAATTAGACACATGTAGATGACCCATTTTTCGGATCAAGTTGTATGTCGTTGTATATGGGGATTTATCAAAAAAGATATACCTATGTATGACAGCATATTAAGATTTTTACCCGGGATTCAATTTATGCAAAAGGGACTTGTATATGAACATATTTCGAAGAATACATTTTTCCATATATGTAAAAGGAACTCATATTTGGATAAATATGGAATTATATTTAATGCCATGAATAAAAAAGGTATATACGTAGCGTCTAATTTGAATGTCATACATAAATTTATATCTATCGTACAACCTTATAATAAAGGACAGCAACGTTTGCATGTATTCGCATATATTTAATAAATGTATATGTTCATATATGTCCATATATGAACATATACTTAGGTGTTACCTCATTTTTCGGATCCATAAATATATGGTTGAACCATAAATGTTCATATATGGACATTTTTCACCGGGCAAATATAATACAATACGGTTTTATATGGACCTTATATATTTTTATATAAAATCACTTTGAAAAATTGCCTATGTGGGATGATATATAATTATAGATGATTTTATAAAGAACGTTATAAGTTATATATGGGTATATATTCGTCAATATATAATCATAACTAACACAAATTATAAAATATTTCTTATATGGATCCACATAGTTTTATATTATTATGTATAGTGTCATACTAAATTATATATAAACGTACACGTAATTATATCTTTTATATGTTACTTTATGTACTTATATATAGCACATACATATATATGTATGTAGGCCAATATGTAATAATATAAAATCACATATGTCTCCATATTAAAACCTTTGAGGAAAAAATATCTAACATATGACTATATAAAAGTATATATGCTTGAATTTAAAAGCATATGTGGCCATATGTAACTATATGTTACTATTTGCAATTACATAAAATAATATATGATTATATCAAAACTTTTTTACTCGGGAAGTAATTAGGAGCATTTCAACTAATAACGATTTTTTGCATAATGCAGCGCAGTGCAATATTTGTCCTAAAAGACTAATGGTTAACGAAGGTATTATCCGACATCTAAATGTAGTTCACAAAAAAAAAAATTGAGAGTCATGCACCTTCTCTTGAAGAAAACAACAATAAGAATAACGTTCCAGCTAAAATTAGCAAAGTACCCGAAGAAAAAAGTGTAAGCTGAATAGGCATTGAACGTTTTATGGTAGGGCAAACATGGTATCCAGAAATGGTATCCAAATTAGCCGCAGTCGACGGAATGTCAATCCGCACCATAATTAGATCTTCGTTTATTCGAGAAAGTTTTTATAATAAAAACCATGCATTGCCAAAAAACGAAACCGATGTAAAGAACATTATATTAAATTACTAAAATCATGTAAAAGATATCATGATAAAAGAAATATTGAGCAATATTTCTAACAATAGGAGATTTACTATAATCTTAGATGAATGGACAAGAATATCACAAAAGAGATATTTGAACATATGTATAAATGGAAATAATTCATTTTATAACCTGCGGTTGGTTTATATGTCAGGAAGATGTAATGCTGATGAATTAAGAAGAATTGTAGAAATAAGACTAGAATAGTTTTATTTGTATTTGGAAAATAACATTGTGACTACCATATCCAATGGGCCGAATGTGATGAAACGGTTTATTTCCGATAATCCAGCAGTGGGTGCTTTCTGCTGGAATCATGCAATTCATTTGGCAGTGCTTAGAGTAATTTATGTGAAACCAAATATTCAACATTCTGATATATTTTACTTTGAATTCTCACTACACAGACTGAATTTGTACTGAAAAAGCGTTTTTTTTTAACACATATTACTTATATAGGTGGTTTTCATTAACAATTTGGTTCATAAATATTTCCCGAGATTCCCGGTATTCCCGGGAATCAAATTTTTTTATTCCCGTTTCCCGGGAAATGAAAAAGTCCAGGAAATTCCAAACCCTAGTCATCACTGATGACGCTTACCAATACAAATAAAAATAATATGGCGCTTGTTAAGAAAGTTCTAGTACATAAAATAATATGATAAGAGCATGTTTTATCTTGTTTCTGTTAGTCAGCAAAGGAACGTAAAAGAAAACGGAGATATACTGGACATTAACATTTCGCAATTAAAATTGTATTAAAAAAATAAAATAATAATATAAACTATATTTATTTACGGGAATACTATTAAATATGTTATTGTTTTTCTATTATTTCAGTCCTTTAACATTTTCATCTAAATTCTACCCGCAGGTAGACGAAAAAAACGAACCAAATAACACAACTTCTGCTGGTGATTTTAAGTAATTTTAATTTTAGCAACATGTTTTGCAGATTTCAACTGACCTATTTTCATTTGTATTAAACGAAATTTCTATTTTAACTATTTTTACGGGCTTTTTTATGAGTGTAGCATCATTTTAATTCTGAACACATAGTTCACTTATAATATTTTTTAAAATTATGTAAATTTTAATATTATTGTCTGTAAGGAATAATTCCATGGACTAAATAAATTCAAAACTCTACACTATTTCTATATTTAAATTTTCAGCAAATAAATTAACTAAAGTAAAATTTCGCTGCAAGTTTTTTGAGTTTTTTTCAGTCTACTAATATTCAGCAAAAAGTTTAGTGATTTTAGCAAGGATTTTTTTCATTTGCAATCGACTAAGTGTTAGCAAAGCTTTTGCTGAAGATTACTATTTTTTTTGGCAAAAATTAGCTCGCTGATTTTCAGCAAACCTTTTGCTGAAATTACCAACTTTTTTGAATGCACGCTCCTGATTAAAAATTTACCGACTTTTTTTTTTGAGTGTAGAAACAAATTAAAATTTGTTAAAAGATAACTTTTTCTGGCCAGAATAAAAGCGGATTTGGCTTAAACTTGGCACAGAGAGTTTTTAGACATTAAGTAATAGGGGCAACATTGTAGACACCGCGAATTCCAACTTTCATGTTTTTTGGCAACTCTAATGTACATACAGTATTGTTCGAAACCTAAGCAACTTCTCCTAATAAAGTAATGAAAGTCTTATATATTCTTTTTAAATTGATTTATACAAAATAACACTTTTAATTTTTATTATGTTATGTGCCTAGATTCTAATAATAACAAGAAAATTTTAATTCCATTTCCTTGCCAGTAAAAAAAAACAAAAACGAAATTGACTCCATGTATTATTGTTCGAAATTTAAGCAACTATTTTGTTGTTGTATTTTTTTGCAACAAATAAACAAAAATTTTGAAACATTTATTTAATTCCCGTTTAGTTTGACAAAGAAAACAATTTTTTTTTGTTTCTGTAGATTTAGAATCAATTACTTAAAAAAGTTCAGCTATGGCGCGTACACGTTACGGAATCGATTTTAAGCTCAAAATTTTTGTACTATTTAATAAGGGCCAATCGCAAGTCTCTATAGCTAACAAATTAAGCATTCACAAATCAATAGTTTCGCTACTAATTAAAAAGTACAAAGCTACTGGAATAGTAGAGAAAGCCAATACCAGAGGGCAACCTCGAAAAACTTCACATCGAACAGATTGAAAATTATCCGATTAATTAAAAAAAAACCCTTTATTTCTGCCAAAGATATTATGAGTGAGCTTAATCTCAATATTAGCAGGCGGTTTTCATCGCCTCTTTTGAACATTGACAATTTGTATCGAAAATGTTAGCCTTTGCAGACGTATGTAATTCTTATGGCCGAATTTTCGATACAAATTAAGAAGAGAGTGACTTAATAGGGGTAAGGAGAGTTGGTACCTCTTTAAGATTATATGCTCGTTGATATTAGTTCGTGCAGTGTGAGAAAACGATCATTGAAAAATAAGTTGAGAAGCTTCATTCCGTCAAAGAAACCTATACTGACAAAGAAATATTTAAAAAAGAGGTTTGCCTAAATGATTTCGCAACGTATTCGTTAATTTTCATTATGCAAAATAGTTTTATTCACCGACGAGTCTAAATTTAACCTGTTAAATTCAGATGAAGTATTGTAAAGGGACTATAAAGCATGGGAGCGAAAATGTATCCAATCAGAAATCGCCAGTGGTACAAAAAATCAAGCACTGGCTTACCACTGAGTAACCAAGGTGTTGAAAATAAATATCTGGGAGAGCAGTCATTTGGAACGCTTTGCCAGAGCATGCAAAAAGCGTTTTTCCAGCATTTGTTTTACATAAATTTCGGTGGTTTATAAAAAAAACCACTGGCAATGAATTGTCTAAGAGTGATATCCTAAGGTTTACAACCAGTGGTTATCCAGTGCTACTTAGCCAAATGCTACCAGTGGTACAAAAACCAATTCACTGGTAGATCAATGATTTTATAAAAATGCTGACGCTTCGTTAAAAAAGGTTCGTAGTCAGGAGGTTCCGAGTTCAAATCCGGTTGCACGAAAAAAATTTTTTTCGGATTTTTTTAATTTAAAACTTTTTTTTTCTATAAACTCAATTTTTTTGTTTGTGGAAAAGCTCCTTTAAGACCAACTTTTTTTTTCTTCTCCCAACGCTGGCATATTAGTTCCAAAAAACTGTTTGCCAGTGCTAGCTTTTTCGCACAGCCAGTAGTTGTCCAGCGAGTATCACTCATTTATGTGTTTATCTATCAAATATTATATGTCTCGTTAGCTCAGTGGGTGGAGCAATCGTCTGCCAATCTGACAGCCTGGATTCAAATCACGGCAGGACCAAAATAATACATATGAACTTTTTTTAAATTTTATTTTGGAAAATATATTTCCAGACCACCTATTTATTGGTTTTGCCAGCGTTTTGCAAACGTTAAAAAATTTTGTTTCTCCAGTGCTCTTCCGTCGCTTTTTGAACAGCCGGTCCTTTTGTCTAATGATGTTATCATTTTGGGAATGGGAAAGCACATTTTGCTAGTACTTGTACCACCTGTTAAAGTGCTTTGCCATCGCTTTCCCGTTTGTATTTATCTGACTGGGAACACACAGAAAATAAATTGGTTGGAATTCCATCGGAACCAACGAAATATTTTCATCATTCAATAATTTTAATTGCAGTTATTTAAAATTCATCATCCGGAAAGTTATACTTATTTGTGAACAGAAAATATATATGATGAACCAAAACACTGTCACATTATCCAAAATATTGGCTTTTCTAACCAATTTTGAAAAAATACTAACTTCCACATTACCTTCAATACCAACAAACACCAATTTATCGAAGATTTAGTCATTTGAATAAAATATCGGCAGCAGAAATCTAGTATCAGTTGTGTTTCAATAAAATCGATCAGTCTATCCAAATTATTAGTTTTTCCAATCAATTTAATTTTTTTTTTTAACTTTAGTAGCTTTAACCATTAATTTCTATTATTTTGGTAATTGTAATAATATATTGAGACAAGGAACAGACATTTTATTTATCATAATAAAATTTTGGAATCTATCATATTTTTTCGTTTCACACATATGCATGTTTAAATTCTAAGTTAGACAACAACTAAACGTAAGTATCTGTGGCGCAGGAGGTAGAGACACAGCCTTATAGCCTTAGAGATTTGAGTTCAAACCTCAACCAAGGTATTACTTTTTTTTTAATAATTTTTTTATTGATTCAAGTTAAAAGACACAATTGATTGTCTGTTGTGAATATAATTTTATTCAAAAACAAAATATTAAAATTTTCAACCTAAAGAAATTCAAATTTGAAAGTTAACAAAAAAAATTTATGTCGAGTTTGGCCTAGAGGAAAAGCAATGGGCTGACAAACGGAAGTTCGCCGGCTCAATCCCGGCTCGCGATATAAATTTTTTTTAAATTTTTTTTTATTTAAATTAAAAGACACAACTCAATTTCTGTTATTGCTATAATTTTATTTATAGACAAAATATTCAAACCTAAAGAAATTCAAATTTGACTAAAAAAAATTTAAATAGAGCTTAGCTTAGAGGAAAAGCAATGGGCTGACAAGCGGAGGGCCGCCGGTTCGATCCCAGTTAGCGACATAAAAAAATTTTAATTTTGAAATAAATTTTGTGGAACGTGTTTTTCTATTTATAGAATTTATAATCCACAAACATTAAAGTAATCTATTAACACAACAAAAATTCAAAAATTGTAAATAAATTTCGGTAGTTACAATGGTATTAAAAATAAATAAAAGATATTGTACACAGAAAAAACAGTAGGCACCCACAATGGGAATTTGTAAAAGTAATGTCATTTTTTTTTAAATTGAAATTTTATTCCCAACAATTTTTTTGTTTGAAATATTTGTAACTCGTTTGAAAATTGTTACCTTTCATATAAAAATTGTTTAAAAATAAAAATTCAAAGTTACAAAAAAAAAAAGAAATTTCTTTTGTATTTACAAATTTTGTTGTTGGTGACTTTTTAAAAAGTTTTTTTTTTTTGTATTTACAAATTTGGTATGAGAAAGGTGTTTAAAAATTTAATTGGAATTTTGTAAATTCTTTATGTGTACCTGGTTAATAGATTTATACCAATTGTTGGTATGGTCCCAAGTACATAAGTTCTCATTTTGTGTCTGTTCTTTATAGCTTTTCTTATATCCAAAAAATTTATATTGATTGTCTTGATTAGTGGTAATTTCTGCGCTTGTTTGGCGGTGCGATCAGCGAATTCGTTTCCTGATATTAACGAATGACCAGGAATCCAAACAATGATAATTTTGGGAAAGTTCCTAATCAACGAGTTCCGTATATTTATTGCATAGAAGTTGTTATTGTTAATATTGGTAATTGCATATATTCCTGCTAGTGAGTCGGAGCAAGTCGTGAATTATCCACACCTCTGACAGTATTCAATAGCATTGTAAATTGTTATTATCTCAGCAGAAAAAACTGAGCTAAAATCTGGTAATATAGCAGTATTAAGTAAAAAACACTTTATGGTAGATAAAACTAATTAAAACACACAATCAATGATTGACATTTTGCAAACGAATATAATGATGTAAAAATTCTTTGTCGCGTTTTTTTTTTGCCAACTAAGCTACAAACTTTGTTGTATGAAATTGGTATTATAGCCTCTAGATTATGAATATAAAAAACCTCACTTAAAAAACTGCAAAATAATCGCGAAATGAGAAAAAATTGGGAAAAACAAAATTTGCAAAAACGAAAATTTTTGAATTAATATATTTGTTTGCAGAATGTAAAACGCTGATTAAGTTTTTTAATTAATTTTTTGTACCATAAAGGCTTTTCTCGCGTTCCGCGATTATTTTGAAGTTTTTAAGTGTGGGTTTTTTAAATTCATAATCTAGGGACTATAGAACCAATTTCACACATCAAAGATTGTTGCTTAGTTTGGAAAAAAAAATCGAGATAAAGAATTTTTACATCATTATATTCGTTTGCAGAATTTCAATCGCTGATTGTGTGTTTTAATTAATTTTTTCTACCATAAAGTGTTTTTTCGCGTTCCGCGATTATTTTGCAATTTTTTAAGTGTGGTTTTTTAAATTCAAAATCTATGGACTATAATACAAATTTCATACAACAAAGTTTGGTGCTTAGTCAAAAAAAAAAAAGAAAAAAAAATCGCGACAAATAAAATTTCCAAAAAGGAAAGTTTTTGCATCAGTATATTTTTTTGCAGAATATAAATCGCTAATTAAGTCTTCGAATTAATTTTTTGTATCTAAAGCCTTTTTTAGCGTTCCGCCATTATTTTTCAATTTTTAAGTCTGGTTCTTTAAATTCATATTCCCCAAAGTTGGTGCTTAGTTTGTAAAACAAAAAAAGCTAGTCAAAATTATGGCTCAGAGCCAGAATTAAAAAATGAAATCCAAAATTTTTATTACTTTTTTGTGTATCTCTACCAAAATCTAGCTATTCCGAAATTATAGAAGTGCCCATATATTTTATATGTCTAGGATGGGCACGGATTTGTCTGGGAAGGCCAAATTGTGGTTTTTCATAAATTATAAAGGGCCGCACCAAACAACAAAAAAAGAGAACTACAAATCTTTAAATAAAATGGAAACGGAAGGAATTTGTGTTGTTTTTTTTTTTTTTGTAAAACAGAAACGGCTTTCGAATCTATCTATTCCCAAACTGGTTCCGCAAGTACTCATTGCAAACTCAACTTTATTCAAATTTTATTTTGGTATTTTTGAATTACAGAAGTAGAATTCAACATTATTGGAACACTTTTAGTTTTTGCATTGAACCACGGTGTCGCGGAATCAGTCAACGACAATTTGAAAAATCAACTAGTTATAAGGGACTGAATACTATTCCGCCAACAAAAGCATGTATAAAAATGCATAGCCTCCTGGATTCGAATGTTTATTTAACAATTTCGTTGCGCAGAGCAAAACAAATTCCGCCCCTTTAAAGGGACACTCTGCACTAAAGGGTTAAGGGTTAATTTTGACGATGATTACAAACTTAAAGATTTTGTCAGTAATTTAAGTGCTTTTGATAAATTAAAACGCTGACTTTACACACAGACCAATGGGGGCAGTTTTAAAATCAATGTGGCGCGGTATAATAACACTGCGTGCAATGATCGGGTTTTAGATGGATATTTACGGTTTTTTGATTGATTCGCTGAAAGCAAAATCGGCCTTAATAAATGATATGGCTTAGTAAAGAAGCAATTAAAGCCACATTCACAATGATGGAGTACTCCACTCTGCAGAGTGGATTGTACACCCAGGAAAAAGATTGGTTGGCTTTCGATCAAAACCATTAAAATGAATTTGCCAGGATTTTATTTTATTTGGAATTACCTATAATTGAATACTACATCAAAAATATTTTACTAGGTATTAAAAATAGGGAAAATGAACTAAAAAACAATCCTTTTAACAAATTATTGGTATCACCAATCAATTTTAAAATTAGTATCAGTTTAGTAATTCTATGCAGTAGAAGCAGCCATTTATTTAGTGAATATACAAGAAAATTGGTGTTATCTATAACCTTTTTTAAAAAAATTTCAATATTCGAAAATGGTAACTACAAATACGGGTATCCTAATCAAATATGACCTTAAATTCAAGTTTCTGTAGAACCAACCGAATTGTGGATTGTATTGATAACACACACAACTATTAATTGGTATTGATAAACGAATTTTATACTGTATTAATAAAACACATAAATTCAAAATTAGTCATTAAAATTATTAAGTGTTTGTGGTGTAGTGGGTGAGGAGTTGGCCTAGTACGCCGGATTTCCGGGTTCGAATCCCGGAAAAGACAAAAATTTAGATGTTTTTTTTTTTAATTAAAATAAAATATTCATATGTATAAACAGTAAATATGGCTAAGAAATTTAAAAGTAGTTGTGGTGCAGTGGGTAAAAGTGTGAACTATTAACCTGAAGGGCCGGGTTCAATACCAGAAAATTCAAAAAAGTTTTTTAATTTCAATCAAATTTTGTAGAACATAATAATATTTATGTGGAACATAATATTGAATTAGACAACCGAATATTGGCTTTCACGACGAAAAATATAATAATAGTTGTCGTAACCGCACGAATTCGATTGGCAACAAATTCGGTGGCCACAACTGAGACTGTTTTCTGTGTGTACTAAAATAGAGATGGCATGATACAAAAAACATGTAAGTGCGAAAAAGAAAGCATCAAAATCCACTCTGCAGAGTGGAGTACTCCATCATTGTGAATCTGGCTTAAAAGGAAAATATTTCAACAAAAAAAAAAATGTATTTATCTATGTGGCCTATACGTTAAAATCGCGATTTTTCAAAAATTTTGTATGGCAGCATAGCTTTCCAAGATGTCCCTAAAGTCCAACTTTTAGTATAATATGGGGTCTCCTCTAAGAACTGTTCTTGCGAAATTTCAAGCAAAAAAGTTTACATTTGCAAAAGTTATGGCAATAAAAACATTTTTTGCTGAGGTTAGTATCGTACTAGACACGTTAGTATCTTAAAATGTCTTTAGTACGATACTAACCTTAGTAAATAATGTATTTATTGTGATAACTTTTGCAAATGTACACTTTTTTGCTTGAAATTTTGCAAGAAAAGTTGTTAGAGGTGACCCCATATTATACTAAAAGTTGTGCTTTGTTCGGACTATAAAATCGACCACTCAACTAAAAAGTCTGTAGTGGTAGGCGCGGATACAAGGGGGGGGGGGGGCTGTGGGAACTGAAGCCCTCCCTTGAGGACCAAAAAAATTTTTTTTGCAAATAATGCTAAAAGGGACAACACGATTAATATTTTAAACAGACTAATTAGAAATTTATTAATTCAGTTCGAGGCCAATTTCCTTATTATGAATTAACAAAATAAGTACTTTTTTCAAAAACTGCTATTTTTCTTCATCAGGATATTCTCCTAACAAATACTTCACAGAGTTTTTGCTTTCAAAAACCTCTAACACTTTCAGGAATGAAAAGACCCAACATTTTGACAACACTCGCAGTACGGAGAAATGTTTTTTGCCCCTTCCTTGTAATTATCAAAGAAGTGGTAAAAATAAAATTTGTATTTTATTTGTACCGATGGTACGAAATACAAAAACAAAAACTTTCATAATATTTCTATTGTTGGTTATGTCTTTGCAGAGACTTCGAAAACATATTTTATTGTTTACTCCATTCTCATTTCGTTGATGTAGTAGACTACGTTTAATATGAAATTTTAATGTTTCAATTTGCATTGCATTATTGCCACCACTTTCTAAAGAAAACTGAAGAAGGGGACTTGGAAAATCCCCGAAACGATCGTCTTTTCATTCCTGAAAGTGTTAGAGGTTTTTGAAAGCAAAAACTCTGTGAAGTATTTGTTAGGAGAATATCCTGATGAAGAAAAATAGCAGTTTTTGAAAAAAGTACTTATTATGTTAATTCATAATAAGGAAATTGGCCTCGAACTGAATTAATAAATTTCTAATTAATTAATAAAAAGGTCGAAAAAACAATTTTTATTTTTTTGAATAAAAATTAAAACCCAACATTTTGACAACACTCGCAGTACGGAGAAATGTTTTTTGCCCCTTCCTTGTAATTGACAAAGAAGTGGTAAAAATAAAATTTGTATTTTATTTGTACCGATGGTACGAAATACAAAAACAAAAACTTTCATAATATTTCTATTGTTGGTTATGTCTTTGCAGAGACTTCGAAAACATATTTTATTGTTTACTCCATTCTCATTTCGTTGATGTAGTAGACTACGTTTAATATGAAATTTTGATATTTCAATTTGCATTGCACTATTGCCACCACTTTCTAAAGAAAACTGAAGAAGGGGACTTGGAAAATCCCCGAAACTATCGTTTTTTCATTCCTGAAAGTGTTAGAGGTTTTTGAAAGCAAAAACTCTGTGAAGTATTTGTTAGGAGAATATCCTGATGAAGAAAAATAGCAGTTTTTGAAAAAAGTACTTATTATGTTAATTCATAATAACGAAATTGGCCTCGAACTGAATTAATAAATTTCTAATTAATTAATAAAATGGTCGAAAAAACAATTTTTATTTCTTTGAATAAAAGTTAAAACCCAACATTTTGACAACACTCGCATTAAGGAGAAATGTTTTTTGCCCCTTCCTTGTAATTGACAAAGAAGTGGTAAAAATAAAATTTGTATTTTATTTGTACCGATGGTACGAAATACAAAAACAAAAACTTTCATAATATTTCTATTGTTGGTTATGTCTTTGCAGAGACTTCGAAAACATATTTTATTGTTTACTCCATTCTCATTTCGTTGATGTAGTAGACTACGTTTAATATGAAATTTTGATATTTCAATTTGCATTGCACTATTGCCACCACTTTCTAAAGAAAACTGAAGAAGGGGACTTGGAAAATCCCCGAAACTATCGTTTTTTCATTCCTGAAAGTGTTAGAGGTTTTTGAAAGCAAAAACTCTGTGAAGTATTTATTAGGAGAATATCCTGATGAAGAAAAATAGCAGTTTTTGAAAAAAGTACTTATTGTGTTAATTCATAATAAGGAAATTGGCCTCGAAATGAATTAATAAATTTCTAATTAATTAATAAAAAGGTCGAAAAAACAATTTTTATTTTTTTGAATAAAAATTAAAACCCAATATTTTAAACAGACATTTTAGAATATCAACAAATATTTCTGATTTTGAGATTTTGTGTAGATTTTTGGATTTTTTTGATTTTCTTGGAAAGAATTTATTTTGTTCCGGAAACTTGACAGATTCTATGTTTTTTCAAAAGATAATTCTCTAAATTTTTTTTCGGTGAGCTTGTTTTTAAAGAATTATTATGAAACTATTAACCATTCTTTTACAATTGAACAAATTTTTTGAGTATAATTTTACTTAAAAATTAGTATTTAGGGTCAGTTTTATTATCAGAACAAAGATTGATCTCAAACGAAATTACTTACTTAAGAAATATTTTAGAAAACAATCGTGCTTAGTTCTGACTGTAGAACTGGCCCTTATATTTTAAAGTTAGAACAAAATTTTTTTTGTTTTGAAATTTAAGTGCACTACTATTAAAAGCTACTAAGTGAACTTCTTAATAAATTTTTTAAGTTTTATGGTCATCATTTCAACCGTAAGTAATGCTCAGAAACACCTTAAAATCTCTGCAAAAATTTTACTTAAGTATTTGGTTTTATTCAAGTGTATCCTAAATAAAACCAAACCCTCGGGTTCTTTGATATGAAAATTCTCAAATACTAAAAATTTTTTTGAAGAACCTCCTCATATTTTTTGACTTTTTACCGTAGAAAAATTTTACATTTAAAAAAATTTGTTAAAAATATCAGATTTGGAGTCATATTTTTATAAAAAAAATCACACATCTAAGCAAAAATTACCACACTTAAAATATTTTAGTGCTTTTTCTTATTATTTCAAAGAAATTGTAGATAAATTGAATATCACTGCATATTCTCTAGAGTTTCAAAAATTTTGTTTTTATTTGGAATTTTTAAAAACTTTTAGTTTGTATTGAATTTGATAAGTAAATACAAGTAGTTTTAAAAACTTTGTACTATTTTTTGGTCAACTATAAATGTAATACTACATATGTTAATTTTAATTTAATACACAAATAAAAAATATTTAATTAATTAGAAATTTATTAATTTAGTTCGAGGCCAATTTCCTTATTATTAATACATAATAAGTACTTTTCTCAAAAACTGCTATTTTTTCATCGGGATACTCTCCTAACAAATACTTCACAGAGTTTTTGCTTTCAAAAACCTATACACTTTCAGGGATGAAAATGCGATCGCTTCGGGGATTTTCCAGGTCCCCTTCATGAGTTTTATTTCGAAAGTGGTGGCAGTAGGGCAATGCAATTTGAAGCATCAAAATCTCATATTAAATGTAGTCTGCTACATCAACAAAATGGGAATGGAGCAAACAATAAAATATGTTTTCGAAGTCTTCTGCACAGCATAGCTAACAATCGAAATATTATGAAAGTTTTTTGTTTTTGTATTTCATACCATCGGTATAAATAAATACAAATTTTATTTTTACCCTTCTTCTTTGTTAATACAAGAAGAGGCAAAAATATTTTTTATCCGTACTGTGAGTGTTGTAAAAATGTTGGTTTTTAATTTCTATTAAAAAAATATTGTTTTTTCGACCTTTTTAATTGATTAATTATAAATTTATTAATTTAGTTCGAGGCCAATTTCATTAATATGAATTAACATAATAAGTACTTTTTTCAAAAACTGCTATTTTTCTTTATCGGGATACTCTCCTGACAAATACTTTACAGGGTTTTTTTTTTTAAAAACCTCTACACTTTCAGGAATGAAAAGACGATCTTTTAGGGGATTTTCCAGGTCCCCTTCATCAGTTTTCTTTAGAAAGTGGTGGCTATAGTGCAATGCAATTTGAAGCATCAAAATCTAATATAAAATGTACATCAAGAAGATGGCCTCGAACTAAATAAATAAATTTCTAATCAATCAATTAAAAAGGTCGAAAAAAATAATTTTTATTTTTTAAATAAAAATTAAAAACCAACATTTTTAAAAATATTTAAATTAAAAAAAACCCATTACTTTTAACCTAAACTCTGCAGGATATTAATGAGTTTTTGCATAAAACCAATGAAGTTTCAATGGAATTGGTCCACTGAAACTTTTCATTAAATTTATGGAATTTTTAATAAAATGTGAAAATTTATTTTTATTATTTATTTTTATTTATTAAAAGTATCATATACTCAATGAAAAGGTTTCTCAAAATATATGAAGCTTGTTCATCGATTCTACACCCTCTGAAAAATTCGGTTAGAATTAGGTTGCCCCAACAGAAACAGGGTTGCCGCAAAAGAAAAGAGGTTGTTGCAACCGAAATGAGGTTGTCACAACCGAATTCGGTAACAACAACTGAATTAGGATGTAACAACCGAATTTATGGGTTTGTAGCGACCGAATTGCTATTAGTTAGGTTGCTACAACCGAATTCGGTTGTAGCAGCCGAATATTTTCTTAACGAGGTTGCTGCAACCGAATGATATTTCAATTTGGTTGTGGCTTTGGAATTGCGTGACTTGGTTTTCTTTATCAATCAAAAAATAATCAAAAATAATAAAAATATGAAATATTTTTTATAAAAAACAATAAAATTAACCATAACGAATTTACAAAATTCAGCACAAAATGTAAGGAAATAATGGATTTTATTTATCAAATTCACGGGCCTGAATCAAGGCTTTATGTTTTTCTTATGGCAATTTTTGTTTTCGGCATATGTGTGCGGCATAACTGCATATTTTTTTGGCAACAGTGTTAAGTTAAATTATGCGTATATTAGAGGTAAGACATGCAGACATGTGCCAAGTATGAATTTATACTGGAATTTATGTAATTTTTTATGTTTTAGCAGTAAAAGGATGATGCAAAGACGATGAAATTATGTATTCCGATTACATGAGCCACATATATGAAATGAAAAGATCTTTGGAGTAAGTAGGTAAAAATTTTACTGATTTCAAGACTAAATATACACTATTTTCCTTCTTCTAGTATCAAAAACGATTCCTTGGTGAAGCTGATCATTTGTAAGTAATCCATATATTATCAATAGTGGCCATTGATTTTGAAATTTGTTGAAGTGGATGTGTAGCAGAAACTTTAGTTATACTCTTTAGTCTACTCAGTACAATATCAGATTAATACCCCGCTTACTTCAAATCACCAATTGCAAAAGATTGCACCACAACAAGTAAGTATTAGGTTTAAAAGCACCACAATTCCACATTCAAACAAAACTATTTTTAAGAAAATCTTTATATTAATTTTAGAGATGGTGGTTTTTAGTTTCTTGTATGTCTGGTAAACAGAAAGTTAATGGGTTTTAAAGCTCTTATTTCTCACTATATATTATTTTTTTTTCAATGAAATCGGATCAGGATTAATTATAATTTAAATCGCCACATCTTCTTTGTTCTTAATCCGATTTTTAGAGTGCAAAAAAGTACATAAAAAACAGTAAGCAGTCGTAATTTTTCGCTATTATAAAACTTTGTACTTCCATATATTACTCGGATTTTATTGAAATAAATTATTTTTATAGTGAAAAAGTGCTTCAAACCCCCCACACCTACTCTTTGATCAGACACGCGAAAAACTATAAACCGTCATATCTCTAAAGTTAATATAACGATTTTTTTCAAAATAATTTTATTTATCTGAAAGTGTGATAAAGGTACTTATAAAAACTTATACTTTTTATGGTTGCATTTTTGTTTTTTTTTGTTTTTGACAATTTGTGATTTGATACCACATGTGACCTATTCTTTAAAAGAGTAGGAACTTTTATTCAAAAGATTGCCTAGTAATACACAGTACACTTTCTCTTTAAAGAAAAGTACCCTCTTCTTTAGGTACAATAGAAATTTATAGATTTTTTTATATTATTTTAAAGAAAGGTTACTTCTATTAGAACACCTTCGAAGAAAACATACTTCTTTAAGTGCTTTTTAAAAATAATATTTCTTGTTTTTTCAAACTGGGAACTTCTTCTAGTTCTACTAAGAAGATCTGTTGCTAATCTAAGGTCTTCAATTTTCTATGTAAATAATTTTTATGTTCATGGAAAAGTTTTAAAATCAGTGCTAAAAGAAGCTCCTTTCGTCGAAAAAGTATAAAAAAACACCTTAAAAAAAGTGCAAAATGAAGTACCATTTCTAAAAATTAACAGATGTTCTAACGATTTTTGAATGAAAGAGTAGCGTGAGTGTATCCCGTCGTAATAATCTACTTTCTTAAAAAAGTGTTCTTTGTTTTGTTTGTTTTAATTTAATGAAAGGCTACTCATTGCAGTAAAGAATGTCTACTAGTACTGTAGTCTTTTTTAAGAAAAATTGCTTTCGACCTTTGCAAAAACGGCTACTACTTTTAGTACATTTTCTTTCAAAGAAATCCTAACGCTTTTTTTCCAAGGAAACGTACTAAACGAACTACCCCTTATTTTAAAGAAAGAATACTCAATGATGCACTTTCCTTTAAAGAAAAAGTACTAAACTAAACACGTTTCCTTTAAAAATAGGTAAAGAAATGTTCCTTCAAAACACTTATATAAGTCCTTTTCCAGCAATCTTTCTTTGAAAGAATGTGTCTTAACCCTCTAATGCCCAAGGCCGCCAAAATGCGGTCTCTAGATCTTACATAATTTTTGGCTAACTAAAATTTTTTATTAATCAAGTTATTTTATATCGATAGAAAACATAATTACCTACATTTCTGCCTTCAAATGTTTTTTTTTTGTATGATGAACGGTTTTCAAGCGAGAAGAATGTAAGCAAAAATTTCGTAAATTTGAAAAAGTTGACTTTTTTAAACAGAAAAAAAAATTTGCAAAATAGTCAAAAATCATTAACGATCTTTACGAAAAATACATTCAATTTGTAAAATGAGCTAAACTTTTTGTACCAGGACTCACAGGATACCATCAGGATACTTCTTACGAATATCTCTCTAACAAAAAAACTACATAGGTAACAAATTTGTTTGAAATTAAACACAGATTACATACTCAGGGCTAGTAGTAAGCAAAACTAATTTCGCCAAAATTTGTTGATGTTTTGTGCCAAATTCGACAAATTTCGTAATTTCCGAAAAGCGAAAATCGCCATAACTTCTAAAATAACAACACTAGGTCAACAATTTTCGGTACGCAATATTATTTTACGCAGTGTTATTTATAGCAAAACCCAAAATTATTTGACCATTGGATTTCTTAATTCATCTCCCAAATTTATTGTGCAATATCGCTTAAATAAAGCGATAAATTAAAATTTTAATGTTTGGTCCATAGTAGATTTTCGATGCCAAATATATAGTTTAAATATCGCCATGCAGAAAGAGCATTAGAGGGTTAAGTTACTTAGGTATTTCCCTATTATAAGAAAGTATTTTCATCTTCCAAAGAAAGCTTTGAAAAATAAGATGTATATTTTTTTAAACTGCCATTATATTTTTTAATGTAATTTGTGTCTATAGCGATGTAAATTCATAATGAAACTTTTAATACGTACCAATGTAAAATGTTTTTATTATATGTATGTAATTTAATAAAAATATATCTGTAAAAAATGATAAAGTGTGTGTGTTTTCTTTTTGCAACAAAAAGTTCAGTATTATACCTAAAATAAATAATAGAAAATATCGGTAGAGGCAACCTCGTACTCTAATAAATTCGGTTGCCACAACCTCTCAATAGGGTTGCTGCAACCGAATTCGGTTGTCACAACCCCACAGTTCGGATGCCACAACCGAATTCAGTTGTCACAACCCCACAATTCGGTTACCACAACCGAATTCAGTTGCCACAACCCCTAAAATTCGGCTGCGACAACCGAATTCGTTTGTAACAACCTCAATATTCGGTTGTGACAACCTCAATATTCGGTTGTGACAACCCCATTAATGGGGTTGCGGCAGCCTCGTAAATTCGGTTGGAACCTAATTCGGTTGGAACAACAAATTTTTTTGCTGGGTGTAGAAAATGAAAAATCTCATTAAAATTCGTCGAGCTAAATTCTCTCTGTGTAGGGATAATGAGTGTTTTTTAGGAAGTTACCGCGATTGACATGCCCTAGCTAAAATTATTCATTTTATAATACAAAAGTAAGAGGTTACCTATCCTAATTTCTTCTTACAAAACTCATTACTGGGTAATAGTAGAAGGTTTTGTTGGGATCTGGATTTGTGTCGACTATTACCATATTCTAAGATTTTTTTGGAAAAAAATTTTTTTTTTTAATTTTCACAAAAAATATTTTTTAACCCCTTTTGATTTGGCCATACACTACTTGTTGGACGTTGTTGGACTCCGCAGCGCAAGGTTAATGATTTTATGAGGACGCTTTAGGTATAAAAGACAATATAAAATCCAACGGAAAATTCTAAGTTATATTTTTCATCAAAAACTTTAATATTTGATACGTATTTGACATCCAACAAGGATGTGTTAGTAATGCCTAAAAAAGTTTATATTAAATAACATATAAAATCAACAATTAAAATTTCCGCACTCTATTTGAATTGTATGAAACTTGGTATAACTTGGAATACTTTGTATAGCTAAAATTGGTGTTTAATTTGGGGAAAATGATCAAATTTGCTATAGACTTTCCGTACATATTTGGGTCTACCTTTTGTATTATTTTAGTTATGTGACTGGTTGATATTATCACTTTAAAGCTTCTGAAAGCGTGCCTGAAGTTGGTCTGCAACTCATTCTTTAATTTGATAATTTCTAATTTATTAAAAAAAATTTTAATTTTTGACAATTTTTCTACAATTAATTAATTGTTTCTATCATTTTATAATTGAAGCCATGATTGAGCCACGTGAATAGTTACTATTTTGAAATGAACTTTAACTATTTATCGTTATCAAAGGTCTAAAGCCATTTTATCTTAATAAGCGGTTCGGGATACTTTATCGTAGCCTTTTAATATTTTTGTATTAGTTCTCAGTTTTTTATCAATGACACTGTCAAATGTCAGTTTGGTACTCCTTTTGGTTCCTGAGTTATAGTATAGTATTAAATAAAAAAAAAACAGTTCGATTTTTCAGCATTTGTATGAAAAAAGACCCAATAAGAGTGCCAGTATAAGATTTCGTAAAGGCAAAAACAAATTAATGAGGAACAACATAAGCGTGTTCGTTTACTTACTACAAGTTACTTCTTTTACTACAAGTTACTACTTTTACTACAGCTGCAAAATTTCAATATAAAAAGTAAACAAAACTTTCCAATTGTAGTAAAAGTAGTAAGAATTTCGACTAATCGAACACACCGCATATATTTTTTCAGAAATTTTAAAGAATCCATTTTTCGATATACATATGACGATTTAAATCGCGGATTTCATGAAATTAAACTTTGAAAATTTTACAAAAAACGTCGCCGGAGTCTGAAAAGTCCTAAAAATTTGATTGAGATGATTACAAGGATTTAACTCAGAGATTACTTTTTAACAACAATACAAAAAGTTAATATTTCCTGAAAAGTTTTGAAATTATTTTCATTATTTTTATATTCACTTTATTTATTAAAAGCTGATTTTTTATACTTCAGTTATAAATTTTAACTAAAAACTTCTATTATTTAAAAAATTCTTGTTTTTTAATTATTTTATCGGAATGTTTCGCAGACCTCCTAGGATGCGATTAAGGACGCTCAGGGGTTCGTGATCAACATTTGGAAAACTTCGTATAATTAAATTTTCATATCGGTTTTGGTATAGCTGTGGGAGTCAGATGTCGTTATTAACAAAAAGAATTACTGGCCAATTTTGCTTTGACGCTACACCAACATTCCGTATTTTAAAGTTAAAACACTTTGCAGGTTGGGAGGAAGTGCAGGATCTAACGCTAGTCAATTACTCGCAGATATCAACATGTATACTCAGGATTTCCGAAAGACACACTGGAATAAGTTCAATACGATCCTTTGGAAAGACCTAAAAAAGAACTCCACCATATCTTTCCGAATGAAATTTGCATAACTTCAAGTGAAGTTAATTGTGAATTCTATTTGGAATTTGTCAAATTTGATATTAAATCTGAACAAAAATAACGGTAATTAATTGGTTTCTTACAATATTGAGAAAATTTTAAGAGAAATTTCGATTTTTTATTTCGAAATGAGAAAATTCTAAAATATAGTAGCATTTACCACTTCAAATTTAGAAAATTCCATTAGAAGTTCAGTTCTGCAATTTTAATGAAAAAAATTCAAAATAAAATTAAGTCTTTTTCCCAAAAGTACCGTAAGTGGTTTTTCACGTGTAAAAAATTTTACTCGAACTTTAATTTTACTCAAATTTTAATTTAAATTATAAAAATGAACAATTTTTCAATTTTATATCAAAGACACAATCACAATATACAAAAAATGTGATTTTTCCCCAAGAAAAATAATAGTCTTGTACATTAAATTTGCGTGAAAACAATCTCTACTCAGTTTTCACGTGAAATTCATTGTCGTCGAAAATTATCATTTTTTTTTATATGGAGGAGTATAACAATTTTTTCACGTGAAATACGAACAACTTACGGTGCTTTACTATCAAAAGGTATTTTACTTTTAAAGTCGACTTTATATTTAAACGGCTTTGTTCATTTTGTGTATGAAAATCCTAAAGAAATATTTACATTTTCAAATAGTTTAATTGGTTGAAAATAAATTAACCAATCAGAATGCTCCAAAAATAAACTAGGTCAAAGCATGCTGCCACCCAAAATTTTAACTAAAGTCAACAAAAATATACATTTCGAAAATTTAAGTAGTAAGGGCGTTTATTTTTATTTAAAAAATTTTCAATTAAAATTGGAATTTTGTATTAAAAAATTCGAAATTTTAATATTTGTTTTCCAAACAAAACATATAAATTCAAAATTAGGCATCAACATTAATAAGTGTTTGTGGTGGAGTCGGTAGAGAGTTGGCCTAGTACGACGGATTTCCGAGTTCAAATCCAGGAAAAGACAAAAATTTATGTTTTTTTTTAATTAAAATAAAATATTCATATGTTTAAACAGTAAATATGGCTAAGAAAATTAAAAGTAGTTGTGGTGCAGTGGGTAAGAGTGTGAACTATTAACCTGAATGGCCGGGTTCAATACCAGAAAATTCAAAAAAGTTTTTTAATTTCAATAAAATTTTGTGGAACATAATAATATTTATGTGGAAAAATAATATTGAATTAGACAACCGAATATTGGCTATCACGACGAAAAATATAATTTAATATAAAGATAGTTGTCGTAACCACACGAATTCGATTGGCAACAAACTCGGTGGCCACAACTGAGACTGTTTTCTGGGTGTACATTTTCAAAAAAACTAAAACCCAAATTAATTTTGTTGGGGCTTCTTTTAAAAAATTACAGAATAAGATTTACCTTTACTTAACCAACAGTTGTCTTAATTTATCTATATTGATAAAATCGGTAACAAAGACCGTACTAATGAAACAGAATTTTACTGAAAAAAAAGTACTAAACATTCAAAAAATGTCGAAATAGGGTTGAGCAGATTATCACGAACCCCTTTTGGTACTTTTAGCAACAACTTTAAAAATTTAAAAAAATGTTAGAATTAAGAAAAAAGATTATTGTCATTGACGCAATTGTTTTATCCAATGTGCGATCCGATATCGATTGGGACTCCTAATCTTATACCCTTTTTGCATGTAGTTCATAAAATATGTATCTACTAACGGGCAAAGCCCGCTACGTTGTTAACGTGCCTTAAAGTTTAAAATTAAATTTCTTTTAGATAAAATAAAACACAATATTTGTTGTTAAGGTAAAATAATTGTTAAGGTAAATTTATTGTAATGTTTAAGTACAAACACTACTTTTTGCCTCTTCATTTTTATATAAATAAATCATTTAGTATACCAACACGTGAGCATGTAACAACTAATTGTCTGTTGTTCAAGCCATCGCCGTAGATAGGTCGCATTCGTGGTTGGGTTGGGGGGGGGGGGGGCTGTGCCCCCCACAATTTTTTTAATTTGCTTTTTTATTTAAAGTACAGTTTTTATAATAAAAGCCTTCACCCAGCCACCACAAATATATAATTCTGACACAACTATGGGTTTAAAATAAATAAATATTTGATCACTTTTTCTCACGAAAGTGGATTGTTAGTAATGAATCCATTATAAATTGCAATATACGTGTGTATGTCAAGATAATTTGGTAAAGTTCGAACTTAGGTAGATAGACCCGTAAGTAGTTTAACTTTTTGGAGAGTATGTTTCAATGCTACATAAGTTTCATATTCCGTGGATAGTGTTTGAACATGTAACTAAAAGGCGTTTTTCACCCCTTTTTGTTCCTCCCAGTAAAAATCCCAAATATATATAATCTTGCCTCAATCGCATGCGGAATTTCAAGTACCAAACTCCGGCAGTTTGAGTCATTCAAATTTCATTCCATTTTGTTTTACAATTTCTGTGTTCCAATACAACTCCTTCCAAGATTCCATTTCGTTTACCATTCAATTGCATTTCGTTCCCATTATCTGTTATTCCAATTCCACTCGTTCCCCCTTTTCATTCCATTTCATTCCTACTGTCTCATCATTCCTACTGTTCAACGTTTATATCCATTTCGTTCCACTTGTGTAGTGTTTCAATTCCACTCGTTTCCTATTTAGTTTCTTAATTTTAGTGTTCCATATACACTTGTTCTTTAAGTTTTAGGTTTCTAGCTAAAGACGCAGACGTTAAGCGGGGGCCCCCCCCCGGGTTATTTTCCAAATTTGAACCATCACTTTGACCACGTTCCTGTCCAAAGTCCTAAAAATGCCTTGTCGATAAGTTAGCCCATACTCCAAGGAAAACATGTTATAGATTACATGTTCCTAGCCGAAGGGTTCGGTTAGGCCATCAAGGGGGAGAATTATTCCGTTTTTACCCCTCCCGGTAGGAATTTCCAAAAATTCCTTCTTAGAGGACGTCTGATTTGGAGGAGGAACCTACTACATACTTAATTTTAGGTCTCTATATCCAGCAGTTTGACCAGGCCGTCAAGGGAAATTTTTTCCCTTTTTACCTCTCCCGGTATGAATTTCCCAAAATACCGTCTTAGGGGACGTCTACGTTGGAGAAGGAACCCAAATACCGAATTTAAGCTCCCTAGTTCCAGCAGTTTGGCCAGACCGTTAAGGGGGAGACTTTCCTGTTTTTGACCCTACCTGTGGAAATTTCCAAAAATCTCATCTTAGCGGATGTCTACAATAGAGGAGGAACTTTAATATCAAATTTAAACTTCCTAGCTCCAGCGGATTGGGTAGGCCTTTAAGCGGCACTTTTCGCTTCATTAATCCCCATTTTTGCAATGTCCCAAAGCAAAAAGCATGTCCAAAAAGCACCTTCCCGATAAGTGAGCCCATACTCCAAGGAACATATGTTTTACATTTCAGGTTTCTAGCCAATTATTACTATTTGTGCCCCTCTCGGTAGGAATTTCCGAAAATCCATCGACAGGGAATTTCAGCTTCCTAGTTCCAGCAGTTTGAGCAGACTGTCAAGGGGGACACTTTTTCTTTTTTTATTCCTCCCGGTTGGAATTAGGCTGGAAGACGAACCTAAGTACCGAATTTCAGCATCCTAGTTCCAGCAGTTTGGACAGGTCGTTAAGGGGCCACTTTCCCTTTTTGAGCCCCCATTTTATAACGACCCTGTCCAAAATTCAAAAAAGTATCTTTCTAATAAGTTAGTCCTTACTCCAGGGACCCACATTTTAAATTTCAGGTTTCTAGCCGAAGGGGTTTTTACAGGCCACCAAGGGGAGGCTTTTCTTCTTTTTGCCCCTCCCTTTAGGAATTTACAAAAATTCCATCTTCGCGGCTATCTGCGATGGATGAGTAACATTCATACCAAATTTCAACTTCATTGCCTCAGCGGTTTGGGCAGGCCGTTATTGGGGACATTTTTCCCTTTCAACCACCATTTTTACTATATTCCTGTTCCAAAATAGAAAAATTACATTGCCGTTGAGTTAGTCCTACTCCAAGGAATACATATTTAAAATTTTAGGTTGGCCAAAAGGGATTGGGCAGGCCGTCAAGGAGGAGAATTTTCCCCTCCCGATAGGAATTTTAAAAATTCCGTCTAAGCGGACGCCTACATAAAAGGGGGAACTCACATACCGAATTTTCTTTTGGGATATCCTGTAGGGAATTCCAAAAATACAAACTCAGTCGATGTCTACTACAGTGGAGGAACCTTTATACCAAATTTCAACTTCTTACCTCCAGTGGTTTGTGAGACTGTTTATGGGGACTCTTTCCCCTTTTTGCCCGTTCCGCACGTCTATGCCAAATATCAAGAAACCTTGTTTTAGTGGAGATATCCGTGGGGGAGAAAAAACAGTGCTTTTCTTGAAATTATATTTCTTAAATGGTATTTTTTGAAATGGTAATTTTTGGAAAAAACGAAATTTTTTGGAAAAAGATACTCTGTTTTTACAAAGTATTTTATTTGTACTTTTTTTGAAAAAGGTATTTTTTGGAAAAATGTACTTTTTTGGAAAAGGTATTTTTTTGGAAAAATGTATGTTTTTTGGAAAATTACTTTTTTGGAAAAAGGTACTTTTTTGGAAAAAGGTACTTTTTTGGAAAAAGGTACTTTTTTGCAAAAGGGTACCTTTGGGTCCCCTTTTTGCCCCTCCCGATAAGAATTTGCAAAAATGCCGTCTCAACGGACGTCTACACCGGTCGAGGAACCTACATACCAAATTTCAACTTCATAGTTTCAAACTTTTTCCACTTGCCCCTCCCTGTAAAAATTTCCAAAAATCCCGTCTTGGTGGATGTCTACGATAGTGGAGGAACCGTTATACCAAATTTCAACTTCCTACCTCCAGCGGTTTGGGCAGGCCGTCAACGGGGGCTCTTTTCCCCTTTTTAACCCCCATTTTTGCAACGTCCCTGTCCAAAATTCTGAAAAGTACTTTCCAGGTAAGTTAGCCCATACTCTAAGGAACACATGTTTTAAATTTCAGGTTTCTAGCCAAAGGGGTTTTGGCAGGCCGCCACGGGGGAGACTTTTCCCTTTTTTGCCCGTTCCGGTAGGAATTTCCAAAAGTCCCGTCTCAGCGGACGTCTACGCCGGAGGAGGAACCTACATACCAAATTTCAACTTCCTAGCTTCAGTGGTTTGGGCTGGGCGATGTTGAGTCAGTCAGTCAGTCACGTTATTCTTTTATATATAGAGATAGATAGGACTACCGTATAAGGTACAAAACAGTTTTAGCCCCCGCTCCCCTTGAGCGAATCCTGGATCCGCGCCTGTGTAGTGGCTACTGGAAATTTAACTATTTTTCGCCCTTCGGTATATTTTGCTAATTTTAGCAACTCAAGCCTACTGATTTGTAGTATAATGAAATTAGTAGAAAAATTATTAGCCGTTCCTAAATTTTAATAAAATTGTTGTATACTATAATTTAAAAATTATTTGCTAAAATCAGCAACAAATTTTATTGAACATTAGTATCACTGTAAGAAAAATCTCAGTCATATTTATAAAAAGCTTCATAGATGTGATGAAAAACAAAAATAAAACTTGACAAACGTGATAAAGTTTTTTTTTAACCCTCTAATGCACAAGGCCTTCAGATTTTAAATAGTTTTTGGCTACACCCAGGATAAAGATTGGTTGGAATTCGATCAAAACCATTAAAATGAATTTACCAGGACGTTATTTTATTTGCAGTTGCCTATAAGTGAATACTACTCCAGAAATATTTTACTAGGTATTAAAAATAGGGAAAATGAATTAAAAAACAATCCTTTTAACAAATTATTGGTATCTCCAATCAATTTTAAAATTAGTATCAGTTTAGTAATTCTATGCAGTAGAAGCAGCCATTTATTTAGTGTATATAAGTGGTAACTACAAATACGGGTATCCTAATCAAATATGACCATAAAGGCGAGTTTCTGTAGAACCAACCGAATTGTGGATTGTATTGATAACACACACAACTATTGATTGGTATTGGTAAACGAATTTTTTACTATATTTCTTTTCCAAGCAAAACATATAAATTCAAATTTAGACTTCAAAATTAATAATTGTTTGTGGTGTAGTCGGTAGAGAGTTGGCCTAGTACGCCGGATTTCCGAGTTCAAATCCCGGACAAGACAAAAATTTATATGTTTTTTTTTTTAAATTAAAATAAAATATTCATATATATAAACAGTAAATATGGCTAAGAAAATTAAAAGTAGTTGTGGTGCAGTGGGTAAGAGTGTGAACTATTAACCTGAATGGCCGGGTTCAATACCAGAAAATTCAAAAAAAGTTTTTTAATTTCAATAAAATTTTGTGGAACATAATAATATTTATGTGGAACATAATATTGAATAAGACATCCGAATATTGGCTTTCACGACGAAAAATATAATTTAATATAAAGATAGTTGTCGCAACCGCACGAATTCGATTGGCAACAAATTCGGTGGCCACAACTGAGACTGTTTTCTGTGTGTAAATAACAATATTTTATTAAATTTAGTTGTATTACATGCATAGAAAACTTAGCTATCTACTTTTTTGCCTCCAAACGTTTTTTTGTATAAGGAACGGTTTTCAAGCGAGAAGCATGTATAGTAAAAATTTAGAAAATTTTAAAAAATTAACTTTTAAAACAAAAAAAATACTTGAAAAATTCCCAAAAATACATTTACGATCTGGCGAACATTACCGATAATAAAGAAGCTACTTAGTTTAAAGTCTCTAATTGTAAAATCAGTTAAAAGTTTTTCTCCAGGACTCACAGGATAACGCCAGGATACGTTTTACAAATATCTCTCTAAATATCTAAAAACCACACCCAGGAAAAAGATTGGTTGGCTTTCGATCAAAACCATTAAAATGAATTTGCCAGGACTTTATTTTATTTGGAATTACCTATAATTGAATACTACATCAAAAATATTTGACTAGGTATTAAAAATAGGGAAAATGAACTAAAAAACAATCCTTTTAATAAATTATTGGTATCTCCAATCAATTTTAAAATTAGTATCAGTTTAGTAATTCAATGCAGTAGAAGCAGCCATTTATTTAGTGAATATACAAGAAAATTGGTGTTATCTATAACCTTTTGTAAAAAAATTTCAATATTCGAAAGTGGTAACTACAAATACGGGTATCCTAATCAAATATGACCTTAAATTCAAGTTTCTGTAGAACCAACCGAATTGTGGATTGTATTGATAACACACACAACTATTAATTGGTATTGATAAACGAATTTTATACTGTATTAATAAAACACATAAATTCAAAATTAGTCATTAAAATTATTAAGTGTTTGTGGTGTAGTCGGTAGAGAGTTGGCCTAGCACGCCGGATTTCCGAGTTCAAATCCCGGACAAGACAAAAATTTATGTTTTTTTTAAATTAAAATAAAATATTAATATGTATAAACAGTAAATATGGCTAAGAAAATTAAAAGTAGTTGTGGTGCAGTGGGTAAGAGTATGAACTATTAACCTGAATGGCCGGGTTCAATACCAGAAATTTCAAAAAAAGTTTTTTAATTTCAATAAAATTTTGTGGAACATAATAATATTTATGTGGAACATAATATTGAATTAGACAACCGAATATTGGCTTTCACGACCAAAAATATAATTTAATATAAAGATAGTTGTCGTAACCGCACGAATTCGATTGGCAACAAATTCGGTGGCCACAACTGAGACTGTTTTCTGTGTGTAACAAACAGATTTTCTTAAAATTAAACACAGATAATAAACTTAGAAGTAGTAATAAGCAGAACTAATTTCGTCAAAATTTATTGATGTTTAGTACCAAATTCGCCAAATTTCGTAATTTTCAAAAGGCGAAAATCGCCATAACTTTTGAAATAACAACAATTGATCAATCATTTTCGGTACGTAATTTTATTTTATTGATAGTATTATTTATAGCAAAGCCTAAATTATTTGACAACTAGGTTTCACGATACGTCTTCAACCTTTGTTGTGCAATATCGCCTAAATAAAGCGATAAATTAAAATTTTAATATTTGTTTTATAGTACATTTTCAACGCCAAATATATGGTTTGAATATTATTGTAATCAGAAGAAAGAGCATTAGAGAGTTAAATGCAAAACGTCATGTTTTTTATATTTACGAAACGATAGTTTGTCATGTATTTCTGAATGTCGACATCTTTCGTGGAAGAAGTTGAATTTATTTTGTTAAGATATAAGGCCAGTTTTATAGTCAGAATTAAGATCGACTTTTGTCTTAAATACTTTATAAGGTAAAGATCGATTGTTCCTTTAAATATCTTTTAATTAAGTAATTTTCAAATCGATCTTAGTTCCGACTATAAAATTTGCCCTAATTTTTATGTAAAAATTTTCGAAATAAAAAACTTAAAAAAATTGCGAAATAAGATATTAAAAAAAGTTTTTTAATAAAAAAAAAAAAAATAATTTGAATTTCAACAAGGGCCTCACAAAAATCAAGAAAGGGCCGCATTTGCCAACCGTCTTTAAAAAAAAATATGATTCCTGTAGGTGGCATTTATAGAATGTTTAGTGTATTTCAAATATTTCAAATGTTTCGAATATTTCAAAAATTACAAATATTTCAAATATTCCAAATATTTCAAAAATGTAGATAAGTATTTTACTTAACTGCATATTTCATTTATTTCAAAATATTTATATTTCAGCTTTGAAACATTAATATTAAATATTTATATTTGAGCTTTGAAATATTAATATTTATTTACTTACTTCAAATTATTTGAAATAAATAAAAATTATTGTTACTTACTTAAAATTATTTGAAGTAAATAAAAGATTATTAATATTTCAAAGCTGAAATATAAATATTTTCTTACTTACTTATGCGCGTATTTTAGTAAATAAAACAATACTGTTATTTCAAATTTACAAATATTAATAAGTGGTTATTTCAAAAATATTTTTTAAATAAACTTTTATACAGGTCTGGGTTGGGGTCATTTTTATTACATTTTTGGGGTGAATTTTCATAATGAAGTTTTGCCCCAAAAAATTTGGCAAAATTTCATTTTAAGATGGGGGTCATATTTCTTGAGTCAATTTTGCGCAACGCCTACAAAATGACATTTAAAGGCATATAAATGTTTTTAATGTTTCCCGGTTCTTGTCTTATTCCCGGGTATCTCGGAATTACCGGTTCTTGCTGCAATCCCGGTTCTTGTGTTAATCCCGGTATTCCCGAAAACCGGTATCTACATTAAAAAACTGCTTATTTTATGTTATTATCAGTCAGAATAGCGTTAAATGTAAATTGTTTGTACAAAACTTTGTATATTTTGTACATTAAAGCAGAGTACAAAAATAAACTCTAACGAACCGTATTTTAAGGGTTGCGTACCACACATCGCGGACACAGTACACAAGCATTTTGGTTACGTAGAAAACACATACGCTATTCTCGCCAATTAGTGTTTGTGTTTATACACACAACCCGAATTCAGTACGCTACGGGTGTGAATATGTGTTGAAAGTACAGTACATAATCGTAGCGTTTGCGTTCATCAGACAATCTTAGTGTACCGCATGCGGTTTATGTACAAACACACAACCGCTAAAACGATAGATACGGTATGTGTTTCTTAGCAGTACCCTACCCTACATGTTGTGTACAGTTTATTTTCCTACTCTGCATTAAAGTATGAAAATACCCTGTGGGAAAACAGGGGTCAGTTGTAAAGCGAACATCTGTCCCGTGAAAGGTCCTGTCCAGTGACTAGTGAAAACAGGACCGGTCTGAAAGTACCTACTCGGTGACTTGACCCGCAACTGGTGATAACAGGACTGGTCTCAAAGTGCCGGTCCTGTGAGTGGTGAAAACAGCACCGGTCTAAAAGTACCTGTCCCGTGACAGGTGAAAATGGGACTGAGCTAGGACATTCAAGTGGTAAAAATATTAGACTTGTCAATTATTCGGGTTTTTATTTTGATCAAGTTTTTCGATTACTACTTTACGTGTTGTGTGGGCGCTAGTAATCAAGTCATTCACCAGATTGTTGTACAACTGTTGCGGAACTCTTGTATGTACATTGGGGAGTAATGTTGAGCACATGTAAGTTCTGAAAAAAAACTGACTTTTCTAAAGATAAACTGTGGGCTAAATCCAAATCTGACGTATGGCAAAACATTGTTTTTTTTATCTAAATTGGTAGTTAATAAGGCAAGGAATTCAATTCAAATGCATGTTGTTTTCGATAGTCCACAATTAATATATACTAAAAATTTATCCGAATCACCAAATCAAGGTTGGTTTTTAATTGCATATTTTGACAAAAATGCATGTTTTTGCATATTTTGGCTTCAAATGTATATTTGGTGCCTTTTTCAAGTATACTTTGTGCTTTTGAAAGCATATTTGTTGATATTTTTATTTTAAGCAGCAGTCTTTTAATTTCCCGGCTAACATACAGCTTTAATGTATGTTGTTTCTAGTATATGTTTTTGTTGTTTTTACTAAATAAAACCTACTTCAATAAAAAATAAAACACCAAAGTTTCAGAAAAAGAATCGTTTGGTTTCTTTAAAAACAGAAGAAAAAAAATACAGTAATCGCAACTCAGTATTGCCAGGTAATTTTTTAGATTCAGACACTTTCCAAAAAAAATCTTTAATTTTTTTCTTTTCTGTCCTGTGAAAGGTTCTTTTGAGCAGTTTTGTGCCAGATTATTTTGGGTAATTCCTGCGACAAGTTCATTTACGTAAGTCCTGTGACAGGTTTTTTTGTTTCAGTCCTGTAGCAGGTTCTTTTGCAATCGACCCCCTCCTAGGACAAGCCCATGTAAAAGATACCGGTCCTTTTCATATAAAAGAACCGGTCCACATGACGTGACTGGTGACCGGTTCCTTTTCCCATAGGGCAGTTTCAAAAGTGTTGTCGGTACCCAACCACAATTTCTACATCGTTTTAAACCAACGGTTTCCGTAGCAGAATTCCAGGGGTTCCGCGAAGACAAGTTATTTAAAAAAAACAATTTTTTTGTTATAATTTTTATATTATTTAAAAAAATATTGATTTGAAAAATGTTTTTTTCCTTATTCCTGCTTAAAATTGGCCATCATTTATTAATTTGGCCCTATAATTTATAAAGTACCTCTCGCTCAACACTGGAAATGTCTCAAAGGGTTCGTGATGCAAAACTTAGTGGGAACCGCTGTTTTAAACCAATGAATAGGAAGTTCGCATAAATAAATCTACACCCAGGAAAAAGATTGGTTGGCTTTCGATCAAAACCATTAAAATGAATTTGCCAGTACTTTATTTTATTTGGAATTACCTATAATTGAATACTACATCAAAAATATTTTACTAGGTATTGAAAATAGGGAAAATGAACTAAAAAACAATCCTTTTAACAAATTATTGGTATCTCCAATCAATTTTAAAATTAGTATCAGTTTAGTAATTCTATGCAGTAGAAGCAGCCATTTATTTTGTGAATATACAAGAAAATTGGTGTTATCTATAACCTTTTTTAAAAAAATTTCAATATTCGAAAGTGGTAACTACAAATACGGGTATCCTAATCAAATATGACCTTAAATTCAAGTTTCTGTAGAACCAACCGAATTGTGGATTGTATTGATAACACACACAACTATTAATTGGTATTGATAAACGAATTTTATACTGTATTAATAAAACATATAAATTCAAAATTAGTCATTAAAATTATTAAGTGTTTGTGGTGTAGTGGGTGAGGAGTTGGCCTAGTACGCCGGATTTCCGGGTTCGAATCCCGGAAAAGACAAAAATTTAGATGTTTTTTTTTAAATTAAAATAAAATATTCATATATATAAACAGTAAATATGGCTAAGAAATTTAAAAGTAGTTGTGGTGCAGTGGGTAAAAGTGTGAACTATTAACATGAAGAGCCGGGTTCAATACCAGAAAATTCAAAAAAGTTTTTTAATTTCAATAAAATTTTGTAGAACATAATAATATTTATGTGGAACATAATATTGAATTAGACAACCGAATATTGGCGTTCACGACGAAAAATATAATTTAATATAAAGATAGTTGTCGTAACCGCACGAATTCGATTGGCAACAAATTCGGTGGCCACAATTGAGACTGTTTTCTGTGTGTAGATGTATGCAGATAACACAGTACAACACAAAAAATGCATCGGGCATGAGACATATGAATTCTGATAGATTTTAGGATGAATATCACGAATGTTAACACCAAATTTCAGAATTAGCTCCAGTTTTTGAAATATTTGCAAATTTAGCAAAAAGACAGTTTTTTGTTAAAATTTCTTATTTACTCATACACACAGAGAAAAAATATGCCATTTTCCAACTGAAATTCGGTTGCATCTACTAAAATAGGTTGGTACAACTGAATATTGGTTATCACAACAAAATTCGGCTTATACAACTGAATTTTAGTTGCAATACTCAAAATATTTAGGAATAACATTCCAATATGGTTTCACCAACCGAATTTGTTGGTTGTAGCAACCAAAATAGGCTTATCAATTCGGTTGGCAATTTTTTTCCTGTGTGTATATCTGACTAAACCACGGATACTTTTTAATATGATTTAAAAATATAGACTTTGGGCTTTTAGAAACATATCAACTTATTTTGATAAGGTAAAGGATCTAGGATATAGTTGCAATTAAAGTGAAAACTTCACTTATTTTCCTATTTTGCAAATCTAGAAAAATCTCTTAATCGGATTTGCAAGGTCTTTACATATGACGTAAATTCATATTTCACTTTTTTCTTTTTATCTAAAGAATCACAACTTCTGCATCAACATTTGCAGAAAATTTAATCTGAAATACACATTTTACATCTTTTTTATTTCAAATAAATTTTATATGAATTTACTATGGAATAAGGAAATAATGTACATTTTCGAACATGCGTATTTTAAAATCGTTATTTTTCTAAATTTGCATTTCAATTATCTAAAACTTTATTGAAATTGATTAGAAAATATATGTTTTATATTTCTGAATGGTTTATCTGAGTTTTATAATTTAAGATTTATCACAGACTCCTTAATTTTAAGGTATTAAAAAAGTCAGTCTTTTTCAGGTTTAGTCAATATCCCAGCAAAATCTCAGTAATGGGTGCTCATTACTAATATCTAAATAATAAGCAGTGGAATTAGGGTCTTATAATTCGGTGTCAAAACTCATTATTTTTGTTCGACAAGGTCGTTTTTGTAAGTAGTTGTCCATATTCGCTGCATGAAAAAACGCACAAAATTTGTGCACCCACTTACCCGCTACATTACAAAAGTATATAAAATAAGTAGTTACCAAAATAAGTAGTTATTCGTGTGCTTATACGCAGTTAAAAAATAAGTGGTTACAAGGTATTAAATAATACGACTTACTTATATACTTACTAGTGGTTAAAAAATAAGTAGTTACCAAATTCACATTATCTTTATAAATAAATAAGTAGTCGCGCGTAAGCTAGACTGCTTATAAAAACGACTTCGCCTAACAAAAATAACTAGTACTGACGCCGAATTATAAGTAGTAAAAAGTTTTAGCTTCATTATATAACCACTTATTTGGTAATGAAAGATTTTGCTGGGTATTAACTGTGTACTAAAACAGAAAATGCGGCTTTTTTTTGATAAATTTAGTATCATGAGATGTTTACTAAACGTACAAATTCAAATATTAGACATTCCTTTCATCGCAGATTATTTATTAACGAAATCGTGAAAAAAGAGAAATTTCAATTTTAAATGCATATGTGACGCGCAAAATAGAAAGGGACCTAAGGTCCCCTTAGGTCCCTTTCTCAGGAGGGCATGGGATCGGTCTCATTCGATGCTCAGATAAATGCATATGTGACGCGCAAAATAGAAAGGGACCTAAGGTCCCCTTAAGTCCCTTTCTCAGGAGGGCATGGGATCGGTCTCATTCGATGCTCAGATATTGTCCACATCAAAAAAAAAATTTGATTTTTTACCCTTAGGTCCCTTTCTCTATGCGCTGTCACATATATAGAGAATGTTATCGCAGCTGTCAAAACGTGCAATATATCAAATTAAAGGGCATATTTCATCATTTTAAAATGTTGAAAAAATAGCGTTATTACTTTTAATCAGAGACCCAAAATAACTGTTATATTTCTGAAAAAGTCACCACCCAAATTTATTTAATTATAATATTATAATAATGCACTATATTTTATAAATCATATTGCACAAACAAATTAAAAACTTTGGCAAAGATTTTAATTTTTTCAATTTTTATATTTTACTCTATAAATTTCTGTTGTTTTTTGATTTATATTTTAAAACTTTTTATAAAAGTTACAGAATTATTTTTTTGAAAAAATTAAGCAATAACTTTTTTATTTGATAATAAAATAAAATTAAAAATTGACCTAAATTGAATGCCGACAGTTGCTGGAATATACATATTTACTCACTTTAAATCACTATTCAATCTTTTGTTAACACTAGTTGACATCATTAGGATATTATAATTGTTGAAGTCATTGGTTCTATGGCTTTTGATTTATATTCTTAATTGTTATTTTTTGATAAAGAAAAATAATCACAAAATAACTTTTATTATTTTTGAAAAAATAAAAATCATGTTGGGATTGTTTTTGTTTGAATTAAAAATAAAAATCAAACAGAGCAAATAAACAGAAAATTAAAAATATTCAAACAAGAAATAATTGTAAAACAATCAGTTTTTTGAATAAAAGTTATAACTGTTACGTCCCTGCTTTTAATTTTATATTTTTTTGCAAAAAGTTTATTAAAAAATGTAATTTTCCTACAAAAACGTTTTTGCAAATATTTTTTAAACTATAGCTAAGTTTAAAATTCTAAGCCCATATTCGTGATCTGCGTCCCAAAGTCTATAAGAAGTAATGTATCGCAATCCCGATGCATAAAATTTTTCTTATTTTATTGTACTGTGTAATTGTTCCAAGAATTATGGCATAGATCTGCAAGTCACGAACCTGTTAATTTTTATATTCTTATATTAAAATAGTCTTTTTTTTTCTGGTACCAGACTGTCATTTCCACATCATTTAACCACAACAACTGTCAATAGTTCTGGGTGCATTAGTTGTGACTGTACCAAATATTCCCGGGATACCGGTACTAACCGTAGGCTCTTTAAAATACTGAAAGTTCGTAACATTCATTTTATGCAGTCGTTTTGTTTAAAAAAAGGTAAACCAAATAAAATGTACATAGAGAAAACAGATTCGTTCTTACAATAGAATTTGTTGCATTTGTTGTGGTAACCGAATTTTTCTGTTATAACAACTGAATATCAGTAGAATTATTTCATTTAATAAGGGCAACAGAATTTCTATTGCCTCAGCAATAATTCTGTAGTCCCAACTGAAAAATTCTGTCTCCACAACTGATAAATTCGGCTGTAAGCACGAATCTGTTTTCTGTTAACTTGTGGTTGATTTTATTAACAGTCAAAAACAAAAAGTTGTAAGTTGAATTTAAAGAAATGTTATTAGTCCTGTTTTTAAGTAAAATTTCATTTGTTTTTAATTTTATTTGCAGCGATCTTTACGAACAAAATATTTTAAATGTAGGTATATTTACATAAAAATAATAAATATGTACACACCAAAATTGCGACACTTTGGAAAACTTATAACTTACTCAAAAAACTCGCTTAATACGAACTCGGATAAGACGAATTCTCGGTTAATACGAACTAATTTAGAAGTCCCGAAGTTTTGGCAACAATTTCAATATAAAAAACATCGGTTAATACGAACTCGCTTAAGACGAACACTCGGTTAAAACGAACTGTTTTTGATGGTTTCACAAGCAAATTTTTATATAATTTTCCACTTTTAATGCGAACTTTACAAAATTCGACAATTTTTCTATATTTTTTTTTTTTGTTTTCTGACAAACTTTATATATATTGAAAACAATATATTTAGTAAACCAAATGAAGAAGTTGTTTCAAGGAAATTTAAATATTTTGTGGATAATTACAACATTTTAAATAAATTTTACCCCGGTTAATACGAACCTCGCTTACAACGAACTAATAAATATAGTCTCCCGGAGTTCGTCTTAAGCGAGTTTTACTGTATTTTGAAATACCCTGAGTAGGCCATGACCTAAATTTCATGTATGAGAAATTTCATTCGAATTTGACTTTTAGTTGCGTCAAAAATGACCACCGAGTTAGAAACGAGTCAAATTATTTTGCACGAATATATAAAAAATCCGGATCTCAGTGCGCGTAAAATTGCGAAAAATGTAAAAGTGCACCACTCGACAGTTTCCAGGGTTTTAAATCGCTACAGAAAAGGTCTAAAATTGAAGTAAGTTGAAGTTTTCAAAAAAATACATTGTTGGGCAAGCCATTTGATACTGTGGTCATAAAAGCAGCCCTTTCATCACATCTGGAACAATGAACGCTCAAATTTGTCGGGATGAGTGAATCAAAAAACATCTGCCATTTATTAAGGGTCACGTCACCAAACCACTGTTCTGGCCGGACCTGGCAAGGACACATTACAGTGGTTCTATGCAAATAAAATCGATTTTGTACCTCGCGACTGCAGTCCACCCAATAGCACAGAGCTATGCCCTATTGAGGAATGGTCAATAGTGAAGGGAACATTGAAGAAGACATGGGAACTGGTAAAAGATATTGCAGAATTCAAAACCAAGTGGTTATCGGCGTCGCGAAAATCGATGATGCACTCGTGCAAAATATGATGGCGCGTGTGCGACGAAAAGTCCGATCAGTTGCATATTGAACAAATAATAACTAATATTTTAATATTTTTATTACCTCTAAACTTCAAAGTATTCGAATAAAAAAAAATTTATTTCAAAGCTATCTAGTTTTTTTCTGGTATTAGTGTCCAAATGTCGCAGTTTTGGAGTGTTCACCCTTTACATAAATAGAAACTAAAGGCAACATGCAATTTATATATACATTTTATAAAACACGAAGATAATCATCTAAACAAGAGTGTTGGAAATATTTATGAAATTTGCAAATATTTGAATTTCATCAGTCACAGATTTTAATCCTCTTCAAAATGTTCCGTACGCATATAATTTAAAATTTTGAAGGATGAACGCACCATGTGAATGACGCAAGTTATATGCATGTAAATTTACATAAAAATATTTATGTATGATTAAGATTACATCAACAATTTCAATAACAGGCAAAAATAACAATGAAATCAATATATATAAATATATAAGCTTCTTTAAATTTCGTATTTACCTCTGACTACCTGCATCAGCGTGTCCCTTATGGTAAAGAGCAGAGATAGCAAAACTTTTCCGCGCGTGCAGTACATAGAGAGAAATTTGTTGGACGAGTTTTAATGAAAATTTTTAGTAAACTAATGGAATTTTCTTCACGAAATAAACGTAAAATATCTTAAATTTGATGAAAACTCTTCATATATTTTACGAGTCAAGTTTTAATGAAACTTTTTCATTATACTACATTTACACTTAACCAAAAACTAGTAGTTTTCGAAAACTACTTTTATTTTCCTGTCAAATTCCATAGAAATTTTGAACCAAAAACTAAATGTTTTTAAAAGCTACGAGTTTTTGGTTGTAGTGTAAATTGGGTTTTAAGTGTATGATAATAAAGAAAAAGAAAATTTTCACATTTTATAAAAAATCCCATTAATTAAATGAAAAGTTTCAATGGACGAGTTCCACTGAAACTCCGTTGGTTTTATGCAAAAATTCATTAATAATTCTCTGTTACTAGCGCGGGATTTCGGCAGCCGTTATATTCTCTGGACTATTTTCCGACAATTTTAATTTGTATAGAATATCAAGAAAAAAAATCTGTTAAAGATTTTAATATTTTCGCTATAAAAGTGTATGCTTTAAACCGAAAATGGTTCAATTCTCATATAGATTGTTCATAGTCTTTTTAAATGAATAAAAGGAAAGTCTTTTCTTCATTGTATTCATTTGCAGATTGTTAATCGCTGATTGAGGTTTTTAATTATTTTTTTCTACCATAAAGTTTTTTTTCGCGTTCCTCTATTATTTTGCAAATTTTTAAGTGCGGCTTTTTAAATTTATAATTTACGGAGTATAATGCCCATTTCATAAAACAAAATTTGGTGGTTAGTTGCAAAAAAGAAAATTTTGGCATCGTTTGCAGAATGTAAATCTTCTAATTAATTTTTTGAACCCCAAAGCCTTTTTTCGCATTCCGATATTATTTTGCAATTTTTTACGTATGGTTTTTTAAAATTCATAATCTAGGGATATAATACTGTTGGAATAGTATAATTCCATAGTATAGTTCTATTCTTGATTTTTATAACTAAATTATTATTTTCCATCCCTGGTTACAATCAATGTTTTGAGTCATACAAAGAGCACACATAAAGACCCTGCAAACATTTAAAATATACCTTCCAAGAAGATATTAAAGCGATATCTTCTATTTGTCATTTGAATGAAAATAATCAAGTAGTATTTACTTTGAAATTGTCTTCCTTTTATCACTTGGAAGATAATTCGGCGATATTTGGAAAAAAATAATTCAAAAATTTTATCATAACTTTTTATGACAATTGTGCGGCAATATCACCTTTGTATCATTTGGAAGATAAAGCAAATTTGTTTGAAATCTTTTATCAATTTGGAAAAAATTAAAACTAAATTTGTACAAAAACAATCAAAAGATATATGGGAAATAAACTCGTGAAAAATTAAGATTAATTGCGCGGGAAAAATCGGCTAAGATGAAATCAAGATAATTTATAAGTTGGTCAATGGATTATGTATGCAGATATTGTTGTTCAGGCTTAAATTTAATAATGAAAAAATTAAATCGTTTTTTGATTGTACCGCGAGTTTATTTAGCGATATCTAGGCCAACCAAAAAGAAACCAGGGCATGTTTTCTGTTTGAAGATATAGAACAGTTTAGATTAAATACAAGATCTGATCTTAAATATAGAAGAATTTTAAGCTATATTTGCTACAGCTTTTTTTTGCTTATTTTATCTAATTTCGCTTGTTTTTGGTTATTTTGTAAATATTGGCTTATTTTTGCTATTTTCTTTGAAAAATTAGCTTATTTTAGCTTTTCTATGCGAAAATAGAGCATATTTTTGTTTTTTTTCATAAAATCAGTCATTTTTAAAATTATTTTAAGTCGACATAAATTTTTTTATTTAAAATTTGTTTTTTTAAATTTATTTTAAATTAAAAAATCTCTTTTTAAAATAAACTTTTTATTTTTCCAACCTGAATTCTAATAGTAAAAATATGACAATAACGATTTCCTTAGGCTAGAATGATTTTAGCACATTTAATTCTTTAATGCATTTCGCGATGAAAATAAATTTAAGAATGTCACAACTTTGATTCCTGAAGTTCCAAGGAATGTAGCATTGTATTAAATAAAAATTTAAATTTTATGAGGATTTTAATGAAGAAGTGATGAAGTTTAAGGGCTTATTTTTGCATTTTAACTGCTTATTTTACTGTTTTTACGAGCTTTTTTTAAGAGCTTAAAACATTGCTTTTAGAGCTTTTTTTTGGTTGCCCTAGCGATATCCGTTTTACCTTCTATATGAGTTATTGCTTTCATATTGCCTGGAAGTATTGTTTTAGTGTAACAGTTGTTTCCGACGGAGGAAACTTCCGGAATACGAAATTGATGTTGCCGGCAATAAATGTTTTCTTCCTGGCGATATGTTCGGAGAATCTTCTTCGTATTGCCATGTTTGCTGGGTGATATTGGTTTGGGTATATTCCTGTTCCAAGGTACATATAAGAACAAATGCTTTCTCAGTGATAGAGAGTCCCCCAATCTCTTTATTATGTATACTCTTTGGATATATTCGGAAAAACAAAAATTTGTTGTTTACATTATTTCGTTCAATGACTAACTGAGTATAAATGACAAATATTTACCCTCTAAAATACCACATACGTTCCCTACGGGAAATTTTAACAAACTGTCACCGAACTGGCCCCTTTATATGAAATAGACTGGTCACTTTTACATGGCGTTGTCATAGTAGGGGGAAATTTACCCCTTGTGACATGTCACAAGACAAATCCCAGGACAGGTCCCTGAACTTTGTTTTTCAGTAACCTGTCCCAGGATTTGTCTTGTGACATGGCACAAGGGGTAAATTTCCCCCTCCTATGACAACGCCATGTAAAAGTGACCAGTCTATTTCATATAAAGGGGCCAGTTCGGTGACAGTTTGTTAAAATTTCCCGTAGGGTTATTAAAGCCACACACAATCTGTAAAAGGTAAGCCATCTGTTGTGAATCGCGCATTTTTAAGTTATACACCCAATAGTATGAAAAACAAAATAAACTAAGCCAGATTCATAATGCTGGAGTGCTCAACGCTGCAGAGTGGCGCTCACAAAAATAGAGATGGCATGATTCGAACAATATGTTAGTGCGAAAAAGAAAAGAACAAAATCCACCAAGAGTGGAGTACTACAGCATTGTGAAGATGTCCTTAAAAGAATACTAGACTCATAGAAATAAGTATGTTAAAATAGCAGAAAAACCTTTTAAAAATTTGCAGAAAAAGGTTCCACGATAAAAATTACTGAAATCAGGAGAACTTGTTGTAATTGTTAAATTTCCGAAATATAAGTTATATACTTATGAGTTAAATTTAAGTAATTTGAAAATTACATTTACTCCTGAAACCTCTGAAAATAAATTTTTAACTTAAGGTAGCAAAACACTACTATATCTACAAAATTTTAATTATATTTGGGTAAAATTAATAGAATGCAAATATAAACTACTCTGCTAAAATCATCAGAAATATTTAGTGATTATATTAGTGTTTTCAAGTCTACTAATATGAAATATTAACCACATAGTATATTATTCAGGCAATATTACGTAAACTTTAGCTGCGATTAAGTAGTCTGTAAGGATTTTTTTGTATTTCCATACACTGAAAATATTATTACAGTAACTGACTGTAGTTTATTTAAAAAGTTATCCGTACATTTATTTAAATTATTATTCAGTTAAAATACAAAGAAATATATTATTTAACTGTTTTTGTCGTTTATTTAAAAATTAATTACATATAAATACGGATTTTCTGTTACAGTTAATATTTTCATTTAAAATGTTTTTTTAAAAAAGAATTCCTTTTCGATTTCTAGGTCAGTTAAAAAAATTAAATAAACTAAATATCATTTATTCTTACGGTTCTGTAGTTAATTTTTTGAAATTTAAAAAAATGAAATAAATGAAAAATCATTATTTTTTTAAGGAATTTGTGGTTTATTTATTAACATTTAAAAATAAATGAAAAGTTCTTTTGATTTAAATGAAAAGTCAGTAGACCGGTTTTCAAGTGATTTTTCATTTATTTTAAATTACATTTTCAGTTAATTTAAACTACAAACTATTTTGAGTGTAGACTTAATAAAGATAAAGATAATAATAATAAAAATAATAACACAACACAATACGGCTTCGAGATCAGATACAACGGAGAAAATCTCTATAACCTGCTATTAAAGGACGATATTAAGGTGTATGGAGCTAACCAACACCAACTTACATACGTGCTTGCTTAATGTAGTCGAAACATTCTCCAATGACATCAGCATGGAATTTGGCCTCAACAAATGCAAAACACTCAATGTCATCAAAGGAAAATTTCGAGATGTACCTCACGATCTTCAAGACGGTAATATAATGGAAGCTATGAATAGCGGGGATACGTACAGATATCTGGGTATGAGTCAAGCTAAACGTATTGAACAAAGCCAAATGAAGCAAGAACTAACCAAGGAATTTACTAAACGGGTCAAGATACTAAAGACAAGCTTAAATGCAAAGAATACTGTTAAAGCTATCAACACGTATGCCACCCCAGACCTAGGCTATTCATTTGGAATGGTAAATAAGAGCAACACTGATGTGGAAGTCCTAGAACGTAAATGTAGGGTTCTCATGACTAAAGCACGAAAGCATCACCCAGTCATCAGTTGAGAGGACAATGCTTCCCAGGTGTATGGGTGGAAGGGGCTTAGCTGATATTAGTTAATAACCAACGAAAACAACAAATTAAAGGCATTAGAACATTCTTCATCGAAAAGGCAATAACATATCCACTCCATAATGCAGTATGAAAAGCAGACAATACCTCACCTATGTACCTTGGTCAACAGCAAGTTCTACAACCAATTTCTACTGACCACCAGAAGCTGGAAGCGTGGATAAGTAAGCCATTTCATGGTAGAGACCCAAATGAAGCTAGCCAGAAACATGTCGGTACTGAATCATCGAACTATTGACTAGTTGGTGGACAACTATTTCCAGAGACCGAAGGTTTTATGGTGGATACAATGGCCTTGCAACTCTCTCAATATTTTTTATTTGAAAAAATATTATGCAGCTTGGAACAGGAATGAACTCCGACTGGTTAATCAGGGATGGAAAAGGCTCACTTAATCGGGCTCTTATACCAAAAAATGTTAGATCGCTCTTACATATTTAAAAATGTAAGTAACTAAAAAATAGCTTCCTATTTGGCTCGTTAAAAAAAATTAAAATTAAATATTTAGATATTAGCAAATATTAGCACAGATTGCGAAAAAAAACATTTGCAAAAAGCGAAATTTTTGCAACAATAAATATATTAGTTTGCAGAATGTCGATCGCTGATTACCTCTTCTAATTCATTTTCTGTACCATAAAGCGTTTTTCGAATTCCGCCGTTATTTTGCAACTTTTTAAGTGCAGTTTTTTTAAATATATAACCAGGGGATTAAATTTTTGTACAAATTCCGCTATTATTTTGCAATTCTTTACGTGCGTTTTTTTTTTTAATTTATAATCTAGGGACTATAATACACATTTCATATAACAAAGTTTGGTGGCTAGTTGCAAAAAAAAAAAAATCGCGAAAAATAAAATTTGCAAAAATTAAAAATTTTTTCATCAATATATTTGTTTGCAGAATGTAAATCGCTGATTAAGTTTCCTAATTAATTTTTTGCACCACAAACCCTTTTTTCGCGTTCCGCTTTTATTTTGCAATTTTTTAAGTATGTTTCTTTTTAATTTATAATCTAGGGACTATAATACACATTTCATACAACAAAGTTTGGTGGCTAGTTGCAAAAAAAAATCGCGAAAAATAAAATTTGCAAAAAAGAAAAATTTTTTCATCAATATATTTGTTTGCAGAATGTAAATCGCTGATTAAGTTTCCTAATTAATTTTTTGTACCACAAACCCTTTTTTCGCGTTCCGCTTTTATTTTGCAATTTTTTAAGTATGTTTCTTTTTAATTTATAATCTAGGGACTATAATACACATTTCATACAACAAAGTTTGGTGGCTAGTTGCAAAAAAAAATCGCGAAAAATAAAATTTGCAAAAAGGAAAAATTTTTTCATCAATATATTTGTTTGCAGAATGTAAATCGCTGATTAAGTTTTTTAATTAATTTTTTGTGCCATAAAGCCTATTTAGCTTTCCGCGATTATTTTGCAATTTTTAAGTGTGGTTTTTTTAAATTTATTATCTAGGGTCTATAGTACCAATTTTATACACAAAAGTTTGGTGCTTAGTTTGCAAAAAAAAAAAAATGAATCGCGAAAAATATATTTGCAAAAAGGAAAATTTTTGCGTCATTGTATTCATTTGCAGATTGTTAATCGCTGATTGAGTTTTTAATTATTTTTTTCTACCACAAAGTCTTTTTTCGCGTTCCTCTATTATTTTGCAATTTTTTAAGTGCGGTTTTTTAAATTTATAATCTACGGAGTATAATGCCCATTTCATAAAACAAAGTTTGGTGGTTAGTTGCAAAAAAAGAAAATTTTGGCATCGTTTGCAGAATGTAAATCTTTTAATTCATTTTTTGAACCCCAAAGCCTTTTTTCGCACTCCGATATTATTTCGCAATTTTTTACGTATGGTTTTTTAAAATTCATAATCTAGGGCTATAATACTGTTGGAATAGTATAATTCCATAGTATAGTTCCATTATTGATTTTATAACTAAATTATTATTTTCCATCCCTGGTTACAATCGATGTTTTGAGTCATACAAAGAGCGCACATAATGACCCTGCAAACATTTAAAAGATACCTTCCAAGAAGATATTAAAGCGGTATGTTCTATTTGTCATTTGAATGAAAATAATCAAGTAGTATTTACTTTGAAATTGTCTTCCTTTTATCAGTTGGAAGATAATACGCGATATTTGGAAAAAAATAATTCAAAAATTTTATCTTTTGTCATAACTTTTTATGATAATAGGTTTGTTCCACGTAATTCTGGGTAAAGTCTGGTAAAATGAGAGTAAACAAAAAATTCTCTCACAAACAGATACAAATACCGAAAATACCGGGAACGCACAAAACCACATTTCACGCCCAAAAATAAACGTCAACTTTATGCATGTAAAAAACAGCTGTTGTTAAGAACAAAAATAAAAATATTAGAATAAAACGAAAGTGACGATTCACCTTTATTTTGAAAATAAAATTAAAAATATTGGCATTAAATTAAAAAATGGAAAACAAACTAAGTGTTAATTGTTCTCCAGGTACTTTTACACGCCTTGAAGAAGGTAAGAGAAATAATAACCATTAAAATTTTTACGAGTCTTATTAATTTTCTACACTTTATAAGATGAAAACTATAGAGAAAAAATTGCAAGCCATGTATTGGCGAAACAAGATAGGAACTATGATGAAGTTATTTTTGTGCCAATAGACCCTCAAAATACAAGTAAGTACATTTAAGATTGTTGAAAAATTGTTAATATGTTTTATGTGTCTACTAGACGATCAAAATATGATAGAAGAGCATCAATGTCAAAACCAAAAACAAAATGTATAAGGTTGCGTCTGAAAGGATGGCAACAAAGGCACATAACTTCACACCAACTCAAATTGAGAATAAGTTTAGAGGGCTTGAGCGCCAATATAAAAAGGTCGCTCTTAACAATAAACAAACTGGCCGAAGTAGACAAACCTGTTCGTTTGAGAGGTATGAATAAAGTATCTTGTTTTTAAAAAATCAATTTTTTTTGTTTTGCAGTGAATTGACCAAAATTCTTGGACAAAACCGCGCCATTATTCCCGAATTTGTATTGGAGAGTGGAGATGATGAAGGCACTTCTCGAAATACAGCAGCATTAGATGAATTGAGCTCTGACACCGAAAGCTCGCAAAAAGGTATGTTTTAAAAATATATGATTTGTTTTCTTCAAGAAATGATCTGCCTTATTACGAGTTTCGTAGTCGAATTCGAGACTAAGTCGAATTTGATGAAAATTCGTTAAAAACACAACTTTTGAACAATTTTTCAATTTCATTTACCATATATTGCACTCAGATTTAAAAAAAATCCAGCATCAGAGTTTCATTTGTTTATAATTTTAATTATATACAAAATCATTTTTATATGGAGTCGAAAATTTTGACTTCAAATTCGACACTCGTAATCAGGCCGAATATCTTTACAATTTCAAAAGCGGAAAACTTTAAGACCAATAACTTATCTCAAAATAAACAATCCTGTTGTAGATGATGCCCCAGGCTGCTCAAATTTAGTTGACTACCCAAAATGCTCAAGTTCAGCTTCCAAAAAGAGGAGACAAATTGGTGTTAAAGAACAGCTTTTGGAAAAGATTGATGAAATGAAGGAAGAAAAAAAAAGACTTTCATAAGCAAGTGTTAGATCTTTTTAAAAAAAAGGATGAAAGAGAAGAGCAAAGGGAAAAGAGATCTCAAAAGAAATTGGAACTTCTTGAAATGCTGGTAAATCAAAATAAGTCATAAACGTGCACATAATTTTTAAACTATTTTATTGATATTTTAGTTATTTAAAATTCTTACGGTTTCTATTTAATATTTAGTAATTTTTGGAGTACTAATTTTGAACAAGGTGCTGTAGGGTGAACCTTCGTTATATGGACGAAATAAAATGGCGACCTATGACTTTCCCCCCCCCCCACCCCTTCATGAAATGTCCGTTTGGGTATAAGACTACATCATGTAAAAAAATTAAGGTAATCGTATAACGGAAACATGTTCCGCATCGGCACTGAAATTTGAAATACGATTTCCAAGGGGAAAAAAATTACTTTTCTGGTTTTTTCTTTTTTAAATACTGGCTCTTAAATAATGTACTTTTGTAAAATGTCAATAGAATCGTAATCTATACTGAATTACCTTTCTAGCAAGGCATTAAAAATAAGTTAGATTAATCCCAGAGAGACACAAATTTGTATCTGAATATTTATGGATCTTAAAAATGAAACTAGAGTATAACCATGTAAATTTTCGAAAAAACTATTTAATTTTTTTACGATTTTCATAATATATTCCATTTTAAATCTACGATGGTCTGGGGGAATTGCAATTATTTAAATATTTAACAACCTATTTTTAATCTTTATGCTTTTCTAGAAAGGTAATTCAGTCTAGATTACGATTCTATTGACATTTTTGAAAAACACAGTTACCCGAGTAAAAAAAAGTATATATAATCATATGTGGCATATATTACAATATATAATTAGACATGTCGTTATGTATATCCATATATAATTATATATGACGTCTTTTTCCAAAATTGTTCCTTATATTATGCCATATATAATTTCATCTAATTAGATATTGACCTTTATAATATTAGATATGGTATATATGATTATATATTACATAGCATGGCTGATCTTATTGCATATATAGTTGTATATAGAGCTATATCTTAATATATATGGCGGCATTTTAAGAATATATAATTATATATGGTACCATTTAAACAATATATAACTATATATGGTGCCATTTAAACCATATATTATTATATATGGTGCCATTTAAACAATATATGGCCATATATGGTACCTCATGATCAAAAATTTTAATACAGTTCCAGATATGATAATATATGATTCTATATATAGTGCCATATATATTTATATATGGTGTTATTTAAGTAATATATTACTATATATGGTGCCATTTAAACCATATATTATCATATATGGTGCCATTTCAACAATATATGCTCATATATGGTACCTTATGAACAACATTTTTAATACAGTTCCAGATATGATAATATATGCTACCATATATAGTACCATATACTTTGATATATATGTGATTAAGTTATATGTGTATATCCAGATATGATAATATATGCTACCATATATAGTACCATATACTTTGATATATATGTGATTAACTTATATGTGTATAAATATACAGTTTCATCCGAAGAATGGCCCGATATATTTTTATCAATTGTTTATCAATTTTTATCTAATTGTATCAGTTTAGATCTGACCTGACTAAATAATGTGTTAATCAGATGAAATTATATCTTATTTTTGACCTGATAAAATTTTATCGGTTTATATGTAATGGTGTCAGGTTTGATCGTAATTGGTTCAATTTTATATAAATAAAATATAATTGTATCCGACATTTACCTTATACAATTGTATCAAAGTTTTAAACTGATTCAATTATATAAGGACAAAATTGGGATATAACTATATAATTTTGTATATAAATATATCTATTTGGACCTAAACTGATACCATGTGATATAAACCAATAAAATTGTATCAGGTGAAAAATCTGATACAATTTCATCTGATTAACACATAATCTAATCAGGTTAGATCTAAAATGGTGCAATTAGATAAAAGCTGATAAACAACTGATACAATTTTGTCGGGCCATTTTTCGGATCAAATGGTACATGGATGACTCTAAGTTATATATTACCATTTAAAGCTCCATATTGTTTTCTTTAATAGGGAACATACCATATATGGTGCAATTTAAACAATATATGGTCATTAGAGTGGGGCGATTTGTATGGACAAAATTTTTTTGATATTGTGCCATTGATTTTTCGATAGCTTTTGGCTAGTTGCCACATTTTTTATCCGATTTTCATAAGTAATACCTTTCTGGAAAGGTTGTAATGTTATATTGTTTAATTAATTTAAAAATTGCAAAATATTGAAATTTGGGCGCCTCGAAAATGATTTTTTTGATATGTTGTAGTGGAATTTTTTTTCCTCATGCCAAAAGCTTTCGAAAAATCGATGGCACAATATCGATTGCTAAATCGACCCACCCTAATGGTCATATATGGTAACTCATCAGCAACTACAATATTAACTGTATTTCAGAAGCTATTAATTGTATTTCAGAAATTTTAAATGTATTTCAGAAATTATGGAATGTATTTCAGAAATTTATTAATTGTATTTCAGAAATAATTTAATCTATTTCAGAACTTGTTGATTGTTTATCATAGTTAATAGAGAAAAATTTCTAAATTACATTTCATAATTTCTGAAATACAATTGATAATTTCTGGAATACAGTTTGATAATTTCTGAAATACAGTTATGAATTTCGGAAATACAATTAATGAATTCTGAAATACAATTGATAAAACTGAAATTCAATTGACTAGTTCTGAAATACAATTCATAAATCTGAAAAATAATTGATAAGTTCTGAAATACAATTGATAAAACTGAAATTCAATTGATTATTTCTGAAATACAATTGATAAATCTTAAAAACAATTGATACAATTGGAAATGGTGTAGAGCATCAAAAAGATGCAAATAAAATTATTTTTTTTAAAAAATTCAATTTAATAAAAAAAATATAATTTTATAAAAACATTTATAGAAAATAAAATTATAATTTTATAAAAAGAAAATCTTTTTATAATAAAAATGCATAGCCGTGAACGGTATCGAACTCGAGACCTTCTGAGTTTAAACCTTATTTTATCAAAATATTGTAATTTTTATAAAATCAATGCTCCGCCAGTGTATTATTTTTTGAACTGTTGTTAATATCTGTCTGGGATTTTATTTAATCCCAAATAAATGGAGATCTTACGTAGTACCCAAATATAATGCGGGATCTAATTTTATCTGTCATTTTTCTGGATAGTTTTAGATCTTACTTAATCCCCAAATATATTGCTGGATCTAATTCGATCTGCCATTTTAATACTGAAATAAATTGCTAGATCTAATTCAATCTGCAATTTATGGGATAAATTAAGATCTTACCAAATCCCCAAATATATAACTGGATTTAATTCGATCTGCAATTTATCGAAAAAGTTAAGATCTTACGCAATCCCGAAATATATTACTGGATCTAATTTTTGATCTGTCATTTTTTTGGATATATTTAGATCTTACTTAATCCCCAAATATATTGCTGGATCTAATTCGATCTACAATTTTTCGGATCAAATTAGATCTAAGTTTATCCCCAAATATATTGCTGGATCTAATTCGATCTGCCACTTTTTCGGATCAAATTATATCTAAGTTTTCCAAAATTGAGATCAAATTAGATCTAAGTTTATCCACAAATATATAGCTCTATCTAATTCGATCCGCCATTTTTCGGATCAAATTAGATCTAAGTTTATCCACAAATATATAACTGGATCTAATTCGATCCGCCATTTTTCGGATCAAATTAGATCTAGGTTTATCCCCAAAGATATCATTGGACCTCCCAATTTTGAGATATAACTTGGTCTTAGTTTATCCCCATATATACAATGGGATCTAATACGATATCATTGGATACACCCAATTTTGAGATCTAATTGGATCAGCTAGATATTACAGCAGATCTTAAACAATATCAAATTGGATATGATTAGATATTGCGCGAGATCAATTTTTTTTACTCGGGTATTTAAGAACCAGTATTAAAAAAAAAAAAACAAAATTAATTTTTTTCCATTGTAAATCGTATATCGAACTTCAGCACCGATGAGGCATGTGTTTCCATTCTACGATCACCTTAATTTTTTGCATGATGTATTTTTATATTCAAATGAATATTTCCAAGGGGATAGGGGGGGGGGGGGGGGGCTTAAATTGAAAGTTGAAAAATAAGGTTTACCCTAAGGTACAATGAAATGAGTTAAAAATGACCGTAGTAAAAACTGTTGGAATTAGCAATTTTTTTTGTTAAATACTAGCAAAATAAAATATTCAAGTTACAGAATTTTTGTTACATTTGAGTTAATTTCTAGTTAAATGAAAATTATAAATTATACAAAATATGCAGAAAATCTTGCAAAATAGTAGATTAAAAATAGCAAAATCAAACTGTTATATATACAAAATTTATGTAATTTTGAAGTTAGAACTAGTTGCATACAAATAGTTTTAACTTAAAAAACAAATTTTTTGTGATTTGTTAGTCTACTAATTATTTAGCAAAATCTTTTTGTTGGTTTTTTAAGCAGGGTTGTTATTATGTAATACGAGTCTAAACGGAAATGCTTTCGAACAGAATTTTCACATTAAAAATCAAGTACCAAAAAGCATTTTTTTTATGTTTTAAATTATAGCATACACGTTTTCAATATTTTCCCCCATTAAAAAATGTTTTTTGGTACTTGAATTTCAATGTAAAAATTCTGTTCGAAAGCATTTCCATTTCGAATTGAAACACATAATAACCTCCAGCTTCTTATTTTCTTTTAGCTAAAATTTAACTCAAGCATAACTAAAATTCTTTATATTTAACAGCTTTTTTTGCTGTTCTTATCTAAAATTTAAAATTTAGCAAGAATAATCTGCTAATTTCAGCAGATTTTTCTGCAAGTATATTTTTAACTAATTTTAGTAATTTTAACTAAAACTTTACAGACCTTTTTCTATTACTGCCAGTCAGTTTCAAAAGTTTTTATTTTTAAAGTGGTACAAGTCCATTTAACAACATTTCCTAAAAAATGTGTATTTTTTTGTAAGCGTTAATAAGATTCCATTTACCATTTTAAAATCTAAAATGTTTTTTATCGCATTTTAAAGGAAAAAAAGTTTCAAAATAAACAATTCATATTAGTAAGTTCTTATGGTACTTCAATCAAAATATACTATTAATGTTATATGTATGTGTCATAGAAATAAACCTATAAAATAGCAGAAAAAGCTACAAAAAACTAGTTAAAAATTACTTTGCAGGAAAAACTGAAATTAGCAGATTTTTTTTGCTAAATACTAGTAAGCTAAGAATAGCAAAAATAAAACTGTTAAGGCAGGTAACTTATCTAATAAATAACCAGTGTTAAACGTTAACGACAGATTTCTCCATATGAATTTGACATCCATAATTGTGGTTAAGCATTAAAGAAAAGTTAGCAGGTCTTATACTTACAAAATTTTGTTTTATTTGAGTTAACTTTTAGTTAATAGAAAATGACAAATTATACTGTTAAATCTGCAGAAATTTTTTTTTGAAAATTTAAAATCGTTTTGTGATTTTTTAGTCTAATAATCATTTACCAAAACTTTTTGCTGTTTTTAGCAGATTAAGTCGTTATTTTCCATTAACTTAAATTACTCAAATATAAATAAATTTCTGTTTATTTAACAGTTTTATTTCTGCTGCTTCTATCTTACTTATATTTAGCAAAAATAACTGCTAATTACAGCAGTTTTTTCTGAAAGGTAATTTTTAACTAATTTTTAATAGTCTTAACTAAATTTTAAAAACTTTTTTTTGTTATTATAGTCTTTAATGTTAATTTATATAAAATAAAAAAATGAATTCGTATATTTTAAAATTAAAGCGATGTGTTATTATTTGCTTTAGACTACAGCTCCCCACAAATTAAATCTCTTACGGCATTTCCTCTTCATAATTCACCAGGTTGGTCGTTATACAAAATTCCATCATCATTTTCTTCTGGCATAAATTGTAAGTCACTTTCATTAGCTATATTGTGTAACACACAACACGCTCTTATGAAGTGACATAGCTTTTTAATGCTTTTCAGTTTGCAATAATAGAGTTGTCTAAATCTCTGTTTTAACATTCCGAAAGAGTGTTCAATTCCAACGCGGCCTGAACTCAATTTCACGTTGAAATTTTTTTGTGTCCTTGTCAAATGACCATTGTCTTTGTATGGAGTTACCAAGTACTGAGTACACGGGTATGCCGGGTCTCCTAATAAGTAGTAACCTATAATATGAAAATGTTAACAAATTAGATTATTTTTAATTTTGAAATTAAATATCAACTGTGAATCGGAAGTTTGAGAAATTAAATTAATAAATAAAATTAAAATAGCTGTAAATTTTGTGAACATTTGTCCCATAATATACCTCCACATAATGCTGGCATGTTTTGATATAAGGGTGAATTTTTTAAAACCCAGCTATCATGACATGATCCCGGAAAGCCAATAAAAATGTTAACAAATTTTTTATTTTCGTCGCAAACTTCTTGCATACAAATAGAAACATTTCATTTGCGATCTATATATTCGTCTTTAGATTTATCAGGAGGATCTATAACAATATGGTTTCCATCAATACTGCCTATATGAAAGTAAAAACAAAAATAAGTCGTGGAAGACATTAAACAATAGGAGTAAGTGCAGTTTACACGCATATCCCCGATTTTCTATTCTATTTATCCAATGTAGCACTTTTTGTTTTTTCATCTTGGTATGATTTCCTTAAACTTTATGCCTTAACTTACCAATTGCCTTTGAAAACCCATATTTGTTGTTGAAAAAACACGAAGATTCCCGTTTCTTCTCCTCAGAAGGCCATTTTATTATCTCTGGACTCAAACTGCTAATGAAAGTGGATGTTGTGTCTATTGTTCGGCTAATACTCGATATGGATAAATTAAAACGGTCTGACAAATCGCGAAAACAACAGGCCTCATGCCAGCGAACCATAAAAATACTGCCAAATGTGTTGTTGCTGGAATACGTATATCAGGACGAATGTTCTTGTAGTGCTCAGACTCTTCGAACCTCTTTGACAAATTCGCAAATAAGTCTTTAGTGATTCGGAAATGCTGCCTAAACTCCTCATCCGTGTATGTTGGCACTACTTCTACTAAATAATTTTTAATGCTGTTTCTTTTTTCGCCTTCAAATACTTCTAAAGTATCCACTAATAACAACTCTTCGCTGTCAGATTCTTGATCAATTAAATCCAAAATTTCATCGTAATCAGAATCGGATTCACTTGATGAATCTATGAGCTCCTCAACAATGATTTTTAAGGCCGTTTTATCTGTGGAAGCTTGCGGCGCACTTCCATCAACTATATTATTTATCTGAAAAGCCACGGGTTAGATTTGTATAGCAAATAACAAAATTGAGCTTACATGGTCAGTAATAGCAGAATCTCTTACTGCATTGGGGTTGAAGGAAAAACTGCCACCATTAAGCTTTGTTAAAGATTCAATGTTTTCTTTATTAAATAAAGATATTTAAAATGACAAACATCTATATACTTACATTTTCAAATACGTTCTCCATTGTATAAAAAGATTATTTTATATACTCGTATTTAGATGTTTTAATTTTTGTTTTATTTTCACAAATGCAAAACAGCTGTTTTTTGAACAGCTGGTGATTTGACTGTTTTACCATTTTACCCGAAGAAAAAGTGCGGGTAACTTCTGGTAACAAGAGAAACAATTTAATCTCTCCTCAACGCTCTGATTTACCCAATTTTCGACAATAGAAACGCTTTCTGGTAAGATTGGGTTCCCGCGGGTACCCGCGGTAACGTACGTGGAACAGAGCTAATATATCACCTTTGTATCATTTGGAAGATAAAGCAAATTTGTTTGAAATCTTTTATCAATTTGGAAAAAATAAAACTAAAATTGTATAAACACAATCAAAAGGTATATAGGAAATAAACTCGTGAAAAGATAAGATTAATTGCGCGGGAAAAATCGGCTAAGATGAAATCAAGATAATTTATAAGTTGGTCAATGGATTATGTATGCAGATATTGTTTTTCAGGCTTAAATTTAATAGTGAAAAAATGAAATCGTTTTTTTATTGTACCGGGAGTTTATTTAGCGATATCCCTTTTATCTTCCATATGAGTTATTGCTTTCATATTGCCTGGAAGTATTGTTTTAGTGTAACAGTTGTTTCCGACGGATGAAACTTCCGGAATACGAAATTAATATTGCCGACAATAAATGTTTTCTTCCTGGCGATATGTTCGGAGAATCTTCTTCGTATTGCCATGTTTGCTGAGTGATATTGGTTTGAGTATGTTCCTGTTCCAAGGCACATAATAGAACAAATGCTTTCTCAGTAATAGAGAGTACCCCAATCTCTTTATTATGTATACTCTTTGGTGGATATCCAATACCAAGTAATTCCAACGAGAAATTACTTGAGAACCATCGTAAAGGATATCTCTGTGGCGGATGATTTCTGCCGTTATGGGTGCAGCCCAACTGAATCTATACAGCATATAACATCTGGATGTACATACCTAGTTGGAACAGAATACTTAGAGCACCACAACTCCGTGGTTAAAATATTACATCAACAACTTGCATTGAAACACTCCTTACTAACTTCGGAAAAAGTTCCATACTATAAATACCAACCGGAGACAGTACTGGAGAATACCGAATACCGTCTTTACTGGGACCGTACAATACTAACAGATCGGAATGTCTACGCCAATAGACCAGACTTGATGCTGATGAATAAGAGGGTGCGGGTGGTATGGCTCATTGACGTTGCAATACCAAACAACAACAACATGCAAACAAAACACCATGCGAAAATCTGCAAGTATAATGAGCTCATCGAGCCTATTAAGAGCCAATGGGGCGTTGACATCGTGAGAACCATTCCAATAATAATCTCCAGCACGGGATTGATACTAGGGATGCCGATCCCGAAAATCCCGGGATTTTCGGGATTTAGAAATCCCGAAATCCCGGGATTGGACTTGAAAAACTCCCGGGATTTCCGATTTCATTATTTGGCATATTTTACCTCTTTTTGTATTTGTTTTTATTGTTATATTCGACCAAAATCACATAAATCTAATATCTTATTAAATGTTATTAAAAAACAAATTTTTTCTATTCATACACTTATAAAAAAAAGTTAGTACAAAAGTCAAAAGCTAAACGCGTTCTGATTAAATTGAACTAATTTTTCTGTTATTTTCTCTAAAAAAGTCCGTAGAAATAGGTCAAAATTCTGCTAAAATAACAGGAAATAGTACATGTATTTGCGCCAGCACAATTTTGACCTATGCATTTGTACGTAATTTTTTTTATGAGTGTAAGTAATAGATTCAAATAGATTACAGATTGAATAAATCTGAATAAAAATCTTACACACAGAAAACAGTCTCAGTTGTGGCCACCGAATTTGTTGCCAATCGAATTCGTGCGGTTACGACAACTATCTTTATATTAAATTATATTTTTGGTCGTTAAAGCCAATATTCGGTTGTCTAATTCAATATTATGTTCCACATAAATATTATTATGTTCCACAAAATTTTATTGAAATTAAAAAACTTTTTTTTAAATTTCTGGTATTGAACCCGGCCATTCAGGTTAATAGTTCATACTCTTACCCACTGCACCACAACTACTTTTAATTTTCTTAGCCATATTTACTGTTTATACATATTAATATTTTATTTTAATTAAAAAAAAAACATAAATTTTTGTCTTGTCCGGGATTTGAACTCGGAAATCCGGCGTGCTAGGCCAACTCTCTACCGACTACACCACAAACACTTAATAATTTTAATGACTAATTTTGAATTTATGTGTTTTATTAATACAGTATAAAATTTGTTTATCAATACCAATTAATATTTGTGTGTGTTATCAATACAATCCACAATTCGGTTGGTTCTACAGAAACTTGAATTTAAGGTCATATTTGATTAGGATACCCGTATTTGTAGTTACCACTTTCGAATATTGCAATTTTTTTAAAAAAGGTTATAGATAACACCAATTTTCTTGTATATTCACTAGGGTTTGGGATTTCCCAGACTTTTTTATTTCCCGGGAAACGGGAATGAAAAAATTCGATTCCCGGGAATCCCGGGAAATATTTTTGAACAAAATTGTTAATGAAAACCACATATATAAGTAAATTTTGTTAAAAAAAACACTATTTCAGTACAAATGCAGTCAGTCTGTGTAGTGAGAATTCAAAGTAAAAAATATCAGAATGTTGAACATTTGATTTCATATAAATTACTCGCAGCACTGCCAAATGAATTGCATGATTCCAGCAGGCACCTACTAATGGACTGTCGGAAACAAACCGTTTTATCACACTTGGCCCATTAGATATGGTGGCCACAATGTTATTTCCCAAAGACAAATAAAACTCTTCTAGTCCTATTTCTACAATTCTTCTTATTTCATCAGCATTACATCTTCCTGATATATAAACCAACCCCAGGTTATAAAATGAATTATTTCCGTTTATACATATGTTCAAATATCTCTTTTGTGATATTCTTGTCCATTCATCTAAGATTATAGTAAATCTCCTATTGTTAGAAATATTGCTCGATATTTCTTTTATCATGATATCTTTTACATGATTGTAGTAATTTAATATAATGTTCTTTACATCGGTTTCATTTTTTTGCAATGCCAGGTTTTTGTTATAAAAACTTTCTCGAATAACCGAAGATCTAGTTATGGTGCGGATTGACTGCAGCTAATTTGGATACCATTTCAGGAAATGTTTGCCCTACCATAAAACCTTTAATGCCTATTCAGTTTACACTTTTTTCTTCGGGTACTTTGCTAATTTTAGCTGAAACGTTATTCTTGTTGTTTTCTTCAAGAGAAGTTGCATGACCATCAATTTTTTTTTTCTTTTGTGAACCAAATTTAGATGTCGGATAACCAAATTTAGATACCACCGTTAACCATTAGTCTTTTCTTTTCACATTTATTAATGAAAACGTTACTTATAAAATTATTGACCCTTAATATAAAGGCGTATTTATACCCTACACCACTATGTGGTCAGGGTATTATTTAAATTTAAAGTCGACTTTATTTTTAATCAAACGGTTTTGTTCATTTTGTGTATGAAAACCTTACAAAATTATTTATATTTGTAAATATTTTGATTGGTTGAAATAAATTAACCAATCAGAATGCTCCAAAAAAAACCAAGTCAAGGTATACTGCCACTCAATATTTTAACTAAAGTCGACTTTACCTAAATTATACATTTGAAGATAGTAAGAGCGATTATTTGTAAGAAACAAAGTTTTTTTTTATATTTCTTTTAAACATTTTACCAAGTTTTTAGGTTTTACTACACTCTAATAAATATTTGTTGAAATCTACTCTATTAAAAGGAGGTAACTTGATACCTACTATAAATTGGGCAAAAATAGACACAGTGTTTAAAATTAAAATATATAAATACATTGTGTTTAAAAACAGTAGTCACAAAGTGTGTAAAAGTACGTTTATAATTGTATCAAAAAGTTCAGCAACATTTGAATTATGTTTATTTTTGAATGTTATGTGTCTAAAATAGCTTTGTTAAATGCGTGAACCTACGTTAATGATGTCTAGAAACTCTCTGTATATTATATTCCCTTAAAATAAAACAAAATGCATTTAAAAATAAATAGATGTTTTTATTAACAAAATAAAATCATGACAAAGAAAATCTTAACAATAATAACAATAAGTATCTTTAAACACGTACAACAAGAGACAAATCTGCAAGTCTTTCTCACCGAAAACTAGTGTTCTGAGGAGTTTTTCTTCAATAGGAAAATCCTGAGAAAATATAAAAGGAAATACTGAGAATCTGAGATGTTTTCTGTAGGAAATCTCGTTATTATTCTAGGGCATTTCTAGAAGAAAAGTTCTCCCAGAATTCAATGCGACCTTCAGAAAACCCATCATAATCTGACAGGGTTTCTAAAGAAAAAACTAAATAGAATTTACTGCATTTTCTTTGAAAAAAATACCGCAGAAAAAGTTACCTGTATCTGATGGTTTTTCTACAAGAAACTGTTCAAAATATGAGGAATTTTCTATGGGAATCAGATAATTTTTTATGGAATCACATTATTCTTCTATAGAAAATTTTACTTAGAAAAACGTCCTCATAATTTCAGTAGTTTTTCTTGAAAAAGGCTTCAGAATTGAAGGGGTTTTCTAGAAAAGTTCTTAGCATTTAAAGGTTTGCTACACTAAACTTTGAGAAATAATTGGGGTTTAAATTAGCAGAAAAATTTGTAAAAATAACAAACATAAATTACTAAAAGTTAAGATGCAAAGTTAGTTCAAATACGGATGAAAGTAATTGATATCCTAAATGGGATTTACAAGAATATTAGTTCAATCCTAAATTTAATACAAAATAACAGGCAAATTAGTTCATTTGAGTCAGAATGCGTTTAATAGACTTTTGTACTAAATTTTTTTATAAGTGTACTAGAAAAAGTCCCTAAAATTTTAAAGTTTTCTATAGAAAAAAAGTCATAAGAATCTTAGGGCTTTTTTTTGGGAAATTGTCATCAGAATCTGAGGATTTTCTATATGAAAACGTCTTCAGAATCTGAGGGTTTCCATTATGAAAGTAAGAGTTATCTACAATATACTTTCCATACAAAAAAATCCTCGGAATCTGAGGATTCTTTTCTCTAAAAGATAGTCCCTAAAATTCGATGCTTTTGTTGTAGTTAAAGGTTCTTAGAATATAATGGATTCTTTCAAAGAAAGGTCCTCAAAATATGAGGGTTTTTTACTGGAAAAATTCCTCTTTTTTTATGGGCAATTTTTCCACTTCTGAGAATATAAATTTTTTACATGCAAAAAGCCTGATTCTCATAAATTTTTCTCATAGAAAAAATTCAGATTGCGAATCATATTTTCTATAAAAAATGCTCAGATTCTGGTGACTTTTCCAAAGAAAAAGATCCATATTCAGACCACCTTTTTCGATAAAAGTCCCAGATTTTTAGAACTTTTTCCTATAGGAAATCCTCAGGTTCAAACGGTCCTTTTTTAATAGGGAGGACAGCTCAGAAAACACTTAGATTCTAAAACATTTTCGTAAAGAAAGAACTGTAGATTCTAACGATTATTTTGTAAAAATTCAACGGCTTCTGAAGATTTTCTAAGAACTTGTAAACGCCTTAGATTCTAATGAGCAGCAGACTCTATGGATTTTTTTATGGAAAAATCTACAGATTCCGGGGACTCCCGGATTCCGGAGAGTCTAAAGAAAAAGCCAACATTAAGGGACGCTTATCCATTAAACAGCTTATTTTTTGGGCACTTTTCTCATAGAAATTCGTAATTTTTAAGCTGTTTTTCGTACCGAAAAAGGTCTTTAATTCTAAGTGTGCTACAAAAAATTCGCTTGAATCCGAAAACCATAAATAGAAGATGTAACTTAAACTTAAGTTGCCCCTGGCATCATTAAAGCACTAATTTTCGACTATTTGCTGGATGGGTTTCGGCAGTATTCTGTGAGTCTTTGATGTTTCAATTAGGTCTGAAAAATATTTCTAAATTAGGATAAATTATATTTTACGATTTTTTAATTTTTAATTTGTAATATATTATACTTACATACATGTCTTTTTATTTATTAATTGCATGGTTAGAAAATGCGCGTTTGAAATTCCTAATTAAATTAAAACTAGTTGTTGTGCCTTCTGGAATTTTTTATTTTAATTTTTTCTTGATGACATTATTTGAAACATTTTTTTATTTTGTGTTTACAAATTTTTAACATTTACACACAAAATGCCGATTTTTAAAAATCAAATGCTTAAAAGAATAAAAACATTTTTATAAACATGCTTATTACTATATTTGTTGGTATCTTTACTATTAGATGTGTGTAAACAAATATTTCAAACATTTTATGCATAAATTTAAGCATTGTGCGCTTTTTTACATTAATATTTGTGCATTTATTGTAGCGATTTTACATACAATTTTTAGAGTGTACTTAAATTTTGAATAAGTTATGCGAAAAATCTTTATTAGTTGAAATGCTCCTTATTACTTGGCAAATATTTTATTTGTGTGTCAAATAAATGTATTCCCTTTTAAAAGATTTTAACAATGACATTTTTGTTTTGGTATTTAAAATGTTTTTTATGACTAAAATTAAAAAATCCTATTCGAAACAGAAACAATTTAAAAAATTTAATATTTTTAAAATTTCCCGTTTTCCCGGGAAAAATATATTATTTTCCCGGGAATTCCCGGCAAACTTTTCCCGGGATTTCCCGGGAATTCCCGAACCCCAAACCCTAATATTCACTAAATAAATGGCTGCTTCTACTGCATTGAATTACTAAACTGATACGAATTTTAAAATTGATTGGAGATACCAATAATTTGTTAAAAGGATTGTTTTTAGTTCATTTTCCCTATTTTTAATACCTAGTCAAATATTTTTGATGTAGTATTCAATTATAGGTAATTCCAAATAAAATAAAGTCCTGGCAAATTCATTTTAATGGTTTTGATCGAAAGCCAACCAATCTTTTTCCTGGGTGTAATAATTTAAAAACTTTTATTCAGCTGTGAAACTTTTAAAAATCATAATTCAGCTTTATTTAATCTTTAAACGGATATGTTTTTATTTATTTTATTGATGATTTGCTAAAATCATAACTTCATTCAAAATAATTTTGCCGACTAAAAACAGCAAGTTTTTGTTAAATTATAAAAATCTCACAAACTGCCTTACTGAAATCAGCACACCCAGGAAAAAGATTGGTTGGCTTTCGATCAAAACCATTAAAATGAATTTCCCAGGACTTTATTTTATTTGGAATTACCTATAATTGAATACTACATCAAAAATATTTTACTAGGTATTAAAAATAGGGAAAATTAACTAAAAAACAATCCTTTTAACAAATTATTGGTATCTCCAATCAATTTTAAAATTAGTATCAGTTTAGTAATTCTATGCAGTAGAAGCAGCCATTTATTTAGTGAATATACAAGAAAATTGGTGTTATCTATAACCTTTTTTAAAAAAATTTCAATATTCGAAAGTGGTAACTACAAATACGGGTATCCTAATCAAATATGACCTTAAATTCAAGTTTCTGTAGAACCAACCGAATTGTGGATTGTATTGATAACACACACAACTATTAATTGGTATTGATTAACGAATTTTATACTGTATTAATAAAACACATAAATTCAAAATTAGTCATTAAATTTATTAAGTGTTTGTGGTGTAGTGGGTGAGGAGTTGGCCTAGCACGCCGGATTTCCGGGTTCGAATCCCGGAAAAGACAAAAATTTAGATGTTTTTTTTAATTAAAATAAAATATTCATATGTATAAACAGTAAATATGGATAAGAAATTTAAAAGTAGTTGTGGTGCAGTGGGCAAAAGTGTGAACTATTAACCTGAAGGGCCGGGTTCAATACCAGAAAATTCAAAAAAAGTTTTTTAATTTCAATAAAATTTTGTAGAACATAATAATATTTATGTGGAAGATAATATTGAATTAGACAACCGAATATTGGCTTTCACGACGAAAAATATAATTTAATATAAAGATAGTTGTCGTAATCGCACGAATTCGATTGGCAACAAATTCGGTGGCCACAACTGAGACTGTTTTCTGTGTGCAGAGGTATGTGTTTAATATAGTATTTAATGTTAGTTATTTTAAAAAAACTAATAGTCACTAAATATTTCTGATGATTTCGGCAGAGTAGTTTGTATTTGCATTCAATAAATTTTTTACAAATATAACTAAAAATTTGTAGATAAGCAGTGTTTCGGCTAGTTAAAAAGTTTCTTCAGAAGTAAATTGTAATTTGAAACTTACTTAAATTTAACTCATAAGTATATTACTTATATTTCGGAAATTTAACAATTGTTAACAAACAAGTTTTGCTGATTTCAGTAGATTTAATCGCGGAACCTTTTTTACTAATTTTAAGTAGCTTTCTCTGCTATATTTACATACTTATTTCTACACACAGAAAACAGTCTCAATTGTGGCCACCGAATTTGTTGCCAATCGAATTCGTGCGGTTACGACAACTATCTTTATATTAAATTATATTTTTCGTCGTGAACGCCAATATTCGGTTGTCTAATTCAATATTATGTTCCACATAAATATTATTATGTTCTACAAAATTTTATTGAAATTAAAAAACTTTTTTGAATTTTCTGGTATTGAACCCGGCTCTTCATGTTAATAGTTCACACTTTTACCCACTGCACCACAACTACTTTTAAATTTCTTAGCCATATTTACTGTTTATATATATGAATATTTTATTTTAATTTAAAAAAAAACATCTAAATTTTTGTCTTTTCCGGGATTCGAACCCGGAAATCCGGCGTACTAGGCCAACTCCTCACCCACTACACCACAAACACTTAATAATTTTAATGACTAATTTTGAATTTATATGTTTTATTAATACAGTATAAAATTCGTTTATCAATACCAATTAATAGTTGTGTGTGTTATCAATACAATCCACAATTCGGTTGGTTCTACAGAAACTTGAATTTAAGGTCATATTTGATTAGGATACCCGTATTTGTAGTTACCACTTTCGAATATTGAAATTTTTTTAAAAAAGGTTATAGATAACACCAATTTTCTTGTATATTCACAAAATAAATGGCTGCTTCTACTGCATAGAATTACTAAACTGATACTAATTTTAAAATTGATTGGAGATACCAATAATTTGTTAAAAGGATTGTTTTTTAGTTCATTTTCCCTATTTTCAATACCTAGTAAAATATTTTTGATGTAGTATTCAATTATAGGTAATTCCAAATAAAATAAAGTACTGGCAAATTCATTTTAATGGTTTTGATCGAAAGCCAACCAATCTTTTTCCTGGGTGTATGAATGGAGTTTCTGTTTAAAGCCAGATTCACAATGCTGTAGTACTTCATATTTTTTGTTACATGCTATCTCTATTTTATATACTCCACTATGCAGCGAGGAGTACTCCAGCATTGTGAATCCGGCTAAATTTGTTTATTTCTTCATACTACAAAAAATAATAAGTAGATTTTTAATGAATTATTTTAATTTGTAGGATTTATTTGAGCTATTTGGTTTTAAAATTAAAAATATGATGAAACAAGAAAATCCCGAAACCCCGAAAAATCCCGGTATCCCGATAAATCCCGGGATCCCGAAAAATCCCGGGATCCCGGGATTTCAATTTTCAAAATCCCGATTCCCGGGATTTGTAAAAACCAGTCCCGTTCGGCATCCCTAATTGATACCGAAAACTTTGCACGTTGGTCTGAAGGAACTGGATATGCCAAAAAATCTGTGGCAAATAATGCCGAAGGTGGTGGTGATTGCGACAACACTTATCGTCAGGAAGTTTATGGGAACATAAATTGGGAATCCCAGGCCCAATTTAGAACATAAGATAGATTTACATTTGCGCTGTGATTTTTGATAATTTGTGCATTTTTAAATAATTTACTGAAGATTTTAATTTAAGTTGAATTGTACCCAATTTTTAATTGAGATGAATAAAGGAAAGAATAACAATAACATAACTCTGCTGATTTCAGTAAGGTAGATTGTTAGATTTTACTAAACTAAATACATTAGCAAAAATTTGCTGTTTTTAGTATACTTACTAATATTAGGCAAAATTATTTTGCATGAAGTTAAGATTTCAGCAACTCATCAATAAAATAAATAAAAACATGCCCGCTTTAAGATTAAATAAATCTGAATTACGATTTTTATAAGTTTCAAAGCTGAATAAAGTTTTTGTACGCTACAGTGTACACATTTTTAAAAGAATATGTATTAGGGCTGGTCAATTTGTATGGAGGCAAAAATAATAAAAAATCGTAGGGGGAAATGATCCTACGAAGAATTCTAAGCAACTTTGCTCTAGAATCCATAGGTCTAAAATGGATTTCGAGCTTGCGGAAATTTCAAAATATATTGTGAGTAGTGCTTCACTGCAATAAAATTTGCGTTAACATGTAAGTATTGTGAACGAGAATATTAGTTTTGGACTTTTTAGATAAGAGTCTTGATCGGCTTTCCTTATTATAAGAAAAACATTTCAAAACATTTATATTTTTGATTAACTCCTAAGTAGATGACATAAATCATCATTCCAGGGACGAAGCACATTGATTTTGGTTGAAATCGGTCCATATTGGTTGAAATCGGATATTTTAATGTAGTTCGGTGCATCGACTTATATTGTATCTGCCCAAGGTCGAAACCTATTGATTATGTAATTAGAAATTCATTAGAAATTTATTAAACTAAACTAAAAAAAATTTCTAATTTATTATTGTTAAAATCGTTCAGTGTTTAGACCTAGTGCCCATATAAAGGTTTCTCCCAAAATTTACTTTTTCGCTCGCTACATGTCTCAAATATGAATAAATTTTAATGAAATTAGGTACTCTCATCCAAATGGGCCTACGGACAAAGCTTATTGATTTGCTTTAGAATTGGTCAATTTTTAGAGCTTGTAAAAAGTCCCACAAAAATTTGAATTTCCGCACTCTACAGTTCGCAAATATTAAGATATTTTAATGAAATTTGGTACACCGACTTATATTGTCCCAAATCGTTAAAATCGGTCCATGGATACACCTAGTGCCCATATAAAGGTCACCCAAAAATTGTGTTTTCGCATGCTACAGTTCGCAAAAAGGAAAAAGCCTGCTGATTCTAGATATTATCGGTCCATATTTGAACCTATCGCCCATATGGACTATATTTCGGATTTTCTCTTAAATACATCTAACATTAGATAAAATCAAAATTTCTCACCGTTTTTCTAACTTTTTATCGTTTTATAGGCAAATTTGGCCACAAGTCCATTTCAAGCCATTCGAATTTCAGATCAAATCATTAGCTGGCTTTCAACCAGACTGTTGTACACTCTAATAAATTTTTGTTGAAATCTACTATATTCAAAGAAGGTAAATTGATACCTACTATAAATTGGGCAAAAATAGACACAATGCTTAAAATTCAAATATGTAGACATGTGTTTAAAAATGAAAGACACAAGTGTGTTTATGTTTAAAAGTACGTTTTTAGTTGTAGCAAAAATATTTAGCAACATTTAAATTTAAATTTTATGTGTCTAAAAAACCTCTGTTAAATGCATAAATCTACAATTTAGACATTTTGAAACACGCATAATAAATAGCGCTTTTAAAACTATTGATTTATTTCCCAGCTAAAAGAAGAAAAACACTCGAAACGCCACTTTTTTTTATTTATTTATTTTATAATGGTTTTATTTACAATTACAAACAATTACATTAATTTAGTATGTGATTGAAGTTAATTATGAGCCTGTTCAGAAATGCACCACTGCTCTGCCCCCAAATTGCATCTGTGATAAGTTTGCGAAACGTTTGCATGAGATATTTTTTTGATGCACTTTTGGCATTAGATTGCGCATCATTTGCTATGTTGGGGCATTTTTAAACATAATTAAGTATTGGTGCATTTCGAAACAGGCCCCATACAAAACGATATAATGAAATCGAAAATATTTTGCTTCCGTAAGGGCTTAGTGGTGATTTTTATTTAAAATTGACTGACTGGGAGTAAACTAATTAATATTATGTGGATTCGCGAAATCAATTTCCATTATACTTCATCACATTTCATACCATCAGTTTTCATTTTCCGATAAAAAACCAAGATTTTATTTGTATATTTTGGGTTAAAAACCCTTTTGATGTTTTGATATTCAAGCCTGAAAAATAGTATATGCATTTCAAATTAGCTTAATTTAAAAAAAAAATAATTTGCAAGATTTTCAACTTATCTTTTTTAAATATTAGCAAAGAGTATACATAATAAAGAGAATGGGGGACTCTCTATCACTGAGAAAGCATTTGTTCTATTATGTGCCTTGGAACAGGAACATACTCAAACCAATATCACCCAGCAAACATGGCAATACGAAGAAGATTCTCCGAGCATATCGCCAGAAGAAAACATTTATTGCCGGCAATATCAATTTTGTATTCCGGAAGTTTCCTCCGTCGGAAACAACTGTTACACTAAAACAATACTTCCAGGCAATATAAAAGCAATAACTCATATGGAAGATAAAAGGGATATCGCTAAATAAACTCCCGGTACAATAAAAAAACGATTTAATTTTTTCATTATTAAATTTAAGCCTCAAAAACAATAGCTGATAGAAGATATCGCTTTAAAATCTTCTTGGGCGGTATCTTTTATATGTTTGCAGGGTCATTATATGCGCTCTTTGTATGACTCAAAATATCGATTGTAACCAGGGATGGAAAATAATAATTTAGTTATAAAAATCAAGAATGGAACTATACTATGGAATTATACTATTCCAACAGTATTACAGCCCTAGATTATGAATTTTAAAAAACCATACGTAAAAAATTGCAAAATAATATCGGAATGCGAAAAAAGTCGTTGGGGTTCAAAAAATTAATTAAAAGATTTACATTCTGCAAACGATGCCAAAATTTTCTTTTTTTGCAACTAACCACCAAACTTTGTTTTATGAAATGGGCATTATACTCCGTAGATTATAAATTTAAAAAACCGCACTTAAAAATTGCAAAATAATAGAGGAACGCGAAAAAAGACTTTGTGGTAGAAAAAAATAATTAAAAAACTCAATCAGCGATTAACAATCTGCAAATGAATACAATGACGCAAATATTTTCCTTTTTGCAAATATTTTTTTCGCGATTTATTTTTTTTTTTTTTGCAAACTAAGCACCAAACTTTTGTGTATAAAATTGGTACTATAGACCCCAGATTATAAATTTAAAAAACCACACTTAAAAAATTGCAAAATAATCGCGGAAAGCGAAAAAAGGCTTTATGGTACAAAAAATTAATTAAAAAACTTAATCAGCGATTAATATTCTGCAAACAAATATATTGATGAAAAAATTTATCCTTTTTGCAAATTTTATTTTTCGCCATTTTTTTTTTTTTTTTGCAACTAGCCACCAAACTTTGTTGTATGAAATGTGTATTATAGTCCCTAGATTATAAATTAAAAAGAAACGTACTTAAAAAATTGCAAAATAAAAGCGGAACGCGAAAAAAGAGTTTGTGGTACAAAAAATTAATTAGGAAACGTAATCAGCGATTTAGATTCTGCAAACAAATATATTGATGGAAAAATTTTCCTTTTTGCAAATTTCATTTTTCGCGTTTTTTTTGCAACTAGCCACCAAACTTTGTTGTCTGAAATGTGTATTATAGCCCCTAGATTATAAATTTAAAAAAAAACGCACGTAAAAAATTGCAAAATAATAGCGGAATTTGAAAAAAGACTTTAGGTACAAAAATTTAATCCCTAGGTTATATATTTAAAAAACCGAACTTAAAAATTGCAAAATAACGGTGGAATTCGAAAAAGGCTTTATGGTACAGAAAATGAATTAAAAGATGTAATCAGCGATCGACATTCTGCAAGCGAATATATTGTTGCAAAAATTTCGCTTCTTGCAAATGTTTTTTTTCGCAATTTGTGCTAATATTTGCTAATATCTAAATATGTGTTTTTTAACGAGCCAAAGAGGAAGCTATTTTTTAGTTACTTACATTTTTAAATGTGTAAGAGCGATCTAACATTTTTTGGTATAAGAGCCCGATTAAGTGAGCCTTTTCCATCCCTGATTAACCAGTCGGAGTTCGTTCCTGTTCCAAGTCGCCTAATATTTTTTCAAATAAAAAATATTGAGAGAGTTGCAAGGCCATTGATATTAGCTGGACTTGGTGAATACAAATTGCCAAATTGTTTGTTTTTGCCATAAATAGAATAATGTCCGATTTATTGTTTTTCCATTTTCAATTTATGGTTTTTCGTTTTTTATGAAACATTTATTTGACAAGTGATACAAATTATGCACCCAGGAAAAAGATTGGTTGGCTTTCGATCAAAACCATTAAAATGAATTTGCCAGGACTTTATTTTATTTGGAATTACCTATAATTGAATACTACATCAAAAATATTTGACTAGGTATTAAAAATAAGGAAAATGAACTAAAAAACAATCCTTTTAACAAATTATTGGTATCTCCAATCAATTTTAAAGTTAGTATCAATTTAGTAATTCAATGCAGTAGAAGCAGCCATTTATTTAGTGAATATACAAGAAAATTGGTGTTATCTATAACCTTTTTTAAAAAAATTTCAATATTCGAAAGTGGTAACTACAAATACGGGTATCCTAATCAAATATGACTTTAAATTCAAGTTTCTGTAGAACCAACCGAACTGTGGATTGTATTGATAACACACAAAACTATTAATTGGTATTGATAAAAGAATTTTATACTGTATTAATAAAACACATAAATTCAAAATTAGTCATTAAAATTATTAAGTGTTTGTGGTGTAGTCGGTAGAGAGTTGGCCTAGCAAGCCGGATTTCCGAGTTCAAATCCCGGACAAGACAAAAATTTATGTTTTTTTTTTAATTAAAATAAAATATTAATATGTATAAACAGTAAATATGGCTAAGAAAATTAAAAGTAGTTGTGGTGCAGTGGGTAAGAGTGTGAACTATTAACCTGAATGGCCGGGTTCAATACCAGAAATTTCAAAAAAAGTTTTTTAATTTCAATAAAATTTTGTGGAACATAATAATATTTATGTGGAACATAATATTGAATTAGACAACCGAATATTGGCTTTCACGACGAAAAATATAATTTAATATGAAGATAGTTGTCGTAACCGCACGAATTCGATTGGCAACAAATTCGGTGGCCACAACTGAGACTGTTTTCTGTGTGTGTTTACAAATTTTTATATCTATACCAATCGCCTTGCAACTCTCTCAATATTTTTTATTTAAAAAAATATTAGGCGGCTTGGGACAGGAACGAACTCTGCCTGGTTAATCAGGGATGGAAAAGGCTCACTTAATCGGGCTCTTATACCAAAAAATGTTAGATCGCTCTTACACATTTAAAAATGTAAGTAACTAAATACGAGTAAAAAGGTTAAAGTCGGGCATGCCGACTATACATTACCCTACACCAGTCTGGTTAAAAGCCAACTAATGTTTGGATCCGAAATTCAAATGGGTTAAAATGGGGCTTGTGTCAAAATTTTCTATAATGTGAGTCAGCGCACCTAATTTCATTAAAATATCTTAATATTTGCGACCTGCAGTTTGTAACCAAGCCAATTTTGGGGGGACCCTTATATGGGCACTAGGTCTAAACATGGACCGATGTTCACCAAAATTAATAGGCTTCGTCCTTGGGCCAACATAGGTCTGTGTACCAAATTTCATCAAAATATCTTAATATTTGCGACCTGCAGCGTATAAACCATATAATTTTAGTAGGACCCTTATATGGGCACTAGGTCTAAACATGGACCGATGTTCAACAAAATCAATAGGCTGCGTTATTTGGTCAATATAGGTCTGTGTACCAAATTTCATCAAAATATCTTAATATTTGCGACCTGCAGCGTATAAACCATATAATTTTAGTAGGACCCTTATATGGGCACTAGGTCTAAACATGGACCGATGTTCACCAAAATCAATAGGCGTCGTCCTTGGGCTAACGTAGGTCTGTTTACCAAATTTCATCTAAATATCTTAATATTTGCGACCTGCAGCGTATAAACAACATAATTTTGGTAGGACCCTTATATGGGCACTAGGTCTAGACATGGACCGATGTTCACCAAAATCAATAGGCGTCGTCCTTGGGCCGACATAAGTCGGTATACCAAAAATGCATGGACAGACAGACGGACGGACGGACATCGTTAAATCGAAATAAAAAAAAATCTAAGCCGATCGGTATACTATAAGGTGGGTCTAGGACCAATATTTTTTGGTGTTACAAACATCAGCACAAACTTATAATACCCTGACCACATAGTGGTGTAGGATATAAATAGCTTCCTCTTTGGCTCGTTAAAAAACATAAAAATTAAATATTTAGTATTAGCAAATATTAGTACAAGTTGCGAAAAAAAACATTTGGAAAAAGCGAAATTTTTGCAACAATATATTCGCTTGCGGAATGTCGATCGCTGATTACATCTTTTAATTCATTTTCTGTACCATAAAGCCTTTTTCGAATTCTACCGTTATTTTGCAATTTTTAAGTGCGGTTTTTTTAAATATATAACCTAGGGATTAAATTTTTGTACCTAAAGTCTTTTTTCAAATTCCGCTATTATTTTGCAATTCTTTACGTGCGTTTTTTTTTTAATTTATAATCTAGGGGCTATAATACACATTTCAGACAACAAAGTTTGGTGGCTAGTTGCAAAAAAAATCGCGAAAAATGAAATTTGCAAAAAGGAAAATTTTTCCATCAATATATTTGTTTGCAGAATCTAAATCGCTGATTACGTTTCCTAATTAATTTTTTGTACCACAAACTCTTTTTTCGCGTTCCGCGATTATTTTGCAATTTTTAAGTGCGGTTTTTTTAAATATATAACCTAGGGATTAAATTTTTGTACCTAAAGTCTTTTTTCAAATTCCGCTATTATTTTGCAATTCTTTACGTGCGTTTTTTTTTTAATTTATAATCTAGGGACTATAATACACATTTCATACAACAAAGTTTGGTGGCTAGTTGCAAAAAAAAAAAAATCGCGAAAAATAAAATTTGCAAAAAGGATAAATTTTTTCATCAATATATTTGTTTGCAGAATATAAATCGCTGATTAAATTTTTTAATTAATTTTTTGTACCATAAAGCCTTTTTTCGCTTTCCGCGATTATTTTGCAATTTTTTAAGTGTGGTTTTTTTAAATTTATAATCTAAAGTCTATAGTACCAATTTTATACACAAAAGTTTGGTGCTTAGTTTGCAAAAAAAAAAAAAAATAAATCGCGAAAAAAATATTTGCAAAAAGGAAAATTTTTGCGTCATTGTATTCATTTGCAGATTGATAATCGCTGATTGAGTTTTTTAATTATTTTTTTCTACCACAAAGTCTTTTTTCGCGTTCCTCTATTATTTTGCAATTTTTTAAGTGCGGTTTTTTAAATTTATAATCTACGGAGTATAATGCCCATTTCATAAAACAAAGTTTGGTGGTTAGTTGCAAAAAACGAAAATTTTGGCATCGTTTGCAGAATGTAAATCTTTTAATTAATTTTTTGAACCCTAACGCCTTTTTTCGCATTCCGATATTATTTTGCAATTTTTTACGTATGGTTTTTTAAAATTCATAATCTAGGGCTGTAATACTGTTGGAATAGTATAATTCCATAGTATAGTTCCATTCTTGATTTTTATAACTAAATTATTATTTTCCATGCCTGGTTACAATCGATATTTTGAGTCATACAAAGAGCGCACATAATGACCCTGCAAACATATAAAAGATACCGCCCAAGAAGATATTAAAGCGATATCTTCTATCAGATATTGTTTTTGAGGCTTAAATTTAATAATGAAAAAATTAAATCGTTTTTTTATTGTACCGGGAGTTTATTTAGCGATATCCCTTTTATCTTCCATATGAGTTATTGCTTTTATATTGCCTGGAAGTATTGTTTTAGTGTAACAGTTGTTTCCGACGGAGGAAACTTCCGGAATACAAAATTGATATTGCCGGCAATAAATGTTTTCTTCCTGGCGATATGCTCGGAGAATCTTGTTCGTATTGCCATGTTTGCTGGTTGATATTGGTTTGAGTATGTTTCTGTTCCAAGGCACATAATAGAACAAATGCTTTTTCAGTGATAGAGAGTCCCCCAATCTCTTTATTATGTATACTCTTTGTCTACACACAAAATGCCTATAACTAAAAAAGAAATGTTTAAAACTTATAAACATGTTTATAAACATGCTAGTTACTATATTTTATTAGTAGCTTTGCTATCATAAGTGCGTAAAAAAGTTTTAAAAGCATTTTATGCGTAAATGTGAGCATTGTGTTTAATTTTACCTTAAATTTTAAGCAGTTTATGTAGTGATTTGACATGCATTTTTTAGAGTGTAGGGTATCATATATTCGGGCATGACGACTATACGATACCCTACACTAGTCTGGTTGAAAGCCAATTGGCTTCGTCCTTGAGCCGCTATAAGTCTGTATACAATATTTTTATGAAAGTACTTATCTTAATATTTGCGACCTTTGGCTTGCGAATATGCTCATTTTTAGGGGACCATTATACGGGCACTTTGTCTAAACATGGACCGATTCCATGTAAAATCAGTAGGCTTTATTCATAAGCCCAGTTCAATCCGTATACCAAATTTCATTAAAATATATTCGTACCTGCGATCTATAGTGTGCAAACAATTCAATTTTGGGGGACCCTTTATATAGGCACTAACCATGGACCGATTTTAACCAAAATCAGATGGGTTTGTACCTGGGCCAAAATAAGTCAGTGTATCAAATTTTTGAAAAACATCTTAATATTAGCGACGTGCACGGTACAAGAATATATGTACAGAGAGACGGACGGACAGACAGACGTATAACATTACATCGAAACAAAATGTTACTCTGAATCAATCGGTATACTTAAAGATCGGTGTAGTTCCAATATTTTTTGGAATTACAAACATAAGCACAAACTTATTATACCCTGTCCAAATAATGGTGCAGTGTATAATAAATAAAACTCATTATTTAAACTCATCAAGCACTACCTAAAACATATTTTGGAATTTCCGCAAGCTCGAAATCCATTTTAGACCTATGTTTTCTAGGGCAAAGTTGCTTAGAATTCTTCGTAGAATCATTTCCCCCCAACGGTTTTTTGTCACATATGTGACGCGCATAATAGAAAGGGACCTAAGGATAGAAAGGTACCTAAGGTCAGGAGAGCATGGGATCAGTCTCATTCGATGCTCAGATGTTGTCCACAAAAAAAATTTTTTTTTACCCTTAGGTCCCTTTCTCTATGCGCTGTCACATATATAAAATTTGGTCATGCAGAAAAAACTTTATACTTTTTGTAAACTAGTTTATTAGGCTCTTGGCCTTCAAATAAAAATCATTATATTGTTAATGAAGACTAATTTTTTTAAATATTTTAAACTCCGAGAAAAGGTGGTTTTGGTATTTCTCATAAACCAATGAAGATGTTTACCCTCCAAAATTGTGAGTCACACCTTAACGTCAAGTTTTTTGCCCAACTTAATTTGACATTTCTTTGTTTCGATATTTGACAAATTCAACCATGGAGGGGTACACAATTGAGCAGCGCGTTAAGATTGTTGAAGCCTTTTACGAAAATGGGCGTTCTAATCAAAATGCAATTCGTGGACTTCACTGGTCAGCATAATCGACCAAATGTGTCCACAGTCGGGAGAATTGTGCGCAAATTTCAACAAACCGGGTCTGTAGGAAATGTGAAAACACCTGTGCATGCTCGTCCAGTTCGTCCTGCGGAAAACATTGATGTTGTTCGCGATAGTGTGGCAGAAGAGCCGTCAAGCAGTAACCATGAATGATGTTCGCTATCGCGAGATGATGACGGATTTCTTGTGACCAGAAATTGAGGATATGGACCTGGACGATATGTGCTTCCAACAGGATGGTGCCACTTGCCACACAGCCAACGAAACAATGGCTCTTTTGAGCGAGAAATTCAATGCCCGTGTTATCTCACATCGTGGCGATGTTAATTGGCCGCTATGATCATGTGATTTGAGACCGTTGGACTTCTTTCTTTGGAGATATTTAAAATGAAAAGTGAACGTCACTAAGCCAAGAACAATTCAAGAGCTATAGGATGAGATAATTTGGCACATTAACGACATTGAACCACAAATATGTCTAAGGATCATTGGATAAAGACATGCCACCGAAGCCGTGGCGAGCATTTGACCGATGTTTTGTTTCACACATAATTGCCATAGATCCTTCTATCATAATAAAAAAATATTAAGTTCTAGAACAGATTCTACGTCAGTCACACCTTCCATATAGGATCCCAGGAACTGTTGCAGACTCGGTTGTAGTGGAACCATTTGTACACTCATAAAATTTCATAGTTACGTAGTTAACGAAATCCGTAGTTGAATGGAAATATTTTTAAAATGACTATTATAATTATTATCACCTATGAGTTGAGTTAGCAAATACTAGTTTTGTATTACCCTGTGAACAACATGTCAATTTTTTCAAATTGACAAACATTTTTTAAAAACAATTGACTTAACATATCGATTTCAATTATTTTTACTTAAATCTAACAAATGAATTTTCATAAATGTTTTAAATAAATGAACATTCCGAGTTTCTAGGAGTAAGTAGATACAAATTGCTGTTTTAAATTTTAATTCGAAAACAATGAAATGCATTTTATTAATTTTACTTTTCAGAAGACAGACAATTGGCAAAAAATGGGATCAACAAATATCAAGCAATTCGTTAAATCTACAATAAGTGAAGTAAAGAAAGGGTTAGATGCAAAATTTGGACAAAAAATTATGGGTCAGATTTACAAAAATTAATATCCTCTGCATTAAAATTGCAAGTACAAATATTAATAGTATATAAATGTACATAAATATATTATTTAAATAAAGTTAAGAAAAAATGGTTAGCAGTTTCCTTTTTTTACTAAAAAATAAAACGAGATAAAAAATTGGTGGTTCCTGACAAAAATGTTTCAAATGTACGTCGTTGATATTTACTACCTTTAAAACTTTGATACTTTTAACTACCCAATCGTTTCCAATTACTTTGCTTTAGTTGATTTTTAGATTTTTAACAAATGTAGTTACCTTTCACTATTTCATATCCACTATGCCATAGTGAGGGTTATTTCACCTATGACATAGTTGAAAATATAGTGATCAGCAACTACGTAGTTTTAAGGGTGTAGAATAGGTGTGGTTGGCTACCGATTGTAAAAAATTTTCCTGGGATGTTTAGAAAAAGTAATCTAAAAGTTTAAGCATCTCTTTTATTGTTTTAAAGTAAAACTAAAAAAATGAACCAAAAAAAGGTATTTTGTAGTAAAAGTTGTTTGAAATAAAAAAAACACCAATACAATAATTTGAATTGTTTTTATTTTAAATTTTTTAGTAAAATCAAATATAAATTTAGTTCTTCGCACCGTTTATAGTAAAAATAAATAAACTTTAAGTTGATTTTACGGTTTCTTATAGTCAATTTTTGACAGTCAAAAACAAATAAAGAAATTGTTAAATTAAATGAAAATGTCAGTAGACCGGTTTTTAACTGAAATTTTATTCGTTTTAAATTGTATTTTATTTAACTTTACCGTCATAATTTTTTGTGTGCATAAATTACTCGCAGCACTGCCAAATTAATTGCATGATTCCAGCAGAAAGCACCTACTACTGGACTGTCGGAAACAAACCGTTTCATCACACTTGGCCCATTAGATATGGTGGCCACAATGTTATTTTCCAAACACAAATAAAACTCTTCTAGTCTTATTTCTACAATTCTTCTTATTTCATCAGCATTACATCTTCCTGATATATAAACCAACCCCAGGTTGTAAAATGAATTATTTCCGTTTATACATATGTTCAAATATATCTTTTGTGATATTCTTGTCCATTCATCATCCATCGCAGACATCCGCGAAGATCGAATTTTTGTAAATTCCTAAAGGGAGGGGCAAAAAGAAGAAAGCCTCCCCTTGGTGGCCTGTAAAAACCCCTTCGGCTAGAAACCTGAAATTTAAAATATGGGTCCCTGGAGTAAGGGCTAACTTATTAGAAAGATAGTATTTTGAATTTTGGACAGGGTCGTTATAAAATAGGGGCTCAAAAAGGTAAAGTGGCCCCTTAACGACCTGTCCAAACTGCTGGAACTAGGAAGCTGAAATTCGGTACTTAGGTTCCTCTTGCTGCCTAATTCGAACCGGGGGGGACAAAAAAAGAAAAAGTGTCCCACTTGACAGCCTGCTCAAACTGCTGGAACTAGGAAGCTGAAATTCCCTGTCGATGGATTTTCGGAAATTCCTACCCAGAGAGGCACAAATAGTAAAAGTTGGCTAGAATCCTGAAATGTAAAACATATGTTCCTTGGAGTATGGGCTCACTTATCGGGAAGGTGCTTTGTGGAATTTTGGACAGGGACATTACAAAAACGGGGATTAATGAAGCGAAAAGTGCCGCTTAAAGGCCTGCCCAACTGCTGGAGGTAGGAAGTTGAAATTTGGTACTAAAGTTCCTCCTCTATTGTAGACATCCGCTAAGATGAGATTTTTGGAAATTTCCACAGGTAGGGTCAAAAACAGGAAAAGTGTCCCCGTTAACGGCCTGGCCAAACTGCTTAAATTCGGTATTTGGATTCCTTCTCCAACCTAGACGTCCCCTAAGACGGTATTTTTGGAAACTTATACCGGGAGGGTTAAAAGCGAAAAAACTTCCCCCTTGCCGAGTTGGGCAAACTGCTGGATATAGAGACCTAAAATTATCTATGTAGTAGGTTCCTCCTCCAACGCAGACGTCCTCTAAGACGGAATTTTTGGAAATTCCTACAGGGAGGGGTAAAAACGGAATAATTCTCCCCCTTGATGGCCTAACCGAACCCTTCGGCTAGAAACCCGTAATCTATAATATGTTTTCCTTGGAGTATGGGCTAACTTATCGACAAGGCATTTTTAGGACTTTGGACAGGAACGTGCTAAAAATGGTGGCTCAAAAGGGTAAAATTGCCCCCCCCCCCCACTGAACATCTGCGTCTTTAGATAGAAACCTAAAATTTAAAGAACGAGTGTATATGGAACACTAAAATTAAGAAACTAAATAGGAAATGAGTGGAATTGAAACACTACACAAGTGGAACGAAATGGATATAAACGTTGAACGAGTTGAATTGAAATTATAGACAATGGAAATGGATTGGAAGAGGAATGGACTATAGAACGAAATGGAATGAGGAGCGAGATGGCATAGAATGGGGAACGAGTGGAATTGAAACACTGCAGTTAAAAGAGGAATGGAACGGAGCAAGTGCAAAGAAATGGAATGGAAAGAGAAGCGACTGATATCAATACCGATAAACAAGACAGTAGGAACGAAATGGAATGAAACGGGGAACGAGTGGAATTGGAATAACAGCTAATGGGAACGAAATGCAATGGAATGGTGAACGAAATGGAATCTTGGAAGGAGTTGCATTGGAACACTGAAATTGTTAAACAAAATGGAATGGAATTTGAATGACTCAAACTGCCGGAGTTTGGTACTTGAAATTTGTCATGCGATTGAGGCAGATTATATATATTTGGGATTTTTACTTGTAGGAACAAAAAGGGGTGAAGAATCCCTTTTAATTACCTATTCAAACACTATCCACGGAATATGAAACTTATGTAGAATTGAAACATACTCTCCAAAAAGTTAAACAAATTTTCTAAAAGAGAAAAAACCTTAGAGAAAGAATGGAACTTATATTCTGATATTTAAACTGCATGTAACGAAGCACCGGTGAAAGATACCGACGCAGTAAACTTTCCAACTGAATTTGTGAATTTACTTGAATTGCCAGGTCTACCTTTACATAAACTGGAATTAAAAAAAACTTCACTGCACGCTAACAACGTAGATACTAGCTTTGCCCGCTATCTTTAATATTATAAATCGCTTGCCAACCCTGCTTTACGTTATTTATTTTCATTCAAAACACAAACGTATAAAACTACTTACGGGTCTATCTACCTAAGTTCGCACTTTACCAAATTATCTTGACATACACACGTATATTGCAATTTGTAATGGATTAATTAATAACAATCCACTTTCATGAGAAAAAGTGATCAAATATTTATTTATTTTAAACCCATTGTTGTGTCAGAATTATTTATTTGTGGTGTCAGGGTGAAGGCTTTTATTATAAAAACTGTACTTTAAATAAAAAAAACGAATTTAAAAAAAATCGTGGCGGGGGCGCAGCCCCCCCCCCTAAACTTTAAGGCACGCTAACAACGTAGCGGGCTGCGCCCGCTAGTTTAATATCAGGTTCTTTACATCGGTTTCATTTTTTTGCAATGCCAGGTTTTTATTATAAAAACTTTCTCGAATAAACGAAGAACTAGTTATGGTGCGGAGTGACTGCGGGTAATTTGGATACCATTTCAGGAAATGTTTGCCCTACCATAAAACCTTTAATGCCTATTCAGCTTACACTTTTTTCTTCTGGTACTTTGCTAATTTTAGCTGAAACGTTATTCCTGTTGTTGTTTTCTTCAAGAGAAGTTGCATGACCATAAATTTTTTTTTTTTTGTGAACCAAATTTAGATGTCGGATAACCAAATTTAGATACCACCGTTAAACATTAGTCTTTTCTTTTCACATTTATTAATGAAAACGTTACTTATAAAATTATTGACACTTAATATAAAGGAGTATTTTAAATTTAAAGTCCACTTTATTTTTAATCAAACGGTTTTGTTCATTTTGTGTATGAAAACCTTACAAAAATATTTATATTTTTTTAAATATTTTGATTGGTTGAAAATAAATTAACCAATCAGAATGCTCCAAAAACAAACCAAGTCCAGGTATACTGCCACCCAATATTTTAACTAAAGTCGACGTTACCTAAATTATACATTTGAAAAATTTAGATAGTAAGGGCGATTATTTGTAAGAAACAAAGCTTTTTTTCATATTTCTTTTAAACATTTTACCAAGTTTTTAGGTTTTACTAATTAAATTTTGAATTAGTTATGCGAAAAATCTTTATTAGTTGAAATGCTCCTAATTACTTAGCAGAGATTTTGTTTGTGTGTCAAATAAATGTAATCCTTTTTAAAAGATTTTAACAATGACATTTTTGTTTTGGTATTTAAAATGTTTTTTATGACTAAAATTAAAAAATCCTATTCGAAACAAAAACATTTTAAAAAATTTAATATTTTTAAAATTTCCCGTTTCCCCGGGAAAAATATATTATTTTCCCGGGAATTCCCGAACCCCAAACCCTAGTACCAATGTATAGTATAGTGCGATTAATATTTATAGCATATTTAGATTTCTCTACATTGTCTTTCAAAATTTATTAAATTTAAAAGTATTAGCTTTCCTTCTTATAAAGAGTATATAAATATATTTTCATCATGTGCCCAATTCTTATTAATAACTCATCCAATTAGCGCGATTATTTTCTAGTGTTTCATAATTATCCCAGCAAAATCTTTCATTACCATATAGGTGGTAATATAACGAAACTAAAATTGTTTACTGCTTAAAATTCGGCTTCTGTATTAGTTACTTTTGTTCGACTAATTGGTTTTAATTTAATTTATTTACAAAAATAATGTGATATCGGTAACTACCTACTTATTTTCTAACCACCAATATTTATCTGAGTATGCTTTATAATTTAACAATTTGTAACCACTTATTTGTAACTGCTTATCACCAGATGAATAACTTTTTATTTTGGTAAATTCTTATTTTTTGAATTTAACATTGCGATGTTATAGGACGGAAGCATTCAAATATAGCTACTTCCCGCTATACAGAGGGAATTTTTATGGACGAGTTTTAATGCAAGTTTTCAGTAAAATAATGAAGTTTTCTTCACAAAGTTTTTTAATGAATTTTTTTCATTGAGTGTATGAACCCTTTATAAATGGAGTGAAAATGTTCACTACATTTAATGAAAAATTCCATTAATTTAATAAAAAGTTTCAATGGAAAAAAAAATCATTAATATCATGCAGATAATTCTTTCAGTGTTTATATTAAGCATAGATGCTATCTTCAATTACTTTTATTTGAATTTTACATAAAAAATTTAATAATTTTTAATTTTTATTTGTTTCCAAAAAATTAAAATTATTTTTAAATTAATGGATCGTTTTCAAATAAAAATATTAATAACCTTAATATTTATTTGGTATGAGATAGAAATAAATATTTTTTCAATTGTTATTTTTATTTGAGCAGAACTCAAATACTTTTTTTTTTAATTAAAACAACTCTTCATCAAATTTCAATTAAAATTTATTTCTTTAAAAATTTTATTACCATATTAAAATATTTTAATTTGTAAAAATATAAAACAAAATTTTCTAATAAATATTTCATTTGCCTTCAAACAAAATAAAAATATATTTTTTTCAAATCTAATTCGATTAAAATATTTTAAAATTTTATTTGAACCAAAATCTAATAAAATAAAAAAATATTTTCCTCTAATTTTGTTCAAATAAAATTTTATTTTGCTAACGAAAGGTATCAAATAAAAATTTATTTCAACATAAAATGTATCAAATAAAAATATATTTCAACATAAAATGTATCAAATAAAAATTTTCCTCAACTTTTTTTAAATTAGAAATATTTCAATTAGATCTGTTGTTAAGTTTGTTTTAATCTAAAAAAATGTTTTAAAAAGTATAACTTTTTGATGTAATGTACATACAAGGTGCCCCAAAAGTAATATCATAATGTGAATGTGCTTTAATTTTTGCAAATGGCGTCAAATGTAATAGTGCTTTGACATCTATGTTGTAGACAGATAGGGAATTATTTGACAACAATGAATGGAGCGATATACACCTGAAAACGTTGAATTATTGTAGCTGCTTATTTGACCAATTTTCGGTCTGTTTTAACCACTGTTTAAATATAAAGGTCAGCATAAACGACTCAAATTCACAAAAAAAATTTGTAGTATTAATATATTTAAAAATTTGTTAACATCCCAGCAAAAATGTGTGTAAGTCATTCAAAACAAACAACTTTTAAATTGGTTACAATGGAGCGATAAGTGCTCTATTTCTGTTTCGAATGTATGTGCTTTAAAACGACTTTCAAAAATGTATATATAATGTTGTTTTTTCTTTGTAAATCCATTTGTGAATTACGAATTTATTAGAGATTCCATTTTTTTATCTCGAAAAAAACAAAATAGTTAATTTTATTCACGTACTTTATTAATATACGATTAGTTACATATTTTTTAATTATTCGTACATATTTTAAAAAATACTTGAATTACAGTTCCCATTGAAAAAGGGAAGGAAATAAAGAATTGGATCCCATTGAATCTCCTGGACTATGACCCAAATATGAATCCTTTTTTTCACTAAATGCAAATATATAAAACTTAACAATTAAAATGTATTGTTAAGGATCTATGTAATTCGCTTGCGTGCACCAAAGAAATATGCTAATAAAATTTGTTCCAATGTTAACACAATTTATCGTTTAAAACAGACCCATCAAGAGGTTGGTTAACAGATGTTACAATTCCTTACTCGTTGCTTATATACAAAAAGACCTATAAATATCACCTGCTTTAAATGTCGTTATGCTTTAATTGCCACTACGCCTTGAAAATCGTAAATTCAAACGAAATAAATAATTATATAGTGACAAAAAATATATTTCAACTAAAAAATAGATCTTAAAAAAAATTTAAGTTCCAAATTTTGTAAATGATCTTCTTCAACATAAATTTAACTAAATAATCACGTATTGCAAATTATAGAATTGGAACTTAATGCATCGTTTAATAAAAATGTTGATTTGAGCTAACGATGGAAGCCTTGCAAAATTCAAATGACGACATGGTATTCGCTTTCGAAATATGTCTGGGGAAAAACTGTCCTCCAACGGTTCTCCAATTCTTTAATGAATTTAAAGCTAAAATTTCAATAATAGGTCTGCGGCTTGAGAAAATTTATAATGATGGCCTTATTACTGTAGAGTTGTAAAATGTCGATGCTTTTCTTTCCTTTATTTGTAAAAAAAAATATGAAAAAATAGTTTCCTAGTACGCTTTAATATTCTGAAAATTCCTTGAGTAATGTTTTTAAAAAATTTAATCAGAGTAGGTTACAGTTTTTAGGATGTAGATTATCTTTAAACTTAGTTTATAACTGGAATACTGCTTCTAAAATTGATATATTTTATTTTCTTTCAATTTCTAAACGAAGAAAAGTTGTTCAGGCAATTTTTGTTAATAAAATTGAAGTGGCTGATATAATTCGTTTCCGGTTTAACTAAACCAAGTTTAACTGACATCCCAAACACTCGGCCTTATCTTATCTTTAATTCAATATCGTATCATTTTTTAATTTAAAGACTGAAGTATACATGTTACAAACTTATTAAAAAAAAAACTGTTAAACCCAAATTAAAAAGAATTTTGGTTTTGTCTGATTTTGACTTAATCGAATTGATTCAGATGCAAAAGAACCGTTTCCTTAATATTGTCCAACAAATAATAATAAATTGAAGCTTTTTTTACACAATAGGTTCAGAAATGGGTTCTGTAAAGGCTAAACATTAAAATTGCCTATAAAATATGCTATTTCATACATTATAAAAAGCAAATTTAAATCACTTTTAAAAATCTATTATATTATATATTAAAAATAGTACTTCTAAATCACTCTAAAAAAGCAAACAAAATGTACTCGTATTGATGTGATGAAAATGTATACTTAAAAACCACACTTTATTAACATCATGTAATCACTTTTAAATTACTAACAAAATGCTTAAATTGAACTACTGACAACATGGGACATCACGTGTAAAATAAATCAGTGTTAGAGCTAAATTGTAACTACTCCACAATCAGTTGATGCTATTCGGAGTGCTTTTAAAATAACTTTTTTGTAATGACTTTTTTTGCTGGGATATTAACTAAAATGTTGATACCCATATTTCCCTGTTTAAAACAAAGACTTTATCACCAATCAAGTTTCTGGTAAAACGCGAATTGGAAAAAAAAAATCTGAAACACTTATTCTCTTAAATAGACCAGAGGTTAAGATGTGTTAATTTGACATTAAAATTACACACCTATTCATACGAAAAACTTAGAAATTCCTTTTTTTTATAGAATATCTCTTGAAATGGGACATGTCTGGACATTAAACCGGACCACCTTACAGGCGGGACACCTTCAAATATAAAGTATTTTTGAAAGGCAATTTAAATTTTTTTTTTATTTTTTTTACCGAACGGAATTTACAGTTGGATTTTAAAGTGTGATATATCGATTTTTTGCCTCGAAGAGGCCAGTGTGTTGCTTTAAAAGAAAAATCCAATGAAAAAAAATAAAAAAATGTCTGCTGGATTTATCGAAAAACTTCCTTAGCAAAAGTTTAATGATTTTATATGAGCTTTAATTTTCTGACATTAGAGGGTACATTAGGTTGGTAGCAACTGAGATCTGGTGGGTAAATACTAGAACGGGATACTTGAGGTCAATAGCCCTTAGAGAATGGCCCTTGTCCCCTCGAGAGAAAAACATCGATGTATCCTACGTTAAGATCCGACTGTAAATGCCAAAGATATAACGACAAATGTAAAAAGTCAACCCCTAAGTTCAGCAAAAAAAAATTTGTTTTTGAAACCTCCTTGCGAAAATAATTTAGATTCGACAATGTATGACGAATCTTGGCCATGTTGCATATACCGTTAGAGGCGCCTCGAAAAAATCTTTCATATGATATCCATATTGTGTATTTATCTATGAAAATTCTTACAAAAACTAAAAAAAATACCTTTTTTAAAAACGGTCCAGCTCGTGAGATCTCAGCGGTAGACCGAAAATATTTTGGGAATCACCATAAAACATACCAAGGTATATTTTGAGATGGGCATTTTTTTTGTCTTTTTTGTCCATATAAGGTGATTCGCTTTAATAAATACACTCACAATGTTCTATCCTTAAAAACAACCTAAAATACATGTTAAATTATTTGAAAACACAATTAAAAAAAGGACTACTAATTTTTCATTATATTCAAACATTTTGCTATTTATTTTCAAACACTGTTTAAGCAATCCATAATAGAAACAAAAGTAATTGAAAAGTCTGTTAAAACAATCATCAATTTTTAACTTAAAAAAACGTAAAAAAACGATTTTGTGGTTTGCTTTTTCATATTTGAAAGTTTTTATTTTGTTTGATTTTTCAAAACACTACACCATACACAATACACACTTTCACATTTTTATTGGCTATGTTTCTGTGTATGAGTAAAGAATTTCTTCTAATATGAATTGAAATAATTTTGTATATAAGCAAACTATTTTAACAAAAAAGAAAACCGAAAATATTTGAATTTTTTGTTTTAAAACAGAAAACAACGAAATTATATAAATTATTTTTTCTAAAAATAGAAATCTAAAAATAGAATATTTGACTGAAAGTAACAACTCCTACAGACGATACATATTTATTTCTAGTTTGTTTTTTATTGGTTGATAAAAAAAGTTAAACAATATGTTTCAATATATTTTAATTGATTCTTCAATTGAAAACAAACTTTACCTATTACTTTTTAAATAAACCTCAATCGGTTATGGAAAATATATTGTGAGTGTACATACATACACACAGAAAACAGTCTCAGTTGTGGCCACCGAATTTGTTGCCAATCGAATTCGTGCGATTACGACAACTATCTTTATATTAAATTATATTTTTCGTCGTGAAAGCCAATATTCGGTTATCTAATTCAATATTATGTTCCACATAAATATTATTATGTTCTACAAAATTTTATTGAAATTAAAAAACTTTTTTTGAATTTTCTGGTATTGAACCCGGCCCTTCAGGTTAATAGTTCACACTTTTACCAACTGCACCACAACTACTTTTAAATTTCTTAGCCATATTTACTGTTTATACATATGAATATTTTATTTTAATTAAAAAAAAAAAACATCTAAATTTTTGTCTTTTCCGGGATTCGAACCCGGAAATCCGGCGTACTAGGCCAACTCCTCACCCACTACACCACAAACACTTAATAATTTTAATGACTAATTTTGAATTTATGTGTTTTATTAATACAGTATAAAATTCGTTTATCAATACCAATTAATAGTTGTGTGTGTTATCAATACAATCCACAATTCGGTTGGTTCTACAGAAACTAGAATTTAAGGTCATATTTGATTAGGATACCCGTAATTGTAGTTACCACTTTCGAATATTGAAATTTTTTTAAAAAAGGTTATAGATAACACCAATTTTCTTGTATATTCACTAAATAAATGGCTGCTTCTACTGCATAGAATTACTAAACTGATACTAATTTTAAAATTGATTGGAGATACCAATAATTTGTTAAAAGGATTGTTTTTTAGTTCATTTTCCCTATTTTTAATACCTAGTAAAATATTTTTGATGTAGTATTCAATTATAGGTAATTCCAAATAAAATAAAGTCCTGGCAAATTCATTTTAATGGTTTTGATCGAAAGCCAACCAATCTTTTTCCTGGGTGTACATGTATGTATATTAGGGCGGGTCAAATTGTAAGGACAAACATTTTTTGATATTGCGTCATCGATTTTTCGAAAGCTTTTAGCATAGGGAAAAAAAGTTCCACTACGACATATCAAAAAATCATTTTCGAGGCTCCCAAATTTAAATTTTTTGAAATTTTCTAATAAATGCTAGATTAGCGCCATCTATAGGTGACTTTTTGAAACAACTAATAAAGTTGTAAACAATATAACATTACAACCTTTCCAGAAAGGTATTACTTATGAAAATCGGATAAAAAATGTGGCAACTAGAGGTAAAAGTATATAAGTAAAATTATTTTCTCCTTGTTGTCATCAACATCATTATCATCATTTCTCATCATTATCATCATTTCATCATCAAGCAGAAAATAATTTTACTTATATACTTTTACCTCTAGTTACCACATTTTTTATCCGATTTTCATAAGTAATACCTTTCTGGAAAGGTTGTAATGTTATATTGTTTACAACTTTATTAGTTGTTTCAAAAAGCCACCTATAGATGGCGCTAATCTAGCATTTATTAGAAAATTCCAAAAAATTTAAATTTGGGAGCCTCGAAAATGATTTTTTTGATATGTCGTAGTGGAACTTTTTTTCCCCATGCTAAAAGCTTTCGAAAAATCGATGACGCAATATCCATTGCTAAATCGATCCACCCTAATGTATATCAACAGCGTATCCAATCCGTTACTTTAAGAACATTTAAAAACGCAACCTTATATTTTCCTCTTACACAAATTCACAAAATGAGTAAATACACCCAGAAAACAGTCTCAGTTGTGGCCACCGAATTTGTTGCCAATCGAATTCGTGCGGTTACGACAACTATCTTTATATTAAATTATATTTTTGGTCGTGAAAGCCAATATTCGGTTGTCTAATTCAATATTATACCCCATATAAATATTATTATGTTCCACAAAATTTTATTGAAATTAAAAAACATTTTTGAAATTTTTTGTTATTGAACTCGGCCATTCAGGTTAATAGTTCACACTCTTACCCACTGTATCACAACTACTTTTAATTTTTTTAGCCAAATTTATTGTTTATACATATTAATATTTTATTTTAATTAAAAAAAACATATACATTTTTGTGTTTTCCGGGATTCGAACTCGGAAATCTGGCGTACTAGGCCAACTCTCTACCGACTACACCACAAACACTTATTAGATTTGAAGTCTAATTTTGAATTTATATGTTTTGCTTGGAAAACAAATATAGTAAAAAATTCGTTTACCAATCAATAGTTGTGTGTGTTATCAATATAATCCACAATTCGGTTGGTTCTACAGAAACTCAACTTTAAGGTCATATTTGATTAGGATACCCGTATTTGTAGTTACCGCTTTCGAATATTGAAATTTTTTTAATAAAGGTTATAGAGAACACCAATTTTCTTGTATATTCACTAAATAAATGGGTGCTTCTACTGCATAGAATTACTAAACTGATACTAATTTTAAAATTGATTAGAGATACCAATAATTTGTTAAAAGGATTGTTTTTTAGTTAATTTTCCCTATTTTTAATACCTAGTAAAATATTTTTGGTGTAGTATTCAATTATAGGTAACTCCAAATAAAATAACGTCCTGGCAAATTCATTTTAATGGTATTGATCGAATTCCAACCAATCTTTTTCCTGGGTGTACCTATAAAACTATAAAGCCAAGAAATTAATAAAATTGTAATTTTTCTCGTTAAATTTATAAAAATAATTGATACATTTTGTATCAATTAAATCCTAGCAACAAAAGTAGTTAAAACATTTTGTATCAATTAAATCCTAGCAACAAAAGTAATTGAAACATTGTTGTATCAATTAAAAAATATATTTAAAATATTTCCGATTCACATAAAACACAGCAACAAATCTATTTCATGTTTTTCTAGTTCAAATAAAAATACGAAATAAATTTATTAGAAATTTTCAGGTACAAATAAAAATTTAAGAAAAAATATTTTATTTTTAGGAAATCCAACAAAATAATTTAATTTATTATTTTATTTACCGAATATTATTTATATTAAAATTATTAAATTTTTATGAAACTCAAATAAAAAAAATTTGAATTTTATTTGAAGATAAAAAAAATAAAATAAAAAATATTTCATTTGTATTCGAATTATGTCAATTAAAATTATTATTTTTTTATTTAAAAAATATAAATTTAAAATAACAATAAAAATTTTCCGTTTCATATTTATTTTTTTAAGGAACAGAATTTATTTGAAATTTTTTTATATAAATATAATACATTTTAAAACTAATTGATATTTAACAAAGAAAAATACAATTACAAAAAAATTTGTTTTTAATTGATACTTTTATTTCAAATAAACAGCTATGCAATATGCTAACTTCAACTTTTAAATTAAACCTCAGTTTTGGCACCGTTCAACCCATTATACCCATTTCTGTGTACTCTACGCGTAGAGTATACAAAAATTTTTTTCTCAAAAGATTTAGAGAATTATGTTTTGTATAGGAATTGTTTCAGTTGAGATTACAAAGTATACATTTGACGCATTTGTTGCCAATTTTATGATAGCTTCCCTGAGGCATTCTTACCCGTTAGAGGCAATACAATTCGGCTTATGCGACTTTAGTCGATTGAATTTAAGTTGCAGTTTCAGTTGCAATACCTAAAAATATTCAGGAATCGTGTTGTTGTAACAACCGAAATACGCTTTTGGTTCGTTTTACTTTTTATTTTTCTATATGTACTGTCATGTATGAGAAAGATTTAAACATATATGTTCTAAATACAAGTACGAGTATTTATGTAGATTTTTTTAAACATTATTAAACAGTTACATCAGGTGAAAGTCATTGTAACATGTGTCAAATTTGAATTTGATTTTACTGACAAAAGAAAAAGAATCAATGTTAAATAAAAAACAAATTGAAGGAAAAACACGTTACATAACTACCTTATCACAGTCTAATACCGCAACTACAGCATGTTACCAGAATTTTTTAATATATTGTATAAAATAAACTAATTTTCCAATGATGACAATCTAAAAATATAACAATAATGTATGCAAAGCTGAGCACGGATTTATCACCGAGGGCCATATTATGGATTTCATAAATTATAATGGAACGCACCATACACTGAGGAATTACCTGCATGAAATTAATGAACTTTTGCATAAAACCAATGAAGTTCCACTGGAAATAGTACATTGAAACTTTTCATTGAATTAATAGAATTTTTCATAAAATGCTATCAGAAATTTAATTTTTTTATTAAAAGTCTCATTCACACAATGATAAACTTTCATTAAAATTAGATTTATGGAATATATGAAGATTTATTATAAAATTTAAGAATTTTTTCTTTTCTTAGTGAAGAAAACTTTTTTAAATAAAATAAGTTGAACAATTAATTTAATTTTTCCATTAAAAAATACAAAAACTATTTTTTCTGACTTTGTGGTCAAAATTATTTTTTTGCATGTGGGGTCGAATACATTATGAAATTTAGGCCCAATTTTTGAAAATGAAATATGGCCCCAATTTGTGTTGTATGGAATGCGGGTCAAGTTTCATTAAATTTTAATTTTTTTTCCAAAACATGTCATTGTATAACGGATTTTGTTGAATTCGTAACAAATATTTGGTTCGACGAGGCACAGTGATTCATCCCCATATAGTGAATCGGCAAAATTAGAGGAGTTATAGAAAAACAAAATTTGGTAGGTTGGTACTTGATATCCAAATTAAGAGAAATTTTAAGTTTGGGAAAAAACGGTGCAAGGAAATGCCTACCACCCATACATCCTTAATTTTAAAAGTTTAATTTTAGCTACAATTATAATCAGACTGAAACGAAAACTCGTAACTAATTTATAAATTATTTTTTTTATCTCCGTGGAAAATTTCGCTACAATATAAACCTAATTTTTAAAATTAGCCACAGTTATTATCAAAATGCAGCAGAAATTGGTTACTATTTTTAGCTCTGCACTAGGGTTTGGGGTTCGGGAAATCCCGGGCGAGAATTATTTTGTCGGGAATTCCCGGAAAATTAATATATTTTTCGTGGGAAAACCGAAAATTTTAAAAATATTAAATTTTTTAAATTGTTTTTGTTTGGAATAGGATTTTTTAATTTTAGTCATAAAAATCATTTTAAATACCAAAATAAAAATGTCATTGTTAAAATCTTTTAAAAGGGAATCAATTTATTTGACACACAAAAAAATCTTGCCAAGTAATTAGGAGCATTTCAACTAATAAAGATTTTTCACATAACTTATTCAAAATTTAAGTAGTAAAACCTAAAAACTTGGTAAAATGTTTAAAAGAAATATGAAATTTGTTTCTTACAAATAATCGCCCTTACCCAGCAAAAAAAGTCATTACAAAAAAGTTATTTTAAAAGCACTCCGAATAGCATCAACTGATTGTGGAGTAGTTACAATTTAGCTCTAACACTGATTTATTTTACACATGGTGTCCCATGTTGTCAGTAGTTTAACTTGAGCATTTTGTTAGTAATTTAAAAGTACATACATAATGTTAATAAAGTATGGTTTTTTAGGTATACATTTTCATCACATCAATACGAGTACATTTTGTTTGCATTTTTAGAGTGATTTAGAAGTACTCTTTATAATATATAATATAATACATTTTTAAAAGTGATTTAAATTTGCTTTTTATAATGTATGAAATAGCATATTTTAGAGGTAATTTTAATGTTTAGCCCTTACAGTACCCATTTCTGAACCTATTGTGTAACAAAAGCTTCAATTTATTATTATTTGTAGGGCAATATTAAGGAAACACTTCTTTTGCATATGATTCTATTCGATTAAGTCAAAATCAGACAAAACCAAAATTTTTTTAAATTTTTGTTCAAAAGTTTTTTTTTAAAGAAGTTTGTAACATTAAATAATAATAATAATGTTTAAAAGAAATATGAAAAAAAGCTTTGTTTCTTACAAATAATTGCCCTTACTATCTAAATTTTTCAAATGCATAATTTAGGTAAAGTGGATTTTAGTTAAAATATTGGGTGGCAGTATACCTTGACTTGGTTTATTTTTGGAGCATTCTGATTGGTTAATTTATTTTCAACCAATCAAAATATTTGAAAATATAAAATGAACAAAACCGCTTGATTAAAAATAAAGTCGACTTTAAATTTAAAATTCTTCTTTATATTAAGGGCCAATAATTTTATAAGTAACGTTTTCATTAATAAATGTGATATTTTCAAGTAAGTTTACTTTATTTTAATACACCTGCTTTCAAACTAATATATTCTTTTATATTAAAGAATAAAATGTCAGGAGTATGGAAATACTTCACAAAAAAGGACAATGCAGCGCAGTGCAATATTTGCCCTAAAAGACTAATGGTTAACGGAGGTATCTAAATTGGGTTATCCGACATCTAAATTTGGTTCACAAAAAAAAATTGATGGTCATGCAACTTCTCTTGAAGAAAACAACAACAAGAATAACTTTTCAGCTAAAATTAGCAAAGTACCCGAGGAAAAAGTGTAAGCTGAATAGGCATTGTACGTTTTATGTTAGGGCAAACATTTTCTGAAATGGTATCCAAATTAGCCGCAGTCGACGGAATGTCAATCCGCACCATAACTAGATCTTCGTTTATTCGAGAAAGTTTTTATAATAAAAATATGGCATTGCCAAAAAATGAAACCGATGTAAAGAACATTATATTAAATTACTACAATCATGTAAAAGATATCATGATAAAAGAAATATCGAGTAATATTTCTAACAATAGGATATTTACTATAATCTTAGATGAATGGACAAGAATATCACAAAAGAGATATTGGAACATATGTATAAACGGAAATAATTCATTTTATAACCTGGGGTTGGTTTATATATCAGACAGATGTAATGCTGATGAAATAAGAAGACTTGTAGAAATAAGACTAGAAGAGTTTTATTTTGTCTTTGGAAAATAACATTGTGGCCACAATATATAATGGGCCAAATGTGATGAAACGGTTTGATTCCGACAGTCCAGTAGTGGGTGCTTTCTGCTGGAATCATGCAATTCATTTAGCAGTGCTTGGAGTAATTTATGTGAAATCAAATGTTCAACATTCTGTTATTTTTTACATTCAATTCTCACTCACAGACTGAATTTGTACTGAAATAGTGTTTTTTTTAACAAAAAATACTTATATAGGTGGTTTTCATTAACAATTTTGTTCAAAAATATTTCCCGGATTTGCCGGAAATTCCCGGGAATCAAATTTTTTTATTCCCGTTTCCCGGGAAATAAAAAAGTCCGGGAAATCCCAAACTCTACTCTGCACTGATAGAATTTTGTACATACCCAGTCAGAAATCGCCAGTGGTACAAAAAATCAAGCACTGGCATACCACTGGGTAACCACGGTGTTAAAAATAAATGACTGGCAGAACACTCATTGTTTAGGGCTTGCCTAAATTAAAACACGGTCCTTTTTTTTTAAGTTAGTTTTAAGTTTTATTGTAATATTTATTTTAGTTTTAAGATTAAGTTTAATTTTGTTGTAATTTGTGTTTTGTAATTATTTGTAGTTATTGTAATGTACCACTGTTCACTGTTTTTGCTTGTTTTGTGTTCGATTGTTAAAGTTAGAGTGTTTTTAAAATAATTTGGTTTACGTATTGATGCTTTGCAATGCATCAATACGCATTCTTTTTAACAACAATAACAATATGTAAAAGCAAATTCAGCTAAACCGTTGATTACAGTGCAGTTGATTAGTTTAGTGGCACACTAATGGGCATTAGTTTAGGGGCATCTCTAAACATTCTCCCCCCCATGATTGGTGCAATGGTGATGTCATCTTTTGGGTTTACAAGTTGAAGCATTTGATTGTTCTGAGTTTCTTGGGGCTTCTTTTGTAGACATCATTCCTTTTAGATTTGTGATGAAGGCTTCGAAGAAGGTCATGTTAGTTTGTGTATAACACGACTATTTTTGTAATAGGTCTAGTGCATATTCCATTAGCTGTTCGTATGTCAACTACTCGACTGTTTTGATCGGGTCCTAAGTAGGTTTTAACAATACGGCCTAATTTCCATTCGTTGGGTGGAAGATTATTGTCTTTGATGACGACCAGATCATTGACTTTAACGTTTTCTCGTTGATTTTTCCATTTATATCTGCGATGAAGTTCAGTCAAATATTCAGATTTCCATCTTTGGCAAAAAGATTGATAGATGACCTTGATGCGTTTCCAGCGGTTGATTAACGTCAGACTTTCAGTGCATAATTCAGGTTCAGCTGGGGTCATTAATGGAGCGCCAATGAGAAAGTGTCCAGGGGTCAATGGAGATAGGTCATTAGGGTCATCGCTAGCAGGACTTAAAGGTCTAGAGTTTAAACAGGACTCGATTCGAGTCAAAATTGTAGACAGCTCTTCAAAGGTGAATTTCATATTTGGAATCATTTTTCTTAAATGGGTTTTAAAAGATTTTACGCCTGCCTCCCAAAGTCCGCCCATATGAGGGGCACCGGGAGGAATAAATTTCCAGTCAAGATTTTGATGGCTATAATGATGAATCATCTGGGTTTTCAGATTTTTTATAAACTCTAGGCGGTCCTTTTTGATAAGTTCTGCTGCACCAACGAAATTTGTTCCATTGTCGGAATAGACTAGAGCTGGGCATCCACGTCTTCCAATAAAACGTGCAAATGCGGCTAAAAACGCTTGAGAAGACAGATCACTTACTGCTTCGAGATGTACGGCTTTTGTAGTAAAACACACGAAAATGCAGACGTACCCCTTTGTGATGAGACATGCTCGGCCAGTGAAATTTCGTATGTCAAAGGGGCCTGCGTAATCGACTCCCGTAGTTTCGAAAGGTCGGGAGATATTCGTTCTTTCCGGCGGCAATGAAGCCATGATTTGATTTTGTGTCTGTTTTTTGTATAAGACACAAGTTTTGCAATTGTGTATCACACTTTTAACTAGGGGCCTCAATCTAAATATCCAGAATTCAGTTCTTAGAACTCGAATCATGAGTTGATTTCCACCATGTAACGTAATTTTATGGGTAAATTCGGTCATCAATCGAGTGAATTTAGAGTTATGAGGCAGCAAAATTGGATGACGTTCGTTATACGTTAGGGCTGGCGATTGAACAAGACGCCCATTTGCTCGAATGATACCTTGTCCATCTATGAACGGATTTAGGGTCAAAAGGCTGCTGCTGGATGAAATTTTGACTTTTTGTGATAACTTTTGATAGTCATCTGAAAAACAATGCTTCTGAGTCAAAATTATAAGGCGATTTTTGACCTCTTTAATTTCATCTGATGTGATTTCTAGCGAGACAATTCGAAGATGAGTCCGATTTGCGCCCGTATTTCGCCATAATCGTAAAATGTATGCGATTACCCTATAAGCACGGGGTAGTGATGAAAAGCGTACCAGTGGGTCTTCATGAACGGTGTTTATTAAAACTTTTGTAGGTTTTGCTTCAACTTTTGTATCTGTCGGAGAAATTGGTATGGGCCATTGATTTTTTTTTAATTTTAACCAGGGAGGTCCAAACCACCATAAGTTACGTGTTTCCAATTCTTTTGGTGTACACCCGCGGCTAGCGACATCTGCTGGATTTTCTTTGGATTCGACATGTTGCCAATTTTGAGTTCCAACTTTTTTCGATATTTCAGAAACTCGATTTCCCACAAATGTATTCCATGAGCATGGCGGTTTCTTTAACCAGGCTAGCACAATTGTAGAATCGGTCCAAAAATGGGTCTTCAAATTTCGTACCTGAAGATTTTGTAGAATTCCATAAGTTAAATTTGCTAACAAAACGGCTCCACATAGCTCTAGACGGGGCAATGACACTTTTTTGATGGGGGCCACACGGGTCTTAGCGGCCAAAAGAAAAGTGTGAACATAATCGTATTCATGCTGGATTCTAATGTATAGCGTCGCCGAATATGCCTTTTCTGAGGCGTCGCAAAATCCATGGATCTCCACGTCACAGGAGGGGTTATAATGAATCCAACGTGGTATCTTCAGTGTATTAATTGAAGGACAATTTTGTACGAATTTTTGCCATTTCATGTAGGTGAGAGTTTTCAAGATGTCATCCCAGTCGATTTTATCTAACCAAATTTGTTGCATGATTAATTTGGCATCGACAATGATTGGGGCCAGCCATCCGCATGGGTCAAAGAATTTTGCAATTGTCGATAAAACTTCGCGTTTAGTGTACGTTTGTTTCAATACGACTTCTGGAGCCGTGAAAGAAAAGGAATCTGACAAAATGTTCCATTTTATCCCAAGGGTATTCGTTCCAGCATTTTCGGATAAGTTTAACCAATCAAGAGGTAATAGAGTGTCGTTTGGCAAATCCTGGATGACTCGTGGGTCGTTTGAAGTCCATTTCATCAGGTCAAAACCGGCAGATTTTAGAACACTAGATAGTTCTTTTCTTGATTCGATGGCAGCGTTTAAAGTGTGCCCTCCGGCTAAGACGTCATCTACGTACATATTTTGCTTCAAAATATGTGATGCTAAGGGGTGTGTATTTTTGAAATCTTCTGCTATTTGGAGCAGCGTTCTAATGGCCAGGAACGGGGCACAATTAACTCCAAACGTCACTGTTAGGAGTTCAAAATCTTCAATTGGATCATTTGGAGATTTTCTAAATAATATCCTTTGATATTTGGTTTGAGTGGGGTGAACTAGTATTTGCCGATACATTTTTGTGATGTCGGCATTGAAGACAAATCGGAAGAATATCCACTTCAGTATTTGGAGCACTAGGTCCTGTTGAAGTATGGGTCCTGGATATAAAATGTCGTTCAAACTTCTCTTATTTGAAGACGGGCTGGATGCGTTGAAAACTACTCTAAGTTTTGTGGTTAGCCTATCAGGTTTTATTACTGCGTGATGCGGCAGGTAATAATTTGGGGTACTATTTATATCCAGGGGAGAAACTTTCCGCATATGTCCCAGCTCAAGGTATTCCAAAATTACCTGATCATACTGTTTCCTAATGTCAGGCTTTTGGCTAAGAATCCGTTCCATTTTCAAAAATTGGGCCATGGCGATATTTCTTGAATTCCCTAACTCTTTATCATTTTTAAAGGGCAGGGTAACTAGGTATCTTCCATTTTCGATTCTACGAGTTGTAGATTGGAAGTTGGTTTCACAAAATGTGTCCTCATCTGACCTCAAAATCTTTTTTGGGGTTTCCTCCACCTCCCAAAAGCGTGTAAGGATTTGGTCAAGGGACGTTGTATTGAGTAGTGAAACAGCATTTTCTGTACGATTTGGTGTATTTGATGGTCCCCCCACTACCCAGCCAAATACGGTTTTTTGCGCTAAAAACGATCCTACAAGGCGCATAGGTGTTTTGCAACAAACTATTAATGGGCCTATATCGAGGCCGATTACTAAGTCGACAGGGCGACTCTGATAAAAATGAGGGTCTGCAAGTTCTAATTCTGCAGCCTCACTTAGATTTGGTAGATACAACGTTTGGCTTGGCAAAAGTAGCGACATGTCTTTTACCACTTGTGCCCAGACCTCTAACTTGAAATTAGGGTCAACTCTGGAGCAAAGATTAAACAAACAGGCTTTGGTAGAAGTACCCGAACCGTTAGTCATACCACTGTACTGAATTAGGTTTCGTGTTGAGGGTAGCTTCAACTTGTTTTTTAATTTTTCGGATATAAACGTTGTTTGTGATCCAGGGTCGATGATAGCTCTTGCCTGGAATCGTTCGCCTTTGGTTTCGATTTCTACGATGGCAGTGAACAGTAAACTTTCCTCGTTGTTTGGGGGTTTCGTTTGTAAGGTCAAGGTTGTCGTTGAGGGAATTGCAAAATGTGAATTTGAAGTGGACTGTATGTTTGATGCTAGGGCTGCGGCGCTTGTGCTCGGCCGCACCGTATTGATTTCTTGAGTTGAAGCTGTAGAATGGAATTCTGTCCCCTTGTGTAACATCGTATTATGTTTTTGGTGACAGACCCTACAACTATATTTACTTTTGCAATCCTTGACCCTATGATTAACACCGAGGCAGTTGTAGCATGTATTTGTGACTCTAACTATTTGAATTTTATCATTTACATTTTTTTCTAAAAATTTGGGGCAATTTCTTAATGGGTGGGCCTCTTTACAATGAGGGCAATTGTACTTAGAATGATTTTGAATGCCCCTGTTTGGTTGTGAGTGATTTTTCTGTTTTGACCTATTATTGATTTGTGAGGTATTTATTTGTAATGAATGGACTTTTTTCTCCCTATTTAAGGGGTTGTTTTCGGTTTGAGGTTGAACACTTGGTAATTTTGTTGCCTTTATGTTTACGCTGGACTGTAGAGTTTTAAATTTTTTTGTCAAAAAATTATCAAATTGCGTCCAATTTGGTATCTCTGCACAGTCCTCAAGTGTATTTTCGAATTCCTCTACAAATATTCGGGGAAGTTTTATCTGGCATATAAAAACCATGATTGGGTCCCAACAACAATAATTGATTCCTAAGGTATTAAGTGTTTCTAAAATACCGTTAGCTGCGCATTGTAGTATTTGAACTGAGGCAGGTGAATCAATAGAAACGTTTGGGAGATCAAAAAGAATCCTAAGTTGTGCATTTACTTGTTCCCTTTTATTGTCATAACGTTTTAATAACCTATTCCAAGCAAGGTCAAATCCCTCATTGGTCATAGGTACGTTTCCAAGTACAATGTTAGCGTCGCCTCCAATTTTTTGTTTCAAATAAATCAGCTTTTCGATTTTTCGCATTTTGTCGCTTCTTACACAGATGGCCGTGAAAAGATCCCGAAATGTGGGCCATTTTGTGGGTTCCCCGTAAAATGGATCCATATCACACTGTGGCAACCTCATATAAGAAACTGAATTATTGTCTAATGTTGGAGGGCTAGAGGAAGATTGACGACCTAATTTATTTGCTGCTGACTCATTTGTTTCTGATAAAGCCTGAATTTCCGCATTTATAGAAGCAGCACAACTTTTATATGCTGTGAGGGCCTTTTTGTACCGATTTCGAAGTTTAGTTTTGTCAATTGGTTTTGCGTCTGGTCCTTGCTTTAAGTCCCGGCACTCTTCATAAGTTCTTTTGACTTGGGTCCAAAGAGAGTCGAGTTCGACGCGAAGAATTTCTAGAGCGTGAATATTATCTTCGGCCCTGGTCTCAGAATGAAAGCTTTCAAAATCCAGCAAGTCATTTGTACAGTTAATGAATTTATCAAGAGGCATTTTGAATTCAATAGGACGAAAAAAGTAAGGTCAAACGAAAAAGGATGTTAAACTTGAATCAAAAAGGTGAATACTTTCAATAAAAAGATATTTTTTGTCAAAAAGAATGTTGATAAAAGTCGGCAAATTTTTAATTACCAGCAACTAATTAATTTATATGGGTCAAAAAAGTACCTGCTAGCGATAAAATGAGATCTTATAACAAATTGGGTCAAAATTTTAAATCCCGATTTGTTATTATAAATGTCCCCGGAAATTTTACAAAATGTCAACAAGCGGCAACTCTATTATTTCCTTTAACAATAGCAGCAGCAAAAAATAGAGTAAGTGGCCAATAACAACAAACACAGGACAGTTACAATATTGAAGTAAGTTTTTTTTTTGTTGTTGTTTGTCTCACTTCTGTTTGTCGATCTATTTTTTGTATTTTAATTGTTTTGTTCTGTACTTACTCAAGTTGTTTTTTACTTATGTGGTTGCTGTGTGTGTTTGATGATCGCTGCTTGTCTGCTGCTACTGCACTCCAGTATTGGTTTGATGATGTTGCTGCAGATCTTGTTTTTGAAGAACTTTTTGTTGTTGTTGCTGTTAGGCAGTTATTTTTCACAATGTTTTTATATTTTGTTCTTATGTACTTGTTTCTAAAGGATCTTTTTTAAGGGCAAATCAATGTCACCTCTGTAGGTCAACTTTGAAATATTTAATTTTGCAAATTTAATTTTAAATTTATTATTTTTATCTAAATTTTTCTTTACACTTTACGTCAAAGCACTTTTAAATTATTTTTAATTTTTTAGCAAATTATATTTCTTATTTTTGAAAATCACAGGTCAGTTTTTGCTTTTGAGTCACTTTTACACTACTTTCTGAACCAAACTTATTTTTATGTTTTCACAAAAAATCACATTTACACTTTTTTGTTTTTTATCGATCCGGTTCGCGAGGACCAAAATGCTTAGGGCTTGCCTAAATTAAAACACGGTCCTTTTTTTTTAAGTTAGTTTTAAGTTTTATTGTAATATTTATTTTAGTTTTAAGATTAAGTTTAATTTTGTTGTAATTTGTGTTTTGTAATTATTTGTAGTTATTGTAATGTACCACTGTTCACTGTTTTTGCTTGTTTTGTGTTCGATTGTTAAAGTTAGAGTGTTTTTAAAATAATTTGGTTTACGTATTGATGCTTTGCAATGCATCAATACGCATTCTTTTTAACAACAATAACAATATGTAAAAGCAAATTCAGCTAAACCGTTGATTACAGTGCAGTTGATTAGTTTAGTGGCACACTAATGGGCATTAGTTTAGGGGCATCTCTAAACACTCATATAGGACGCTTTGCCAGCGTTTGCAAAAAGCGTTTTACCAGTATTTGTTTTACAAAAATTTCGGTGGTTTATAAAAAAAAACCACTGGCAAAGAATTGGCTTAGAGTGATATGCCAAGGTTTGCAACCAGTGGTTCTCCAGTGCTACCCAGCCAATGCTACCAGGCGTACAAAAATCAATTCACTGGTAGACCAATGATTTTATAAAAATGCTGACGCTTCGTTGAAAAATGTTTGTAGTCAGAAGGTTCCGAGTTCAAATCCGGTTGCAAGCAAACATTTTTTTTGAATTTTTTTAATTAAAATTTTTTTTTTGTTTTATAAAATCAATTTTTTTGTTTGTGGTAAAGCTCCTTCAAGACCACCATTTTTTGTGCCCTCCCAACACTGGCATACTAGTTACAAAAAATTGTTTGCCAGTACTAGCATTTTGGCACAGCCAGTAGTTGTCCATCTATTATCACTCATTTATGTGTTTAGCAATCAAATATTATATGTCTTGTTAGCTCAGTGGGTAGAGCAAACGTCTGCCAATCTGACGGCCTGGGTTCAAATCACGGCAGGACCAAAAAAATACATATGAACTTTTTTTAAATTTTATTTTGGAAAATATATTTCCAGACCACCTATTTATTGGTTTTGCCAGCGTTTTGCCAACGTTTAAAAATTTTGTTCCTCCAGTGCTTTTCTGGAGCTTTTTGAACAGCCGGTCCTTTTGTCTAATGATGTTATCATTTTGGGGATGGGAAAGCACTTTTTGCCAGTACTTATACTACCTGTTAAAGTGCTTTGCCATCGATTTCCCGTTTGTATTTTTCTGACCGGGTAGTATTAATGAATTTTATTTACAATTTAATTTACCTGTAAATATTCTTTTAACAGATCTTAAAAAAATTAACCCATTTACTGCCAACATAGCTGATATCTTCAATTACTTTTATTTGAATTTTACAGAAAAAATTAAATAATTTTGAATTTTTATTTGTTTTCAAAAAATTAAAATTATTATTATTAAAATTATATTAATAACCTTAATATTTATTTGGTATGAGATAGAAATAAATATTTTTTTAATTGTTATTTTTATTTGAGCAGAACTCAAATACTTTTTTTTAATCGAAACATCTCTTCATCAAATTTCAATTAAAATTTATTTCTTTAAAAATTTTATTATTATATTAAAATATTTTAATTTGTAAAAATATAAAACAAAATTTTCTAATAAATATTTCAAAACAAAACAAATAAAATATTCAAACAAAATAAAAATATATTTTATTCAAATCTAATTCCATTAAAATATTTAAAATTTTATTTGACCCAAAATCTAATAAAATAAAAAAATGTTTTCGTCAAATTTTGTTCAAATAAAATTTTATTTTGCTAACGAAATGTATCAAATAGAAATTTATTTCAACATAAAAAGTATCAATTAAAAATTTATTTCAACATAAAATGTATCAAACAAAAATTTATTTCAACATAAAATGTATCAATTAAAAATTTTGCTTAACTTTTTTTTAAATTAGAAATGTTTTAATTAGATCTGTTGTTAAGTTTTTATACCCTACACCACTACGTGGAGAGGGTATTATAAGTTTGTGCTGATGTTTGTGACACCAAAAAATATTAGTCCTAGATCGACCTTATAGTATACCGATCGGCTCAGAATTTTTTTTTGTTTCGATTTAGCGACGTCCGCCTGTCCGTCCCGCATACACGGACGACGCCTATTGATTTTGGTTGAAATCGGTCCATGTTTAGACCTAGTGCCCATATAAGGGTACCCCCCAAAATTTTATTTTTTACACGCTGCAGGACGCAAATACAAAGATATTACAATGAAATTTGGTACACAGACCTATGTCGGCCCAAGGACGAAGCCTATTGAGTTTGGTTAAAATCGGTACATGTTTAGACCTAGTGCCCATATAAAGGTACCCCCCAAAATTGTCTTTTTTACACGCTGCAGGTCGCAAACACGAAAATATTTCAATGAAATTTGGTTCGGTGACTTACATGGTCCCAAGGATTTTTTAATTTTTTTAAAATTGTTTGAGCAAAATCGGACTAGTGGTTCTCGAGTTATGTCAAAAAAAAGATATATCTCGATTCCTAGACGTGACCCAGCGAAACGACGGGACACGTATAACTTGATTTTGACCGATATAACATTTCCCGTTGGTTTCATCCCATCGGGATGTCGCATAGTGTTATTGTTACTGCTTATTTGACCAATTTTCGGTCTGTTTTAACCATTGTTTAAATATAAAGGTCAGCATAAACGACTCGAATTCACGCAAAATTTTTATGGTATTAATATATTTAAAAATTTGATAACATCCCAGTGTAGAAACGGTAATGACATATCATTATTTTTCGGACTACCAGTAATGACACCCACTTACCTTCTGTATTATTTTAAAACATATAATAATGAGTTACTGATAATGACTTATTTTTATCATTATTTCAAATAGAAAATAATTTTTTAGATTTTTTTGAAAATTTTTTGAAATCTATTTTTAGACTCAATATTTTTTAAACACTGGTAAGGATATATGTAACCACATATTTTTTAATTTTTTGTATGTTGGCGAGTAAGCTTACTTGTGTGCAGCAGGTCAATTGTGTTTTTATCTATTAAATATTACATGTCGATATAGCTCAGATGGTAGAGCTGTTGACTGGCAATCTGTAGATCCAGGTTCAATTCCCGCACCATGCTTTTAGAAAATCTATTTTTAGACTCATTATTTTTGTCAGTACTGGTAAGCACATAGGTAACGAAATATTTTTTGATTTTTCGTATGCTACGACAACTCATTATTTTTCGCGACATCGCCATATAAAGGTAATAAGAAATGTAATAACAAAAGTAACTAGTTACCATTACCAAGTATGTAGTTACAGAACCACATATCTGGTAATGATTTTCTACACTGGGATATTAATTAAAATGTTGATACCCATATTTCCCTGTTTACAACAAAGACTTTACCAGCAATCAAATTTCTGGTAAAACGCGAATTTCAAAAAAAAAAAAATCTGAAACACGTATTCTTTTAAATAGACTAGATGTTAAGATGTGTTAATTTGATATTAAAATTACAAACCTATTAATATGAAAAACTTAGAAATTCCTTTTTTTTATAGAATATCTCTTGAAATGGGTCATGTCTGGACATTAGACCCTACTACGTTACAAGCGGTACACCTTCAAATATAAATTATTTTTGAAAGGCTATTTAAAATTTTTTTCAATTTAACATACGTTAAGATCTGACTGCAAATGCCAAAGATATAACGAAAAATGTAAAAAGTCGACCCCTAAGTTCGGCAAAAAAATTTTCTTTTGAAACTTCCTTGCAAAAATTATTTAGATTCGACGGTGTATGGCGAACTTTTTTTTGAGATTCGGTCCAGTGGACAATATAGGCCATGTTGCATATACCGTTAGAGGCGCCTTGAAAAATTCTTTCATATGATATCCATATTGTGTATTTATCTATGAAAATTCTTCCAAAAACTAAAAAACTACCTTTTTTAAAAACGGTCAAGCTCGTGAGATCTCACCGGTAGACCGAAAATATTTTGGGAACCATCATAAAACAAACCAAGGTATATTTTGAGATGGACAGTTTTTGTACTTTTTTTGTCCATATAAGGCTAGTCGCTTTAATATATACATATATGTATGTATGTATGTATGTATGTATGTATGTATGTATGTATGTTTTTTTTTTTTTTTTTTTTTTTGTATGTATGTATGTATGTATGTATGTATGTATGTATGTATGTATGTATGTATGTATGTATGTATGTATGTATGTATGTATGTATGTATGTATGTATGTATGTATGTATGTATGTATGTATGTATGTATGTATGTATGTATGTATGTATGTATGTATGTATGTATGTATGTATGTATGTATGTATGTATGTATGTATGTATGTATGTATGTATGTATGTATGTATGTATGTATGTATGTATGTATGTATGTATGTATGTATGTATGTATGTATGTATGTATGTATGTATGTATGTATGTATGTATGTATGTATGTATGTATGTATGTATGTATGTATGTATGTATGTATGTATGTATGTATGTATGTATGTATGTATGTATGTATGTATGTATGTATGTATGTATGTATGTATGTATGTATGTATGTATGTATGTATGTATGTATGTATGTATGTATGTATGTATGTATGTATGTATGTATGTATGTATGTATGTATGTATGTATGTATGTATGTATGTATGTATGTATGTATGTATGTATGTATGTATGTATGTATGTATGTATGTATGTATGTATGTATGTATGTATGTATGTATGTATGTATGTATGTATGTATGTATGTATGTATGTATGTATGTATGTATGTATGTATGTATGTATGTATGTATGTATGTATGTATGTATGTATGTATGTATGTATGTATGTATGTATGTATGTATGTATGTATGTATGTATGTATGTATGTATGTATGTATGTATGTATGTATGTATGTATGTATGTATGTATGTATGTATGTATGTATGTATGTATGTATGTATGTATGTATGTATGTATGTATGTATGTATGTATGTATGTATGTATGTATGTATGTATGTATGTATGTATGTATGTATGTATGTATGTATGTATGTATGTATGTATGTATGTATGTATGTATGTATGTATGTATGTATGTATGTATGTATGTATGTATGTATGTATGTATGTATGTATGTATGTATGTATGTATGTATGTATGTATGTATGTATGTATGTATGTATGTATGTATGTATGTATGTATGTATGTATGTATGTATGTATGTATGTATGTATGTATGTATGTATGTATGTATGTATGTATGTATGTATGTATGTATGTATGTATGTATGTATGTATGTATGTATGTATGTATGTATGTATGTATGTATGTATGTATGTATGTATGTATGTATGTATGTATGTATGTATGTATGTATGTATGTATGTATGTATGTATGTATGTATGTATGTATGTATGTATGTATGTATGTATGTATGTATGTATGTATGTATGTATGTATGTATGTATGTATGTATGTATGTATGTATGTATGTATGTATGTATGTATGTATGTATGTATGTATGTATGTATGTATGTATGTATGTATGTATGTATGTATGTATGTATGTATGTATGTATGTATGTATGTATGTATGTATGTATGTATGTATGTATGTATGTATGTATGTATGTATGTATGTATGTATGTATGTATGTATGTATGTATGTATGTATGTATGTATGTATGTATGTATGTATGTATGTATGTATGTATGTATGTATGTATGTATGTATGTATGTATGTATGTATGTATGTATGTATGTATGTATGTATGTATGTATGTATGTATGTATGTATGTATGTATGTATGTATGTATGTATGTATGTATGTATGTATGTATGTATGTATGTATGTATGTATGTATGTATGTATGTATGTATGTATGTATGTATGTATGTATGTATGTATGTATGTATGTATGTATGTATGTATGTATGTATGTATGTATGTATGTATGTATGTATGTATGTATGTATGTATGTATGTATGTATGTATGTATGTATGTATGTATGTATGTATGTATGTATGTATGTATGTATGTATGTATGTATGTATGTATGTATGTATGTATGTATGTATGTATGTATGTATGTATGTATGTATGTATGTATGTATGTATGTATGTATGTATGTATGTATGTATGTATGTATGTATGTATGTATGTATGTATGTATGTATGTATGTATGTATGTATGTATGTATGTATGTATGTATGTATGTATGTATGTATGTATGTATGTATGTATGTATGTATGTATGTATGTATGTATGTATGTATGTATGTATGTATGTATGTATGTATGTATGTATGTATGTATGTATGTATGTATGTATGTATGTATGTATGTATGTATGTATGTATGTATGTATGTATGTATGTATGTATGTATGTATGTATGTATGTATGTATGTATGTATGTATGTATGTATGTATGTATGTATGTATGTATGTATGTATGTATGTATGTATGTATGTATGTATGTATGTATGTATGTATGTATGTATGTATGTATGTATGTATGTATGTATGTATGTATGTATGTATGTATGTATGTATGTATGTATGTATGTATGTATGTATGTATGTATGTATGTATGTATGTATGTATGTATGTATGTATGTATGTATGTATGTATGTATGTATGTATGTATGTATGTATGTATGTATGTATGTATGTATGTATGTATGTATGTATGTATGTATGTATGTATGTATGTATGTATGTATGTATGTATGTATGTATGTATGTATGTATGTATGTATGTATGTATGTATGTATGTATGTATGTATGTATGTATGTATGTATGTATGTATGTATGTATGTATGTATGTATGTATGTATGTATGTATGTATGTATATCAACCGCGTATCCAATCCGTAACTTTAAGAACATTTAAAAACGCAACCTTATTTTTTCCTCTTACACAAATTCACAAAATGAGTAAATACCTATAAAACTATAAAGCCAAGAAATTAACAAAAATTGTAATTTTTCTGGTTAAATTTATAAAAATTATTTATACATTTTGTATCAATTAAATCATAGCAACAAAAGTAGTTGAAACATTTTGTATCAATTAAATTCTAGCAACAAAAGTAGTTGGAACATTTTTGTATCAATTAAAAAATATATTCAAAATATTTCCGATTCAAATAAAACACAGCAACAAATCTATTTCATGTTTTCCTAGTTCAAATAAAAATATGAAATAAATTTATTAGAAATTTTCAGGTACAAATAAAAATTTAAGAAAAAATATTATATTTTTAGGAAACCCAAATAAATAATTTAATTTATTATTTGATTTGCCAAATATTATTTATATTAAAATTATTTAATTTTTATGAAACTCAAATAAAAAAATTTAGAAAAATTATTTGAAGATAAAAAAATTAAATAAAAATAAAAAATATTTCATTTGTATTCGAACTATGTCAATTAAAATTATTATTTTTTTTATTTAAAAAACATAAATTTAAAATAACAATAAAATTTTTCCGTTCCATATTTTTTTTTTTAAGGAACAGAATTTATTTGAAATTTTTTTATATAAATATAAAATATTTTAAAACTAATTGATATTTAACAAAGAAAAATACAATTACGAAAAAATTTATTTTTAATTGATACTTTTATTTCAAATAAACAGCTATGACTGCCAATAGCACCTGAAAGTTATGTTTACTGCAACTTGGAATTAATAATATTTTAATATGTTATTATATATTGTCATATATAACCCCACACATAATTATATATGTGAATGAGGTACTATTATCGAATCCCAGCTCGGGCACAAAAAAAATTTTTTTTTTTACTTTTTTTTAACTCAACTTGATTTACTTATAAATATTATTTTTACAGATCTTAAAAAGGTTAAACCATTTTCTGTCAACAGCATCTGCAAATTATGTTTTCAATTAATAGTATTTTAAATATATAATTAGATATCGTAATATATAATAATTTCGTTAAAGTTCTGAATTTGAGTTCTTGCAGAGCGAAATGATTTTTTTTTTTTGTAATATTTGTACATACAATTTTGGCAATATTTTAATTTTTGTACTCCTACTTTTAATACAAACAAAACAATTTGTGAAAAGTGTTGGATAAGAGTATTTTTTCCAAAGAATTGCTAAGCTTATACATATATGTCATACCTTATTTAAAATACATTTATATTACCTTTTAAATAACATGTACATTGCTCTTATCCCATTATTAATTTCGCAAATACAGACTGTTGATATTTATATTTTTGAGCCATATAAATCGGTGTCTTGACCCTTCAACAAACATTTTTTTTATCTTATTCACCAAAAAATTTCCGTCAGTGGAAAACATTTAAGATTTTTAATTTTAGTTTTTTTGAAAGAATGTTATTAATTTATTTTTTTTAAGTCATCTATATATATATAAATTTATATATTTATATATAACTCAGTAACACGAACAATGTTGTCTCATATAGTCAGTCATGTTGTATAGCAGTGTTTGGCTGAGTGAGTTAAGTGGCCGACTACAACGCCAGCAACCTCGGTTCAAATCCTGCCGACGGCATTTTTTTTTTGTTTTTTTTTTTAATGAAACAAATATTTTTTAAATAATAATTGTTTTTTTTTTTTAATTTTTTGTGTTATTTTTTAAATTTTTTTAAAATTTAAATAATTCCAAATATATCATAGGATAAATTTTGATCTCAAATTATCCAATTCGATCTGCCATAATTAGCTTATCCGTTTGCATCTAATTGGATGTAAAATAATTCCAAATATATCATAGGATAAATTTTGATCTCAAATTATCCAATTCGATCTGCCAAAATTAGCTTATCCGTTTGCATCTAATTGGATGTAAATTAATCCCAAGGGATATTTTGGGATCTATCAGGATCTTAATTTGACATTATTGGATCTCCCAATTTTGAGATCTATTTGGATCTTATTTAATCCTGTAATATATTTGAGGGATCTGATTGGATATTACTGGATACCCCAATTTTGAGATAAACTAGGATAAGATCATATGTCGATCTATATCAAATGAGATATGACTACATATGCTAGATATAATATTTTTTTGATCGGGTTATTATAAGAGTTTTTAATTAATATTTGTTAATAAAAATAAATAAAAAATAAATGAAGAGATTGTAGTTATTGTTTTTCAATGAAAGATTTGTATTACATGTACATTTCAATGTGATTTATAATACATTTAGTTATTAAATAATCGCCAAACAGTAGATGTATTAATTTTACTTTTTATGTTTTTCCATTAAAATATAGAGAGTAGAATAAATACGCCTATTGTTTGGCATATATTAATAATTGCTTTATACTAAATATATTATTTATATATAGTATTTGCATGGAAACATAATTTGTTTATGACACACATATTATACGTTTGCTGTCAAAAATAAATATATTTGTCGATAGCGTCATTTTATTTCATCTAAACATTTATATATTTACAGGCAAACATAATATATTTGCATGCAAATATATATTGTTTCTAGTAAAAACACGGCAAATATGTTTAACAATTTCTCCAAATATATATAATATATATATATTACCAGCAAAAATATGATTGGGACAGGCCGCTTTTTTTCAGCGTGTAGAACCCTGGAGTCAGAAATTAATACAGCTTCATGGGGTTTTTTGTCCCCAGGACTATAATGGTTAAAGGTTTTTTTAAATAACAGTAAAGACAGCACGCGTTTAAGTTTTCTAGAAAAAACGAATTCTTCAGTTCTGAATCAACTAAATGAAAAATTGGCGGTGTAATGAATGAAAATCGACAAATATATATCTACACCCATAAAAAAGATTGGTTGGAATTCGATCAAAACCATTAAAATGAATTTGCCAAGACATTATTTTATTTGGAGTTATCTATAATTGAGTATTACACAAAAAATATTTCATTAGGTATTAAAAATAACGAAAATGAACTAAAAAACAATCCTTTTATCAATGTACTAGAAAATTGGTGTTATCTATCACAATTATTAAAAAATTTTCAATATTCGAAAGTGGTAACTACAAGTACGGGTATCATAATCAAATATGACGAGTTTCTGTAGAACCAACCGAATTGTGGATTGTATTGATAACACACACAACTATTGATTGGTATTGGTTAAAGAACATGATGCAGTATTTGTTTTCCTAACAAAACATATAAATTCAAAATTAGACATTAAAATTAATAAGTGTTTGTGATCTAGTGGGTAGAGAGTTGGCCTAGTATGCCGGATTTCCAAGTTCGAATCCCGGAAAGACAACAATTTGTTTTTTTTTTGTAATTAAAATAAAATATTCATGTGGTTAAATAGCAAATATGACAAAGAAAACTAAAAGTAGTTGTGGTGCAGTGGGTAAGAGTGTGAGCTATTAATTTGAATGGTCGGGTTCAACAATAGAAAATTCCAAAAAAGTTTTTTAATTTCAATAAAATTTTGTGGAACATAATAATATTTATGTGGAACATAATATTGAATTAGCCAACCGAATATTTTCTTTCACGACCAAAAATAAAATTTAATATAAAGACAGTTGTCGTAACTGCATGAATTCGATTGGCAACAAATTCAGTGGCCACAACTGGGACTGTTTTTTAGGTGAATGTACATAAAATTTGGATATGGTTGAAACGATAACAACTCAACACACCATTCGGATTTACCATCTCCGATTTGAATGAAATCCGCCACAGCTGTGGCACACCACAAGAGCTCAACGATGCATACATTTTGGTGCCCGGACCTTTTCGGTTTCCGAAGTATGACGTCACGAAAATCGGAAAAAGGGTAATATTTGACTAAAGTATGATTACAAAATCGACAATAGGCCTTTTTCTTAATCATTGGATTTATTTTTGTATAAATTATATTTTATTGAAAAATTAACATTTTTATTCTAAATTTTCAAAATTTAATATTTTTATCCAAATCTAACACTAATATAATGTGAAAGAAAAAATTTAAATTTTATTTAAATAAATAACTTCAAAACGGGTTTATTTATTTTATAAATCCATTTTTGAATTCCTGTGTTCACATTTTTACAAAATTTATTGATTTTCTTGCTTATTATATTTGGTCCCACCAAAACGCACGATGTTAATGTAAATCAAACAAAAAGTTTTCACAGAATTATCTTAATATTTTTTATTGTGATAGAAGGATCTATGGCAATTATGTGTGAAATAAAATATCGGCCAAATGCTCGCCACGGCTTCGGTGGCATACCTCTATCCGATGGTCCATATTTTCAATGACTCTGAGACATAATTGAGGTTCAATGTCGTTAATGTGCCGAATTATCTCATCCTATAGCTCTTGAATTATTCTTGGCTTATTGACGTACACTTTTTCTTTTAAATATCCCCAAAGAAAGAAGTCCAACGGTGTCAAATAACATGATGGTGGCCAATTAACATCGCCATGACGTGATATAACAAGGTCATTGAATTTCTCGCGCAAAAGAGCCATTGTTTCGTTGGCTGTATGACAAGTGGCACCATCCTTTTGGAAGCACATATCGTCCAGGTGCATATTCTCAATTTCTGGCCACAAGAAGTACGTTAGCATCTCGCGAAACCGAACACCATTCACGGTAACTGCTTGACGGCTCTTCTGCCACACTATCCCGAACAACAGCAATGTTTTCCGCATAAGGAACTGGGCGAGCATGCACAGGTGTCTTCACCTACAGACCCGGTTTGCTAAAATTTGCGCAGAATTGTGGACACATTTGTTCGATTATGCTGATCAGTGAAGTGCACGAAATGCATTTTGATTTGAACGCCCATGTTCGTAAAGGGTGGTCCAACCATAATGCACGATGTTAATTGTGAGTCACACACCCAGAAAACAGATTCGGTGCTGACAACCCCATTTATTGCCAATCGAATGGTTCAGTTGCATCAAATGAATTTTTCGGTTGTGGCTATCGAATTATTCTTGATACAACTGAAATTGTGTTGCCATAGTCAAATTAGTCCTGTCTCAATTGGTTTTCTGTTGCCACAACTGAAAAATTCGGCTACCACAACCGAACCATGCGATTGGCTACAAATGCGGTTATCAGAACTGAATCTGTTTTCTGGGTGCACCTTAACATCAAGTTGTTTGCCCAACTTAATTTGACATTTCTTTGTTTCAGTATTTGACAAATTCAACCATGGAGAGGTACACAATTGAGCAGCGCGTTAAGATCGTCGAAGGCTTTTTTTTATAAATTTCCTAAAAATATAATTTTTTATTGGTACATTAAAAATGCTTTTGTACATTACGTTGAATCACTTTCTATCTTATCTAATTGTCAATATTTAGTTATATTATTGAAAAATAATAAAAAATTTTATGTACGAGACACAAAATAAACTTAGGAAGTTTAACAATCATCTATTTGTTGCCAGATGTTTGTAAAATGTGTATAATTCCTAAAAATGGCTTTAAAATAGCCAAAGTTGCAAATTGTAAAAAAATAAAAATGAGTGCTTGGATGTTCTTTTTTATATAGGAAAGCAATTCATTTTTGTTACTATCTAAGGAGAGATGAAAAGTAACTTCTTGGGAATGCATTCAAATTTATATTTAAGAAGTGATATTTATGACTTTTGAATGCATTCCCAAGAATTTACTTTTCATCTCTCCTTAGATAGTAAAAAAAATGAATTGCTTTCCTATATAAAAAAGAACATCCAAGCACTCATTTTTATGACGTGCAAAGCAGACTTAAAGTAGCATAAACACCTTCTCTCCTATGACAAGCGAATGTTAAAAAAATGCGTTTTTCACCTCAATTTGAACGCATTCGTGCCGAACAGTATAGGTGCTTTTACGGATCTTCGTCAGTTATTTTTTTTTCTGGGTACAGTAATAAGGCCATCATTCTAAATTTGCTGAAGCCGCAGATCAATGATTGAAATTTTAGCTTTAAATTCATTAAAGAATCCGAGAACCGTTGGAGGACAGTTTTTCCACAGACATATTTCGAAGACGAATACCATGTCGTCATTTGAATTTTGCAAGTCAACTATCGTTAGCTTAAAATCAACGTTTTCATTAAACGATGCATTAAGTTCCAATGCTATAATTTGCAATCGTGATTAGTTAAGTTCTTATGTTGAAGAAGTTCATTTAGCAAAATTTTAACTTTAATTAAAATTGGGAACTTTAATAGACATTTTAAATCTATTTTTGAGTTGAAGAAATAATATATTTTTCGTCACTGTAGAATTATTTATTTAGTTTGATTTTACGACTTTTAAGGCGTAATAGCAATTAAAGCATATCGACATTTAAAACACGGGGGTTACCGCGTAACTCGATCCGAAAAAAATTTCGAATTCGTAAATTTTGTACCTTTGTAAATAAAAAAGTTTTAGCAAAAATCTTAGTTTTTGAATTTTTATGTGTAGTGTACAAGGTTTAGGAAAAAATAAATTGAAAAGTAGAAATTTTATACAGAATTATATTTTTATCAATATTTGCAAGATTTACGAATTCGAAAATTTTTATCGAATCGAGTTACGCGGTTACCCCCCAGGATTCAATGGGATCCAATTCTTTATTTCCTTCCCTTTTTCAATTGGAATTGTAATTGAAGTAATTTTTAAAATATGTACGAATAATTAAAAAATATGTAAATAATCGTAAATTAATAAAGTACTTTAATAAAATTAACTATTTTGTTTTTTAGAGATAAAAAATGGAATCTAATAAATTCGTAATTTACAAACAAATGCATTTACAAAGCAAAAAAAACATTATATGTGACAGCGCATAGAGAAAGGGACCTAAGGGTAAAAAAATCAAATTTTTTTTGTGGACAAAATCTGAGCATCGAATGAGACCGATCCCATGCTCTCCTGACCTTAGGTCCCTTTCTATCCTTAGGTCCCTTTCTATTTTGCGCGTCACATATATAGATTTTTGAAAGTTGTTTTAAAGCACATACTTTCGAAACAGAAAAAGAGCACTTATCGCTCCATTGTAACCAATTTAAAAGTTGTTAGTTTTGAATGACTTCCACATATTTTTGCTGGGAAGTTACAAATTTTAATGTTTGTCTCATTTTTATCGACTTTCCCAAGTTCCCGTTTTTTGACACACTAGGTCCCTTTTCTCGGAGAAGGTCACATATTTATATAATATTACATAAGCTAGTTTTTTGCGTGTAAGATACGAGTATCTTATAAATACGGTCAAGAAAAACGTCGTTTACGTTTCAAGGTTTGTAAAAATTTACTATAACTTCTTTGGGAGATGTCATTGTATGGAAAATGGAAATATTTATTTGGGTGTAAAACCACGTCCGCAAATAATTAGGATAATCGGACATCGGGAAGGCGCACAGCGCTTCGTCCCCATATAGCAAATCGGCAAAATTAGAGGAGTCATCGTAGAAGAATGAAATTCGGTGTGCTGGTTCAGAACATGTAAATTAATAAAAATTCGAAGTTTCAGAAAAATCGGTGCAAGGACATACATCCTTAATCTAAAATTTTTAATTTTAGCTACAATTATAAACAGAATAAAGCGAAAATTGGTTACTGCCGGTCAAATTATGTCCTTTAACTCAGTGGTTAATTTTGTTGCATTCGGGGCAAGGACATGACTACCTCCCATATATCCTTTTTCTAAAAAACAATATTCTGGCTTAATTTATCATCAGAATGCACTTAAAGGTTAAAATAGTTTGTAAAATAATACTTTTTAGTTCTTTGGCAAATTTTGTTTCATTCGGTGTAAGGACATGACCTCCCATATATCCTTTTTCTAAAACACTATATTTTGGCTACATTTATGATCAGAATGCACCAAAAACTTAAAATAGTTACAAAATTATAGTTTATACTTATACTTTTTATCTCTGTGGCAAATTTTATTTTATTCGGTACAAGGATATGACTATCTACCGTATATCCTTTTTCTCAAAAACTATATTTTGTCCAGATTTAAGATCAGAATGCACTAGGAACTTACAACAGTTTATAAAATTATACTTCTCTGTGGCAAATTTTGTTTCATTCGGTGCAAGGATATGACTACCCTTTTTCTCATTCATTATCAATTTTAGGGGCGCCACAGACGAGCAGTATTATTGCTCAATTTCCACAAGTTTTTTTATGGTGCAATATTATTTTATTTTAGCAAAACCTTCAATATGACACACACATGGCCAAAAATATTGGGAACTTGCTAAAATTTAGTGAAAACAATTTTTGACAACATAATCATGAGTGTTATTTTTGTTCGGTTTAAGATCAAATCATTTTTCATAAAATGTTCTGGAAAGCACAAAACCCACACAAAACCCGAATTATCATTTTTTCTAGGTTAAAGTGGGTTAATGATATCCAGCGAAACCAAAATTCCGTATCTGAATAATTTTAAGTATATTTAATGAACAAGTTAAATAAAAAACTAGTGTTTGCAAAAATTTCGAATTTTGTGAATTTTTAATTGATAGACCCATTTCTTTTTCAAAAATGGGACATTTTCGGCCGCAACTCAGCAAGGGTGAACGTTTTCTAAGAAAAAAATTAAATTCTTCAATTTTGCACCTACTAGATGAAAACTCGGTAGTGTAGTGAATGAAAATCGACAAATCGTATTTTAAGGGACAGCATATACAGCTATGGACATAGAAATAGGACACTTCATACAAAATTATCTTCATGCATTTCTCTTAATAATTATAAAGCAATAATTATATTTCATTTCTATTATAGTAAACTGTAATCAAGTAGTCTCAGATTATATATAAAACTTTGCAGTATTTAAAACATGCATATATTTACAACAAAATTACTTTACTTTGTTCATATTTGACTTGGACATAAAAATAGGACACTTGCAATAATTGTCAAAATTTTACTCGATGTACTTAGTAATAATTTTCTTTTCATAATTTGCGTTTGAAATAAGAAAATTCTTTTCTAATTATACCAATATGGGACGTGGAAAACATTGTAATCCAGAAAAACGAAGACGTATATCTCAATTCCACAACGAGATGAAATCTCCAACTGAAATTGCTAAAATATTAAAGTGTTCGCGAAATATGGTATACAATTAGGGTTTGGGATTTCCCGGACTTTTTCATTTCACGGGAAACGAGAATGAAAAACTAAAAATATTTTTGAACAAAATTGTTAATGAAAACCACCTATATAAGTAATTTTTGTTAAAAAAACACTATTTCAGTACAAATTCAGCCTGTGTAGTGAGAATTGAAAGTAAAAATATCAGAATGTTGAACATTTGATTTCACATAAATTCCCTACGGGAAATTTTAACAAACTGTCACCGAACTGGCCCCTTTATATGAAATAGACTGGTCACTTTTACATGGCGTTGTCATAGGAGGTGGAAATTGACCCCTTGTGACATGTCACAAGACAAATCCTAGGACAGGTTACTGAACTCTCAATTTCAGGGACCTGTCCTGGGATTTGTCTTGTGACATGTCACAAGGGGTCAATTTCCACCTCCTATGACAACGCCATGTAAAAGTGACCAGTCTATTTCATATAAAGGGGCCAGATCGGTGACAGTTTGTTAAAATTTCCCGTAGGGTTCCTCTAAGCACTGCCAAATGAATTGCATGATTCCAGCAGAAAGCACCCACTACTGGACTGTCGGAAACAAACCGTTTCATCACATTTGGCTCATTAGCTATGGTGGCCACAATGTTATTTTCCAAAGACAAATAGAACACTTCTAGTCTTATTTCTACAATTCTTCTTTTATCATCAGCATTATATCTTCCTGATATATAAACCAACCCCAGGTTATAAAATGAATTATTTCCGTTTATTCATATGTTCAAATATCTCTTTTGTGATATTCTTGTCCATTCATCTAAGATTATAGTAAATCTCCTATTGTTAGAAATATTGCCCGATATTTATTTTATCATGATATCTTTTACATGATTGTAGTAATTGAATATAATGTTCTTTACATCGGTTTAATTTTTTGGCAATGCCAGGTTTTTATTATAAAAATTTTCTCGAATAAACGAAGATCTAGTTATGGTGCGGATTGACATTCCGCCGATTGCGGCTAATTTGGATACCATTTCAGAAAATGTTTGCCCTAACATAAAACGTTCAATGCCTATTCAGCTTACACTTTTTCCTCGGGTACTTTGCTAATTTTAGCTGGAACGTTCTTCCTGTTGTTGTTTTCTTCAAGAGAAGTTGCATGACCATCAATTTTTTTTTTTTGTGAACCAAATTTAGATGTCGGATAACCAAATTTAGATACCTCCGTTAACCATTAGTCTTTTAGGGCAAATATTGCACTTCGCTGCATTGTCAATTTTTGGGAAGTATTTCCATACTCCTGACATTTTATTCTTTAATATAAAAGATTAAATTAGTTTGAAAGCAGGTGTATTAAAATAAAGTAAACTTACTTGAAAATATCACATTTATTAATGAAAGCGTTACTTATAAAATTATTGGAGTATTTTAAATTTAAAGTCGACTTTATTTTTAATCATACGGTTTTGTTCATTTTGTGTATGAAAACCTTACAAAAATATTTATATTTTCCAACATTTTGATTGGTTGAAAATAAATTAACTAATCAGAATGCTCCGAAAATAAACCAAGTCAAGGTATACTGCCACCCAATATTTTAACTAAAGTCGACTTTAACCAAAATATACATTCCACAAATTTAGATAGTAAGGGCGATTACTTGTAGAAATAACTTTTTTTTCATATTTCTTTTAAACATGTTACCAAGGTTTTAGGTTTTACTACTTAAATTTTGAATAAGTTATGCGAAAAACCTTTATTAGTTGAAATGTTCCTATTTCCTTGGCAAAGATTTTTTTGTGTGTCAAATAAATTGATTCCCTTTTAAAAGATTTTAACAATGACATTTTTGTTTTGGTATTTAAAATGTTTTTTATGACTAAAATTAAAAAATCCTATTCCAAACAAAAACAATTTAAAAAATTTTAAATTGCCCGTTTTCCCGGGAAAATAATATATATATAAAATATCCCGGCAAACTTTTTCCGGTATTTCCCGGGAATTCCCGAACCCCAAACCCTATATACAATTCTATTCGTCTATGTGCTGCCGACAATAAATATCATACGCAAAATAAAGAACGTAAGCCAGTCCGTCATAAAACTACAACTTATATCGTCACCTAAAATGCAAAAGGGCGTAACAACACTTTTTATTTTTTTACACGAGAACCAGAAAAAAACGTTGTAGAATTAAAGATATTCTATATTTTCTTCTCTTGTTTAAAAGATGAATATAGACTTATTTCTACATATAAGTTTAAAATTTTCAAAAAAAAATGTTTCCACAAAAAAAGTTTTTGCACAAAAAAAGTTTCCACAAAAAAAGTTTCCGCAAAAAAAAAAGTTCCCTCAAAAAAAAGTTTACAAAAAAAAAAAAAAGTTTCCACAAAAAAAAAATTTCAAAAAAAAAAAAAATTACACAAAAAAATATTTCACAAAAAAAGAAAAAAAAGTTTCCACAAAAAAAAGTATTTCCAAAAAAAAAAAAAAATAGACAAAAAAAAAATTACACAAAAAAAAAAAAATTTCCACAAAAAAAAAAAAAAGTTTCCACAAAAAAAAGTGTTTCCAAAAAACAAACTTTTTCCAAAAAACAAAATATTTCACAAAAAAAAAGTGTTTCCACAAAAAAAAATTGAGATGAGATAAATGGGATAGGATGAGCTGAGATTAGATTAGGAAAATCTAAATGCCATATCTCCAGAACCACTTGGCCAATTTCGTGCAAGCTTCACGTAAACCATCTACAGAACATCCTCAACGTACCCTGAAATTTTGGTTGAAATCGGTTGACCCGTTTCCGCAGTTAGTGGTGACATCAAAATTTACACTTCTTTTTATATATACCCGAGTACAAAAAATTATATATAATCATATATGGCATATATTACAATATATAATTATACATGTCGTTATGTATATCCATATATAATTATATATGACGTTTTTTATAAAATTTTTCCTTATATTATGCCATATAAAATTTCATCTATATATCGGCCTTCATAATATTAGATATGGCATATATAATTATATATTACATGACATGGTTGATCTTATTGCATATATACCCAATTGGAAATTGGAGACGGTACAAAAAACAAAGCGCTATGAAAGGGTGTATTGTCAATGGTACAAAAAATGAAGCATTTTCACAGCGTTGATTCCCAATGGTACGAAAAAAAAACATTTGAAAAGCATTATTTTGGATTGCTTTTCGAACGTTCACAAACAGTACTTTAGGATTGCTTTTTATACAAAATTTACAACCGTTTGTGAAATAAAAACACTGTTAAAACATTGTTTTAAAGCGTTTTTCTAACGTTTACAAAAATTACTTTAGCAGGACTTCTTTTTTTTATTATTAAATCTTCATTTACATAACCGAGCCCTTAGGGCCTTATATGGCTAATTAAAGCTACTAAAAAATATATAACAGACTTCAGAATATATAACCTTTAAAGAATATATAACCTATTATTTAAAAAACACTGTCAAAACATTGATTAAAAGCGCCTTCAAAAGGTTCGAAAAAGTGCATTCCAAGCACTTTCATATTTTTTATAACTTTACAATAAACTTTAATTCAAATTCAATAAACTATAATTTATTAAAAAATGTTAATATATAAAATTGTTTTAAAAAATTATTCCAATTTTGTATTTAAAACGATGCCAAAGTTCTTCATTTGTTTATTTTCTAACGATTTAACAACGTAAAAATTGGTATGTTCTAATAACGTTTATAGACCGTCGAGAAAGTACTTTGAAATTGGTTTTTCTAACGGTTTGACAACGATATAAAATACCACCCTGAGACCGTAAATCGTGGTTATCATTTGGGTCGGTTTCACAACCCTCTAAAATCGTAAATGTTGTACATACGCTATACTATAGTTTCTGGAATGTTGTTATACTCTAGTTTGACGGTTGAAAAAGCATTTTAAAGTTTTTTTTTGTAACGCTTTGAAAACGTTATAAAATACCACCCCCACACCGTAAATCATGGTTATCATTTGGGGCGTTGTCAAAACGCTTTAAACCTGTAAATCGGTATATTCTGAAAACGCTTATACCACCTTTTAAAATGCTTTTAAAACGTTTTCACGATCGTATTTTTCCACCTGGGTAGTTATATATAGAACTATATCTTAATATATATGGTGGCATTTTAGCAATATAAAATTATACATGGTATCATTTAAAAAATATATAATTATATATTGTGACAGTTAAACTAGATATTATCATATATGGTGCCATTTAAACAATATATGGTCATATATGGTACCTCAAAAAAACAAAATCTTTAGTTCAGTTCCAGATATGATAATATATGGTACTATATATAGTGCGATATATATTTATATATGGTGCTATTTAAGCAATATATTATCATATACGGTGACATTCAAATCATATATTATCATTTATGGTGCCATTTCAACAATATATGCTCATATATGGGACCTCATGAACAACATTTTGAATACAGTTTCAGATATAATAATATATGCTACTATATATGGTGCAATATATATTGATATATGGTATCATTTAAACAATATATTACCATATGTGGTGACATTTAAACCATACATTATGATATATGGTGCCATTTCAACAACATTTTTAATACAGTTCCAGATATGATAATATATGCCATATACTTTGATATATCGTATCATTTAAACAACCCGAATAAAAATAGTTACATATAGTCATATATGTGATTAAGTTATATCTGTATAAATATACAGTTTCATCCGAAGAATGGCCCGATATATTTTTATCAATTGTTTATAAATTTTTATCTAATTGTATCAGTTTAGATCAGACCTGATTAAATTATGTGTTAATCAGATGAAATTGTATCCGATTTTTGACTTGATGCAATTTTATCGGTTTATATGTAATGGTGTCAGGTTTGATCGTAATTGGTTCAATTTTATATAAATAAAATATAATTGTATCCGACATTTACCTTATACAATTGTATTAAAGTTTTAAACTGCTTTCAGGTCAAAATTGGGATATAACTATACAATCTTGTATACAAATATATCTATTTGGACCTAAACTGATACCATGTGATATAAACCAATAAAATTGTATCAGGTCAAAAATCAGATACAATTTCATCTGATTAACACATAATTTAATCAGGTCAGATCTAAACTGATACAATAAGTTAAAAACTGATAAACAACTGATACAATTTTATCGGGCCATTTTTCGGATCAAATGGTACATGGATGACTCTAAGTTATATATATAAAGCTCCATATTATTTTTTTAATATACCATATATGGTGCCATTTAAACAGTATATTGTCATATATGGTGCCATTTAAACAATATATGGTCATAAATGGTAACTCAACTACAATATTAACTGTATTTCAGAAGCTATTAATTGCATTTCACAAATTTTAAATGTATTTCAGAAATTATGGAATGTATTTCAGAAATTATTAATTGTATTTCAGAAATAATCAAATCTATTTCAAAATTTGTTGATTGTTTATCATAGTTAATAGAGAAAAATTTCTAAATTACATTTCATAATTTCTGAAATACAATTGATAATTTCTGAAATACAGTTTGATAATTTCGGAAATACAATTAATAATTTCTGAAACAGAATTGATAAAACTGAACTTCAATTGACTAGTTCTGAAATACAATTCATAAATCTGAAAAATAATTGATAAGTTCTGAAATACAATTGATAAAACTGAAATTCAATTGATTATTTCTGAAATAAAATTAATAAATCTTAAAAACAATTAATACAATTGAAATGGTGTAAAGCGTTAAAAAAATGTAAATAAAATTATTTTATTCAAAGATTTCAATTTAACAAAAAAATAAATATATAATTTTATAAAAAAATTTATAGAAAAAAAATTTTAATTTTATAAAAAGAAATTCATTTTGTAAAAAAAAATGCATATCGAACTCGAGACCTTCTGAGTTTAAACCTTATTTTAACAAAATATTGTAATTTTTATAAAATCAGTGCTCTGCCAGTGTATTATTTTTTGAACAGTTGTCAATATCTGTCTGGGATCTTATTTAATCCCAAATAAATGGATATCTTACGTAGTACCCAAATATAATGCGGGATCTAATTTTATCTGTGATTTTTCTGGATAGTTTTAGATGTCAATCCCAAAATATATTGCTCTATCTAATTCGATCTGCCATTTTAATACCGAAATAAATTGCTGGATCTAATTCGATCTGCAATTTATGGGATAAATTAAGATCCTACCAAATCCCCAAATATATCACTGGATTTAATTCGATCTGCAATTTATCGGAAAAGTTAAGATCTTACGCAATCCCGAAATATATTACTGGATCTAATTTCATCTGTTATTTTTTTCATAAATTTAGATCCTACGTAATCCCCAAATATAATCCTCGATCTTATTCGATCTGCCGTTTTCCAGATAAAGTTAGATACAACTTAATCCTAAAATATATATGTGACCTTCTCCGAGAAAAGGGACATAGTGTGTGAAAATTAAGTTCTGAGAAGAACGCATTTAAAGTTTCATAACGCATTATCACTTTAAACACACCTTCAGTTGAGAGATGCGATTTGGTACGGTTAGGTGCCTCAACTCATTTCATCTTATTCTACAGCCTTTTAGGTACCAGAATCCACTCTTAAGTCCAAACTCGTTTTTTGACACACTAGGGCCCTTTTCTCGGAGAGGTCACATATACCTAGATCTAATTTTTCGTACAAATTTAGATCCAAGTTTATCCCCATATATATTGCTGGATCTAATTCGATCTGCCATTTTTCGGTTAAATTTAGATCCAAGTTTATCCCCATATATATTGCTGGATCTAATTCGATCTGCCATTTTTCTGATAAATTTAGATCCAAGTTTATCCCCAAATATATTGCTGGATCTAATTTGATCTGTCATTTTTCGTATCAAATTAGATCTAAGTTCATCCACAAATATATAGCTGGATCTAATTCGATCTGCCATTTTTCGGATCAAATTAGGTCTTACTAAATCCCAAAATATATTGCTGGATCTAATTTGATCTGCCAATTTTCTATTCAGTTTACATCCAGGTTTATCCACAAATATATTGCTGGATCTAATTGGATCTGCCATTTTTCGGATAAATTTAGATGTAAGTTAATCCACAAATATATTGCTGGATCTAATTCGATGTGCCTATTTTCGGATCAAATTAGATCTAAGTTTATCCCCAAATATATTGCTAGATCTAATTCGATCTGCCACTTTTTCGGATCAAATTAGATCTAAGTTTATCCACAAATATATTGCTAGATCTAATTCGATCTGCCAAAATTGAGATCAAATTAGATTTAAGTTTATCCACAAATATATAGCTGGATCTAATTCGATCCGCCATTTTTCGGATCAAATTAGATCTAGGTTTATCCCCAAAGATGTCACTGGACCTCCCAATTTTGAGATATAACTTAATCTTAGTTTATCTCCATATATATAATGGGATCTAATACGATATCATTGGATACACCCAATTTTGAGATCTAATTGGATCAGCTAGATATTACAGCAGATCTTAAACAATATCAATTTGGATATGATTAGATATTGCGCGAGATAAAATTTTTTTACTCGGGTAGGTATAAATTATTAAGAATAGTTAAACCATATTATCGAAGGTACATTGTTTATTTTTACCACAAGTTATACCAGAAATGAATCGGCTGATTTGGGCAATATGGCCGACAGAAAATGAGCAAAACAAAATGCAAAAATTTAAGAAAAACACAAAAGATAAATACAAAAAATGCGTAATACAAAATGTATGGAGATTTTATATTGTTATCTCCCTCTTGATTTGACTTCCATGTAGACAAAACCATACCGTCCCGAGTAAAAATGTTTTTATATAATAATGTATAATTTTGTATACCCATATGTTTTTGTACACCAGTCTATATAAGCGGACATAATTATATGTATGCATATAAAATTTTTTATTTCTCAAAAAATTGTAATATGATTGCATCTTATTACATATCGAACAGTACATAATCGTATATTGCATTTACAAATAAATACAGATAATCCAATTTTATATGACGTTATATATAACTATTTAGTACATAATCCAAAATAATGATATCATTTTCCAAAAAATATCATTTTCCAAAAAACACGATTTAGTTTTAGTTTTAGTCAATATGATATCATTTTCCAAAAAACACGATTTAGTTTTGGATAGAATTATATATACCCCAATTAGAGTCACACTAAAACATTTGTCAGTCGCCTTTTGGACATAATTTTACATTACATTGCAATGGAAAGAAATTGTTAAAAAATTTATACAAACAGTTTAAAGCAATACTAAAGGCTTTTGTGCTTTCCTGTAAAATGTCATTTTGTCAAAATCCAAAAAAGTTTAATAGCTTTCATGACGTTTTAGGTCTGACAAACACTCAGGTAATTTCTGTAAACATTTAGGATTTCAGTGAAATTTATTATTATTATTTTTATCTTTATTAAGTCTATGGAAATACAAAAAATCCTTACAGACTAATCGCAGATAAAGTTTACGTAATATAGCCTGAACAATATACTTAAAACTATCTTTAGGTAAAGCAAAATAGTGAATAAACTGGATATAACAATATCTGATTTTCTATATATTTGTACGATTTCAGCTATAATTTTATACCACTATATAAAGTCTGATCAAATTATATCGCGCCATTATTCGGATATATTTATATCTGATATTAACCAATTATAACTGAATTGATGCAAACTTATGAAATTATATGGGCCCATTTCTCGGATAAAATTATATAAAGACTCATGTTAAATTACATATGACTGTATAAAGCCCCATATCAATTTTTTTTAATCGGGGTTCGAGAATACTTTTTTGACACCTGTCATTGGTTTCACATCTGGTATTAATCTGTGATTTTTACAATAATAAGCGAAATAACTAGTTTTTTAGCTTACCTGAGAAGTTAGCCTTTTTCACTTCCCGTGAAAAAACGATTAGATTTGATCAAGTTAGGTTTGATCCAATTGTATCTATTCATATTAGAGAGTGAATAACAACATATAAAATTAAATATGAGTTTACCTGCGATTTTGATTTTAAAAATTTTCGTATTCGTTACCTTATATAATCAAATTTTAAAATATCTTTTCTCTTATACAAGGTGGCGCAAAACTCATCGCCCTATCGGAAGATGCTATAATTTTTGCAAATGCCGGTAGATGTCAATTCTGCTTCGACATTTGTGAAGTAAACAGATACAGAATACACGTCCATAAGACATGAATCGCTATACTCCTCAATAACGCGGAATAATTGTTGACCACGAAAAAGACAACTTTTCATAGAAAATCATCATGAGCGACGAGACCCATTCCATCTCTGTGGATACGTGAATAAGCGGAATTATCGCTTCTGGGGTACCGAAGAGCCGCGTATAACACACGGATAGCCATTACACCCCCTGAAAGTTACTGTCAGGAATGTGGGAACCTATCGGCGGAAGTTCTGGCAGGAGTGATGGAAAATGCCATAAATCGGGCCCGTATAGTCATCAATAATTTTTTCTACTTAAAGAAAAATAAAAAATATATAGACATCAAATAAATTCAATCCAAAATCAAAACTAAAGTTTTTCATTTAATAAAAAATTACGGTCAAAGAAAATCGGGTGACAACTTTTGCGCCACCTTGTATCATTTTACATGCCATATACAAATACATATACAACATAATATATTGCTTCGAACAACACTTTATAAAACTAAATGTGACCCAAGAATATTTTAGATAAAATTATTTACTATCTCGAATCAAACAAAATGTATGTGGATTTAAATACAATTATATACTTAATAATTCAATACAAAATTAAAAAGCTGAAGTTATATGTTATTTTGCACCTAGGGTTCCTAATGACCCAGAATTTTTTCATTTCTGGGGTAAATGAGACATACCAATGTCGCATTTTTTTAATTATAATATATAATCTTAAATCTAATGAAAGAAGTAATAAGAAAAGTAACTACACAGAGAAAAAAATAATAGCTAAATCAATTACTATATCAATTAATTAATTAAAATTTGATTTTTTACGAACACTTTGTAAATAAAGTATGAATATTAGGGCCAGTGTTGTAGTCATCACTTAGTAGGATATTTTATTTTAGTAAGAAACTTTAAAACGAAATTTTATAATTGGTGGCTATAATAATTATCCTTATTAAAGTAAATATGATTCTAGTTAAACTTTTCTATATTTAAGTTAATGTGTTTTCCAATTTTAAAAATAAGCAGACAATTTTTTATATAAGAAGAAAAAAACCTGAAATTTAGTAAACGTTGTTTTTGTATGATTTTAATTTTTTTCTTCTGTGTAGTTACTACTAACTGATAATGGATTATATAACCCACACAGAGAGAAGTTTGCTGGACCAGTTTTAATGAAAGTTTTTAGTAAAATAATAGTTTTCTTCACAAGGTAAATGAAAAATTTCTTAAATTTGATGGAAAAGCTTTATATATTTTATGAATTTAGTTTTAATGAAGCTTTTTCATTAAGTGCATGAAACTTTTAATAAATAAAATGAATATTTTGACAACATTTTATCAAAAATTTCATTAATTTAATAAAAAGTTTCAATGGACGAGGCCTAGGTAAATTCATCGGTTTTGTGCAAAAATTTATTAATATCATTCAGATAATTCTCTCAATTAATTAATTGGTTGTTTTCCTACACTATGCATATTCATATAAACAAACAAAATTTAATACATCGAATTAGATCCAGCAGATCGAATTAGATCCAGCAATATATTTGTAGATAAACTTATATCTAATTTGATCCGAAAAATGGCAGATCGAATTATATCCAGCAATATATTTGGGGATTAAGTAAGATCTAAATTTATCCAAAAAATGACAGATCAAATACGATCCAGTAATATACTTCGGGATTGCGTAAGATCTTAACTTTTCCGATAAATTGCAGATGGAATTAAATTCAGTGATATATTTGGGGATTTGGTAAGATCTTAATTTATCCCATAAATTGCAGATCGAATTAGATCCAGCAAATTTATTTCGGTATTAAAATGCCAGATCGAATTAGAAACAGCAATATATTTGGGGATTGACATCTAAAACTATCCAGAAAAATGACAGATAAAATTAGATCCCGCATTATATTTGGCTACTACGTACGATCTCCATTTATTTGGGATTAAATAAGATCCCAGACAGATATTGACTACAGTTCAAAAAATAATACACTAGCTGATTAACTGATTTTATAAAAATTGCAATATTTTGTTAAAATAAGATTTAAACTCAGAAGGTCGCGACTTCGATACCGTTCACGGCTATGAATTTTTTTTTATAAAATGAATTTCTTTTTATAAAATTATAATTTTATTTTCTATAAATGTTTTTGTAAACTTATTTTTTTTTTATTAAATTGAATTTTTATAAAAAAATAATTTTATTTACATCTTCTTAACGCTCTACACCATTTCGAATTGTATCAATTGTTTTTAAGATTTATCAATTGTATTTCAGAAATAATCAATTGAATTTCAGTTTTATCAATTGTATTTCAAAACTTATCAATTATTTTTCAGATTTCTGAATTGTATTTCAGAACTAGTCAATTGCATTGCAGTTTTATTAATTGTATTTCAGAAATTTTTAATTGTATTTCCGAAATTCACAACTGTTTTTCAGAAATTATCAGACTGTATTTCAGAAATTATCAATTGTATTTCAGATATTATGAAATGTAATTTAGAAATTTTTCTCTATTAACTATGATAAATAATCAACAAGTTTTGTAATAGATTTGAGTATTTCTGAAATACAATTAATACTTTCTGAAAAACAATCCATAATTTCTGAAATACATTAAAAATTTCTGAAATACAATTAATAGCTTCTGAAATACAGTTAATATTGTAGTTGAGTTACCATATATGACCATATATTGTTAAAATGGCACTATAAATGGAATGTTCCCTATTAAAAAAAATTATATTGAGCTTTATATGGTAATATATAACTTAGAGTGATCCATGTACCATTTGATCCGAAAAATGGCCCGATAAAATTGTATCAGTTGTTTATCAGTTTTTATCTAATTGTTTCAGTTTAGATCTGACCTGATTAAATTATGTGTTAATCCGATGAAATTGTATCTGATTTTTGACCTGATACAATTTTATTGGTTTATATCACATGGTATCAGTTTAGGTCCAAATAGATATATTTGTACACAAAATTACATAGTTATATCCCAATTTTGACCTGATATCAGTTTAAAACTTTAATACAATTGTATAAGGTAAATGTCGGATACAATTATATTTTATTTATATAAAATTGAACCAATTACGATCAAACCTGACACCATTGCATATAAACCGTAAAATATCAAGTCAAAAATCGGATACAATTTCATCTGATTAACACATAATTTAATCAGGTCAGATCTAAACTGATACAATTAGATAAAAATTTATAAACAATTGATAAAAAATATATCGGGCCATTCTTCGGATGAAACTGTATATTTATACAGATATAACTCATTCACATATATGACTATATGTAACTATTTTTATTCGGGTTGTTTAAATGATACGATATATCAAAGTATATGGTACTATATATGGTAGCATATATTATCATATCTGGAACTGTATTAAAAATGTTGTTCATAAGGTACCACATATGACCATATATTGTTGAAGTGACACCATATATCATAATGAATGGTTTAAATGTCACCACATATGGTAATATATTGTTTAAATGATACCATATATCAATATATATTGCACTGTATATAGTAGCATATATTATTACATCTGGAACTGTATTAAAAGCGTTGTTCATGAGGTCCCATATATGAGCATATATTGTTCAAATGGTACCATATAGGATAATATATGGTTTAAATGGCACCATATATGGTAATATATTGCTTAAATAACACCATACATAAATATATATGGCACAATATATAGTATCATATATTCTCATATCTGGAACTGTATTAAAAATTTTGATCATGAGGTACCATATATGGCCATATATTCTTTAAATGACACCATATATAAATATATATGGCACTATATTTAGTAGCATATATTATCATATCTGCAACTGTATTAAAGATTTTGTTCGTGAGGTACCATATTGTTTAAATTCCACCATATATGGTATTATATAGTTAAACTGTCACCATATATAGTTATATATTGTTTAAATGATACAATATATAATGATATATTCCTAAAATGCCGCCATATATATTAAGATATAGCTCTATATACAACTATATATGCAATAAGATCAGCCATGCTATGCAATATATAATCATATATACCATATCTAATATTATAAAGGCCGATATCTAATTATATGAAATTATATATGGCATAATATAAGGAACAATTTTGGAAAAAGACGTCATATATAATTATATATGGATATACATAACGACTTGTCTAATTATATATTGTAATATATGCCACATATGATTATATATAATTTTTTTTACTCGGGTAATTTAGTATGATAAAAGATATGCTACCGAATAATTTTTTTTTCACGGGTTGGCATTTATTGAATATAGGAGGTCGCTATATGATCTAAAATCAAACAAGGAACATTCGTTTAGCAAATGAAAGATCAACTATACATACCACTCATTCATCTAATTTTGGATTTTGCTATAAGTAATTCTACACTAATAAAAAAAGTCTGTAAAAAATTTAGTTAAAACTACTAAAAATTAGTTAAAAATGATGCTGCAGAAAAAAACTGCTAAATTAACAGATTATTTTTACTATAAGGTAAGAGCAGCAAAAATAAAACTGTTAAGTATACAGAATTTTAGTTATTTATATATATAAAAAACAATGTAACCTGCTAATATATTGGTAGTATTGCCAATTTATTTTGGAGAAAAATCATTTTTGTTTTGCATTCTAGGTTTCACATAGGCAATACGATTGGTTAAACGTCTTCGTATTGCCATGTTTGTGGGAAATATTTTTTTATTTTCATAAAATTAATATTCCAAAAATATTTAACAATTACAGCAACATGTTTTGTGAAAGATATGAATACAAAATATTTGTTTTAAAAATTCTTGGCAATTGCAAATCAAATTCTCATTGAAACTCGTGTATTTTGCTACGACATACTAACTGGATCAACCAACAATTATTTAAATGCCATTAAAACACCGTTAATTTCGAAAACACACTCACAGAAATATACCTACGTTAAGATGTCCCGATAATTTGAATTCTGGTGAATTGTTTGAAGCAGTAGTATTAAAACGAGCTGTTATTTCGATCAATGCGGGAAAACAAAGCAAATAATTTTCTGATTTTTCTCTATCAGAAAAATATTTAACAGACCGGTGTCTTTGAAATACAAGTTAAAACCAGTAACCCTTCATATTGGATTCAAACATTATGTGTATCACATTCAGTGTTGCCACAAACGAAAATTTTTTGTAACCAAAATATTAAAAAAAAGTTACCAAATAAGAAAAAAAATAACCAAAATTTAAAGTTTTTTAGTTTTTATTTAAAAATATTAAATATTGAATGGGGAAATATTTAGTTGATCTCTTATTTTCAAGAAAAAAAAATGTTCCTTTAGTTTGATTATAAATTAATATCACTTTCTGTTTAAATTATCTCTCAAATCAAAGAAAGATGATACAATTTTTACAAGTAAATTAATAAAGGTGGCATTGTTAAATTTCGTTGATGTTAGTCTAAGTTGAGTTGTTGATAAGAAACTCGATTTTCTTTCAGCAGTCACATAAGTAGACAATCATTAAATATTAACCCCTTCAAGACGAAATACACTCATGATGTCTTTGTAGCGAAAGCCGAAAATACGTATTCTGTATTGCTGGTCTTATCGAATTCTTTCAAATATATTTTTGTTATTTGTAATTTACTTGTAAAAATTGTATCATCTTTCTTTGATTTGAGAGATAATTTAAACAGAAAGTGATATTAATTTATGATCTAGAGGAACATTCATTTACTTGAAAAAAAAAATCAACTAAATATTCCCCCATTCATCTTAAACACATTGACACGGTGCGAAAATATAATTTAAATAATATACATTTAAATTTAAATTTAACGGTTCGTTGTAATTCAAAAATCTTTGGTTATCATACACAGAGTTGAATAGAATCAGCTGAGATATCTTAAGAATTAAGGTTCAAAGCAAAATAGAGTAATAATAACAAAGGAGAAAGGTGGCATCATACATGAGACTAATTAATTATTTGGAGAAATTAATTGGTGATTTCATTACCATTAAATTTAAACTAATGCTAATGAAATTTTTGGCATTATTATTACTTGGACTAATGCTAATGCTTTGAAATACATCGATTTCATTACTAATGCCAATTGTATAGTAAATACATTACGATTACTTATGCCTCAATTATAAGAAAGAATTGGCATTTGTAAACGTCATTTTATAGATTTCGTAATCATTTCTGTGCTTGCAAATACGGAGTGCGAAAAGGGTTTTGTGCTATAAAAAATTAATTAAAATACTTAATCAGCGATTTACATTGTGAAAAGGAATATATTGATGCAAGAATTTTACTTTTTGCAAAATTACTTTTGCAAACTAACCACCAGTCTTTGGTACGAGTTATGGAAATTATAGTAACCAGATTCTAATTTTACAAAAACCACAAAAAATTGCAAAATAATTGCGGAACGTGAAAAAAAGACTTTATGGTACAAAAGTTGAATTAAAAAACTAAATCAGCGATTTTTATTCTGCAAACAAACATACTGATGTAAGAATTTTCCTTTTTGTAAATTTTTTTCCGCGATTTCTTTTTTCAATTAATCACAGAACTTTGTTCTATGAATTGGGTATTATAGTCCCTAGATTATAAATTTTAAAAAACCACACTTAAAAAATTGCAAAATAGTCGCGGAACGCGAAAAAAGACTCTGTGGTACAAAAGTTGCATTTTTGTTTGCAGATTGTTAATCGCTGATTAAGTTTTTTATTCATTTTTGTGCCATAAAGCCTTTTTTCGTATCCCGCGATTATTTCGCAATTTATTACTTGTGGTTATTTAGAATGATAACCTAGGGTCTATAAGCCCAATTCATAGAATAAAGTTCGGTGGCTACCCTACGGGGAATGAGGGGTTAATTGCCCTGAAAGTACCTATCCTGTGAGTGGTTAAATCAAGACTTGTCACAGGATTGGTATAATTTACCATTTCTGTGGGTTAAGCAGTGACAATTATACTTAAAGGACTAGTCCCATGATTGGTGAAACGGTGGCATACCACTGTATCATCCTTAAAGTACCTATCCCGTGACTGGTAAAAAGAGGACATACCACTAAGGACTTGCAGCAGGACTGGTATAATTTACTATTGCTGTGGGTTAAGCAGTGTCAATTATACTTAAAGGACTGGTCTCGTGACTGGTAAAATGATGGCATACCACTGAATAGTCCTCAAAGTACCTATCCCGTGAGTGGTTAAAGATGGTCTTGTCGCAGGACTGGTATAATTTATTATTTCTATGGGTTAAGCACTGTCAATTATACTTAAAGGACTGGCCCCAAGACTGGTGCAAAGAGGACATATCACTTAACTGGATAAGTGTGTTATAAAAAACCCACAAGTAAGACTTTATTTTTGTTTAAAGAGAAGCAACACTCAGGAAATTCTTCCTATTAATTAACGTGTTGCTTCCTTTGGAAAGAGGATAGAGAAGAAGTGAAAGATGATGAAAGATGAAGGGCTTCAAATATGGCAACACTGTAATTGCGCGAGATGTTGAATTTTAGAACAGTTGTTGCGCTCCATCTGATGGTGATTTGGTGAACTTTGTTGAAGCTTTTTAGTTCATAGCCCTGTTATATTATAGGACGATATCTATGAGGGATAGAAAAACGCAGACATATTTATATTTTTCATAAATTGATGTTGCCTTGGTTGGGGATCAGACCTGCAAACTCACGTGTAACAGTCCAACGCGCTAACCATTACACCACAGCGCCAATAATTGGTCGGTTTCCCAGTACACTGATAGAATTATCCTTCATGATGAACAATTTCATAGAATTTTTTTCGTAAGTTCAATGAAGAATTTCGTTAAATAAAATGAATGAATGAATGAATGAATGAATTTGTGAAAAATTACGATTTTTTGATCATTGTAGTTCTAGTTCTAACAAAGTTTATATACTTTATAGATTGACTATGCTACTCACGGTTCTGTCGATAATCAGCGAACTCGGGCTAAACTCGGGCAAAGAGAAAAATGCATAAGAAAACCTATTTATAAAAAATGCCACCAAATAAACTGAGCGAATGTTAAGCGAGATAATGTGGATAGAAAGAAACCCACTGGTTCTAAGCACTTGGAGTTTTCTTTAAATTTTAGCATCAAGAACCCTGAGCTTATTGCTAACAACTTCAGCTCCAATCTTTTGGAGGATTTTACAGGAATTTTAGAATCGGTAAAAGGTTCGACGAATATATATCTATATCTTAAAAGAACATCTTAAAAAAGGAATATGTATTTCATATTTTATTTCTGTGAAAAAACATACCAAAATTCTTCAAAAAAAAAACAAATTTTTATATTTTCTTTGTTGACAACCCGGTGAAAAATGTTCATATACGCTCAAACATGTTCATATATGGTTTATGTATGGACACATATGAACAAATATGGATTTTTTATGAACATATATGGATTTTATATGAACATATATGGAAGTATATGTGATTCCATATATGGAAAAAATTTCATATACAGACATATATGGAAGCATCTGTTATTACATATATTGAAATGGCACTCATATATGGACAAATATGAAAGTATATGTTATTCAATTTATGCAAAAGGGACTTGTATATGAACATATTTCGAAGAATACATTTTTCCATATATATTTGGATAAATATGGAATTATATTTAATGCCATGAATAAAAAAAGGAACATATGTAGCGCCTAATTTGAATGTCATACATTTATATCTATCGTACAACCTTATAATAAAGGACAGCAACGTTCGCATGTATTCGCATATATTTAATAAATGTATATGTTCATATATGTCCATATATGAACATATACTTAGGTGTTACCTCATTTTTCGGATCCATACATATATGGTTGAACCATAAATGTTCATATATGGAGATTTTTCACCGGGAAATGAAAATATTTGTGCTTTTTATTACATAACAATTTTGTCAAGGTTTTGCTGTGACAATTTTACTTATAATACCAAAACCATAACAATTTCCATTCACCTCAGTTTTGTCAGTTTTGTAATGGGACTGGTTCTGTATCAGTTCCTTTTAGGTTAGTTGGGGGACATGTCACAAAATATACTAAGTGTGACTCATTCTTTGACGGATCCTTTTGGGTTAGTTCGGTGACATGTCTATTTAAGTCAGTTAGGCGACATGTCCTTTGGGGCTAGACCTGCGACATGTCGAAAGGTGTCTAATCTGTGGCTATACGTCATTTCCAATGACAACGCCATGTTAAAGTGATATGTCTCTTTCAAAGAAAAAGACCGATCAACGACCTGTCTCTGCCCCCTTGGGACGTATCCTGCGTGTCATCTAGGACCGGTCCCTTTCCCCGTAGGGTAGTTGCAAAAAATACCGCGAAAAAATGTTGCGCAAAAGAAATTTTGAAAAAAGGAAAATTCTTACATAAATATATTTGTTCGCAGAATGAAAATCGCTGATTAAGTTTTTTAATTAAATTTTTGTAGCATAAAATCTTTTTTCGCGTTTTACGATTATTTTACAATTTTTTAAGTGCGGTTTTGTTAAATATATAATCTAGGGACAATAATACCCAATTCATAGAACAAAGTTTTGTGATTAATTGAAAAAAGAAATCGCGAAAAAAGACGCTGAAAAAAAATTTACAAAAAGGAAAATTCTTACATCAGTATGTTTGTTTGCAGAGTAATAATCGCTGATTAAGTTTTTTAATTCAACTTTTGTACTATAAAGTCTTTTTTCGCGTTATGCGATTATTTTGCAATTTTTTAAGTTTGGTTTTTTAAAATTTATAATCTAGGGACTATAATACCCAATTCATAGAACAAAGTTCTGTGATTAATTGAAAAAAGAAATCGCGAAAAAAGTCGCGGAAAAAAAATTTACAAAAACGAAAATTCTTACATCAGTATGTTTGTTTGCAGAATAAAAATCGCTGATTTAGTTTTCTAATTCAACTTTTGTACCATAAGGTCTTTTTTCGCGTTCCGCGATTATTTTGCAATTTTTTAAGTGTGGTTTTTTAAAATTTATAATCTAGGGACTATAATACCCAATTCATAGAACAAAGTTCTGTGATTAATTGAAAAAAGAAATCGCGAAAAAAGTCGCGGAAAAAAAATTTACAAAAACGAAAATTCTTACATCAGTATGTTTGTTTGCAGAATTAAAATCACTGATTTAGTTTTCTAATTCAACTTTTGTACCATAAAGTCTTTTTTCGCGTTCCGCAATTATTTTGCAATTTTTTAAGTGTGGTTTTTTTAAATTTATAATCTAGGGACTATAATACCCAATTCATAGAACAAAGTTCGGTGGCTAGTTGAGAAAAAAGCAATCTATCTATCCCCTTTTTTTTGTAAACAAATGCTTTTTTTTACTAAATTGTTAATAGTTTTTAAGGCATTAGTGCGATTTCATTAGCATTAGTTTTACAAATTCTAATGCCAGAAAATTTCAGTACCATTAAATGGTAATGACATTTTTTTGCCATTAGCATTAGTCAACTAATGATAATGAAATTTCAATGCCAATGAAAAAATACCAAGTATGGGTGGCATTGTTAAATTTCGTTGATGTTAGTCTAAGTTGAGTTGTTGATAAGAAACTCGATTTTCTTTCAGCAGTCACATAAGTAGACAATCATTAAATATTAACCCCTTCAAGACGAAATACACTGATGATGGCTTTGTAGCTAAAGCCGCAAATACGTATTCTGTATTGCTGGTCTTATCGAATTCTTTCAAATACATTTTTGTTCTTTGTAATTTACTTGTAAAAATTGTATCATCTTTCTTTGATTTGAGAGATAATTTAAACAGAAAGTGATATTAATTTATGATCTTGAGTCAAACTAAGGGACCATTCAATATTAAATATTTTTATTTGAATTTAATTATTAACAAAATTTTTATTTTAGAGTTAACAAAAAACAATAATAAAATTCTTTTACATATTAAATACTTACTACGGTGGGTCTCATACTGAAGGTTTAATTAACTTTAGCTTAAATATTAAATAAAAGAAAATGTCAAAAAAATTGTATACGAAACAACAACAAATTTTTGGGTTAACTATTAGTTAACTCTAAAACCTTCAGTATGACCCCTACCGTTAATAACTAAAAAACTTAAATTTAATTTCATTCCAAATAGAGATCAACAAATTAAGTAGTTTGAGATCAAATTCATCACTGTGTTATTTGAGGTATAAAAAAAAATATTCTATGACCCGGTGTCTTCAAATGCAATAAGTTAGATGATATGAAATGTCAAAACCATTGCAGGGAAACGTCAAAATTATATCAATCGCAAAGTGGTGGAGAACACTTGACCATTTCATGGCTATATTGCAATAAAATTGAAATTGATTGTCTTCACTTGAGACAAAATCATTTTAACAATTGCTTGCTATCATTTTATTGCATGTCAAGACACTAGATAAGGTTAAAACATTTCTTTGGCAGACCACACATGGTGGGAATGATTTTGGTGTTTGCACAATTCTTTTGATTGCATTATATTATTATTAATAGTTTTAAAATCAAGGTTATTTCTAAACTTTGTTTTTATTAAAATAAGTTGTGAAAATTTTCTTTAGGCTGCAGGTAAACTATGTATGTGGCAGAGCTTCGAAAAACTTAATTCAATTTAAGCTTAATTCACTAAAAATTAAATTCAGATTTTAAAACGATTCATGTACCATTCCCTTAAACCATTCGTAAAGAATTCATTCATAAGCTTCATTCCCAAAGCTTTGATATAAATTGAATGAATTCCTAACTTGAATCATTCAAATCGCATGTTCATTCACAATTTTACTAATTGAATGAAGAAATTTTATTACCATTCACTTAGTGCAGTGTAGTTTGAAACTAACATGTAATCAAAACCAAAGCATACAAGCTGTAACAAAGCATACGATACTTTATATTTCTGTTAGATGAATTTTAAACGTTTTTCATTGTATTATGCTAATATTTCAGCAATTACATACAAATTAAAATTTTTCATTTGATTAAGTGAATGAAAACAAATAATTTTTCATTCACTTTTTTATTAAATGAATTCAGGTAAATTGGGTTTCATTCAGTTAGAATTCAATCAAAATAGAATGAATTCATATAATTTTAAGCTATAGGGAATTAAGCTATCGAATTAATTCCATAAGAATGCTATTAGGGAATGAAATTTTACCCAAATTTCATTAATTTTTAAAAAGTGAATGAAAGAATTAAGCCTTTTAAACCTTTGGTATGTGGCAATGTCAGTGAATTTTGATCAAAATAAATTAGTTATTCAAAACATTTTTCATCCATTCCATTTTTGTATTTGGATTCTTCATCCAAAAATTCAACTATATCCATGCCATTGTTTAATTCCCTAATGTTCGAAAATCTTAATGATTTCCATTGGGTTAAAATTTTTTCTTCATTACCACTTGTCAAATTTGAGAAAGATGACAATAAAGGCTCCAAAGTTATTTTTAAATTATTTAAAACTTGATTTGGTGTTATTATGGCAAGATGTTTTAAATCTTTTCTCGAAAATTCAAAGCAATTTGAAATTTTTTTAAATTTCTATATAAAAAAATGTATATTTTTTTTAATTTCATATTTTTTTTTAAGTTGGACAAGTTACTTTCATTCAAACATAGTTCAGCTTTACGGCCAATAAAAATATTTTCTACATTTAATTAATTACATAAATTAAATTAAACTTTTAACGTAATTACTTTTGGTAAAATTACTCAAAACTAATTTATATCAAGGTTGGTTACCGTTATCGTTATAATACCGTTATCGCTAAAATACCGTTTCAAATTGAATACCGTTACCGTTATCGATACCTCTAAAAAAAATTATAAATACCGTTATCGTTACCGATACCGTTATTTTATGGGTAGTTACCGGTATTTTACCGGTATTTATTATTTTATATAAATATTAAAATTTTTTTATTTTATAATCTTGAGTGTTTTTTTTTTACAAAAATTTATAGGTAAGAATTTTACTTATTAAAACTACAAGTATTGAATTTATAGCTTAAAATCTGTATTTTCAGTACTTAAAATTAAAAATATGCCATATTTTTACTTGTTTTTATATGTTTTTAACATAATTTTTAATACCGGTACGTACCGGTATTGCTGTTTCGATAACGGTATACCGTTACCGAAACAGTCTTAAATACCGTTACCTTTACCGTTACCTTTACCGTTACCTAAACAAACGAAATCTGATACCGTTACCGTTACCCTTACCGTTATTCGTTTCGGTAACCAACCTTGATTTAAATTTTAATTTCAATTGGCCATAAACATGTGGAAGGCGCATTTTTCCGATTGAAATTCTTTAAGTTATTTATTAAGAATTTATGAGAGGAATAAAAAACAAACCTTAAAGTTAGTATCGCCCACTAATTAAACCAATTGACAAGATTTTACCGTTTACTTCGATTGATTACATTACATAGTATCAGTCACCGGGTGACAGAAATACTTAATTTTTATGTGGCTCTACACTGCAATAATCTTGAAATTCTCTAAATTCAAGAATACGTATTCAAGCATAAGCAGAACATAAATCAAAAAACAGAAAAAAAAATTGTATTTTTGATGGCCAAAAAAGTTACCAAAATGAAAAAAAGTTCACATCTCCACATTGGAAAAAAAATAACCAATTTTGGTTAAAAATAACCAAAACGGCAACACTGATCAATGATCACATTGCAACTTTAAAACATAACACTCAATAAAATACATTTGATAATAAATTATGAAATACTTTTTCGTTTTTAAAAACATAACACTTGAATCAAAGTAAAAACCACATTTAAAATGTTTTTTTTTTTACCTTCGAAATTTCTTTTAATTAAAAATATTGCAAAGGCGCGGTCCACAAAAGCGATGAATTTGATTTGTAACAAAAATGGGAAGGTTTTCGAATTAATTACTCAGTGTTGAAATAATAACTAGATATGTGGTTATGTAACTGCCTACCTGGTAATGGTAACTATCCAGTCAGAAAAAGACGAACGGCAAGGTGTTGATAAAGCGTTGGCGAGGGTAGTACAAGTGTTGGCAAAACTTCAGATTTCCAACTCATACAGCACTGGTATGACGTCGAAATGATAACAACGGAGGACGGTTGGATACGGGTATTGGCAAAACGTTGGTATTTTAAAAATTCAGTGCCTTCCTAGTACTTTAATACAATAAAATCGGTGATTTTTTATACTGATTTGCCAGTACATTTAAACAATTATAATCGTTTTTATTTTGAATTTTTTTTTATAAAAAAAAACATAAGAAAAGTTAAATACACTTATGTCGCTTTTTATACGGTTTTTTTATAACTGAGTTCCAAATTGTCGTCGAATTTTCGGGAATATAAACGTGTTCTCGTTAATGTACATATGTGGACAAATGTGGATGCATGTATGGAGATGTATGTATCCATATATGGAAAAGGATTCACGTTTATGATCATGCACAAACACACATTAAACCTATATGAATCCATATATGTAGATTCTTAGCCGGGGTATTGTTTTTGATTGATTTTATGTTTTTTTGGTATGTACTGTATGTATACAAGTGTTATTTTGTGTTGAAAGTAAAAATAATGGGAAACAATTTTTTATTCTATAGTTTTTTATGCGATTTTAGTCCAATTTGCTCACCTTGTTTCAAAGTTTTGCGGTTTTTGAAATGTTCGGATCGCATCTCCCATTTTTGTATGAAAGTACCCAGTCAGAAAAATACGAACGGCGAGGTGTTGATAAAGAGTCGGCGAGGGTAGTACTAGTGTTGGCAAAACATCTGGTATGACGTCGAAATGATAACAACGGCGGACGCTTGGCTAAGGGTTTTGGCAAAGCGTTGGCATTTTAAAAATTCAGTGCCTTTCTAGTACTTTAAATACAATAAAATCGGTGATTTTTTATACTCCTTTTCCAGTTCATTCCAACAATGATATTTTTTTATTTCAAATTAATTTTATTATAAAAAAAAACTCATAAACAAGTTTAATACAAAGAAAAAGAAAACGTAAAAAATAAAAAAGTACTGGGAACATGCCAAATGTGTTGTATAGTCAACGTTTTGTCAACACCCGCGAATAACGTCAATTGACCGTCCTCCGTTGTTATCATTTCGACACCCTCACAGTACCGTAAGATCAGAAAATATGGTGTTGCGCAAGTACCTTATTTTTTGTACCGTTGGCAATTTCTGACTGGGCCCAGGTAGAAAAATACAAACGGCACAATGTCGGCCCGGTATTGGAGACGGTAGTAAATGTACTGGCAATGCGTCGGATTTTCAACTTTCACTGTACTGGTATGTTGTCGAAATGATAACACCAATAAACGCTTGGCCGTAGTTGTTTCCCAACGTTGGCGCAGGCTTGGGATTTTATTTTTTTGGTATAATCCCAGCACATTTAATAACAAATTTAGTAGTTTGTTAGTACTTTACTGTCCTTTTAGTGTACATCGGATTTTTAATGTATTCTTTCGAAACTTCACAAGAAAAGAATGGTTAAGTCTGCCTTACATAAATAATTATGTAATAGATGCAAAAATACATAAAATTTATAAAATTGTTAATTTTAATTAAAAAAAAACTCGTTGATTTTCAGAAAACAGTACTGGCAAAGCACGTTTTAAGTAGTACCGGAATTTCGTAAAAAACAGTGCTCTCCCAGTACAATTTTTGTTGCAACGTCGGCAATTTCTGGGTAAAGTTATTTTTTATGCGGATTTTTTTAACGCGATTTTTTTTTGGAACGCATCTACCGCATAAAAATAGATTTAAGTGTACACCATAAAGAAAAAAAGGTAAAAAATAAAAAGTACTGGAAACATACGTATTATAAAATGCTTTGTATAGTCAACGCTTTGTTAACACCCGCGAATAACGTTAATTGGCCGTCTTCTGTTGTTATCATTTCGACACCTTCACAGTACCGGAAAAGGAGAAAATACGGTACCTTACTTTTTGTACCGTTGGCAATTTCCGGCTGGATAGTTACTTTCCTTATTACTGTTACGAAAACATGTACCAAATATTTAAAGGTTTTAAAGAGTAAGACAGAGAAGAAAAAATATAAAAACACTTAATCTTTTATTATATTCACCTGTCACCTTAAGTTTGGTCAACCAATTATAAGAAACTTAATGATTAATTTTTAAACATGAATAACGTAACATTTATTAATTAATAAGGATTTTTAAACAAATGATTAGATAAAAGAAATGAAATTAATTATTAAATAAAAAAAAAGAAAATTAATTGTTAATAAATTGTTAACCAATTATTATTAGAAATATGTAAGATAATAATCTAATAATTTTTAAAGTGATAAGACTTTAAGATAAAAAAATTAACATTACTTACAATTAAATCCATACGAAGAAGTGATCACTGCAATGATGAAATTTTTTCGGTCGTTTCATAAATTCAACAGTTTTTAATAAAATTTGACGGATCAAAGCGTAAGAAATCCGTAGAAATTTCCAGACGAGAAAATTTTTTTTTTTGTTTTAGGAGTTACAAAAGAGCTTAAATCCTTGGATGTGAATAATTGTAATTCATAAACTCTTGCACACACTTTTTTAGAAGGGAAAATATCAACATCATCACCGATATGATTGTCTTCATCGGAATCTATTTGCAACGCCAAAACCATCGTTTCCTTTATTTTTGAGTCTACATGTGGATCAAAAAAGGCAAGTGCAACTGGTTCCTCTGATAAATACCACAGGTGGTTCCGAATTTTTTACAAAAGCACTGTAGATATTTTTTTATCAAAATACCCAATAATCCCCTTTATTAGTTGCATATCTCTATTTGGCGCTTCAACTGCATTTGCGGTTCTAAACCAGTATGGGATGTAGAGACTTACTAAGAAAATGCACGTATTACGAATTCCATTCAACTGACTCGCAGACATTTTAAAGTGCTCGTTAAAAATATACATTAAATGCAAGTTGTAAGAGTTCTCTATAATCATGCCGAATGTGGACTTTCGCTAAATATTCAAGACAAAAGTGTTTCCTTGTTTCGCCTTCCTCGACAGATATGACACTCAAAACTTGTTCATCCTGCATACAAGTGCTGTATCCCTTTGAATTTAGTGTGCTCCATTCCCGTGCAAAACGTTCAAAAATCGCCACCTCTGGACCACTTGATTTTCCGAAATTGATTTCAAATACAGCTCTTAAGAGAATTTCTGCAATATGGTGGCGACATGGTAACCACAATAAGCTGCGTTCCAGTTTGCGTTCCAATAACGTTCCATCACCACTATGAGAGCCAGTATTTGCAGCAGTTGTATCGAAACATATCATTTCTAATGAATTCAGCATATTCATTTTTAACAAATAGTCGTAGACTGATTGAGCGACTACAGCACCAGTTCCATCTTCAATGATGGGGATAGCTATTAATTTTTCAACGTTCTCCGACGTGAGCACAATAGCCAAGCGATCAACTTTATTTTTTCCAGCAATTGCGGGAAGTAGCTTTCCGTCCCAATGCAAAACAAATGTTTCAGGTATCTAAAAAAATCTTAAGCTCAAAGCAAAATTTATAACTTGGTCAAAATAAAAAACCTTACCTTGAAATTTTCAACAATTTCTTTGCCATGACGCCGACGATATTTTTACGTTGTTCACGCAAACTTGTGCAATTCAGGACAAGATCCTTAATATTGTGACCCAACGCTTTGGCAGTTGCACTGATAAAGTGTATAGCTAATGGAGATGTCATATTGCCAGCATTCTGTCGTCAATAAAATTCTTTTTTCCACGTTTTCTAATTGGCTTACTGGAGTAACTTGGAATGTTGTCAGTCTGTTCTACATCCATCGCCTGTACATCATCTCCCGATTCATCACTCTCAAATTCAACATGTTCCATAGTCAAGTCTGCACATGAAATTAAGTGAACAACAAAAAAAAATTGACACTTTGCTTCCAAATACTACATAATAATTACCTGAAGGGCATTTTTTTTTATAATTTTCTTTTCGACGTTTTTCATCTTCCAATCTTTGTGCCTTTCTTTTTTCTTTATTTGTGACATTTTGATCGACACAAGTCATGCTACCAACACTACCATTTTCTCGCTGCTTTATTAAGAAGTCTCTATCTTCCTGTATACTTATAAGCTTCAGAGCGTCAACGTGGGCAATGTCAAATAAATTGTTTAAATTTTCCTTAAAGTAATTTTCTTTTTTGCGATGACTTGGGAACGGAGATATACATACTTTTTGGACTGTTCTCCACTCTTCATAAAGTTTAATGACTTTTGCAGCACATGTTCTTTGATCTGGCGTTGGGATTCTAGCTTTTTCCCAAAAAGGCAATATTTCATTTAACACTAATCTTGCACTTTCTTTAACTGTTTTCTTTTCACAATGCACATTATAAAAAAAACACTGAAGTACTTGCTGCTTTGATGGTAATTTCACACCAACTATTTTAGGTACACATTTACCAATCAAGTACACATTTGTGTCAGCAGATCGAAGCCGTTCCAACGATAAATTTTTCTTCTGAGCAATGGAATTACATAAAGTTACACAATTTTACAATAAACTTCACTTTTCTCAACAATATTTAAATTCGCAATGACAAAATTTTACATATTCATATCAACAGCATTGCTATGTGCTCAGTAGCAGAGCGGAAAAAACGGTACTTTTAGACAAAAATGCAGTTGACGACAGCTCAAAGCTAGGAATATTAAGAATGTTTAAAAAACAGCGACGAAAAAAAAAATTTACCGTTTTTTCAATAATAGTTGTTGGTAGAAATACATAACGTTACCTGAAATGCAAAAGGGCGTAACAAACATATTCATTATTTTACAAGAAAAGCAAAAAAAGACTTTCCGACATTTTACGAAATTAAGTAATGAAAACAAAACTTTTTATTGTAGAAGGCTATAATTTTGCGGAGAAAAGAAGCTTAATTATGTGCTTCATAATCAATGAAAAAAAATTAAAATTTTCTACAGTAAAACCAAATTAAGAAGAAGAGCGAAATTAGAAATTCGCTTATAAAATCTTTATTTTTGATATCAGAAAGCAAAAAAATTGTGAGGACACGTAGTTTAATGTCGTGCACCATAATCAGTCAAAAACTTACCCCTTCTTCCATTTCAGGTAACGATATATATTGTAAGCATATTTTGAATTCTATAAATATTTTTTTCTTACTATAATAGCAGAAACACCATACATTTTTACAACTGAGAGCTTAAATAAAAACTATAATGCATACATATATTTGTTTTTGCTTCTGGTGCCATTATATACTTAAGCATTAATACTACTATTAACTAATTTACAAGTTATAAATGATATTCTAATATAAAGAAGTTTTATTTTTGGTATTTCTTAATAAAAAAAATTAAAAAATGCAAAAAAAAATAGAGTATTTTGGTGGTTTTTTTAAATTTTGACCTTTGACCTCATTGTGGCACGCGTTAGCACCATCCGATCAACCTGAAAAGTTGCTACATCAATTTTGGCATCAAATCGCATATTTTCATCGCTACCCACAATCAAAATTCCGAAATATAAAAAACCCCATATTAGCTACGCCAGGTCTAATGGAGACACATAATTTAGTATGACACTATACATAATAATATAAAACTATATGTGGAGCCATAGAAGAAATATTTCATAATTTGTGTTAGATATGATTATATATTGACGAATAAGAACCCATATATAACTTAATATGGTTCCATATCTACAATATTTCATGATTTCTTTAATATATAACAATATAACGTTCTTTATAAAATCATCTATAATTATATATCATCCCACATAAGCAATTATTTGGATGATATATATTCACAAGGGGTGTGCTATCTGTTGTATCGTCCAAACAAAAACAGAGTTGTTAAAATTTTTATTTCACTTTAATAACGATTTTCTATTGGGTTTTCTTTCTGTTAGCACACTCAAACATAGGACACTAAACGTACGTAAAAATGTTGTATCGTTCTATTCTAAAATGTTGTATTTTTTGAAATTAAATTTTAACAACTCTGTTTTTTGTTAGGACGATACAACAAATAGTACACCCCTTGTGAACCACCTTAATATATTATATAATATATAAAAGTATTATTTAGGACGAATTTTTTGGGTTTTGTTAAACTGAAAACAAATTGTATTAGACACTATAAAGTTTAAATACCAACAAAAATACTCGTACCTCGGAAATTTTATATTTTTTAATGATGGTCTTTCTTCAAATAAATCAATATACATACACAACATTTCAACACCAGTATTTCAGCTCCAAATACCTCAAAAAAAAAAACTCGGCATTAAAATTAAAAAAAAATTATAATATTTTCGTATTTTCAATTGTTGTAAGTGTTTTGAGTTTTTATTACCTACTTCAAATAATTTCATTTAAATTTCAATTGCTATTCCTTTATTTCATTCAGTTGTATTTTTAAAATTTTATGTTTTATTAGCTTAAATATTGTTGACCTTTGGAGTTTTTATATTTTTAGTATTGTTTGGCTTTAAGTCATAAATTTAAAAAAAAAATAAAAATTCAAATATTTTGTATTTTATTTTTCAATATTTTAGTTTTTAATTTTCTTCCGATATTTCGATTTGCATCGCAAATCATCCTCTGGAATATTTAAAAAATACAATATATTAAAAAATATATTTTTGAACGGGACTGAGTTGAAAACTTCGCGCTGCACTTAAAGCTTACTATTATTTTTAAAATAATGCATCAGATGCTTTTTCAAATTATATTGGATTTTATATATGTTAATTTAAAAAAAAATGCAAAAATGAAAATAAATAATTTTTTTTTTAACTAGTTGTGCCATAAAAAATTTCTATTCAAAAAATACCAATTAAAGTTATAAAACTATTTAATAATATTTTAGTGTATATTTTTATAAAAAGATTTAGATGATTTGCCTAAAAATTTGTGTGAAAAATACTCACTTTTAAACTTTTTAATAAAAATAGACGAATACTTCTGAAAATCTGCATAGAAACAAAATATCTAGAAATATAAATTTTTGGATTCCATATTTAATCAAAAAATCGATCTTAGTTCTTATTCTATAGCTGGTCCGATACAAATTTGTACCCATTAACAATTCCATTATATCCTAAAAGAATTTATGATTCAATTTGTTTAACCGTTTAAACCGCGAATTAATATTTAATTAATGTATTTCTAAGAGTTGTTTTAAAATTAAGACGGCCTTCCACACAAATATATTACCTGCATATTAGATTGCTATTTAAACTGTTAAACGAATTGATCTCGAAAAAATGGAAGATATAGATATTTTATATTAAGCCCTTATCTCAGAATATATTAAGTAGATTTTCTCATGACTGCAACCAAAAGATGAACTTTGTCGTATGTTTTTTTTTAATAGGTATGGAATTTTTCAAGTAAACATACGTCGGATATATTCATTTTCTAACGAGCGGGAATTCCCGGGATCCCGGGAAATTCAGAAAAAAATCCCGCCGTCCCGGGAAAAGAAAAACCCTAGTTGTCATAGGAGAGGAGTATTCCCAATTTAACATTTTTTCAGTACTTTATGAACGAGTGCAAAGGAAGCTCTATTTCACCAATTAAAAATTTAAAAAAATTCTTTAGAAAAAAAAATTATATTTTTTTTATTTTACAAAAGTTTTTTATTGCCGCCACCGGGTATCGAACTTGAGACCTCACGATTACTAGTTTAGCGCTCTACCGCTGAGCTATTCTTTGATATGAAAGTTGACTGGCATAAAAACACCACTTTGTCACTTCTAGATATTGTTCCTTTTTCTCTACAATAAAAGTACCTACCCTACGGGGATTGTGGAGTCAATTACCCTCCAAGGACCTATCCCGTGACCGGTCAACCGAAGGCATATTACTAAATTAGTACAAATATGAACAAAAAAAATTAATTAATTTTCTAAGTATTTTCTGATCCGTTATTTTCACTGTTGCTTTTAAAAAAACTTGATCGATACCGAAATAAAAAACAAAATTCGCGGCATATTTTTAAAAATATTTTTTATTTATTTTACTCTTTTATTTATTTTTAACTTTATTTTTTCACGATTTGCTTATTTTAGCTCTTATTTTAAATTTCTATAATGTTTTGCTAAGAAATTTTAAGTTTTGTATTTTCAACGTTTTTTTAATGTTAAAGCTGTTTTAGTTTTAACAATTGGTATTTCATTTAAATTTTCTTTTTAACTTAAGGGGAAATTTTTAAATTTTTATTTATATTATCAGAGTTTTTGAGGTAATTTTCTAATTTTTAATTGATTTTTTAATTTAATTATGGCCAACGCAAAAAACAAGTCAACTGCCATTAAGGGACCTATCCCATGACCGGTCAATCGGGGGCATATTCAAGGCACTTCCACCATATTTGTGTGTGTGTTAATGTTGTTTTCTTTTCTATTTTTTTACCTACGGGAAAAGGGACCGGTCCCAGATGACACGCAGGATAGGTCCCAAGGGGGCGGAGACCGGTCGCTGATCGGTCTTTGTGTTTGAAAGAGATATATCACTTTAACATGGCGTTGTCATTGGCAATGACCAATTTCCACAGTTTAGACACATTGTGGCAGTAAGGTGGTGTGTCTAAAAATAGCTTTTCAAATAAACTAATAAAAAATTAAGAATTAAAAATAATCTAATTGGCGTTGAAGTAGGGCTCGATAACACAACCTTCTACTTGTAAGGCAAACGCTCTACCGTCTGAGCTAACGTTGCTTATGCGTGATGCCTGGCTGATGGTTAAGTTATATGTTTTTCGTTTTTGTTCAAATAAAAAAGAGAAATAAAAAACAAACACACACAGCAAATAAAAAAACATGGAAAAGAAAAAAATAGAAAATAAAACAACATTAACACACACACAAATATGGTAAAGTGTCTTGAATATGCCCCCGATTGACCGGTCATGGGATAGGTCCCTTAATGGCAGTCGACTTGTTTTTGGCGTTGGCCATAATTAAATTAAAAAATCAATTAAAAATTAGAAAACTACCTCAAAATCTCTGATAATTAGCGTTTTTTTTAATCACCTGGATTTAGAATTTTTCATACAAAAGGTGGATTTATTAAATCCAAAAAAAAGCTGGATTTAATAAATCCATAATAAAGGCACAAATATATGAAACAGCCTATTAATTTAATGTCAGAAAAAAATACGAATAAAAATTAAAAGAGAAACAAAAAAAATTGAAAAACTAACAAATAAAGGTTTTTATTAAATTTTTTTTATGAAATATGTTTAGAAAAGAAAACTACACCTCACCAAATACATATTTTTAATCTTGGACATGGAGAAATACCTGAAATAGAAATGGCAATTTTTCACTCTACAGTAAGTAATTTAATTAAATCCAATTAGTGAATATTAAATATTGCAATGGAATTTTTCAATTGTGTAAAAATATAAATTGAAGTGATAAAACTGAAAAGGCTGACTTTTTATCGCTGTTTTATATAAAATATAATTAAAAGTTAAAGTAAAATCCTTCATCATCGAATTCGGTATTAAAAATTAGGGTGAAAGAAGTGTCGGACAGAAAATTCTTTTTAAAATAGAGAGAATCTAACCCCATCTGTTGAGCACTTTTAGAAATACTTTTTGGATTTATTAAATCCAAGTGATTAGAAAAAACGGCTAATATAAATAAAAATTTAAAAAATTCCCCTTAAGTTACAAAGAAAAGTTAAATGAAATACCAATTGTTAAAACTAAAACAGCTTTAACATTAAAAAAAACGTTGAAAATAAATAACTTAAAATTTCTTAGTAAAACATTATAGACATTTAAAATAAGAGCTAAAATAAGCAAATCGTGAAAAAATAAAGTTAAAAATAAATAAAAGAGTAAAATAAATAAAAAATATTTTTAAAAATATGCCGCGAATTTTGTTTTTATTTAGGTATCGGTCAAGTTTTTTCAAAAGCAACAGTGAAAATAACGGATCAGAAAATACTTAGAAAATTAATTTATTTTTTATTGTTCATATTTGTACTAATTTAGTACATGACCTTCGGTTGACCGGTCACGGGATAGGTCCTTGGAGGGCAATTGACTCCTCATTCCCCGTAGGGTTCTTTTCCATTTTTTTTTATTTGCATTGTGTGTATTTGTTTTTTCTTTCTCTTTTTTATTTGAACAGAAACAAAAATATATAACTTAACCATCAGCCAGCCATCACGCATAAGCAACATTAGCTGAGACGGTAGAGCGTTTGCCTTACAAGCAGAAGTTTGTGTTATCGAGCCCTACTTCGACGCCAAGTAGATTATTTTTAATTCTTAATTTTTTATTAGTTTATTTGAAAAGCTATTTTTAGACACACCACCTTACTGCCACAATGTATCTAAACTGTGGCAATTGGTCATTTCCAATGACAACGCCATGTTAAAGTGATATGTCTCTTTCAAACAAAAAGTCCGATCAACGACCGGTCTCCGCCCACTTGGGACCTATCCTGCGTGTCATCTGGGACCGGTCTCTTTCCCCGTAGGGTATTAAACAAATGTAAAAGGTGCACTCCAATTCAATATTGTTTTCAGTACTATTTTTAAAGGTGCATAAAAAGCAATTTCTCACCATTTGGAATTCAAATATGGCAACACTGTAATTGCGCGACACGTTGAATCTTAGAACAGTAGTTGCGCGCCATTTGCTGAAGTGTTGGCGAACTTTGTTGAAGCTTTTCAGTTCATACACTGAAAATATTGTTACAGTAACTGACTGCAGTTTATTTAAAAAGTTATCCGTACATTTATTTTTAAATGATTATACAGTTAACATACAAAGAAATATATTTTTTAAATGTTTTTGTCGTTTATTTAGAAAATAAATTGCATACACACAGAAAACAGTATCAGTTGTGGCCACCGAATTTGTTGCCAATCGAATTATTTTTCGTCGTGAAAGCCAATATTCGGTTGTCTTATTCAATATTATGTTCCACATAAATATTATTATGTTCCACAAAATTTTATTGAAATTAAAAAACTTTTTTTGAATTTTCTGGTATTGAACACGGCCATTCAGGTTAATAGTTCACACTCTTACCCACTGCACCACAACTACTTTTAATTTTCTTAGCCATATTTACTGTTTATATATATGAATATTTTATTTTAATTTAAAAAAAAAACATATAAATTTTTGTCTTGTCCGGGATTTGAACTCGGAAATCCGGCGTACTAGGCCAACTCTCTACCGACTACACCACAAACAATTATTAATTTTGAAGTCTAAATTTGAATTTATATGTTTTGCTTGGAAAAGAAATATAGTAAAAAATTCGTTTACCAATACCAATCAATAGTTGTGTGTGTTATCAATACAATCCACAATTCGGTTGGTTCTACAGAAACTCGCCTTTATGGTCATATTTGATTAGGATACCCGTATTTGTAGTTACCACTTTCGAATATTGAAATTTTTTTAATAAAGGTTATCGGTAACACCAATTTTCTTTTATATACACTAAATAAATGGCTGCTTCTACTGCATAGAATTACTAAACTGATACTAATTTTAAAATTGATTGGAGATACCAATAATTTGTTAAAAGGATTGTTTTTTAATTCATTTTCCCTATTTTTAATACCTAGTAAAATATTTCTGGAGTAGTATTCACTTATAGGCAACTGCAAATAAAATAACGTCCTGGTAAATTCATTTTAATGGTTTTGATCGAATTCCAACCAATCTTTATCCTGGGTGTATAAATACGGATTTTCTGTTACAGTTATATTTTCATTTGAAATGTTTTGTTAAAAAAATAATTCATTTTCGATTTTTAGGTCAGTTAAAAAAACGAAATAAACTAAATATCATTTATTCTCACGGATTTGTAGTTAATTTTTTGAAATTTAAAAAAATGAAATAAATCAAAAATCATTATTTTTTTAAGGATTTTGTAGTTTATTTATTAACATTTTAAAATAAATGAAAAGTTCTTTTGATTTAAATAGTTTGTAGTTCAAATTAACTGAAAATGTAAATTAAAATAAATGAAAAATCACTTGAAAACCGGTCTACTAACTTTTCATTTAAATCAAATGAACTTTTCATTAATATTTAAATGTTAGTAAATTAACTACAAAATCCTTAAAACAGTAATGATTTTTTATTTATTTCGTTTTTATAACTTTCAAAAAACTCACTACAAAATCCGTAAGAATAAATTGTATTTAGTTTATTTATGCTATGCTATGGGAACACCGAAGGAGGACGCTGCGATATGTATGAGGGATAGAAAAAACTCATACATATTACTATTTTTCATAAATTGATGTTGCCTTGGTTGGGGCTCGAACCCGCAACCTCACGTGTAACAGTCCAACGCGCTAACCACTACACCACATATTAGTTAAAGTCGACTTTAGTTCCAAAATTGGGTGGCAGTAAGCCTTGACTAGGTTTATTTTTGGATCATTCTGATTGGTTAATTTATTTTCAACCAATCAATACAAAATATTTTTGTAGGGTTTTCATACACAAAATAAACAAAACCGTATGACTAAAAATAAAGTCGACTTTAAATTTAAAACACTCTTTTAGAGTAAGGGCCTAAGATTTTATTTATATTTTATTTCATAAAACAACTAAATACTTTGATTTATTCATGTAACTTCAAATGTTTGATCAGTTTGATTTTATTCAACAGTATGACTTTATTCAACGGTGGGTTTTTTTGAGCGATTAAATGGGAATAAAACATGTTCGACAGACGACTCAAACTGATCCGAACTACGCATTCAGCTGCATGATATTGATTTTATTCAACTTTGAATATTGTTGAACGATTAAATGTGAATAAGAATTTTAGTGTATGAACTACAAAAACAAATATCAAAAAACAACAACACAAAAAAAATAAAATCAAAAAAACTTAAAAATAAATAACCAAAAAAAATGTATCAATCAGTGTTGCCACCAGTAAAGCAAAAAACTACACAGCCGTAGATCAAAAATTATCCAAAACAGTATGAAATTACACAAAAAATATATTTTTCATATTATTTCAAAGTAAACTCTCCTGGGCACAGTAGAGAAGAATACAAATATTTTCGTCATTTCTTACCGACTGATATGAAATTTCACACTGTAAGTTTTGGATGGCCGAAACTGCAAGAGCTATGCCATTCGACTCCAAAGTTTTGCTATTTTTCTATTTACAAACCGATTTTTAACGACGTAACATTTCTATCATCTACAAAGTGCAAAAGTTATTTGCATTTTAAAACTAAAATTTAGCATTTTTGCTAAAACCTGTTCCGTGTTTTTGCCTTCTGCAAAAGCATATCCAGGCCAATTTTCAGAAAATATTATAACAAATTTTTCTATTAACTAAAGGTAATTTCAATGCAATATCTTTTTCAGGATTAAAATAGCGTGCTTTTAAATTTGAATATTACAAAAATGGTATTTTATCCATATTAAAAGTTTCTTTCAGAACAAAGCATTTATTTTTTCAGAAAGGCTACTTCATTCAGATGCACTGCATGCAAAAATATTACTTGCTAATTATTCTCTCCCATATTCCTCAAAATTTAACCGTTTATATTTAAATTAAACCAATTTTTTTCTAAGTTCAAAGCTGGACTTTAAAAAAAAAAAGCTGGAAGATCCTCCATGGCGTCCGTAATGTGATGGCATAAGCCCTGTTCAACCCTAGCTTTAAATGTCGGCAAGACAGGAACAATTTTAAAAATATTTATATTTGTAAAATTTTGAAATTTCTTTGTAGTATGTGTATCAACAAATTTTCTTTTAAAAAATATAACATTTTTTTTAAAAAATTTCATACGATTCTGTTGAAATCTGAAACATGTTGGATTTAAAGAATTCTAAAATATTCTAACAAATACAGCAAAAAAATTTTCAGACATTAGAAAGTCACAATCATAACAAACTCAAACTTTCCCACTCTTTCGCTGCATTTTTAAATGTTCTTGCAAACCAAGAGAATTTTTAAAAGAAGCTTGACAATTATTTTCGCAAAAAATAAACAAAAGGCGGTGCTTTAAACAAAACAAAAAAATACATAGCACCATTTCTGATTTCTTCTAAATTGGTGTTGAAAAATCCACAAAAGTATGTAATTCACCAGAAAATGGAGATTTGTGGTATATGTTTCACTGGCAAACTCGTTTCGTCTAAATATCGACTAATTTTTATTAATTTATTAAAAAGCTTTTAAAAATTTACGGAAATTTCTATAAAAAGTGAAATTACACAAAAACTACACAAAAGTGCCATTATTCAAAAATTATCCAACGAATGTGTAAACAGTCCCGTTTTTGAATAATTATTCAAAAAGTGGCAACACTGGTATCAATAAACATTATGCAGAGTGCAAAAAAATCTGGTAAGCAAGCGGTGTGACAACCCTGTAGGAAATGTCACTAGTGAATCAGTACTGATTCACTATTGACACTGTCACCAGTACTAGTGATTTATTATACCCCGACAATGCTTTTTTACTATAGACATTTAACATGTGCGTGTCATTGGAAATCTACTACTGACACTGTCACTATTGAGTAGGTGGTTCTTTTGGGACCATATGTAGACATTGTCACCAGAGATTCACTAGTGCATTTTAGTAATTCTAGTCTACACTTTTGATACTTTTCTGAAATAGACGTCGTTAATGAAACTTTTGTTAACATTTCATGTTTTATTAAAAAAATTAAGGATGCATAACATCCGTTTTAAATATTAAATATTTAAAGTAAATAGGTACATGTCAGCCTTTTAAATAGTATTTAAAAAAAAAATTAAATTAAATTGCATTATAAAAATTAAGGAATTCATAACAGGCGTTTTAAATATTAAATGTAAATAAGGTACATTTCAGCCTTTTAAGTTTAGCCGAGTTTAGCCGCCGACATTCTTTTAATATTGCCGCCGTCGAACTCGTCAGCTCTTAATTTTTAATAAACAAAAGAAATACAAAATATGAAAAATGGGATGTTGTATCTACTTTTTAAATTTAAAATGATTAATGTACTGCATACTTATTATAGCACAATTGAAAAAATACTAGATTAATAAAAACAATTATGCCGCCGATGAATAATAGCGCTTTGGCGGCGAATTAGAACTTTAATTTGTTGTGTATACATTTTTCTTCTCGTCAAAGCAAATAAAAAAAAATGTAGACGCTTTGTTGACAATGTCACCGAGAAGTCACCAAAATAGTCGACAAAACTGGTGACTTGGAGACACTTGCCCCCAGGTTTCCTTCAGGGAACCTACATCATTCAATACATTTGTGCGACTGAGTAAATTTGTCTATTTTTTTGTTCTATGTGTGAGCTTATGTAGGTGTGAGAGAGCGCCCATGGGCATAATTGTTGCCGACGCCTGGTCTAGGGTTAAATGTACTGGGATAATACCAAAAAAATAAAATCCCAAGCCTGCGCCAACGCTGGGAAACAACTACGGCCAGGCGTTTATTGGTGTTATCATTTCGACAACATGCCAGTACAGTGAAAGTTTAAAATCCGCCGCATTGCCAGTATATGGCCAGTACATGTACTACCGTCAAGGTTGCCAATTTAGCCTTTTTCCGGCTAGATCTAGCCATTTTAATTTCATCTAGCCATAAAAAAATGGCTAGATTGGATTTAGCCGAAAGATTTAGCCATTTTATTTTGCCCTAGCCATTTTTTCTTTTAATGTTTTACAGTTAATTTCATACAAAAGTGCTTGAATTTTTTTGATTTTCAAAATTTTAATACGAAATTTTCAATTTTTAAAACTTTTATTTGGGTTCACGTCACATGTAGTTTTTACATTCGATTTAAAATCATGTTTTTTGTACAAATTGAATGAAAATATTTTGGAGATTTGGAGGCCACTTTCATGAAATTCGTATTAGAACTCTTTATTGTCACTGATTTGTATTAAAATTACACTCATAGAAATAAATCTGTAAAAAAAGCAGAAAAAGTTACTAAAAATTAGTTAAAAATGATGCTGCAGAAAAAGCTGCTAAAATTAGTAAAATAAAACTGTTAAATTACAGAATTTTAGTTATATTTAAATTAACTTTTAGTTAATTGAAAATATCAAATTGTATTATAAAATCTGCCGAAAATTTTGCTAAATATTAGTAGACTAAAAACAGCAAAAACAAACTGTTATATCTACAAAATTTTTGCTATTTTTAAGCCAAATTTAGTAGAATGCAAATAACAGTCTATTTTGCTAAAATCAGCAGAAATATTTGCTAAAAAATTGTAAACTGCTGTATTCAAAAGCCTCAGTTCTTATCTGCATTTCAAAAAAATCGATAAAAACTTCGAAAGTTTTAAATTATTTGGTGATTTTTTTGGCTACAGTGTAAAATTTTTTACTGATTTTGGCAGGTTAATTTGCTATTTTCCATTAACAAAAATTTAGCACAAATAAACTAAAATCCTGTATATTTAACAGTTTTATTTTTGCTGTTCCTATATTACTAATATATACTAAAAATAATCTGCTAATTTAGCAGTTTTTTCTGCTGCATCATAATACCCTACACCACTATGTGGTCAGGGTATAATAGTTTATGCTGACGTTTGTAGCACAAAAAAATATTGGACCTATCCCCACCTTATAGTATACCGATCGACCCAGAATTACGTTTTATTTCGATTTAACGATATCCGTACGTCATCCTTGTGCGCAGTCTACAGGTCGCAAATATTAAGATATTTTGATGAAATTTGGCACCAAGGACGACGCCTATTGATTTTGGTTAAAATAGGTCCATGTTTAGACCTAGTGCCCATATAAGGTTCCCCCCTAAAATTGCCATTTTTACACGCTGTAGGTTGCAAATATTAAGATATTTTGATGAAATTTGGTACACCGACCTTCTTATGTCGGCCCAAGGACAAAGCCTATTGATTTGGTTAAAATCCAGACTGGTGTAGGTTATTATATAGGCGGCATGTCCGACTTTAACCTTTTTACTCTTTTTTAACTCATTTTTAGTTTTTAACTAAATTTTTTACAGACTTTTTTCTTTAGCACACTCTAAAAATTGTATGTAAAATTGCTACAATAAATGCACAAATATTAATGTAAAATAGCGCACAATGCTTAAATTTATGCATAAAATGTTTGAAATATTTGTTTACACACATATATTAGTAAAGATACCAACAAATATAGTAATAAGCATGTTTATAAACATGTTTATATTCTTTTAAGCATTTGATTTTTAAAAATCGGCATTTTGTGTGTAAATGTTAAAAATTTGTAAACACAAAATAAAAAAATTTTTCAAATAATGTCATCAATAAAAAATTAAAATAAAAAATTCCAGAAGAATCTATGTCCAGAAGGCACAACAGCTAGTTTTAATTTAATTAGGAATTTCAAACGCGCATTTTCTAACCATGCAATTAATAAATAAAAAGACACGTATGTAAGTATAATATATTACAAATTAAAAATTAAAAAAATTTGGAAATATTTTTCATTTTTTTCAGCCCTAATTGAAACATCAAAGACTCACAGAATACTGCCGAAACCCATCCAGCAAATAGTCGAAAATTAGTGCTTTAATGATGGCAGGGGCAACTTAAGTTTAAGTTACATCTTCTATTTAAGGTTTTCAGATTCAAGCGAATTTTTTGTAACACACTTAGAATTAAAGACCTTTTTGGTAAGAAAAACAGCTTAAAAATTACGAAATTCTATGAGAAAAGTGCTGTTTAATGGATAAGCATCCCTTAATCTTGGGTTTTTCTTTAGAGAGAACTCGTCGGAATCCGGGAGTCTCCGGAAGCTGTAGATTCTTCAATAAAAAAATCCATAGAGTCTGCTGCTCATTAAAATCTAAGGCGTTTACAAGTTCTTGAATAATCGTTAGAATCTGCAGCTCTTTCTTTAGGAAAATGTTTTAGAATCTAAGGGTTTTCTGAGCTGTCCTTCCTATTGAAAAAGGGCCGTTTGAACCTGAGGATTTTCTATAGGAAAAAGGTATAAAAATCTGGGGCTTTTATCGATAAAAGTGGTCTGAATATGGAGCTTTTTCTTTGGAAAAGTCACCAGAATCTGAGGAATTTTTTATATAAAATATGTTTCGCAATCTGAATTTTTCTATGAGAAAAATTTCTGAGAATCAGGCTTTTTGCATGGAAAAAATTCATAACCTCAGTAGTGGAAAAATTGTCCATAAAAAAGAATTTTTCCTGCAAAAAACCCTCATATTTTGAGAACCTTTCTTTAAAAGAAACCATTTTATTCTAAGAACCTTTAACTACAGCAAAATTTTCGAATTTTGGGGACTATCTTTTAGGGAAAAGAATCCTCAGATTCCGAGGATTTTTCTGTATGGAAAGTATATTGTAGATAACTCTTACTTTCATATTGGAAACCCTCAGATTCTGAAGACTTTTTCATATAGAAAATCCTCAGATTCTGATGACAATTTCCCAAAAAAAAGCCCTCAGATTCTTAGAACTTTTTTTCTATAGAAAACTCTAAAATTTTAGTGATTTTTTCTAGTACACTTATAAAAAAAGTTAGTACAAAAGTCTGTTAAACGCGTTATGGCTCAAATGAACTAATTTTCCTGTTATTTTGTCTTAAAATTTAGGATTGAACTAATATTCTTGTAAATCCCATTTAGCATATCAATTACTTTCATCCGTATTGGAACTAATTTTTCATACTAATTTTTAGTAATTTATGTTTGTTAATTTTAGAAATTTTTCTGCTAATTTAAACCCCGATTATTTCCCAAAATTTAGTGTAGAAAACCTTTAAATGCTAAGAACTTTTCTTATAGAAAAACCCTTTACTTCTGAAGCCTTTTTCAAAAAAAACTCCTGAAATTATGAGGACGTTTTTCTCAGTAAAATTTTCTATAGAAGAATAATGTGATTCCATAAAAAATTATCTGATTCCCATAGAAAATTCCTTATATTTTAAACAGTTTCTTGTAGATTATCATGGGTTTTCTGAAGGTCGCCTTGGATTCTGGGGGAACTTTTCTTCTAGAAATGCCCTAAAATAATAAGAAGATTTCCTACAGAAAACACCTGAGATTCTCAGTATTTTCTTTTATATTTTCTCAGGGTTTTCCTATTGAGGAAAAACTCCTCAGAACACTAGTTTTCGGTAAGGAAGGCTGGCAGATTTGTCTCTTGTTGTACGTGTTTAAAGATACTTATTGTTACTTCTAAAACTCTAATGTTAAGATTTTCTTTTGTCATGATTTTCTTTTGTTAATAAAAACATCTATTTATTTTTAAATGCATTTTGTTTTATTTTAAGGGACTATAATATACAGAGAGTTTCTAGACATCATAAACCTAGGTTCACGCATTTAACAAAGCTATTTTAGACACATAGCATTCAAAAATAAACATAATTTAAATGTTGCTGAACTTTTTGATACAATTATAAACGTACTTTTACACACTTTGTGCCTACTGTTTTTAAACACAATGTGTTTATATATTTTCATTTTAAACACTGTGTCTGTTTTTGCCCAATTTATAGTAGGTATCAAGTTACCTCCTTTTAATAGAGTAGATTTCAACAAATATTTATTAGAGTGCATTATTTCCAGTTTTAGCCGTTTCTAGCCATTTTTTCTCCGTAATCTAGCCATTTTTTCAGTTCAACTGTTGGCAACCTTGACTACCGTCTCCAATACCGGCCGATATTGTGCCGTTTGTATTTTTTTACCTGGGTAGGTAATATTGCCGCAATAGTATCATGAAAAATTATGACAAAAAATTAAATTTTTGAATTATTTTTTTTCCAATAATCGCCGAATTATCTTTTATTGGAAGATACCATCCAAATGTTTACAGGGTACTTTTTTATTTTGGAATATAGTGGAAAATGAACTTAAGTCGAGTGTAAAGATTTTGCAATCCGATTAGAATTAACTTAAGTTTACATTTTAATTGCCATTATATCCTAGATCCCTCACCTCACCTTTGCCGATCCCTTGTTTAAAACCATATTACAGTAATTTTGACTTAGCTGCACAACCAACTTTTGCAAGAATTTTTGTGCAGGTAAGCCAAAGAAGCAGCTAAGTCAAATTGTTTACCTGCCTTAATGTGCAGGTATACCAATACAGACTGAAAACAAACAAACAAATGAAGCTAATGATGAGAACTTTGTGCTTTACACCAGATCTTGCGATTTTTATGGTTAAAAAACGACTAAAGTAGGATATTTTTGTCACAAAAAAAGTAGACAACACATTTATTTTATGTGTGTTTTTTTTCCTAGAGTTGAAAAACAAAGCAAAACACAAGAGGCAGCTAACGGGTACTTTTATGTAATTGTTGCTTTCAAAATGGAGTTGATTTATAACTGGTTTTACCAAATCAGACAGTTCATATACGAAAGTACAAAATTCTCGTCCCGTTGATTTTTTGTACCTTATGTAATGTCTCGGTTTGAGTAAGAAAGTTATCATTTTATTATTGCGGACAACTGAAGAGTAGAGTGATGTCTACGAAACAATTGTATTGTCTATCATGAAAATGATCAACCCCTTTTTGAAACAACAAATAAAAATCTAATATGACAATATCATATTAGAATTTGGACTTGAGGTGGAAGAATATTCTAACTATATATATGAAAATATAGAAAGTCCGAAAAAACAATTTTTGTATTTTTTAATGCAAAAATTAAAATAATTGTTGGTGATATTTTTTATGAAAATAATGTAAAACTGCCAAAAATATGAGGCAGTTATCTTAAATGCGCAGGTACAAAAAGTGCACTTAAAGAAGACAATTGCGTAATTTCGGAATATTTGAAAAAGTTAAAATTTGGTGTTCACATTCGTGATGTTCATCCTAAAATCAGTTAGAATTAATTATTATTTTTTAAAAAGACACTTGGAGGGTGTGCAAAGCAATATTGAGTAAAACCGAATTTTTTCCATATTAATATATATATATATATGTCCTTTATTTATTTAAATTACGTAGTAAAAAAAGAGATTACACATAATCGTTATTAATATCCATCGTTATTAATATCCATCGTTATTAATATCCATCGTTTGAGTGGAGAATAACTTCAAGCTTTATATCGGGACAGCCTAATATATATTCATTACATATGCAACTCTAATAAACTCATCAACGAGTTGAAGTCATCAAATAAATTTCAAAGTTTTTGTTCTATTTCTTTTCTACCACGTACACGTATCGCATTTCCAAAAACTAAAAAACACACATGTATGAGAAAAACTATAAGTATTCTAAACAAATACATAAGTATGCGGTAGTAACGGTGGCTATTTGCTGAAGTTATAAAGAAGATAAAATAGAAATAATTTTTAGTTTTCAAAATCAAAACTTTTAACAAAATATATCACGTAATAACCACAAATAAAACAAAAAAATCATACATACACATCAATGGTCATAAGTTAACATATCGAAACTGACAACTATATAAAACTTTAGTAAAGTTAAAATCATTTGGCATTACTATAACACGTTGTAAACATATTGTTAGTTTTGCGGTATCAACTTATGACCATCGACATTTAAAATTCACATGCTGCAAGTGCCTTATACAATGCTATCCACTAGTACTAATATTACTAACCAAACAACCATCATCAATACAAATAGTTATTTATCTGCAGCATTTGCATAGTAATACAGGTATTGGCATAATTTAGCATACGCATATAAATATAACTTGCCAGCAAAAAAAATATTCAAAAGTAGTAGAAAAAGTACTACAACTAACGATATATTTTTTAAAAGAAACTATTATTATTTTAACACTTCCTTGTCGTAAGAGGGGAGTAGTCCCTCTATAATATTTTGAAGTACTTTTCGAATTAGGGCATAGAAAAATATTTTTTTAAAATAACACAGTACAACAAAATAAGAAAACTTTGATGCATCGGGATCGCGACACATAATTTATAATGGACTTTGGGATGCAGATCACGACTATTGCCCAAGAATTTTAAAGTAAGCTAAAGTTTAAGAAATATTTACAAAATGTTTTTGTGCAAAATTAAATTTTTTAACAAACTTTTTGGAAAAAAAAATACAAAATTGCAAGTAATAACGCTATTTTTTGAAACATTTTAAAATTATGAAATATTCCTTTTAATTTGATTATTGCACGTTTTGACATATGCGATAATATTCCCTATATATGCATTTAAAGTTGAAATTTCTCTTTTTTCACGATTTAGTTAATAATTTGCATTAAAGGAATAACTAATATTTGAATTTATACCTTTAGTAAACATCCAATGTTACTTAATTTATGAAAAAAATTTCGCATTTTCTGTTTTAATTTTAAGTTAATCTTGACTAAAACTGAAAAGACCGACATTTTGATGCCTAAAAATTCAGGAGTCTGTGAAAATGTTGATGCAGAAGTTGTGATTCTTTTGAAAAAAAGGATTTAGTGGAATATGTATTTACGTCATATGTAAAGATTTTGCATATCCGATTAAGGGACTTAAGAGATTTGCAAAATAGGAAAATAAGTGAAGTTTTGACTTTAATTGCAATTATATGCTAAATCGTTTACCTAATCAAAATAAGTTGATATATTTCTAAAAGCCCAAATTCTATACTTTTAAACCATATTAAAAATTATCCGTGGTTTAGTCAGGTATATGAACAGATAAGAATATTTAACAAAAAAACTGCGTTTTTACTAAAAGTTAAATTTGCAAATATTTCAAAAACTAGAGCTAATTTTAAAATTTGTTGTTCACATTCGTGATATTCATCCTAAAATCTATCAGAATTGATATGTCGCATGCCCGATGCATTTTTAGTGTTGTACTGTGTAATACATAATAAGTTAGGTTGTGCCAAATTTTTAAAATTCTCGAATTTCAAATGATGCGTACTATTGAGCTAACTACATATATAAAAAATAAAAAAAATTTTCGAAAATACTCCCAACAAACATTTACTATCGAGACCGAATAAGTAACGATTTGATAACGATTTGATTTCTCAAACATTACCCTTGAGAATAGCTTTGAGAATTTTTATTCTCAATTTGGAAATCATAGCGTTCTCCATAAAAACGGCAGTTAGAGCTCAAGTATATTTCTCATATCTTTATAGAGCCCAATATAGGGGTCGATATTGATATAAGATTCAAGTATATTTCAAATCCTTCTCTAACCTGATTTTAGTGTAGAAAAAATTTTGTTCTGTAGTTGAGAAAGATTGTTGATAATGAGTTGAGAAATATGTTAATTATCAAATAATATTCTAGTGTATTTACTCAATAGTTACCAAATCTATTTGAATGTTTTTTTATACAGTTTTAATAAATTTTAAATGCAATTATTTAGAATGTTATTAACAATATATTTTATTAACATTTAGAAATTACAGAGGTAAAGTATTGTGAAGAAAATTCATTAAGTATGTTACATATTCAAATTTATATTCATATTTAGGTATTTAAAATTATTAACGAGAAAAAAAAGGAAAACGAAAAATGCATTAAAAATTTTTGTTATTATTTTCGTTTGTTTGTTTTTTGATGTAAGTTGTTTTTTTCTTATATCGCCCTTTTGCGTGTTGAAAATGGAATATGCAACTTTTTTCAAAATTAAAATTCGCTTCTGTACCAAATTTTTTGATACAAGTAGCTGTAATTAAAAAAATATTTACATATAAATAAGCAGATCCAGATTTTGAGTTTTTTATGTTACCTTTTAAAGCCTGCGTAATTGTTAATGTACGAATTGCCTTTTTTGTTTCTGTCCCCTTCCAGCAAAGATACTGGGCAGCCACGTCATCAATTAGGCTTCTCCAAATAGATTTAATAAACTTTTGTAGACAACTTGCTGTCTCCTCTTCAAAATTTGATACCTGGAAATAAGAAATAAAGTTATTGTGAATTATGGGGTTCTGAAAACCGAAACCACGTAAAATTATGGTTTTTTTTTAACAAAAAAAAATTGTTTTACAGAAAACCCGAATACTTTATCTATGAATATTTAAATTTATGTATTTGTATTGAAATCTACAAATTTAAAGATACATATATAAATATAATATAAATAAGAGGCACGCTACTCTAACAGATTAACAAAAAACTTAGTAAATTTGACCTTAAATTCATTCTCATTTCTGAAATTACAATATTTAGAATATTGCAGAGACCAACTCTGGTTAATGTTATCTTAGAATGTTAATAATTCAGATATGTATTTATGACCAAATGGGATGAAAGATTTCGATAGAATGCATAATACAAATTTAATATACTTACCGGATATTGTTATAAAATTTGAATTTTGAACATGATTGTTTTGCACTTGTGAAAAATTTGGTTGTGAATAATTTGTTGGATATAATGATGAACTTTGATAAAACGAATTTTGATCCATCTTAAATGTGAACTAAGGGAAGAAAAATGTACTGAGTTTTTTCAAAATTTTATAATATTACGAGTTTTTCTTTTATGTCGTTTATAGTATGCAAAATGGTTTCTTTAGAATATTCCAAAATTGTTGTACTTTTTATTCCTAGCATTGATGATTTTATAGCTAAATTAAAAAAATCAGATAGGTTTTTTATTCTTTTGCTCTTTAAAATTATGCGTCCACCGTCTTCAACAATTGATATTAAGCAAAATATACTATCATATGTGCTATAAATATTGTCTGGAGCTTTTGCCGAAAAGTATAAATTGTTCACTCTAATAAATTTTATGATACCGCTTTTAAATTTTAGAAATTGTGGTTCCACATCAGATTTTGACTTTAAAAACAAACTTTCTTTAACTAATCTGTTATAAAGCTGTGATGAAATATGATCTTTTTTCCTAAATTTTTTTTTTAATTTGGACAAAAAGTTTTCAAATTTGAAGGCACTTATTGTTTCTAAGGATCCGAAAGATTGTACGTCATTTGCCAAATGTGTGAGAGTTAAAAGAGTATCAGAATAAAATTCCGAAATATTTTTGACGAATTCATTCAACAGAAAGTTGGCACAATAATTGTTTTGTTTGCAGTTAGTAGGGTGCAAAAGTATTCGAATAGCCAAACTTAACTGAAGAAAATGTGTATACAGTAGGTACTGGATTTAAAACGTCTTTTAATACAAAAACACCTGCATATAAGAGAAAAGTTCTGAATTCGGTTGCTTTGAATCTTTCAATCTCCTTTATCGAACGAGAATGTCTCGAAAATTCTTTGGGCATCTGGTGTTTAGGAAATACAGTACTGCTATCTAGCTCTCTTACTTTTTGTGAAGACAAAGAAAATCCCTGATTTCGGACTTTAACCCAGGAAATAAGCATTGTTTTCATAACGCCTAAGCAGACCACATGTATGTAATCATATGGAAAACTTTTAACGATATCAATTGGAAGATTTTCAATGGTCATTTTTTCAATTGACTTGTGGTGATTTCGGTCACTCTTTGTGCGAAAGTCAAAATCAGTTCTAATTTCGTTATTCTGTACTCTGTGTACTATTTTTCTAAAAACATATTCACCCGTTTGTTTGCACTTTATACAAGAATGGTACCCCGTGTGTCCTTTAACTCCAAGAACAAAGGATCTCGCGGGGGCATCGCATATGAAAGCACGACAAGAAACGGCGTACGTTATATTCTCATAAGTGAAACCATTTTGTATAAGAATAGAAAGTTCATTTACAAATTCTTCCAAATATAAGTTACTATTCTCGGGCTTTGAGTTTCCACTATAAGCTCCAATAACAAAAACGCTATCAGTTGAGTTAATACTTAATAATATTGGCCATATTTGTAAATTTGAGCTCTTTGATAAAGGTAATCCATCTATATTGATATTAAGATCAATATTTTGATTTTGTTGGAGCTTATTATGGATTAAAAAGTCCGTTAACGTATCCGCTATGCCGTAGTGAATATATTCACCAGAATCCATTTTTTTAACTGGTGCATCTCTTAGGGTTTTTTTTAAAGTGCGAATGTCCCGAGGAAGGCCCGAGATCTTTTTCGAAAGAATTTGTAATAAGCTGTTGCCAGCAGCATGTGTTATACCGTATTGTATAAACCATTCTGCTAATTTATTCTCAAAAACTTTGTCAGCTTCTGAAATACATTGCACAAATTTCTCAGATACTTGAGATTCATCAGAATCACTTTCGTCGCACAAATCACGACTATAATGATCTGAATTATCAAAAATACAATCTGGTGATAGTTCACTTGTATCTGCCGTATTTGGACAGCACTCAGAAACTGGCATTGACGAGTGCCACAAATTGCTGACAATTTGTTTACACTCATTTCTTATTTTTCTTGATGCACTCTTTATTGAATTATAAGAAATAAAGGGTTATTCAACAGGTACGCTACAAAAGTAGAAAGACAAGGACAGCAAACGACGCCATATTACTTGCCGCTCTTTTGACATTTCTCTTCAGTAAGGTTTGCCATTTCATGATGGAAAGATATACTAGCCAACAACGAGTCGAAATTCTTAAAATTTACTACCGAAATTCGGAGTCAGTGGCCTCAACGTTAAGAGCGCTACGTCCAATTTATGGTCGTCATAATGAATGGCTTCGTCAATAAACAAAATATGCGTTATTGGTCAGACAGCGATCCACACGTACTCCATGAGTCATCATTGCATACCGAAAAAATTACGGTTTGTGCGGTTTATGGGCCGGCGGCGTCATTGGGCCGTACTTCTTCCGTGATGATCAAGACCGGCACGTTACTGTGAATGGGAATCGCTACCGTTCAATGATAACCGAATATTTTTGGCCCCAATTGGATGATATGGACTTGGAGGACATGTGGTTCCAACAGGACGGCGCCACAAGCCACACAGCGAATGGTGCAATGAATTTATTGCAAACCAAGTTTGGAGAACGTGTTATCTCATGAAATGGTCCAGTCGATTGGCTGCCTCGGTCGTGCGATTTGATGCCGTTGGACTATTTCCTGTGGGGCTACGTCAAATCTATGGTCTATGCCAACAAGCCAGCGACGATTGATGAACTTCGTACGAATATCGGCCGATTTATGCTTGAAAACCGTCTAAAATTGGGTTCAGCGTCTGGGTTTCTGCAAGCGTGCCCGTGGTGGCCATGCAAAAGATATAGATTTTCATACAAATGGCATCGAACTTACTTTCACAGGAATAAAGAATTTCATTGATATCCAAAACCGTTTTTGTTTTATTTAAAAAAACTTTTGTAGCGCTCTTATTGAAAAACCCTGTATTAATACTTACTTTTAATAGAGTTGCAGATTTTCTAAGTCTTAACAATTTAAGTTGTATGCACCACAAAACAAAGATGTACTTTTTTAGATGCACTAAATTGTTTATAATATCCCGCACAGAACAAAATTAAATTGGAAAAAATTTTTACATTTTTTGAAACAATATTTCAAAGATTATTGATTATTTTTATTTTTATAAAGTGAAGCTCGAGAAACGTTTGAGAAACCTGAAAATTTTCAAGTCATTCTCAAATGTTAGCATTAGGTATCAGAAAAGGTTCGAAATGAATTTCAAATATAGCCTTGGTACCAACAGTAAATTTTAAATTTTTCAACAATAAAATATTCGTAATTTTTGATTTGAGAATGATTTGGTAACTACACTGAATATCTAACAATCGAATTGTACTAGAAACTGGCTTGAGCAATACAGTGGATATTTTAATATGAATTGGTTAATTTGAAGGCAATTTTCTTGCATAATTATCAAATGATTTTCAAGTAGTTTTCAAATTTAATTCAAACGCTCTCCTTTTTTATTAGAGAGTGACTTAATAAATACACTTGTTATCCATGGAAAATCTCATTATTTCTCTAAGGCTAGAATTGGTGTTTGTTGGCTTATAGTTCAATACTCAATACATTTGTAGTTGGCAGTCATAGTGTATTTTTTTTAAATTTTTTCTCTGAATTTTTGGACAAAATGGGGCACAAGTGTTTGGCACTGCTGATCCTGTTATGGACAAATTATTTTAAAAAATTCGGTATAGTAATTTTGGTCCACGACAGCATAATTTTGTTCGAAAAAGGCAATTTTTGTTTTTTTAGAAATGTAGGGGAAGTGCGACACACTTGATCCTTTAAAAGACTTGTTCACCCCTACTATCTCGGAAAGTACATAACATAGAAAAAAATTTTCTTCTATAGATGGGTCCAAATATCGCCCTCATCACTTTGCACTAATTATGTTTTTACTTTTTTTAGGTTTCTTTAACTTCTGGGCATCATCACCTGTATTTTCTCATTTCTGTTATTTTGTGCTCTTATTTAGAAAATGTTTCTGAAGTTCCTATTTTAAATACAAAAATGTTGGTAATGTAATTTTAAACACTATTCTGTAAGGTGTTATTCCACGTTTTAAAAAATCCCTATTTCATCTTGTTATTTTTTACTATGACAAAAATAGAAAAATGACATTGACTATACACTTGATCCCTTTTTTTAATACACTTGATCCCAGGGATCAAGTGTGTATTTGTTGACAAAAATGCTTTTAATTAAACAAACGAATATTATTGGACAAATTAACTGTATATAGTACGTAATTATACCCTACACCACTATGTGGTTAGGGTATTATAAGTTTGTGCTGATGTTTGTAACACCAAAAAATATTGGTCCTAGACCCACCTTATAGTATACCGATCGGCTCAGAATTTTTTTTTATTTCGATTTAACGATGTCCGTCCTTCCGTCCGTCTGTCTGTCTGTCTGTCTGTCTGTCCATGCATTTTTGTGCGCACTCTACAGGTCGCAAATATTAAGATATTTTTATGAAACTTGTTACACCGACTTGTGTCGGCCCAAGGACGACGCCTATTGATTTTGGTTAAAATCGGTCCATGTTTAGACCTAGTGCCCATATAAGGGTCCTACCAAAATTATATTGTTTATACGCTGCAGGTCGCAAATATCAAGATATTTTGATGAAATTTGGTACACAGACGAATGGCACAGTAACGCAGCCTATTGATTTTGGTGAACATCGGTCCATGTGTAGACCTAGTGCCCATATAAGGGTCCTACCAAAATTATATTGGTTATACGCTGCATGTCGCAAATATTAAGATATTTTGATGAAATTTGGTACACAGACCTATGTTGGCCCAAGGACGAAGCCTATTGATTTTGGTGAACATCGGTCCATGTGTAGACCTAGTGCCCATATAAGGGTCCCCCCAAAATTATATTTTTTATACGCTGCAGGTCGCAAATATAAAGATATTTTGATGAAATTTGGTACACAGACCTATGTTGGCCCAAGGACGAAGTCGTCGGTCCATCTTTAGACCTAGTGCCCATATAAGGGTCCCCCCAAAATTATATTGTTTATACGCTGCAGGTCGCAAATATTAAGATATTTTGATGAAATTTGGTACACAGACCTATTTTGGCCCAAGGACGAAGCCTACACGCTGAAAAAAAACGGCCTGTCCCAAACATAATTTTGCTGGTAATATATATATATTTGGAGATTTTGTTAAACATATTCGCCGTGTTTTTACTAGAAACAATATATATTTGCATGCAAATATATTATGTTTGTAAGCAAATATATTATGTTAATATATAATGTTTGGATGAAATGAAATGACGCTATCGACAAATATTATATGTTTGGCAGCAAACATATAATATGTGTGTTATAGACAAATTATGTTTCCATGCAAATACTATATATAAATAATATATTTAGTTATACAGCAATTATTAATATATGCCAAACAATAGGCGTATTTATTCTACTCTCCAAATTTCTATATATTTTAATGGAAAAACATAAAAAGTTAAATTAATACATCTACTGTTTGGCGATTATTTAATAACTAAATATATTATAAATCACATTGAATTTTACATCTAATACATTCATTGAAAAACAATAACTACAATCTCTTCATTTATTTTTTATTTATTTTTATTAACAAATATTAATTAAAAACTCTTATAATAAGTTAATATTTTAATATACACAATTAAATATTTTTTCTTTTTAACACAATTTTATGTTTTATTTATACTAATTTATTTTATTTTTTCACATCTTTCACAATAAAATTAATAAATAAAGGAAAAATAACACTAAATTTTCTGACTAGATGCAGTCTAGCTAAACCAAACGATTATTACCAACTACAAAAGTTATAATGGCTACTTACAACTTTATATGTATCAAGAATGGAAATTCGCCGTTTTTCCAAATATATGTTAATTGTATCCACAAATATTATTATTACCGGGAAATATATATATAGTAACTATAAAAACAATATAATTGGAAGCACACTGCAAATACATATATGGTAGTTTGTAAACATACATTGATTACCTCCAAACATATACAAAAACGTCTTTTTCCTCCGTGTATTGATTTTGGTGAACATCGGTCCATGTTTAGACCTAGTGCCCATATAAGGGACCTCCCAAAATTGGCTTGGTTACAAACTGCAGATCGCAAATATTAAGATATTTTAATGAAATTTGGTGCGCTGACTAACATTATAGAAAATTTTGACACAAGCCCCATTTTAACCCATTCGAATTTCGGATCAAAATATTAGTTGGCTTTTACCCAGACTGGTGTAGGGTATTGTATAGTCGGCATGCCCGACTTTAACCTTTTATTCGTTTTTATTAAGTATGAGTTGCCTGCATTACTTTTAACCTAATTTCGCTTAACAAAATCGCTTACAAGGAAGGTGTGTGCATATGGCTCACTCAGATTTGGATGAAATTTGTATATGTGGTAGAGAAGATGGAAAAATAAGCAAGTTAAACTTTTTAGTGGTCCTATCTGATATTTAAGGGTTAAAAAGTGTTACAAGGAAATGTATACAAATTGGATACCAGATGAAAGGTATTTTCAAGATCTATGAAGCAGTGTACTAAAATTACTAAAAAGTTTTCAAACAAAAAAGATTCGAACAACTTTGAAACTCACTTTTATTCCATAAATTTCAATTTGAGCCGATATGTTTAGAACAGAAAGTTATTTAATTTTGTCCCCTGCACCTACAAAGAAATGTTGTTGTCGCAACCGGATTTGGTTCCGGTTCGCTCGGTTGCTGTAACCGATAATTCGGTTGCCACAATCCAATTTCTGTTGTTCCAACTGAAATAGGGCTGTGGCTACCGAAATGGGGTTGTGGCAACCAAAATAGTATTGAAATAACCGGTTGCAGCGGTTGGAACCAAATTCGGTTGGGACAACAATTTTTTTTTGTAAGTTGCATCACATATTCATATTTTATCGAAATCTAAAGGAACCCAAAAACATAAAAACTAATAGAATAAGGTTTTTTCATATGTAATCTTTTTAAATTTAGACGAATTTTATTTTCGAAACCATATAACTAAACAGTTCATGAATCGCTACAATATCATACGACGTTTTTAAGCAATTAGATTTAAAAAATACGATACTGTCCATAGCCAATATAGGGGCTACAGGACGCAAATAAGTAAAGACATATTAAAAATTAGTATTTTTTATTTTTTTTAGAAATAAAACACTTTAACTAAATTATTTAAATCCGATGTATTAATTTTAATAAATACTTTTTTCTTGTATACATTTGATCCCCGGGATCAAATGTCTTCGTAAACACACTTGATCCCAGGGATCATGTGTTACATATAGGGATCAAGTGTATTCATGGTATAACACACTTGATCCTTTTATAGCGATTTATATTTTTAATTATTACTCAAAAAGTTATAAAAAAGCCAGAATATTTTTTTCAGAATAGAAAATACTTATTTCAGAAAGCTTTCAGAAAAATATTAAAACAATAAAAAATATGGAATAGTTTAGAAGATATTCGACTTTAACTTCTTCCGGATCAAGTGTGTCGCACTTCCCACACGCACGCACTTCGACATTGCAAGATATTGTGCCTTATCCTCGTAAACACCTGAGGATGTACCTGGATGAAGGAATTGACCTGGAGGCAGCGCGTAGACTTTGTCTGTTACCCATGCGTGAATCCCGCACACAGAAAACAGTCTCAGTTGTGGCCACCGAATTTGTTACCAATCGAATTCGTGCGGTTACGACAACTATCTTTATATTAAATTATATTTTCGCCGTGAAAGCCAATATTCGGTTGTCTAATTCAATATTATGTTCCACATAAATATTATTATGTTCCACAAAATTTTATTGAAATTAAAAAACTTTTTTTGAAATTTCTGGTATTGAACCCGTCCATTCAGGTTAATAGTTCACACTCTTACCCACTGCACCACAACTACTTTTAATTTTCTTAGCCATATTTACTGTTTATACATATTAATATTTTATTTTAATTAAAAAAAAACATAAATTTTTGTCTTGTCCGGGATTTGAACTCGGAAATCCGGCGTGCTAGGCCAACTCTCTACCGACTACACCACAAACACTTAATAATTTTAATGACTAATTTTGAATTTATGTGTTTTATTAATACAGTATAAAATTCGTTTATCAATACCAATTAATAGTTGTGTGTGTTATCAATACAATTCACAATTCGGTTGGTTCTACAGAAACTTGAATTTAAGGTCATATTTGATTAGGATACCCGTATTTGTAGTTACCACTTTCGAATATTGAAATTTTTTTAAAAAAGGTTATAGATAACACCAATTTTCTTGTATATTCACTAAATAAATGGCTGCTTCTACTGCATTGAATTACTAAACTGATACTAATTTTAAAATTGATTGGAGATACCAATAATTTGTGAAAAGGATTGTTTTTTAGTTCATTTTCCCTATTTTTAATACCTAGTCAAATATTTTTGATGTAGTATTCAATTATAGGTAATTCCAAATAAAATAAAGTCCTGGCAAATTCATTTTAATGGTTTTTATCGAAAGCCAACCAATCTTTTTCCTGGGTGCGTAAGGAGCTCAAAGAACTCTCAGGCATCAGAAAGAGGGTGCGATCAGATGGCTCAACACCAATTGGTTTCGTACATCCTGCAAAAAGAACTGCTGAGATGGCTATTGATGGCACACCTCGCGACATATCCAACCAAGTAAAAGCAAGCATCTCAGCAACTGCGGCTAAATCCGGCACAAGAGTCTCTAAGGACTCAACGTCGGTTAAAAAACCGGGCTGCTAGAGGAACCTTGCCAAACCTAGTTCTACTGAACCCAATGCCAAAAAGTCGACCAAAATTATGGCTCCTAGCAGGCGCAAAAAGTGGAAGAGAAACTCGGCAGTGGTAGCTGCTCTGCAGAACACAAATCGGGGCAGAAAGGTGGCAAAGCGTGCTGCAAAACTTGCTCGCAAATGATGACTGCCACAGAGGCAGAACACCGAAGCATATCAGGTGCTTACTAGTAAACTTTCACCATGCCAAAGCGGCATCTGATGTTGCCAACAGAAGGTTGTAATGGCGCTTGTGTTAGTGGCCGATATTATTTTAATTCCTTCCCATATTTGGCTATTAACAATAACTTTTCCGTAAGAGTTCAATAGTTATTTTAAAAGTAAATCACTAGATTTTTTTTCCCCCATTAACTAGTTAAATTTTTATATTTTGGTGCTACAAATTTCGGTTGAACATTGCAAGAAATTTTAAATATTTATTTTGCAATATTTTTAATAATTTTTTTTTTCAGAAAAGTTTTATCTTTAGAAATTTCTAAAAATTGCTAATTGTTGTTTTAAGGGAAAAATATTGCGAGGGTATCTACCCATTTCTTTACACACTTTCATAATGTACGTATATTTTTCAACGCCATCTAGTGAGGATACCACTACACTACACACGTTTCGGCTATCACGTTGTTGACGTTAACATGCATATTTGCTCAAGTACAATATATTATTTTTTTTGTAAATTTGGAAGGAAAGCGTTACATCTTCAAATTGTGTCAAATTATTTGCTTAAACTGAGCTTTCATTTTAGCTAAAGAAATGTCTTTCTGCCATTTTTTGTCTACCATTAGCCATTGATTGCAGTTCACTCTCTAGTAAAAGTTAAAAAAATAAAAATTTAACAATAAGTTTTTATATGGAGGAAAGAGGAAGTTTGTGTAACAAAAGAGGAAAAAAAATTTTTTAACTTTTCGTTAATTTAATTTCAACCGAAACCCTTTACTCTGTGGGAAAAGGACACTGAACATTTGTTTTGTAAGGGCGACCTCCATTTGCCAGGCCAGAATTGTGTTAATTCCTCACCCAGGAAAAAGATTGGTTGGGTTTCGATCAAAACCATTAAAATGAATTTGCCAGGACTTTATTTTATTTGGAATTACCTATAATTGAATACTACATCAAAAATATTTGACTAGGCATTAAAAATAGGGAAAATGAACTAAAAAACAATCCTTTTAACAAATTATTGGTATCTCCAATCAATTTTAAAATTAGTATCAGTTTATTAATTCTATGCAGTAGAAGCAGCCATTTATTTAGTGAATATACAAGAAAATTGGTGTTATCTATAACCTTTTTTAAAAAAATTTCAATATTCGAAAGTGGTAACTACAAATACGGGTATCCTAATCAAATATGACCTTAAATTCTAGTTTTTGTAGAACCAACCGAATTGTGGATTGTATTGATAACACACACAACTATTAATTGGTATTGATAAACGAATTTTATACTGTATTAATAAAACACATAAATTCAAAATTAGTCATTAAAATTATTAAGTGTTTGTGGTGTAGTGGGTGAGGAGTTGGCCTAGTACGCCGGATTTCCGGGTTCGAATCCCGGAAAAGACAAAAATTTAGATGTGTTTTTTTTAATTAAAATAAAATATTCATATGTATAAACAGTAAATATGGCTAAGAAATTTAAAAGTAGTTGTGGTGCAGTTGGTAAAAGTGTGAACTATTAACCTGAAGGGCCGGGTTCAATACCAGAAAATTCAAAAAAAGTTTTTTAATTTCAATAAAATTTTGTAGAACATAATAATATTTATGTGGAACATAATATTGAACTAGACAACCAAATATTGGCTTTCACGACGAAAAATATAATTTAATATAAAGAAAGTTGTCGTAACCGCACGAATTCGATTGGCAACAAATTCGGTGGCCACAACTGAGACTGTTTCTGTGTGCTCTTAAACTTCAATTTTGACTAAAATCGAAATTTAAAGATTAACCTAACAAACTTGTTCTGGTGGGCATATTGTAGAACCCGTTTGTTCTTAAAAAGAAAGGTGCCAATCTTTCATAGATTTCCTTTTAGTGCATACATACATTAATTACTAAATTAGCATTCAGCTATTGGTTTTATATGTCAGGCAAAAGCTCTAACTCCTCACCATAAGAAATCAAAAGAGATAAACTTCAGTCAAATTCGGCTGCTGAGCAGTGCGGTATGGACAAATGGGCATCGGTCAATTCGTTGGCAACTTAATTCTTGAAGCGCTTGAGAATATAGTGTAAAGTGTGTGAAACGGTCATTAAAAGAAGAAAAGATTTTAACGTTGAAAAATTATAAAGAAAAGAAATTCAAAGAAATTGACAGAATATTTGCTCTAAATAACCCTACGGCAGGGGGGAAAAAATGTTAGTCAGCCAAAAGGTTTTTATCTAAAACATTTGGGAAGGAAAAGAAATCATAGTGGTTAAGAAAGAAGATAGTGTCAAAATTAATAATAAGTGTAAAATTTATAATTTTGCTGATAATTTTACATTTTTTTTTCTTGTTTTAAAAAGGTTTACAAAGTCAATACCACTCGCGAAGATAAATTACATAAAACGGGATATACAAGAATTTACACCGTTATATGCTACAAGGTCCACCATCGACGCTCTGGATGTAGTGTTTATAAAGGGTGCACAATGGGGCCATTAATGGTCTAAATGCAAACCATGGTAGGTTGATTTATGATTGCAAACACAGTCGGCCTAGAGCGGCCATCCTTATGAGGAACAACCTAACATTTCTTCCAATTTCAGAGATTATCTTGGGTGACCTGGTTGCAATCTGGGCAAAAGTGCCTTCCTTGGCTGGAGAGCACGAGGTGATGTTGGCCTCTGCGTGTTTGCCTGGCGACAGCGACGCGGCACTAACCGCTGAGGTCTCGGCCTTCGTGGAATATTACCGAGTGAGGGGTCTGAGTTGGATCCTCTGCTGTGAGGCCAATGCTAATCACACAACGTAGGGAAGCACCAACGTCAACAAACGAGGTAAGTACCTGCTTGAATTTATATGTAGTAATGGTATAAACATAGCAAATAGGGGCGACGAACCGACGTTTAGGATTACGTTTGTTATTAAGTTTGAGGTCTTGGACCTCACTCTTACTAGTTCTAACCTTTCTTTCGCCATCTCTAACTCGCATGTATCCAGAAAACTATCAAGGTCTGATCAGCAACACCTGGTCTTTGATATTGTTAGTGCGCTGGAAAAATATCGTAATCCCAGATGCACAAACTGGGAGAACTTCCGTTATCATTTGGAAAACGGTGCCAATCTCTCTAAAGGGCTCAGAATGATTATGAGGCATCTGAGATTCCATCGAGTTTGACTTCAGCTTACTTTTCGAGCTGTCCTCAAAAAGGAGACTATTCAAAAAGGCCAGCGAAACAGGTGACTGGGTCACCTACAAGACGTCTCTAAATGAATACAACAGGGAATTACGTAGATCCAAAAGGTCCACGTGGCGTAGCTACTGTGAGAAGATCTCTGATCTTTCGGAAGCTGCTCGACTTTAGAAGGCCCTTTCACAGAATTACACGAATGGTCTTTGCACTCTCAGGAGACCCGACGGTTCCTACACTGGATATCCTGAGGAAACCTGCGACCTATTGTTAGACACGCATTTCCCAAGGCGCGTAGCCTTCCGCAGGTCTGTTGCGACCTCAAACTGGACAGGGAGGTATGTACGCCTAACTGGTGCCGTCAATGGGCGTTAAATGGATTTTGATCCTTTAAGTCGCCGGGTCCCGACGGGATCTATCCATGTCTGATGCAGAGGGGGTGGATATAATAGCCCCACAACTGGTTAGGATATTTAGATGCAGAATTTTGCTGTGTCATGTACCGACGAAATGGAGGTGGTCTTTATTGCAAAAGCGGGGGTGGGAAATCCGAACAGCTGCCTATATCGTATAGACCAAATAGCCTTAGCTCGATTCTTTTTAAGACAATGAAGAAAGTTTTCGACACTATATTAGGGACACTACCTCAGGCGGAAACCGATACACGAGCTTTAGTTCGCGTATCAATGGGGTAAGTCTACCGAAAGTGATGTCCATCATAGTGTCACGTTGATAGAAAAGGCACGTGAGGCAATCAAAATTGCACTCAGTGCTTTTATTGATATACAGGGTACTTTTGACAACAAGTCCTACGATGCGATCGGGCTGTGTATGTTTATAAAGGGCATCTCTCCAATGATTATAATTTGGACCTTGGAGATGCTCAACTTTAGGGAGATCACGTTTAGTATAAGGTCTACTAGTACGACCGTGAATGCGAACAGAGCATATCCTTAGGGCGGTGTACTGTCGCCATTGGTTGGACACAGGTCATTGGTTGGACACAGGTCATTGGTTGGATACAGGTCATTGGTGAGTAGCTTGAGGGTCTCAACGAGTTGGGCTTCAGAACCTATGGATACACCGATAATCTTGTCATCTCAGTTGTCGGCTGTGATGATAGGACCATCTCTGATCGTATGCATCAGGCTCTGGATTTTACTCGCTCATGGTTTCGGGAAAAAAGGCTGACTATCAACCCGGCGAAGATGGTCCTGATACCGTTCACAAGGAAAAGAAGGGTCAACCTGGCCGAACCTGTTGTTGGAGGAAAAACGATAGGCTTCTCGGATAGTGTGAAATATTTAGGGGTGGCTCTAGATAAATCCCTTATCTAGAATGATCATCTCGACTCCATGACGAAGAAGGCCACCAGGGCATATGAAAAAACCTATGATCACATATGCTGCCTTAGAATGGTGGCCAAAGTTTAAGCAGTCAACGGGGAGGGATACTCTAGAGAAGCTATATCGGCTTATGTATACTGACATTACAGGGGCCCGACGGATGCCATTGGGGCCATGTTGGGTATTCTACCATTGCATATTTCCGTGAAGTAGGCTACAAGCATGGGCTCCTTTCGTCTCCGGGTGGTCGGGGACCTAAAGGGTCACATATGGATCACCCGGATCTTTATGGACGACCCAATCTTAAGGGTCGCAGACAAAATGATCCCGGAGCAGATTTTCGTCAAAATTTTTGACATTATGTCATTTGACAGGGATATGTAGACCAGCCAATCCTGGAAGTCCGAAGAGGGGCTCAGGTAAGGTTCACTGATGGCTCGAAACAGGCTAATGGTGACACGGGGGCAGGTGTCTTTGGACCCGGGTTCCAACATGATCTATCAATGGGGAAATACCCCTTCGTCTTTCAGGCGGAGATTTTCGCCATCTGCGTATGTGTAAGGGAGTGCCTGCGGACGGGCACGGTTAGATCCGGCATTTACATTCTTTCTGGCACCCAGGCTGCGCTAGAGGCTCTAGGAGCTTGCGGGGTATCATCTAGTCTGATCATGGAGCGTATGGGAAATCTCAACGAACTCGGTAAGAACAAATCCCTTACACTAGGATAGATTACAGGTCATGAAAGACACGAGGGTAATGAAAGGGCTGATTGTCTAGCCAATTGTGGAGCCCGTCGACCCTTCATCGGCCCAGAACAATTCTGTGGGATACCCGGGGGGTACGTTAGCGAAAAACTCAGGCTGTGGAGAGAGACTGTGTTTGCTAGGCATTGGGAAACTTCTACTGGCCAAAGACAGGCCAAGGTGACTATTGTCACTCGACTGTGGGCTCGGGTACCAGCTTCGCAAACAGAGTCAGTCGGACGCTGATGTTTGCAGGTTTTGTGAGCTGGAAGGTGAGACATCAGAGAATATTCTCTGCGAATGTCGGAGACTGTGTGACAGGAGACTCAGATTTCTGGGTGACCGTTTCGTTGAATCTTCGGACGTTTGGTAAAATTCTCCTAACAGCATTATTGGCTTTATTGATAGCCTGAATCTCTAGGGAACTCTAGGCAGCACAAAAGATGTATATCGGTCGCGGTGCGTAGTGGCTTCATATCTAATCTAATCTATCTTTCAATAAAAGTGCAAAAGGCTCCCTGCTATTTAGTAATTTCCTCAGTTCATTCCTCACATGTGCAACAATTTTTCATAATTTTTATTTGATTTATTTTTAAAAATTTTAAAATTACTTAAATTTGAAGCCCTTTATCTTTCACTTCTTCTCTATCCCCTTTCCAAAGAAGGCAACACGTTAATTAATAAAAAGCATTTCCTGAGTGTTGCTTCTATTTAAAAAAAAAAATTTACTATTTATTCTATCAAAAATTCTTGAATTGTCGGATAGGGCCAGTTAACAGAGGTTAATATTTGTGCATACTCCTGAGATTCTATGAGCGTTGTTTAGACCTCGGGAAAAATACAGTTGTTGGCATACTTAAATGTTTCCTGCAGTGCATTTTTTAAGTACGCGATATATGTTTCCCTCTAGGAATATTTTTGGATTCATATCTTTTATTCTCCACAAAAATTCGAAAATTGTAATTTTTGCAACTAATACAAAATTGAAAGCTTCTAACAATAACAATTAAAACAAAAAAAAAACATTTTGAATAGTTTAGAAGATATTCGGATTTAACTTTTTCCGGATCAAATGTGTCGCACTTCCCCTACTATTTTCTTATTGAGACTCTTTAATTTTTTTAATGGAGTTAATCAATTTGGCAACTGAAGCATCCATATAATGAACCAAAATTGAGTTAAATGCTTAATCGTATGCATAACTAATCACTTTTAAAACAAAGTTTTCATACATAATTCATTTTATAGACGTGTTATACGAGTAACGTTATCAAATTATTATACATGAGCACTTTAACCTATAATCCAAAACTATTATTTCGATAGAACATAATCAGTGTGTTCGATTACTCGAAATTCTTACTACTTTTACTACATTTGGAAAGTTTTGTTCAATTTTTTTTTCCAGCTGTACTAAAAGTTGTTACTTGTAGTAAGTAAACGAACATGCCTAATATAAAGTTTACTAAATTTTTGTGAATATGTTTGTCGTATGTTGGAAATCTAGTTGTGCAAAATTTGCACACTTACACGGAATGTATCCTAAGTGATAATATCCGATATTGATATGTTGTGGAGAAAAGAATTCTTAGTTTGGGTGTCTTAGATTATCGGCCACTTCGGGGATTTAGAAGGGTTAAAAGTGGGGCACAAATTACCCATTTTCCATTTTTTTATCCTTTCCTTCTAATTCTCAAAAAAAAAAAAATAATAATTTAATTTAATCAAAATATTTTGCCTATGAACATGAAGTCTAAATACCAAATAGACCAAGCAAAACCTTGGTAATGACTGGTCATTACTACATGTATTACTTAGATCTCATATCTCATTACCCGTTGAATTACTTTTAAACTGAATGTAATGAGTTACCGATAATTATACCCCACACATTACTATTTCACAATAGCTGAAACCAATAATATATGTTCTAAATCATTAAAAACCATAACTATGACGTAGCCTAGTGGTTATCGTTTTTGCCTGACAGACATGAGAATCGCTGCTCAACTCGTGTTAGCTTCCATTGTTGTTTTTTTTTTTTTGTAATTTATATTAAACATCTATTTATAGAAATGTTGATGTTCATTAAGCAGTATTTAATAACAACAAGTTTTGTGAAAAATAGACATGTATAACAGTTGCCACAATAAATGTCTACATAAGTTAAAGCAATAAAAATCATACTAATGTCGTGGTCTAATGGTTAGAGTGTTTGCCTGACAATCGTGGGGTACGCTTATCAATACGTGTCAGCTCCTATTGGTTTTTATATTTTTTAAAATCTATATTCAACATCTATTTATAGAACAGCTGATAAACTACTTACAGGTAACATCAGTGTAATGACTTTCCTCCAATGACATCACCATGTTAAAATAAGTAGTTTAGTAATTAAAAGGTAACTACCCGAGTAAAAAAAATTATATATAATCATATATGGCATATATTACAATATATAATTATACATGTCGTTATGTATATCCATATATAATTATATATGACGTTTTTTCCCAAAATTTTTCCTTATATTATGCCATATATTATTTCATCTAATTAGATATCGGCCTTCATAATATAATAGATATGGCATATATAATTATATATTACATGATATGGTTGATCTTATTGCATATATAGTTATATATAGAACTATCCCGGTGAAAAATGTTCATATACGCTCAAACATGTTCATATATGGTTTATGTATGGACACATATGAACAAATATGGATTTTTTATGAACATATATGGATTTTATATGAACATATATGGAAGTATATGTGATTACATATATGGAAAAAATTTCATATACAGACATATATGGAAGCATCTGTTATTTCATATATGGAAATGGCACTCATATATGGACAAATATGAAAGTATATGTTATTCAATTTATGCAAAAGGGACTTGTATATGAACATATTTCGAAGAATACATTTTTCCATATATGTAAAAGGAACTCATATTTGGATAAATATGGAATTATATTTAATGCCATGAATAAAAAAAGGAACATATGTAGCGCCTAATTTGAATGTCATACATAAATTTATATCTATCGTACAACCTTATAATAAAGGACAGCAACGTTCGCATGTATTCGCATATATTTAATAAATGTATTTGTTCATATATGTCCATATATGGACATATACTTAGGTGTTACCTCATTTTTTGAATTTCTTCATATATGTGCAAACCATATATGAACATATACGAACATTTTTCACCGGGATATCTTAATATATATGGTGGCATTTTAGCAATATATAATTATACATGGTATCATTTAAAAAATATATAGGTAATTATATATGCCCGGTGAAAAATTTTCATATACGCTCAAACATGTTCATATATGGTTTATGTATGGACACATATGAACAAATATGGATTTTTTATGAACATATATGGATTTTATGTGAACATATATGGAAGTATATGTGATTCCATATATGGAAAAAATTTCATATACAGACATATATGGAAGCATCTGTTATTTCATATATGGAAATGGCACTCATATATGGACAAATATGAAAGTATATGTTATTCAATTTATGCAAAGTGACTTGTATATGAACATATTTCGAAGAATACATTTTTCCATATATGTAAAAGGAACTCATATTTGGATAAATATGGAATTATATTTAATGCCATGAATAAAAAAAGGAACATATGTAGCGTCTAATTTGAATGTCATACATAAATTTATATCTATCGTACAACCTTATAATAAAGGACAGAAACGTTCGCATGTATTCGCATATATTTAATAAATGTATATGCCCGGTGAAAAATGTTCATATACGCTCAAACATGTTCATATATGGTTTATGTATGGACACATATGAACAAATATGAATTTTTTATGAACATATATGGATTTTATATGAACATATATGGAAGTATATGTGATTCCATATATGGAAAAAATTTCATATACAGACATATATGGAAGCATCTGTTATTTCATATATGGAAATGGCACTCATATATGGACAAATATGAAAGTATATGTTATTCAATTTATGCAAAAGGGAATTGTATATGAACATATTACGAAGAATAAATTTTTCCATATATGTAAAATCAACTCATATTTGGATAAATATGGAATTATATTTAATGCCATGAATAAAAAAAGGAACATATGTAGCGCCTAATTTGAATGTCATACATAAATTTATATCTATCGTACAACCTTATAATAAAGGACAACAACGTTCACATGTATTCGCATATATTTAATAAATGTATATGTTCATATATGTCCATATATTTACATATACTTAGGTGTTACCTCATTTTTCGGATCCATACATATATGGTTGAACCATAAATGTTCATATATGGACATTTTTCACCGGGTGTTCATATATGTCCATATATTAACATATACTTAGGTGTTACCTCATTTTTCGGATCCATACATATAAGGTTGAACCATAAATGTTAATATATGGAGATTTTTCACCGGGTGGTGACAGTTAAACTAGATATTATCATATATGGTGCCATTTAAACAATATATGGTCATATATGGTACCTCATTAACAAAATCTTTAATTCAGTTCCAGATATGATAATATATGGTACTACCCGAGTAAAAAAGTTTTGATATAATCATATATTATTTTATGTAATTGCATATAGTAACTTATAGTAACATATGGCTAGATATGCTTTTAAATTCAAGCAGATATACTTTTATATAGTCATATGTTAGATATTTTTTCCTCAAAGGTTTTAATATGGAGACATATGTGATTTTATATTATTATATACTGGCCTACATATAAGTGTATGTGCTATATATAAGTACACAATGTAATATATAAAAGATATAATTATATATACGTTTATATATAATTTAGTATGACACTATACATAATAATATAAAACTATATGTGGAGCCACATAAGAAATATTTCATAACTTGTGTTAGATATGATTATATATTGACGAATAAGAATCCATATATAACTTAATATGGTTCCGTATCTACAATATTTCATGATTTCTTTAATATATAACAATATAACGTTCTTTATAAAATCATCTATAATTATATATCATCCCACATTAGCAATTATTTCAAAGTGATTTTATATAAAAATATATAAGGTCCATATAAAACCGTATTATATTATATGTGGTTCTATGTTAACAATGATTTTGAACTAGTTTTAGATTTAGTAATTACTAGGGATTGGCGCGTGACTAGAAATGTTCGTGAGTCACGTTATTCACGCGCGATCGTGAGTAATAATTACTATACTCAAGTGATTCGTGCGTGAGTCTGAGAATATATAATTCGTACTAGATTCGTGCGTGAGCGTGAATAACCGTGCATGATTCGTGTGTGAGTTTATTTTTTACATCTTATATTTTTAGTAATTTTTACTATTTTGTAATATTTTACTATTTTTTTACTATTTTGTAATATTTAATTATTTTTTACTATTTTTCTTATATCTTGGTTGTATAACATAATCCTATTAACTTTAAAATTTTAGTCTTGTTAACTTTATTTTAAAACGAGTAAAAAGGTTAAAGTCGGGCATGCCGACTATACAATACCCTACACCAGTCTGGGTAAAAGCCAACTAATGTTTGGATCCGAAATTCGAATGGGTTAAAATGGGGCTTGTGTCAAAATTTTCTATAATGTGAGTCAGCGCACCAAATTTCATTAAAATATCTTAATATTTGCGACCTGCAGTTTGTAACCAAGCCAATTTTGGGGGGACCCTTATATGGGCACTAGTTCTAAACATGGACCGATGTTCACCAAAATCAATAGGCTTCGTCCTTGGGCCAACATAGGTCTACGTACTAAATTTCATCAAAATATCTTAATATTTGCGACCTGCAGCGTATAGACAATATAATTTTGGTGGGACCCTAATATGGGCACTAGGTCTAAACATGGACCGATGTTCACCAAAATCAATAGGCTTCGTCCTTGGGCCAAAATAGGTCTGTGTTCCAAATTTCATCAAAATATCTTAATATTTGCGACCTGCAGCGTATAAACAATATAATTTTGGGGGGACGCTTATATGGGCACTAGGTCTAAACATAGACCGATGTTCACCAAAATCAATAGGCTTCGTCCTTGGGCTGCCATAGGTGGGTGCACCAAATTTCATCAAAATATCTTAATATTTGCGACCTGCAGCGTATAAACAATATAATTTTGGTAGGACCCTTATATGGGCACTAGGTCTAAACATGGACCAATGTTCACCAAAATCAATAGGCTGCGTTAGTGTACCAAATTTCATCAAAATATCTTAATATTTGCGACCTGCAGCGTATAAACAGTATAATTTTGGTAGGACCCTTATATGGGCACTAGGTCTAAACATGGACCGATGTTCACCACAATCAATAGGCTGCGTTATTGGGCCAATATAGGTCTGTGTACCAAATTTCATCAAAATATCTAAATATTTGCGACCTGCAGCGTATAAACAGTATAATTTTGGTAGGACCCTTATATGGGCACTAGGTCTAAACATGGACCGATGTTCACCAAAATCAATAGGCTGCGTTATTGGGCCAACATAGGTCTGTGTACCAAATTTCATCAAAATATCTTAATATTTACGACCTGCATCGTATAAACAATATAATTTTGGTAGGACCCTTAGGCGTCGTCCTTGGGCCGACATAAGTCGGTGTACCGAGTTTCGTCAAAATATCTTAATATTTGCGACCTGTAGAGTGCGCACAAGAATGCATGGACAGACGGACGGACGGACAGACGGACATCGTTAAATCGAAATAAAAAAAAAATTCTGAGCCGATCGGTATACTATAAGGTGGGTCTAGGACCAATATTTTTTGGTGTTACAAACATCAGCACAAACTTATAATGCCCTGACCACATAGTGGTGTAGGGTATAATTACTAAAAAAAAAGAAAATTTTGTTCATGTTTAATGCACTGTCATGGTAAATCTGGATAAAAGTAATGGAAGATTTATCGAAATTATAGGATCTCCAGCAGACCTTTGGGTTACTCATTATATTTAGAAATTAATTACACATGCAATTACAGAATTACATGTAATTGTAATTGAAAAAAATTCAATTACAATTACATATTATTTGTAATTGTAATTAAAAAAAGAACAATTACAAGTAATTTGTAATTGAAAATTTTCAATTATACAATACATATAATTGTAATTGAAAAAATGTCAATTACAATTACATTTTTTCGGAAAAGAAATAATGACAAAAAGCACACGCCTATCCAACCTATCCCAGTCAGTTTTTTCTACAAAATTTTAACAAAAAAAACTTTAATTCTAAATGTAATTGAAATTTGTAATTGAAAACACTTTCAATTACAATTACTTGTAATTGAAAATTTTCAATTACAGTTACATGAAATGTAATTGAGGTTTTTTTAATTTTAATTACATTTATTTGCAATTGTAATTGAAATCCCCCAGGTCTGATCTCCAGATATTGCATATCTTTTTTATTTAAAAAAATAATTTTTGTATATTGTTAGATGTGGTCATATATAATATGATCTAAAGCATAAGGTCAATTTTTAGATATAATTTTATCAAACTATGTCCACTTTTATAACATTTTATATAATTTCATGCAAAAAGATATAATTTGATGTAATTGGATGAGGACAAAATTCGGATACAATTGTATCGATTTGCATATAATTGTATCAAATTGTACCAAATTGTATACAATTGTATACAATTCGATGCAATAAGATACAATAAGATGTTCTCATTTTTCGGATATAATTATATCTAATTACATAAAAGATTATATATAATTAAATATGACTTCATATGGCTCCATATAATTTTTTTTACTTGGGTATATATAGTGCGATATATATTTATATATGGTGCTTTTTAAGCAATATATTATCATATACGGTGACATTCAAACCATATATTATCATATATGGTGCCATTCAAACCATATATTATCATATATGGTACCATTTAAACCATATATTATTATATATGGTGCCATTTAAACAATATATGGCCATATATGGTACCTCATGATGAAAATTTTTAATACAGTTCCAGATATGATAATATATGATACTATATATAGTGCCATATATATTTATACATGGTGTTATTTAAGTAATATATTACTATATATGGTGCCATTTAAACCATATATTATCAACAATATATGCTCATATATGGGACCTCATGAACAACATTTTTAATACAGTTTCAGATATAATAATATATGCTACTATATATGGTGCAATATATATTGATATATGGTATCATTTAAACAATATATTACCATATGTGGTGACATTTAAACCATACATTATGATATATGGTGCCATTTCAACAACATTTTTAATACAGTTCCAGATCTGATAATATATGCCATATACTTTGATATATCGTATCATTTAAACAACCCGAATAAAAATATGTGATTAAGTTATATCTGTATAAATATACAGTTTCATCCGAAGAATGGCCCGATATATTTTTATCAATTGTTTGTCAATTTTTATCTAAATGTATCAGTTTAGATCAGACCTGATTAAATTATGTGTTAATCAGATGAAATTGTATCACATTTTTGGCTTGATACAATTTTATCGGTTTGATCGTAATTGTTTCAATTTTATATAAATAAAATATAATTGTATCCGACATTTACCTTATGCAATTGTATCAAAGTTTTAAACTGATATCAGGTCAAAATTGGGATATAACTATATAATTTTGTATACAAATATATCTATTTGGACCTAAACTGATACCATGTGATATAAACCAATAAAATTGTATCAGGTCAAAAATCAGATACAATTTCATGTGATTAACACATAATTTAATCAGGTCAGATCTAAACTGATGCAATTAGATAATAACTGATAAACAACTGATACAATTTTATCGGGCCATTTTTCGGATCAAATGGTACATGGATGACTCTAAGTTATATATTACCATATAAAGCTCCATATTATTTTTTTTAATAGGGAACATACCATATATGGTGCCATTTAAACAGTATATTGTCATATATGGTGTCATTTAAACAATATATGGTCATAAATGGTAACTCAACTACAATATTAACTGTATTTCAGAAGCTATTAATTGCATTTCACAAATTTTAAATGTATTTCAGAAATTATGGAATGTATTTCAGAAATTATTAATTGTATTTCAGAAAAAATCAAATCTATTTCAAAACTTGTTGATTGTTTATCATAGTTAATAGAGAAAAATTTCTAAATTACATTTCATAATTTCTGAAATACAATTGATAATTTCTGAAATACAGTTTGATAATTTCGGAAATACAATTAATAATTTCTGAAACAGAATTGATAAAACTGAACTTCAATTGACTAGTTCTGAAATACAATTCATAAATCTGAAAAATAATTGATAAGTTCTGAAATACAATTGATAAAACTGAAATTCAATTGATTATTTCTGAAATACAATTAATAAATCTTAAAAACAATTAATACAATTGAAATGGTGTAGAGCGTTAAAAAGATGTAAATAAAATTATTTTATTCAAAGATTTCAATTTAATAAAAAAATAAATATGTATATAATTTTATAAAAAAATTTATAGAAAAAAAAAATTTTATTTTATAAAAAGAAATTCATTTTGTAAAAAAAATGCATATCGAACTCGAGACCTTCTTATTTTAACAAAATATTGTAATTTTTATAAAATCAGTGCTCTGCCAGTGTATTATTTTTTGAACAGTTGGCAATATATGTCTGGGATCTTATTTAATCCCAAATAAATGGAGATCTTACGTAGTACCAAATATAATGCGGCATCTAATTTTATCTGTCATTTTTATGGATAGTTTTAGATGTCAATCCCCAAATATATTGCTGTTTCTAATTCTATCTGCCATTTTAATACCTAAATAAATTGCTGGATCTAATTCGATCTGCAATTTATAGGAAAAATTAAGATTTTACCAAATCACTAAATATATCACTGGATTCAATTCGATCTGCAACTTATTGAAAAAGTTAAGATCTTACGCAATCCCGAAATATATTACTGGATCTAATTTCATCTGTTATTTTTTTCATAAATTTAGATCTTACGTAATCCCCAAATATAATCCTCGATCTTATTCGATCTGCCGTTTTCCAGATAAAGTTAGATACAACTTAATCCTAAAATATATATGTGACCTTCTCCGAGAAAAGGGACCTAGTGTGTGAAAATTAAGTTTTGAGAAGAACGCATTTAAAGTTTCATAACGCATTATCACTTTAAACACATCTTCAGTTGGGAGATGCGATTTGGTATGGTTAGGTGCCTCAACTCATTTCATCTTATTCTACACCCTTTTAGGTACCAGAATCCACTCTTAAGTCCAAACCCGTTTTTTGACACACTAGGTCCCTTTTCTCGGAGAAGGTCACATATACCTAGATCTACTTTTTCGTATAAATTTAGATCCAAGTTTATCCCCATATATATTGCTGGATCTAATTCGATCTGCCATTTTTCTGATAAATTTAGATCCAAGTTTATCCCCAAATATATTGCTGGATCTAATTTGATCTGCCAATGTTCGGATCAATTTATATCCAAGTTTATCCCCAAATATATTGCTGGATCTAATTCGATCAGGCATTTTTCTGATAAAGTTAGATCCAAGTTTATCCCTAAATATATTACTGGATCTAATTGGATCTGTCATTTTTCGTATCAAATTAGATGTAAGTTCATCCACAAATATATAGCTGGATCTAATTCGATCTGCCATTTTTCGGATCAAATTAGGTCTTACAAAATCCCAAAATATATTGCTGGATCTAATTTGATCTGCCAATTTTCTATTCAATTTATATCCAGGTTTATCCACAAATATATTGCTGGATCTAATTGGATCTGCCATTTTTCGGATCAAATTAGATCTAAGTTTATCCCCAAATATATTGCTAGATCTAATTCGATCTGCCACTTTTTCGGATCAAATTAGATCTAAGTTTATCCACAAATATATTGCTGGATCTAATTCGATCTGCCAAAATTGAGATCAAATTAGATATAAGTTTATCCACAAATATATAGCTGGGTCTAATTGGATCCGCCATTTTTCGGATCAAATTAGATCTAAAAATATCCCCAAATATATAGCTGGATCCGCCAATTTTCGGATCAAAATAGATCTAGGTTTATCCCCAAAGATATCATTGGACCTCCCAATTTTGAGATATAACTTGATCTTAGTTTATCCCCATATATACAATGGGATCTAATACGATATGATTGGATACACCCAATTTTGAGATCTAATTGCATCAGCTAGATATTACAGCAGATCTTAAACAATATCAAATTGGATATGATTAGATATTGCGCGAGATCAATTTTTTTTACTCGGGTAGTGAACACTTAAGATTTCAATACCTAAAACTCATTACATGGTAATGAAAGGTTTTGCTGGGGAAGTCTAAATATCAAACATTCATGAAGTCTAAATATCAAATATTATAACAGTTTTCGCGATAATGCTCACCAAATATTTTCAAATGGAATAATCACTTATACGAAAAAAAAGTTCGAACACTCCCCATTTGTTTATTTTTGATCCTATTTCTACGTTTGATACATTTACATCACATTTAGTATTATATAAAATTATATACGAAAAATTACTACATTTAATTGTATCAAATTATATAGTATTAGATGATATGGTTCGATGTAAGTTTATCCGAATTTTGTAGTTATCCGAATGTATGAAATAAAATATAAATGTTCCCATACAAATACAGTGCTCAAATACAATTGTACACAATTATATATGGAACATTTAACTATAAGCATGTCAATATGTAATTAGATATTGTAACATGTTGCATTATATAAGTGCTGGAAAAAGTAAAATACAGTTATATATTTACAGTGTAATTCATAAACTTTTACAACTGTCTTATTGCAGGGTTTCTAATCTAATTTTCAAATCCCTTAAAATAATAAAGATTTTTAATTGGATACCTCTAACCTTAAACATTTAAACTTTAGAAGTGAGGGAGTCACCATTCTAGTTGTTATTTATTTCAGTGTTAGTTTTTCCAGAGCTAGGTATCAAATGATTTATTAAAGTCGTCATTTCTCAAGCGTGTTTGGATTCGAGAAACTTGTATTCATATGAAATTTTAATATTTTGTTTATAAATAAAAATATACATATCAGTAAGAGAAATTCAATTGCGTTTTTTTCTAGTCAATAAAAAAAGAAAAAAATATATATCCTTTGCTGTGATTTGAGTTCAGATTGTGTCTCTACCCAAAGAGACTTACATTTAGTTCTTATCTGACACTGAATTTGGACTGAAATTACAAAGTCTAGGAGCGATATTGAATACGTAAGATATTAAAGAAAAAACAAAAACGACAACAAAAAATTTACCACAATTAGATTTGTCATCTTACAATACCCTACTCTGTTGATTTGACAGATCTAGCAATGTAGTGACATCTATTTATGTACAACAATAGAAAATAACATGTTTTCTAAAGTGCGAGTACCTTTTATATTTACACAAGCACTTGCATATTAGCTTTTTATTTGTTTTTATCGGGGTATACATTAATTGCATTAAAGGAATTAAGTGTGCTAAAATCCCAAAACTTATTTAACAAATTGTGAAAAATTTCTTGCTTCAGAAAATAGTCAAAAGACGAGGTTTTTAGAATTTTTGTTGTTTTTCAATCAAAGCGATTTGCTTTGAAATCAAAGAAATCCTCTCAGTTTGCAGACGAATTTGCTTTGAAATCAGGGAAATTTGCTCAAAAAAGAGGAAAATGCTCTCATTGGGGTGCCCTTTGTAATATACACAAAATTTTGTTGGAGCCATGGGAATAATTGTATCTCTATCTATTCTTCCTCTATGGTTTTGGTTTTTAATAAAATTAAACAAAATTTTTTAATGTATACACTCAACCAAAAAAGTAATGGCTACTGAAAATTTTGCTCTTATTACGGGAAATTTAACAGTTTTGAGCCGGGCGGTATTTTTTGCTAATTTAAAATGTAAATTCCAAAATGTTCTCCAGTTATTACCTTTTTATGCATTGGAGATACAATAAAATTTTCTGTGTTTTGTTACCAAACTAAGGGCTGGTATCTTATCCCCAATGATTATTTTACCTTAATTATTGATTAAGAAATCATTGATTAAACCTTAAACTTACTTATAATAATATTGGTAACTTATTACAATTTAATCAATGATTTGTTAATTTTAGATATTTTCATTTGACAACACGAATAAGTAATAAAAGAGAAACTTTTGGAAAATATTGATAAGAAGGCTGATAGATTTTATTGAAACAGATCTGATATTATATTTTTACTTCCGATATTTTATTCGAACGACAAAATCTTCGATAAATTGGTGGTTGTTGGTATTGAAGGCAGTATGAAAAAAGTTAATATTTTTCAATACTGATTAGAAAAGCCAATATTTTGGATAATGTGACCGTATTTTTATTTGATATCATATTTTCTCTTAATAATTAATTCTAACCTTTCTAATGAAATTTGTAAAATATGTTATAAAAAACTAAACTTTTCACACTCTCAATTTTGTGCAAAAATTTTAAAGTCTTTCTGGTAATATACAACACCCGAGTAAAAAAAATTGATCTCACGCAATATCTAATCATATCCAATTTGATATTGTTTAAGATCTGCTGTAATATCTAGCTGATCCATTTAGATTTCAAAATTGGGTGTATCCAATGATATCGTATTAGATTCCATTGCATATATGGGGATAAACTAAGATCAAGTTATATCTCAAAATTGGGAGGTCCAATGATATCTTTGGGGATAAACCTAGATCTAATTTGATCCGAAAAATGACAGATCGAATTAGATCCAGCTATATATTTTTGGATAAACTTAGATCTAATTTGATCCGAAAAATGGCAGATCGAATTAGCTCCAGCAAGTTTTTTTTTGTTATAATATCCTTTATTCGTTTAAATTTTATACAATATATGAGATTTTACAAAATGTATTACAGCAATAGAAATCAAATGTATTTAAATAAAAAAACTAGTCATTATCACAGGTTAAGGAAAACCTTTTAAAATTAAAAAAAAAATGTATATGGGTGATATCAAAAAATGTGATAAAAACCATGTAACCAGCTAATTTCTAATGCATGGATTACATCTGAGTTATATATTTCGATATATGTCAGCACATTGTCACCTGTTTTACAAAATTTATAACAATCTGACCAATATTTGGTTAATACATAAAATTTGTGACCAATTTTAATAGCCAAATATAAACCCCATAACCAGTAACTCATAAGGTTTTTTAATTTTAAGAGCTTATATTTTAATAACCAATGAAGCTAAACACTACACTCTAATAAATATTTGTTGAAATCTACTTTATTAAATGGAGGTAACTTGATACCTACTATAAAGTGGATAAAAATAGGCATTGTGTTTAAAATTTAAATACATAGACACATTGTGTTTAAAAATAATAGACACAATGTGTCTAAATGTACGTCTTTAATTGTATCAAAAAGGCTCAGTAACATTAGAATTTTGTTTAAATTTAAATTGTATGTGTCTAAAGATAATATAGTAAATGCTTAAAAATACTCTTAGTAATGCATATATATACGGAGAAAATGTTTTTATTAAATATCGTTCTTTATTGTTTCTTGAAGAAAAAAATCAATAAATGCATTTGCAAAAAATCTGCGTTTTATTAAAAAATTAATTTCACAATAAAATAAATCAATTACAACTAGCACTAAAACGATGAATTAAAACAATTAAAATTAATATTTTTGTTATCAATTAAAAAAAAAATTAAAGTTCAATAAACATGTTAAAGTTTTGTTATGGAAAATTCCTCAAGTACATTAGATTCTTAGGATGCCAAATAGTTTTCTATCTTAATGTTCCTTTCAATATTTGATTGTAACTGAGACTTAGTTCTATAGAAAATGTTTCGTCTTATTTACTTCTCCAGAAACTTTTCCAGATAAATATTAATATAAACTTAAACTTGTATGGGAGGTGGAGAAAATGAAAATACTTTTTACTTGTGCTTATATTTAGGTGGTAAAAGAGGATGCTAAAACGAAAATGCATTCATTATATTTTTCTCTATCGCTTATACAAAAGCTTGTGTTACAGTTTCGTGATAAAGAACGTACTACTTTTAGCGTGAGGATTTGACATTCGTATTGAATAAAGATCTTCATTTTTTATTGTTGCCACTGGCCCTTACAGTTTTGAGATTAGAAACAGGAACTGAAAAAAATTATAGGAATAATAATAAAAAATTCCCATGATTTAGTTGCACTTCTTCATCTACTTACTTTTAATGATAATTTGCTATTGCACCCATTTAAAACTATTTCTTGACATGTTTAAATTATTAATCTGGATAATTATATTAATATTCTGAGTGAAATTAACGAGTAAATATGCTGCTTTCTTTTAGGAATGTTTTCAAGAAATTTATATTTTTTTATGATTTGAAATTTTTCTATTACTATTTAAAGTATTCATAATTACACATTTTATGTCTAATAAGAATATTTAGGCATAATATGTGTAATTGTAAAAAGTAAATGTTTACAAACAAGCAAAATACTATACTTGTGTGCTTTTTTATAGACAAAAGTGTCTAATTAAATTTTGTACACATTTAATGCTTTAAGATACGCATTTTATAAAATTTTACATAAAACTTACTATATTTAAAAGAATAATTTTACATGCACTTTTTAGAGTGTAACTATAAGAATTTTTATGAAGAGGAAAAGTAACATTTTTAGTAAAAATTAATACATTTTACAAACTTTTCCGTATGTCTATTATAACACGACTTCAACTCTGTAACGATTTTAATTTTTGATAAAAATGCATACACCAGAATTTTGGAGTTATCTATTAATTATATTGCGAAAAGTATAATCTTATTTATACTCAAATGATCGTTGGACAGTAAATAATCATCTAGTATAACAGACTTGAAATTTTTCTGCAACATGTAACATTCTCGAGATGAAAAAGGATGTCTTTAATAAGATTTGAAAAATTGTTGTAAACTCCGTTCCTAATTTTTACAACAAACTATTTAACGAGTAACAAACACGATGGCATATTTGGATTCACCTTGTAGGCATCATACGATTTTGTTTCGGAAAGAAAATTCGGACAAAGCGTTTCTGAAAGAAACGGAAAAGTACCCAAATGTAAACTCCGTAACCAAAATTTTTTGCATCAGATTGCATTCAAAAAAATGTAGGTAAATGTTTAAAATATTTTAAAATAACCATAAGCAGAGGTGATTTAACTAGTATTTAAAAAAAAAGTTATTAGTTTTTTACCCTAAACTGCAGGAGCGAAAAACGACTGATTTTGCATTTCATTGGTTTGGAATTGATATTTCGAGCCATTACTGATATTAGTTTGACAAATTAAATTTGTTTCACACAATTTAAGAATTTTTTGATCGCGAAATGTTATGCTTTTAATATATTTTTTTGTAAAAGTGATGTCGGAAACAAAAGAGGTCGTCCTCATGTTGGATACAGCGAGGGAAGTGCGCGGCAAAAACGAAAACTTGCTTCCGAGATATCGTCCGTACAGGGACACGATACCAAATTATTGGTTCATGCTGCTTCAATATCAGCTAAGCATCAAAAGCAAATGACTTAAATTTTGTTTTAAAGGAAGTAGCTTCATCACCATCTAGGGCTACTAAAATAAGACAACCCGAGTAAAAAAAATTGATCTCGCGCAATATCTAATCATATCCAATTTGATATTGTTTAAGATCTGCTGTAATATCTAGCTGATCCAATTAGATCTCAAAATTGGGTGTATCCAATCATATCGTATTAGATCCCATTGTATATATGGGGATAAACTAAGATCAAGTTATATCTCAAAATTGGGAGGTCCAATGATATCTTTGGGGATAAACCTAGATCTATTTTGATCCGAAAATTGGCGGATCCAGCTATATATTTGGGGATATTTTTAGATCTAATTTGATCCGAAAAATGGCGGATCCAATTAGATCCAGCTATATATTTGTGGATAAACTTATATCTAATTTGATCTCAATTTTGGCAGATCGAATTAGATCCAGCAATATATTTGTGGATAAACTTAGATCTAATTTGATCCGAAAAAGTGGCAGATCGAATTAGATCTAGCAATATATTTGGGGATAAACTTAGATCTAATTTTATCCGAAAAATGGCAGATCCAATTAGATCCAGCCATATATTTGTGGATAAACCTGGATATAAATTGAATAGAAAATTGGCAGATCAAATTAGATCCAGCAATATATTTTGGGATTTAGTAAGACCTAATTTGATCCGAAAAATGGCAGATCGAATTAAATCCAGCAATATATATGGGGATAAACTTGGATCTAAATTTATACGAAAAAGTAGATCTAGGTATATGTGACCTTCTCCGCGAAAAGGGACCTAGTGTCAAAAAACGGGTTTGGACTTAAGAGTGGATTCTGGTACCTAAAAGGGTGTAGAATAAGATGAAATGAGTTGAGGCACCTAACCATACGGAATCGCATCTCCCAACTGAAGGTGTGTTTAAAGTGATAATGCGTTATGAAACTTTAAATGCGTTCTTCTCAAAACTTAATTTTCACACACTAGGTCCCTTTTCTCGGAGAAGGTCACATATATATTTTAGGATTAAGTTGTATCTAACTTTATCTGGAAAACGGCAGATCGAATAAGATCGAGGATTATATTTGGGGATTACGTAAGATCTAAATTTATGAAAAAAATAACAGATGAAATTAGATCCAGTAATATATTTCGGGATTGCGTAAGATCTTAACTTTTTCAATAAGTTGCAGATCGAATTAAATCCAGTGATATATTAGTGATTTGGTAAAATCTTAATTTTTCCCATAAATTGCAGATCGAATTAGATCCAGCAATTTATTTCGGTATTAAAATGGCAGATCGAATTAGATAGAGCAATATATTTGGGGATTGACATGTAAAACTATCCATAAAAATGACAGATAAAATTAGATGCCGCATTATATTTGGTGCTACGTAAGATCTCCATTTATTTGGGATTAAATAAGATCCCAGACATATATTGCCAACTGTTTAAAAAATAATACACTGGCAGAGCACTGATTTTATAAAAATTACAATATTTTGTTAAAATAAGGTTTAAACTCAGAAGGTCTCGAGTTCGATATGCATTTTTTTACAAAATGAATTTCTTTTTATAAAATTAAAATTTTTTTTTCTATAAATTTTTTTATAAAATTATATATTTATTTTTTTATTAAATTGAAATCTTTGAATAAAATAATTGTATTTACATCTTTTTAACGCTCTACACCATTTCAATTGTATTAATTGTTTTTAAGATTTATTAATTGTATTTCAGAAATAATCAATTGAATTTCTGTTTTATCAATTGTATTTCAGAACTTATCAATTATTTTTCAGATTTATGAATTGTATTTCAGAACTAGTCAATTGAAGTTCAGTTTTATCAATTCTGTTTCAGAAATTATTAATTGTATTTCCGAAATTATCAAACTGTATTTCAGAAATTATCAATTGTATTTCATTTCATTATGAAATGTAATTTAGAAATTTTTCTCTATTAACTATGATAAACAATCAACAAGTTTTGAAATAGATTTGATTATTTCTGAAATACAATTAATAATTTCTGAAATACATTCCATAATTTCTGAAATACATTTAAAGTTTGTGAAATGCAATTAATACCTTCTGAAATACAGTTAATATTGTAGTTGAGTAACCATTTATGACCATATATTGTTTAAATGGCACCATATATGACAATATACTGTTTAAATGGCACCATATATGGTATGTTCCCTATTAAAAAAAATAATATGGAGCTTTATATGGTAATATATAACTTAGAATCATCCATGTACCATTTGATCCGAAAAATGGCCCGATAAAATTGTATCAGTTGTTTATCAGCTTTTATCTAATTGCATCATTTTATATCTGACCTGATTAAATTATGTGTTAATCAGATGAAATTGTATCAGATTTTTCACCTGATACAATTTTATTGGTTTATATAACATGGTATCAGTTTAGGTCCAAATAGATATATTTGTATACAAAATTATATAGTTATATCCCAATTTTGACCTGATATCAGTTTAAAACTTTAATACAATTGTATAAGGTAAATGTCGGATACAATTATATTTTATTTATATAAAATTAAACCAATTACGATCAAACCTGACAACATTACATATAAACCGATAAAATTGCATCAAGTCAAAAATCGGATACAATTTCATCTGATTAACACATAATTTAATCAGGTCTGATCTAAACTGATACAATTAGATAAAAATTTATAAACAATTGATAAAAATATATCGGGCCATTCTTCGGATGAAACTGTATATTTATACAGATATAACTTAATCACATATATGACTATATGTAACTATTTTTATTCGGGTTGTTTAAATGATACGATATATCAAAGTATATGGTGCTATATATGGTAGCATATATTATCATATCTGGAACTGTATTAAAAATGTTGTTGAAATGGCACCATATATCATAATGTATGGTTTAAATGTCACCACATATGGTAATATATTGTTTAAATGATACCATAACCAATATATATTTCACCATATATAGTAGCATATATTATTACATCTGAAACTGTATTAAAAATGTTGTTCATGAGGTCTCATATATGAGCATATATTTTTGAAATGGCACCATATATGATAATATATGGTTAAAATGGCATCATAACAATAACACCATGTATAAATAAATAACACCATGTATAAATATATATGGCACTATATATAGTATCATATATTATCATATCTGGAACTGTATTAAAAATTTTCATCATGAAGTACCATATATGGCCATATATTGTTTAAATGGCACCATATATAATAATATATGGTTTAAATAGTACCATATATGATAACATATATGATAATATATGGTTTGAATGTCATCGTATATGATAATATATTGCTTAAATAGCACCATATATAAATATATATCGCACTATATATAGTACCATATATTATCATATCTGGAACTGAATTAAAGATTTTGTTAATGAGGTACCATATATGACCATATATTGTTTAAATGGCACCATATATGATAATATCTAGTTTAACTGTCACCATATATAATTATATATTTTTTAAATGATACCATGTATAATTATATATTGCTAAAACGCCACCATATATATTAAGATATAGTTCTATATATAACTATATATGCAATAAGATCAACCATGTCATGTAATATATAATTATATATGCCATATCTAATATTATGAAGGCCGATATCTAATTAGATGAAATAATATATGGCATAATATAAGGAAAAATCTTATGAAAAAACGTCATATATAATTATATATGGATATACATAACGACATGTATAATTATATATTGTAATATATGCCATATATGATTATATATAATTTTGTTTACTCGGGAAGTTATAACATGCCATGAAAAAAACCATTACCACTCTCTGCAGAAGAAGCAAATCACGAAACTGTGATATTTATCCACATTACCAAAAAATTCTAGAGTGCAAACTGCAATGCCGACCTGAAGGATTAACGGTAACGGAATCATCAGCACAAATTCCCCTGCAGAGCTTAGTTAACCATACTGCAAAAAGAATTTTGTTATACCAAGAAGAAGTTTTAATGCAAATACCTGAGCTGAATGAAGTTACTTTGGTTTTAAGTTATGGTTTCGACGGTTCCACTGGGCAAAGTTCATTTAAACAAATATTTAGAACCAACGCCCCAGAAAGCTTAGATAACTCGCTATTTGTAACATCAGTTATACCACTGAAAATAATCACGTCTCCTTATGCTACAGTTTGGATTAATCGTACACCTCAATCGGTTCGTTTTTGCCGACCACTTAAAATTGAATTTATAAGGGAAACCAAGGAGCATATATTGAAAGAAAAAAACAATTTGGATATGCAAATAAAAAATCTTGAGCCTTTAGAATATTTTTTGGTAAATGGTAGAAAGATATCAGTAAAGTATGAACTTATTATGACTTTAATTGATGGGAAAGTCCTGAACGTGCTTACGGAAACAAAGTCTTCTCAGTCGTGCCCAATTTGTGGTGGGAATCCGAAGCAGTTTTTGTCAATAAATGATTTAAGTTCATTGGTGTTTCAGCCAAAACCAAATTCATTAAAGTATGGCATAAGCCCATTACACGCATGGATTCGATGCTTAGAATTTGTTCTTAATCTTTCATATAGACTTCATATTAAAAAATGGCAAATTCGAAGTGCTGAGGACAAATTACTACTGCAACAGAGAAAAAGTGAAATTCAACAACAATTCTGGCAGAAAATGGGTCTTCATGTCCATAAGCCAAAAAAGTAATGGGAGTGGCTCAACCAACGATGGCAATACTGCACGAAGAGCATTTTCAAATCCGGAATTATTTGCATCTATAACAAATGTTAACATCGAGTTTTTAAAACACTTGCAAATCATACTAATTGCAATTTCTTGCAATTTTAAGTTAAGTGTCGAAAACTTTATGACTTTTTGCTATGCAACTGCCGAAATATATTTTCAAAATTACAAATGGTACCCAATGTCAGCGACCTTGCATAAAATTTTATCACATTCTTCACAAATAATACAAGCCTCAATTGTGCCTCTTGGATGCGCTGGAGAAAATGCTTCTGAGGCGAGAAACAAATTTTATAAAAAGGATCGCATAGAGCATGCACGAAAGGATTCTAGAGAACACAATATATCTGATGTTTTTAACAGAGCCATGGATTCTTCTGACCCATTTTTATCCAGCATTTGTATAAAGAACCGCCATTCAGCAAAGAAAAGTTTGCAGCTTCCAAGAGAAGTTATTTCTCTTTTACAGATTCCCGATATTCCCGAGTATCAATTGCCGACTACGTCACGTCCTATCGCAAATGAAGATTTATCTGATTTCGAAGAGGAGACAGATGTTCTACCCAATTTTAATATAGAGTTAGAAGTTGATGAAACATTGGATAATTTTGATGTAAGGCTTTATTATAAAATACTAACTTTTATATAATTAAATGTTCTCTTTTTAGTGGGATTAAATCATGATGGCGTTGGCAGATCACATTAGTTTGTAAGTTGAGCTCAAAAGTAGCAAAATAGCTAATTTTATGTTGTTAACTAAATTAACTTTATTTATGTTTATAATTTGATAAATAAATGATATTTCTAGCATGAATGCTATCATTACCCAAAATAAATTTTATTACTAGCATGAAAGCTGTCGTTATCTAAGGCCTTATATACTATTAATGCACCCACCACTAATCTTACTTTTCCTGTCACTGAAAGTGGGTGTGTAAGTGGGTGTATACGTGGGTGTTTAAGTAGGTGAATTAACTGAGTTTTTTCCAAAAACTATAACAAGCAACATAAGAAATTTTAAAATTGTATTAATTTCCGGTGACCTTTAACATAGCAAACAATAGAAATATTAGAAGTGGGCGTGGTTAGGGCGGATCGGCTTGAAATTTTTACAAATGACTTAGGTATCCACAGTAGTCATCTGTTCCAAATTTTATAGGTCTAGGTGCTTCCTGTGATTTATTGCCTCAAAAACCGCTCGTTTGACCCATAGTGCGCTGATTGGATTTTAAAAAATTTTATATTTTTAAAAGCATTTAAAAGGAGCAAAAATACAAAATTAAAAAAAATAAAAAAATTTTTAGCGGAATGAATTGTATTTTTATTCGCGAAACCGCCATTTTGATAAACACAAATTCTATATTAATGAAAAGCATGTTGAAAACCCAAATACGAAGAACTAATAAATTGTATAAAATTCGAACGCAATTTTTTTTGTTACATCTTTTGCTTCCCAAGTAGGATTTCCCGGACTTTTTTATTTCCCGGGAAACGGGAATGAAAAAATTTGATTCCTGGGTTTCCCGGGAATCCCGGGAAATGTTTTTGAACAGAATTGTTAATGAAAACCACCTATATAAATAATTTTTGTTAAAAAAACCACTATTTCAGTACAAATGCAGTCTGTGTAGTGAGAATTCAAAGTAAAAAATATCAGAATGTTGAACATTTGATTTCACATAAATTAATCGCAGCACTGCCAAATGAATTGCATGATTCCAGCGGAAGGCACCTACTACTGGACTGTCGGAAACAAACCGTTTCATCACACTTGGCCCATTAGATATGGTAGTCACAATATTATTTTCCAAAGACAATTAAAACTCTTCTAGTCTTATTTCTACAATTCTTCTTATTTCATCAGCATTACATCTTTCTGATATATGTATAAACCAACCCCAGGTTATAAAATGAATTATTTACGTTTATACTTATGTTCAAATATCTCTTTTGTGATATTCTTGTCCATTCATCTAAGATTATAGTAAATCTCCTATTGTTAGAAATATTTATATTTTCAAATATTTTGATTGGTTGAAAATAAATTAACCAATCAGAATGCTCCAAAAATAAACCAAGTCAAGGTACACTGCCACCCAATATTTTGAATAAAGTCGACTTTATCTAAATTATACATTTGAAAAATTTAGATAGTAAGGGCGATTATTTGTAAAAAACAAAGTTTTTTTTTTCATATTTCTTTTAAACATTTTACCAAGTTTTTAGGCTTTACTACTTAAATTTTGAATAAGTTATGCGAAAAATCTTTATTAGTTGAAATGCTCCTAATTACTTGGCAAAGATTTAATTTGTGTGTCAAATAAATGTATTCCCTTTTAAAAGATTTTAACAATGAATTTTTTGTTTTGGTATTTAAAATGTTTTCTATGACTAAAATTAAAAAATCCTATTCGAAACAAAAACAATTTAAAAAATTTAATATTTTTAAAATTTCCCGTTTTCCCGGGAATAATATATTATTTTCCCGGAAATTCCCTGCAAACTTTTCCCGGGATTTCCAAAAACCCCAAACCCTGTTCCAAAGTAAAAAAGTTTTGATATAGTCATATATTATCATATAAAATTTTGTATAATTATATATTGGAACATATATACCAAGATATAACTATATAAAATTTTACGAAATTATATCCTAAATATATAACTATATCTTGTTCTATATTGCACAATATATAGTGCAACATATTCCAATATCCAATTACAAATAGACCCATATATAGTTACATATGCCTCATATAATTATGTATAATTGTATCGAATTATGTACCATTATATTATATTTTATACATTTGGATCAGAGCTTTGAAGAATTAATTCCTTTTTGAATGAATTCACTACCAATCGAATTCAATTTTCTCTAGATTTGAATAAATTCCTTTTCTTAAGTAATTCACTGAATTCATTCAACTGAATGCGTTCATCAAACGACAAATTCAAAGAATTAATTCAATTGCAATAGTTCTTTTTATTAAATCAAATGAATTAATTCACCGGTGAACGCGTTCAATTTTATAAATCGAACGGAAAAAAGTGAATTAATTCCTTACTGAATTAATTCACCACTGAATTTATTCAATTTCATTTCCATTCAGTGAATTAAAAAAAAATAAAATTACATTCAGTGAATTAAAAAAAAAATAATAAGTTCACTGAATTGAAAAAAAAATAAAATAAGTTCACTGAATTAAAAAAAAATAAAATAAGTTCACTAAATTCAATTCCTGTTTTCTGCCGTTCAGTAGAAGAAAACAAAAATGTACAAATAAAAGTTTTAAATAAGCAATTTTATAGCGTGTGCTAGTAAAAATGAACAAATTAGAAACCGGATGCTGTTTATCAACCTACATGATTCAAAAATAAAGCCTTTTACTATTAAAAATAAAAACTTTACAGATATAGATAAATTTGGAAAAAATATAACTATATAACTAGTTTGAAAAATTAATAGTTATATTTATTTTTCCAAATTTATCTATATCTGTAAAGTTTTTATTTTTAATAGTAAAATGCTTAATTTTTGAATCATGTAGGTTGATAAACAGCATCCGGTTTCTAATTTGTTACTAGCACACGCTGTAAAATTGCTTATTTAAAACTTTTATTTGTACATTATTGTTTTCTTCTACTGAACGTCAGAAAACAGGCTTTGAATTCAGTGAACTTATTTTATTTTTTTTTAATTCAGTGAACTTATTTTATTTTTTTTTTAATTCAGTGAACTTATTTTATTTTTTTTTTCAATTCAGTGAACTTATTTTTTTTTTTAATTCACTGAATGAAATTTTATTTTTTTTAATTCACTGAATGAAAATGAAATTGAATGAATTCAGTGGTGAATTAATTCAGTAAGGAATTAATTCACTTTTTTTTCCATTCGATTTATAACATTGAACGCGTTCACCGGTGAATTAATTTTTTTGATTTAATAAAAAGAACTATTGCAATTGAATTAATTCGTAACAAAATAAAACGAAAGAAATCAAATATGAATTAATTCCATTCAATATATGGTGCTTAGTGAATTAATTCATCGAATTTTTAATTCAGAATTGAAAAATTGAATTAAGGAATTAATTCTTCAAAGCTCTGATTTGGATGAGGACAAAATCCGGATAAAATTATATCCAACCATACCTTATTCCATCAAATTAGATCTAATTGTGTCAAATTAGATCTTATATGATCATAGTAGCATCTAATTTGATACAATTAGATGCTCTCATTTTTCGGATACAATTATATATAATATCAAAAGCTATATAATTTTTCCTAGTAGGGTTGCGAAAATGTAAACTCCGTTACCACAAAAAAAATTAAAATTGTGCAGAAAAAGTTATTGCGACAACTTGTGGAAGAGATTTTTTCAATTAGGTTTATAACAGTGGTCGGCACCCATTGCCACCAGTGGCTGATCATAATCGGCTTTTCACACGTACACAACACGAATGGCAACAAAACTCTCAACTAAGAGCATAACAAATCAAAATATTCCATTAACTAGCATGGTAGCTTTAAACAAAGCAGATTGATGTCGCTTTGTTTAAAAAATTATAGAAAAATAGCACACTCTTAAAATTTTACAAGATCAGGATATTTATTATGAATTATTGTTATTTCTTTAATTCATTCATTTAAATTTACTAACTAATGGAATACATTTTGAAGAATAAATTATATACAAAAAGTAAATATCTTTTAAATAATATCCCGAGTAAAAACAATTGATCCCGCTCAATATCTAATCATATACAATTTGATATTGTTTAAGATCTACTGTAATATCTAGCTGATCCAATTAGATCTCAAAATTGGGTGTATCCAATCATATCGTATTAGATCCCATTGTATATATGGGGATAAACTAAGATTAAGTTATATCTCAAAATTGGGAGGTCCAATGATATCTTTGGGGATAAACTTAGATCTAATTTGATCCGAAAAATGGCGGATCCAGCTATATATTTGCGGATAAACTTAGATTTAATTTGATCCGAAAAATGGCGGATCGAATTAGATCCAGCTATATATTTGTGGATAAACTTAAATCTAATTTGCTCTCAATTTTGGCAGATCGAATTAGATCCAGCAATATATTTGTGGATAAACTTAGATCTAATTTGATCCGAAAAAGTGGCAGATCGAATTAGATCCAGCAATATATTTGTGGATAAACTTAGATCTAATTTGATCCGAAAAATGGCAGACCGAATTAGATCCAGCAATATATTTGGGGATTAAGTAAGATCTAAATTTATCCAAAAAACGACAGATCCAATTAGATCCAGTAATATATTTCGGGATTGCGTAAGATCTTAACTTTTCCGATAAATTGCAGATCGAATTAAATCCAGTGATATATTTGGGGATTTGATAAGATCTTAAGTTATCCCATAAATTGCAGATCGAATTAGATCCAGCAATTTATTTCGGTATTAAAATGGCAGATCGAATTAGAAACAGCAATATATTTGGGGATTGACATCTAAAACTACACACAGAAAATAAATTGGTTGGAATTCTATCGGAACCAACGAAATTTTTTCATTATTCAATAATTTTAATTGCAGTTATTTAAAATTCATCATCAGGAAAGTTATATTTATTTGTCAACAGAAAATATAAATGATGAACCAAAACACTGCCGCATTATCCAAAATATTGGCTTTTCTAACCAATATTAAAAAAATAATAACTTCCACATTACCTTCAATACCAACAACCACCTATTTATCGAAGATTTAGTCATTTGAATAAAATATCGGCAGCAAAAATCTAGTATCAATTGTGTTTCAATAAAATCGATCACTATATCCAAAGTATTTGTTTTTCCAATCAATTTAAAATTTTTTTTCAACTTTAGTAGCTTTAGCCATTAATTTCCATTATTTTGGTAATTGTAATAATATGTTGAGAAAAGGAACAGAAATTTTATTTATCATAATAAAATTTTGGAATCTATCATATTTTTTCGTTTCATATATATGCGTGTTTAAATTTTAAGTTAGACAACAACTAAACGTAAGTATCTGTGGCGCAGAAGGTAGAGACGCAGCCTTATAGCATTAGAGATTTGAGTTCAAACCTCAACCAAGGCATTACTTTTTTTTAAATAATTTTTTTATTGATTCAAATTAAAACACACAATTGATTTTCTGTTGTGAATATAATTTTATTCAAAAACAAAATATTCAAATTTTCATCCTAAAGAAATTCAAATTTGAAATTTGACAAAAAAAAATTTATGTCGAGTTTAGCCTAGAGGAAAAGCAATGGGCTGACAAACCGAAGGTCGCCGGTTCAATCCCGGTTCGCGATATAAATTTTTTTTTGATTTTTTTTTATTCAAATTAAAAGACACAACTGATTTTCTGTTGTTGATATAATTTTATTTATAGACAAAATATTCAAACCTGAAGAAGTTCAAATTTGAAATTTGACTAAAAAAATTTAAATAGAGCCTAGCTTAGAGGGAAAGCAATGGGCTGACAAGAGGAGGGTCGCCGGTTCGATCCCAGTTAGCGACATAAAAACATTTTAGTTTTTAAATAAATTTTGTGGAACGTGTTTTTCTATTTATAGAACTTATAATCCACAAACATTAAAGTAATCTATTAACACAACAAAAATTCAAAAATTGTAAATAAATTTCGGTAGTTACAATGGTATTAAAAATAAATAAAAGTGATTGTACCTGGAACTACAAAAATTCAGTTGGCGAAAAATTCGGTTGGAACTACGAATCTGTTTTCTGTGTATATCCAGAAAAATGACAGATGAAATTAGATCCCGCATTATATTTGGGTACTACGTAAGATCTCCATTTATTTGGGACTAAATAAGATCCCAGACAGATATTGATAACAGTTCAAAAAATAATACACTGGCAGAGCACTGATTTTATAAAAATTACAATATTTTGTTAAAATAAGGTTTAAATTCAGAAGGTCTCGAGTTCGATACCGTTCACGGCTATGCATTTTTTTTATGAAATGAATTTGTTTTTATAAAATTATAATTTTTTTTATATAAATGTTTTTATAAAATTATATTTTTTTTATTAAATTGAATTTTTTTTAATAAAATAATTTTATTTACATCTTTCTAACGCTCTACACCATTTCCAATTGTATCAATTGTTTTTAAGATTTATCAATTGTATTTTAGAAATAATCAATTGAATTTCAGTTTTATCAATTGTATTTCAGAACTTATCAATTATTTTTCAGATTTACGAATTGTATTTCAGAACTAGTCAATTGAATTTCAGTTTTATCAATTGTGTTTCAGAAATTATTAATTGTATTTCCGAAATTCACAACTGTATTTCATAAATTATCAAAGTGTATTTCAGAAATTATCAATTATATTTCAGAAATTATGAAATGTATTTTAAAAATTTTTCTCTATTAACTATGAAATACAATCAACAAGTTCTGAAAAAGATTTGATTATTTCTGAAATACAATTATTAATTTCTGAAATACATTTCAAATTTCGGAAATACAATTAATAACTTCTGCAATACAGTTAATATTGTAGTTGCTGATGAGTTACCATATATGACCATATATATTTTGTTTAAATGCCACCATATATGACAATATATTGTTTAAATGGCACCACCCGAGTAAAAATAGTTATATATTGTTATATATAATGTGATTGGGTTATATCTGACGGTGAATGGATTCACATTAAGACACATATCATTATATACAACTACATCTGATATTATTTTTTCAATGAACTTTTTGTACGTTAATTGATGTTATTACATATCCCCACATCTGACTCCATATATAACTACATAAGCCATATAAAACTAATCAAAATATATGTAGTGACCGATATGATTATATATGGTTCGATTCTAAGTTATATAACACTGTATATATCGTCATACTAAAAATATATTCTTGTAATTTTATATAACTTTCTATATGATCTCATACAAATTAATATAAATTAAGAGTTAATTTCTCCACAGCTAAATAATTTTCACGTGATTTTTTGCATATAAAATTATATTAAAAAATGATGCGTACGATTTAGAACACAAAAAAAGCATTAAAATTTTTATTTTATTGGTTGTTAATTTTTATTCAAAAAATAAAAATTGTTTTTTCGACCTTTTTATTGATTAATTAGAATTTTATTAATTCAGTTCGAGGCCAATTTCCTTATTATGAATTAACATAATAAGTACTTTTTTCAAAAACTGCTATTTTTCTTCATCAGGATATTCTCCTAACAAATACTTCACAGAGTTTTTGCTTTCAAAAACCTCTACACTTTCAGGAATAAAAAGACGATCGTTTCGGGGATTTTCCAGGTCCCCTTCTTCAGTTTTCTTTAGAAAGTTGTGGCAATAGTGCAATGCAAATTGAAACATCAAAATTTCATATTAAACGTAGTCTACTACATCAACGAAATGCGAATGAAGCAAACAATAAAATATGTTTTCGAAGTCTCTGCAAAGACATAACCAACAATAGAAATATTACGAAAGTTTTCTGTTTGTATATTTCGTACCGTCGGTACATGTCTTTGCAGAGACTTCGAAAACATATTTTATTGCTTGCTTCATTCGCATTTCGTTGATGTAGTAGACTACGTTTAATATGAAATTTTGATGTTTCAATTTGCATTGCACTATTTCCACAACTTTCTAAAGAAAACTGAAGAAGGAGACCTGGAAAATCCCCGAAACGATCGTCTTTTTATTCCTGAAAGTGTAGAGGTTTTTGAAAGCAAAAACTCTGTGAAGTATTTGTTAGTATAATATCCTGATGAAGAAAAATAGCAGTTTCTGAAAAAGTACTTATTATGTTAATTCATAATAAGGAAATTGGCCTCGAACTGAATTAATAAATTTCTAGTTAATTTTTATTTTACGTTATAAAATTTGGGCCTTTAAAATTGTTAAAGCTATAGAAATTTCAATATCAATTTAATAGCCGGTATGCATAAAAAGCAGGCACCAGAAAACGTTTTTTTTTTGTTTTTATCAAAAATAAATATCACTAAAGTTCAAAATGTTTTTATTTCTCAATCGAAAACAAAAAATTTCAAATGTACTTTAAAACAAAAATATCCCTCAAGTTGAAATTCGAAAAATATCTTTAGATATAAATATCAAAGATAAAAAAATTGATAAAAAAATAAAACTTTTTAAAACGTTTTAAAAAACGTTTTTTTTTTGTTTTTCATCTTTGTACTAAGTACAAAAATATGAATAGAATTTTAAAATTTTTGTTTTATTTTTATGGTGGAGATTATTATGGTTTTTGGTTTCAAATCTGTAGAAAATCATATAATATCCTAGAGTGAACTGTTGAGCGGTATATACATACAAACATATATTGCAAATATTTTTTTTTTTGCTAAAATGTTTGCCAATTGACCAGCATTTTGCACTAATATTATTCATTTTCGGAATGAAATCGCTCTATAAGTTTTCTAATTAAATTTTTGCACCAAGAAACCTTTTTCGCATTCCGCCATTAATTCGCAATTTTTTAAGTGCAGATTTTTAAAATTTATAACCTAGGGACCATAATACCCATATCTCATACCAAAGTTTGGTAATTAGTTCACAAAAAAAAAATTGCCAAAAAAAATTTGCAAAAAAAAATTTTTTTCCATTAATGTATTCTTTTGCAGAATATAAATTGCTGATTAGGTTTCTTAACTATTTTTTTTGTATCATAAAGGCTTTTTTCGCATTCCGCCAATATTTTGCAATTTTTTGAGTGCGGTTTTTTTAAATTTTTAACCTTAGGACAATAATTCCCATATCTTATGCCGAAGTTTGGTGGTTAGTATGCAAAAAGTTTCGCGAAAAAAAATTTAGCAAAAAGGAACATTTTTCCATCAACATATTCTTTTGAAGAATGTAAATCGCTGACTGAGTTTTTTAATTTATTTTTTGTACCATAAAGCTTTTTTTCGCGTTCCGCCATTATTTTGCAAATTTTTAAGAGCGGTTTTTTTTAACTCACAACCTAGGGACTATAATACCTATATCCTATACCAAAATTATCTGGTTAGACTGCAAAAACAAAAAAAATTGGGAAAAACAATTTTCCAAAAAGGAATAGTTTTGCATCAATATATATATGTATATGTATGTAACATATGTATAGCAGAATGTTAATCGCTGATTAAGTTTAAAAAATTTTGAATGCGGTTTTTTAAAATTCATAAATTTGGGACTATGATACCCATATCTTATGCCAAAGTTTGGTAGTTCGTACGCAAAAAATTTCGCGAAAAATAAGTTTTGCAAAAAGGAAAATTTCTGCATCAACATATTCGTTTGCAGAATGTAAATCGCTGACTGAGTTTTTAAATTTATTTTTTGTACCAAAAAGCTTTTTTTCGCGTTCCGCGATTTTTTTTGCAATTTTTTAAGTGCGGATTTTTAAAATTCATAATCTTGGGACTATAATACCAATATTCTTATATAAAAGTTTGGTGGTTAGTTTGCAAAAAAAAATTCGCGAAAAAAATTTTCCGAAAAGAAAATTTTTTGCATCAGTGTATTTCTTTGCAGAATGTAAATTTCTGATAACAATTTTTAATTCATTTTTTGTACCATAAAGTTTTTTTCGCGTTCCGCCATTGGTTTGCAATTTTTTAAGTGGGGTTCTTTAAAATCCATAATCTAGGGACTATAATACATATATCCTATACCAAAATTAGCTAGTTAGATTGCAAAAACAAAAAATCACGACAAAAAAATTTGCAAAAAGGAATAGTTTTGCATCAATATATTTGCTTGCAGAATGTTAATCGCTGATTATCATGCTTTGTAGAAGTCTTTTCGGCGGAAATTTTTATTACTTTTTAATAACGCAAAGGTTTATATCATTGGATGCAGAAATATGTCTATATGAATGTTGTTTTAAGAATTTTTACAAAATTTATATGTAATTGTAATCAGAAAAAACTAAAAAAAAACGTTTTAAAACGTTTTATTTTGTTTTTTCCTCAATACAAAAAAAACGTTTTTTTTTTTGTTTTTTCCTCAGTACAAAATAAAAATAATTCTCAACTTTCCTGAAAATATCAGTACGGATATTTTTAAAATTTTGTTTTCGAAAAGAAAACAAAAAATAAAAAAATTGATGAAAAAAAAATATCCATCAAGAAAAATAAATTCATTTGTACGCAAGTGATTTTTTTTTATTGAGGAAAAAACAAAATAAAACGTTTTAAAAGTATTAATATCGGGTGCCTGATAAAAAGTATACTTACTATTAGACAATGTTATATAAAATCAGATATTTTTATATCGAATTAGATGTAATTTGATGTCCTGGATATGGACAAATCTCGGATCAAACAGTATCAAATTATATCTAATTTGATATAATTAGACACAAGTAGATGACCCATTTTTCGGATCAAGTTGTATGTCGTTGTATATGGGGACTTGTCAAATAAGATATAATTATATATGACACCATATTAAGATTTTTACCCGGGCATATATGGTATATGTTTCCTATTAAAAAAAAAATAATATGGAGCTTTATATGGTAGTACATAACATAGAGTGATCCATGTACCATTTGATCCGAAAAATGGCCCGATAAAATTGTATCAGTTGTTTATCAGTTTTTATCTAATTGTATCAGTTTAGATCTGACGTGATTAAATTATGCGTTAATCAGATGAAATTGTATCTGATTTTTGACCTGATACAATTGTATTGGTTTATATCAAATAGATATATTTGTATACAAAATTATATAGTTATATCCCAATTTTGACCTGATATCAGTTTAAAACTTTAATACAATTGTATAAGGTAAATGTCGGATACAATTATATTTTAGTTATATAAAATTGAACCAATTACGATCAAACCAGACACCATTACAAAAATCGGATACAATTTCATCTGATTAACACATAATTTAATCAGGTCAGATCTAAACTGATACAATTATATAAAAATTGATAAACAATTGATAAAAATATATCGGGCCATTTTTCAGATGAAACTGTATATTTATACAGATATAACTTAATCACATATGTATGTGGTGCGCATAGTTCGGAGACATAGCCAAAAATGTGCCCAAACTATGGTGTATATGAGTCAAGAATGTCTTCATACTATGCACTAGACCTAGGAAGAGTTTGAGGACAGTCCCCAAACTAACCAAATGTCTCCATACTAAACACTTGATCGAAAAACTGTCCCCGTAGCATGCGCTGTGCATACATATCACTATATGTAACTATTTTTACTCGGGATGAGCACATATTGTTGAAATGGCACCATATATGATAATATATGTTTTAAATGGCACCACATATGGTAATATATTACTTAAATAACACCATATATAAATATATATGGCACTATATGTAGTACCATATCATATCTGGAACTGTATTAAAAATTTTGATCATGAGGTACCATATATGGCCATATATTGTTTAAATGGCACCATATTTAATATATAATGTGGTTTCATATATGACCATATATTGTTAAAATGGCACCATATATCTAATATATTGTTTAAATATCACCACATATGGTAATATATTGTTTAAATGAGACCATATATCAATATATATTGCACTATATACAGTAGCATATATTATCATATAAATTAAATTAAAAATGTTGTTCATGAGGTACCATATATGAGCATATATTGTTGAAATACACCATATATGATAATATATGGTTTAAATGGCACCATATATGGTAATATATTGCTTAAATAACACCATATAAAAATATATATGGCACTATGTATATTAGCATATATTATCATATCTGGAATTGTATTAAAAATTTTGATCATGATGTACCATATATGCCCATATATTGTTTAAATGGCACCATATATAATAATATATGGTTTAAATGGCACCATATATGGTAATATATTGCTTAAATAACACCATATATAAATATATATGGCCCTACCCAGGAAAATTTTCTGTTCCAAAGAATCGGTTGTACAATAGCTACTTTTCATTCACAACCCCTTCTACTGTCGATTCTAACACCGATTCTTTTTGTTTGAAATTGTCCCAAAAGCAACCCCTTCTATGGCTCCAAAGTGGAACCGGTTGTTCTAGAATCAGTTCTGGAACTAGTTATGGAACTGATTCTACGTCACCCACACCTTCCATATAGGATCCCAGGAACTGGTTCCGGAACCAGTTCCATGGAATCGGTTGCAGTGGAACCAGTTGTAGAATGAGTGTGGTTGGCTACCGATTGTAAAAAATTTTCCTGGGTATATATAGTAGCATATATTATGATATATGGAACTGTATTAAAAATTTTGATCATGAGGTACCATATATGACCATATATTGTTTAAATGGCACCATATATAAAAATATATGGTTTAAATGGCACCATATATGATATTATCTTGTTCAACTGGTACCATATAGAGTCATATATTGTTTAAATGATACCATATATAACTATATATTGCTAAAATGCCACCATATATATTAAGATATAGCTCTATATATATCTATAAATGCAATAAGATCAGCCATGCTATTTAATATATAATCATATATACCATATCTAATAGTATAAAGGCCGATATCTAATTAGATGAAATTATATATGGCATAATATAAGGAAAAATTTTGGAAAAAGACGTCATATATAATTATATATGGATATACATAACGACATGTCTAATTATATATTGTAATGTATGCCAGATATGGTTATATATAATTTTTTTTACTCGGGATCCCAGAAAAATTTTCTGTTCCAAAGAATCGGTTGTAGAATAGATATTTTTCATTCACAACCCCTTCTACTGTCGATTCTAACACCGATTCTTTTTGTTTGAAATTGTCCCAAAAGCAACCCCTTCTATAGCTCCAAAGTGGAACCGGTTGCTCTAGAATCAGTTCTGGAACTGATTCTACGTCATCTACACCTTCCATATAGGATCCCAGGGACTGGTTCCGGAACCAGTTCCATGGAATCGGTTGCAGTGGAACCAGTTGTAGAATGGGTGTGGTTGGCTACAGATGTAAAAAATTTTCCTGGGATGTTTAATAAAATTTATTATGAATTACATATATTTATTTCTTTAATTAATTAATGCACTCATTCATTTATGCATTCATATCTTCATTAATTCATGTTCGTAATACACAAATATAAATTTAAAAATTATAAACTAATTTCTCACAGTGTAAAGACAACCAATACACAGTGTTGCCAACTTTTGGAGTCTAAAAAGCGCAAATGTTTTGCAAAAAAGCATAAAAAGCGTTATTTTTTCGCTTAAAAAAGCGTAAAAAAGCACTATGCCTTTTTAATAAAAAAATCATACAAATTTGTACAAAGTTTAAAAAAGTAATGTATATATATGTATATTTTAATTTAAAAACTAAAAACAGAAATAAACAGTTTACATACAAAGCCCAAGAAAATTTTTTACAATCGGTAGCCAACCACACCCATTCTACAACTGGTTCCACTGCAACCGATTCTATGGAACTTGTTCCGGAACCAGTTCCTGGGATCCTATATGGAAGGTGTGGGTGACGTAGAATCAGTTCCAGAACTGATTCTAGCGCAACCGGTTCCACTTTGGAGCTATAGAAGGGGTTGCTTTTGGGACAATTTCAAACAAAAAGAATCGGTGTTAGAATCGACAGTAGAAGGGGTTGTAAATGAAAAGTAGCTATTCTACGACCGATTCTTTGGAACAGAAAATTTTCCTGGGAGGATTCTATATTTTCTTTAATTATAAATACCATCCAATTCAGAAACTATAAAAAAGTGTTTTAAAAAACTGCAAACTGTTCTTTCAGAATCGCATTTTTTTGATTCTCAATACTTATCAGGTCTGAGTGGAAAAATATGTTCATGGTTGAAAACAATTAACAAACAAAAGTTGGAAGTAGGTTAATTTTTAATTTTAGACAGCTTTACAAAATGAATTCTTTGCAGGGATTTAAACTTTGGTACAACATTTTATGTTTTTAAAATGTCTCAATCACGTCATATTTTTTAGAAAATACTGCCGAAGTACTGTGTTTGGCTTATTTGTAAATTAGAGAAAAATTATGACGTGACTAAAAGTCCATATAAAATATTTATTAGAATTTAAACCGCATAACGCATGATGACGTAATGTAACTAACCGTAGCATAAATACCACCTTTTTACAGGTGAAGTAAAAAATAACGTCCAGTTATATATAATTCGAATTTACAAAAGCTGTGAATTATGTTAAGAGCAGCGATATAGTCAAGCAGTTACAATTAATTAAATTTCGAATAAAAAAAAAAAGATAAAACTAGTTTTTTTTTTTGATATTTAACTGATGACGATTTCCTGACGATTTCTCATAAAATGGCTGACGATTGTGACGATTTATTTTTACATTTGGTCTGGTACCACTACCTACAGTGACCTTAAAACCTAAAAAAAGTTGCCATATAAAATGTTCCACTTAAAAAAATTAGTGACCTTTTTTAGAACAATTTAATTTCAAAAACACGAATATGAAAAATTGTTAAAAAAAAGCACTAAAAGCACTAACCAAAAAATAAAAAAGCACTATTTTAGTGCTTTTTTTGTTTTGGCACCATGAGAAAAATTTTGGCGTTTTGGGTCATCAAAAAGCACCATAAATAGTGCTTAAAGCACCAAGTTGGCATCACTGCCAATACATTCACATTCTCTCTTTCTGCCGACCACTGGTTTATAATGACTAACTAAACTTACTGATTCCATTCAGAAGAAACCGAAATATTAACACTTTTTGCTTCTCACAAATTTGGGCCAAAAACTTATCACATTTTTTGATTTCACCCACATAGATGCCAACTTTTTCATAGCAAAAAGCGCAAAAAATATACAAAAAAGGGTAAAAACGCGCAAATTTCTACTTAAAAACGGGTAAAAAGCACTAAATATTTTTTACGACCTTTAAAAAAATTTGTCGTGTTTCACATACGTAGTTTAATTAAAAACAAATAAAATTGTATAAGAAGCGTACGTTCTACATCAGTAAAGAAGTCGACCGGGGGTAAAACAAAAATAAAAACGAATAATTTTTGGCAAGATTTTTGAATTTTATTCCATGTTTTGTGATTATAATAATAATCGAAGAAAAATCATTAGATTTTTTAAAATTTAAGTGCCAGTTTTATAGTCAAAAATAAGTACGATTATATATATATATGACCATAACTAAGCTTTTTTTTTTTTGCGTTTTGACACATCAAATAAAACTACATTTAGCTACATTTAAGGCTGACGAGGCTCTGACGACCGAGTATGGGCGGTATAACCCGGTTCCCGCGGCAATCGGACTATGTGTATTCGAATTTTCGAATTTATTATTTAAAGTACAGTTTTTATAATAAAAGCCTTCACACAGCCACCACAAATAAATAATTCTGCACAACAATGGGTTTAAAATAAATAAATATTTGATCACTTTTTCTCATGAAAGTGGATTGTTAGTAACGAATCCATTATAAATTGCAATATACGTGTGTATGTCAAGATAATTTGGTAAAGTGCGAACTTAGGTAGATAGACCCGTAAGTAGTTTTCTTCATTTGTGTTTTGAATGAAAATAAATAACGTAAAGCAGGGTTGGAAAGCATTTTATAATATTAAAGATAGCGGGCAAAGCCCGCTATGTTGTTAGCGTGCCTTAAAGTTTTTTTTTAATTCCAGTTTATGTAAAGGTAGACCTGGCAATTCAAGTAAATTCACAAATTCCGTTGGAAAATTTACTGTGTCGGTTTCTTCCACCGGTGCTTCGTTACCTGTAGTTTAAATATCAGAATATAAAGGGTTTTTCAATAAGAGCGCTACAAAAGTAAAAAAGTTTAAATAAAACAAAAACGGTTTTGGATATCAATGAAATTCTTTATTCCTGTGAAAGTACGTTCGATGCCATTATGTATGAAAATCGATCTCTTTTGCATGGCCACCACGGGCACGCGTGCAGAAGTCCAGACGCTGAACCCAATTTTCGACGGTTTTCAAGCATAAATCGGCCGATACTGCTGCAATTTCACGTTCGATATTTGTAAGAAGTTCATCAATCGTCGCTGGCTTGTTGGCATAGACCATAGATTTGACGTAGCTCCACGCTCAATTGTTGATCTGCTAGGACGATTATGACGACCATAAATTGGACGTAGCGCTCTTAACGTTGAGGCCACTGACTCCGAATTTCGGTAGTAAATTTTAATAATTTCGACTCGTTGTTGGCTCGTATATCTTTCCATCATGAAATGGTAAACCTTACTGAAGAGAAATGTCAAAAGAGCGGCAAGAAATATGGCGTCGTTTGCTGTCCCTGTCTTGCACCATGACCATACACGGAACACTTCAAACACTGAGTTGGCCCCTTTTTACCCTTAAGAGGGTTTCTCCAATAAACGGATATTCCATAAAAATATCGAATTTTCATAATTTCTCGTTTTGTGATTTAATTTCTTTTACATTTAATGGTGTTATATTATGAGTGTCTTTAAATTCATCTAAAATCGTTTTGGAATCAACCCTGCGGGAAATGAAGGGTCGATTGATCCAAAGTGACAAGTCTGTGACAGGTGAATAGGGGACATGTTACAAAACTGATGTAAACCAAATTTTCGGTGCATCAGAAAGTGGTAATTGCAGCAAAATATTCAACCCCGTGACTATTGAAATGGATATCAAACATTAACTGGTTCATTTTGGATATATCATATAACTGGAGAAAAATTATTATAACCTCAAATTGAGAAAAGTTACTAGTACAGTTAAAGCTGAAGTAGTGATATAACACAGAACAGGTGCAGTATAGTATTAGATGTGTATGAAAAAATGACAATCGGTACCGTAAAACCCTATCCCGTGACTTTTACAAAGTTCCCATAATACTTAACTTTTTGGCCACAGAAGTGATGATATAATAAATACTAAACTACGAGTAGTTCAAAAATATTGTTCGTATACAAGTATGCATAATAGAGTGTCAATAACAAGCATAACAAACTATTCAGTGACTGACTAAAAGGCTGTACAACCCTTTTGGATTTATTCACAAACACTCCGGGACGTTATATGTAAAAAGTCATAATTTTTTTTTGGATATTTTGATTGCCGGTTCATTTCTCTAATCGTTGCTGAAATTTGATTTAAATATTCGTAAAAGTGTTAACAGAATAAATCAAAAGAAAATGTTTTATAACTAATACCGATATTATAATTATAAAATAGAGAGTATTCTAAAAAAATCACTAGAGAAGCTTAAATCACTGACCCATTCGACTAAAATAGGTACATCACATCTGTATTTGCAAAAATTAATTAAAGAGAAGATTAAATTTATGTTTTTTTTAAATAGATTAATAGAACAATTTTTTTTAAATATGCTATTCCCAATTTTATAGAAATAACTAAAAACAAGCTCAAAAAGCCCAAAATGACCCGAAAACTAGTTTAGTGTTGAATTCAAGAATGGTCTTTGTAAACTTCGTACACACAGAAAACAGATTCGTAGTTCCAACCGAATTTTTCGCCAACCGAATTTTTGTAGTTCCAGGTACAATCCCTTTTTTTATTTTTAATACCATTGTAACTACCGAAATTTATTTAGAATTTTTGAATTTTTGTTGTGTTAATAGACTACTTTAATGTTTGTGGATTATAAATTCTATAAATAGAAAAACACGTTCCACAAAATTTATTTAAAAATTAAAATTTTTTATGTCGCTAACTGGGATTTCCAATATGATAACGTCAATAGACGAAAGGACCGGCAGTTCAAAAAGCGCCGGAAAAGTACTGGAGAAATAAAATTTTAAACTTTGGCAAAATGCTACCAAAACCAATAAATAGGTGGTTTGGAATTATATTTTCCAAAATAAAATTTAAAAAAAGTACATATGTATCTTTTTTTGGCCTGCCGTGATGTTTTGTAAAACAAATACTGGCAAAACGATTTTTGCAAACGCTGGCAAAGCGTCACAAATGAGTGTTCTGCCAGTCATTTATTTTGAACATCGCGGCTACCCAGTGGTATGCAAGTACTTGATTTTTTGTACCACTGTCAATTTCTGATTGAAATGTTTCAATATTCATAAAATGTACCACATTATTAATTAACAACTATTAAATAATTATAAAACGCTTTATTCTATAAAAAATTAGTTACATAACATAAAAATTTTTACAAATAAAGGAAAATTTAAATCCCGAAATCCCGAAAAATCCCGAAATCCCGTAAAATCCCGGGATCCCGAAAAATTATGTAGTCCGGAAAATCCCGGGATCCCGATCTCGGGATCCCGGGATTTCAAACAAAATCCCGAATCCCGGGATTTTCAAATATCAATCCCGACTGGCATCCCTAGTCTCTACCTCCTGCGCCACAGATACTTACGTTTAGTTGTTGTCTAACTTAGAATTTAAACACGCATATGTATGAAACGAAAAAATATGATAGATTCCAAAACTTTATTATGATAAATAAAACTTCTGTTCCTTGTCTCAATATATTATTACAATTACCAAAATAATGGAAATTAATGGTTAAAGCTACTATAGTTAAAAAAGAAATTTTAAATTGATTGAAAAAACTAATACTTTGGATAGAGTGATCGATTTTATTGAAACACAACTGATACTAGATTTTTGCTGCTGATATTTTATTGTAATAACTAAGTCTTCGATAAATTGGTGGTTGTTGGTATTGAAGGTAATGTGGAAGTTAGTATTTTTTCAAAGCCAATATTTTGGATAAGGTGACAGTGTTTTGGTTCATCATATATATTTTCTGTTCACAAATAAATATAACTTTCCTGATGATTAATTTTAAATAACTGCAATTAAAATTATTGAATGATGAAAATATTTCGTTGGTTCCGATGGAATTCCAACCAATTTATTTTCTGTGTGTACACATTTTTTTATACGTAAACTTAACAGGGTTTTTCTTAAAATCTGTGCCCAGATTCTATAATACGATAGACGATTATCGTACAATTTTCAAAGTTTAATAACTAGCATATTACATAAAATTTTTAAAATATTGTAAAAAAATTTGGTGAAAGACAGCAATTTTGCATCACATATTTCAACATTTTTGTAAGTAACATCTTTAAAATGTTGGAAATTTAATATCGAAAAGTTGAAGATAATCGTCAGTTTTTTATAGAATCCATAGCATGTTGCAAAAACGATCACGTCAGTTAAGAAAAAAACTACTGAACCGATTTCCAAATGTTGTTTTTGCGTAAAAAAAAAATTACTCGAACACTAAAGGGCTCACATTGTAAATAAAATTGAGAAACTGAATAATTTTTACTTTTATAAGAAAGACAAAATCCAAACAAACTACATAAGATGAAAATTTCGGCAAAATCGGAGTTCTCAGTTGGGAGACTCGTTTGGATACACTCTTTCACGTGTTGATGTGAAAGAGTTTTGCCTTCAACATTGAGATTGTGTAAAGGGATTTTGTTTTTGAAATAGCAATGGATTTTGTGTTTTACTTGAAAGGCCTATGAATGACATTATGTGTGGATTATGACACCGATTAAATGAACGCCGAGGCTTCGCCAGGGAGTGCACATCCGATATGCCCAATTAAATTTGAGCAAAGGCACGGGTTATGCAGACATCGGTTGTTTGTGACTTATTGGCATAAACATGCGACTTGATGGAACCTCACAAGAACAAGTCTAAAGCGGAAAACCCGCAGGATTTCGGTGACTAGTTAAAGTCGCTTCTGTGTGAGATAACCCTCAAATCGGTCGTTCAGAATGTCCACGTCGCGTCAGCTATGTGGCACGTAGCGCCTCCTGTTGGAACCACATGTCGTTCACATCCATATCATACAATTTTGGCCAAAGAAATCATCATAATGTGATAATTACCTGTGAAAACGAGATAACCATAGGAATTTTCTAATTGAGAAATATATTGCTCATGTATTAGTTAATTCTGATTCTTCCGATTACAAAACATTCATTGTGTAGGTTATGATTGACAAAACTTCAATTAGCCACACTAATCGATTTGTCGACCATGGTGTGCCTCGTTAAGAGATGGTGCTACGGGTCGTAGCCTGTGTAGAGAGTTGCCGGTTTAATTCTCGGTCATGGAAAACAGAAAAAGTGTTTCATATACCTAGAGACAATTTAACGATTAAAAATAATTTGATCAATTCACACATAAACTTCTTTCTATAAAAAATTGTATTTTATATTCGTAACGTATATAAAATTGTTCAGAATTTGTGCAGAAATCCTGAAAAGAAACTTGAAATTTTCAGGGACCACGTCATTCCATTTTGCCGAAATTTGGTCCGATATATTTACGACTGACGGACGGACGGACATCGTCAAATCGACTCAAAACGCGATTCTGAGTGAATCGGTACACTAATAGGTTGGTTTAGGTCCAATATTTTTTGGTGTTACAAACAGCAGTATAAACTTATTTTACCCTGTCGAAGTAGTGGTGTATGTTGTAACTAGTATATCTTAACTCTTAAGTTAAAATTTATTTGTATACTTTGATATATTTGTTAGAATATTGTTCTACCTCAAGTCCAAATTCGAATATGATATTTTGAAACAACAAATAAAATCTAATATTACAATATCGTATTCGAATTTGGACTTGAGGTAGAACAATATTCTAACTAAATATATGAAAATCTATTTGAAAGTCCGGAAAAACAATTTTTGTATTTTTAATGCAAAAATTAAAACAATTTATATATATAGCTTATAAACTTAACTAAATTGAATTTTAATCATGAGTTAATAGGGGTTTTTATATAAACGCGTATTCTACTCGTAAACTGTGTAAACTTGGTATGTTTATGAGTTTAATATCAAACTCCATACATGAAAAATATGTTTATGTTTATACAAGGTTTACATGGAATTTACGAGTTTATACCAAAACCCCTAATATTTATGTTTTTGGTATTTATTTGAAAAAAATAAACTATTTTTTTTAAATAATTTTTTGTGACTTTGTGATGATTTTAAAACAGATTCGGTGACTTGTGATTTTACGTAAGTTCAGTGACTGGATCCTTCTAGGTTCTTCCAGCACCCGTACTTTTTATGACACATGGTGAATAATAAGTGACATGTTAAATGTCAATTAGTTTCAGTTTGTCCTGTGACTTGTTAACTTAGAGCAGTATAGTGATATGTCACGAAAATATTTTTTTGTACTAGTTCAGCAACAACACACATATTGACTAATATGTGACTAGTTTTTTAACAAATATTTCTCATTAGTTCTGTGATATGTGCACTTAAACCAGTCACGTGATATTTTATTTGGCACTAGTTTCGGTACATATCACATAATGTCTAACATGTGACTACTTCGGTATTAGATAATTTTAACTTGTTATATTGCATACTCTCTTAAACCAGTAGTGTGATATGTTATAATCGACAAGCTTTGCGACAAGTCACAAGTAGCCCAAAAGGTGGAAATTGCCACCTCCTATGACAAGCCCATGTTAAAGTTGCCGGTTACTTTCATATAAAAAAACCGAATCGAGGACCGGTAACTCCCACAAAGTTCCAGTCACGTGACCAGCTCTGTGACTGATCCATTTCCCGTAGGGAAGATATGGGAGGCCGAATAAAACCAGTTTGAACTTTTTCTTGTCTCTAAATTGATGACTATAGAACTGAAACTTAGAATTTTTTAGCAGTTTAATGGCATCTTCATATAAAGATATTTGCGTGTTTTTTAATCACCTGGATTTAGAAATTTTCATACAAAAAGCATAGATGCCAACTTTTTCATACCAAAAAGCCCAAAAAAGTTACGAAAAAGGGTAAAAACGCGTAAATTTCTATTTAAAAACGGGTAAAAAAGCAATTAATAATTTTTAGGGCCTTTCAAAAGAATTTGTCAGTTCTTACCCTACACTGAGAGAAATATCTGTATTATATTAATGCATTTTTGCATGAAACCAATGAAGTTTCACTGAAATTCGTCCATTGAAACTTTTCATTGAATTAATGGAATTTTTCATAAAATGTTATGAAAAATGTCATTTCGTAATTATTCAAAATTATTCGATTTTTAAAAACTTAGGGTCTTGTTTTATAGTCAGAAGAAAAAAGGATTTTTGTCTTAAATAAATAAATTTGAGAAAAAATTCGTTCCTATTTCTGACTATACAAAACTGGCCCCAAAATTTTGCCTATAACTAGGATTCTGCTAAATTTGTGTAAAAAGTGATACGTGTACTACATTTAGCGCCAAAAGCAGTATTTGGCATTTAACATACAACTTTTCCTTGATATTTTAACGTATCGTTATGGAAATAAAAGCAACTGTTGACGTTAGGGATGCCGAACGGGACTGCTTTTTGCAATCGGGATTTATCGAGATCCCGGGATTTTTCGGGATATTTCGGGGTTTCGGGATTTTCCTGTTTCATTATATTTTTAATTTTAAAAATTAAAATAATTCACAAATCTACTTATTTATTTCTTGTAGTATAAAAAAATAAACAAATTAATCCGGATTCACAATGCTGGAGTGTTCAACGCCGCAGAGTGGAGTAGACTACACTCTAATTAAATTCTGTTTAAATTTACCCAACTTATAGTAGGAAACTGTACTCCTACTATAAATTGGGTAAATTTACTCTATGTGTGTAATTGAAAAAAAAATACGCACATTGTGTTTAAGTTGGTGAACAAATAATGTGTAAATTTACATTGAAAGTGCGTAAAAATTAAATGAAATTTTGAAATTATTGTGTAAATTTGTGCGTAAAAAAGCACGTTTTACGTGTAAATATATACGCATAAAATGCGTAAAAATCCACAAAAAATGCGCAAAAATCCATAGAAAGTGCGTAAAAATTCCCCAAAAATGCGTATATTTACTACAGTTGTGCTTAAAGTAAAACCACCAAAAAATATTTTTTTAATAAAACAACATATTCACATATTTATTTAATTTTGTACTATTAACATAACATATGTTTTTATTTACGAAATTAAGAAATTAAAAGAATTGATGTGTTTTTCACTATTCTAACATTATTTGTACATGTGCTTCCGAACTTTGTTGACAGTTTATAATTGCATTAGGTATACTGTTGTTGTTGAGCCAATTAGTGCAAAATCACATCTTGCTACTGTGGTTGTGAGTGAGGCCAGCAAACACCTCAATTGTCGAAACGAAAGAATTGCTGGATCCGTTGCAGTCCAATCATGCCCAGTGTAGCCTTTTTGTTTCCATCATTTTGCAATGGATTAAATAGATTTAACTTGGCGAACTTGCTGATCATTAATTTGTTGTTTAAACTTTCCTAAATGTGTACTCCATGCATTGTCTGGATTTTTACTGTTGCTGTTGAACCACTATAATTACCAGATAAATTCATCAACGACATAATTATACTATTGTTTTGTAGTCTGGGAGTGACGCCATAACCCTCGAAATTACTTACATGGTTAAATTCTGGTGGAGGCATGCGTGCACGTTGTATGTAATTCATCATTTGTTGTTGATACGGCTGCTGCTGATTATTTCCTTGTTTGTGTGGTATACGTTTCGAAGGAATACCTGTGCTAACATTTTGCTGCTCCTCTTCGCTTTTAATTAGTTCAGCTAACGCCTTTTGAATTTCGATAAACGGATGAAATCCTAGATCATCGTCAGAGTTCAAATTTGGTATGAATTTATTTAGCTAGGATTGTACGGAACTATGGCTGTGAGGCTGTTTTTGTTTGGCAAATCATTAAATCCATTTTACCAAGCACCTTTTCTTTTTGGTGCTGCTGTTGCGATGACAATATATTTTCTTCCATTAACTGAGAAAATTCAGACGGTTGCTAATGTCACCATATGTAAATTTTTGTTAACAGCACCTTTAATGTTGCTTCACCCATTTTGTACACAATACTGTTGCAGCTTTTGTTGCTGATTTTCGTGAAAATCAAAAAATAATCATTTTTAGTTTTTTTTTTTATTACTTAAAATTTTTTTTTTTAATTTTTTACAATTTGAAATGTCAGAGTATTTATAACTATTGCAAGCTGGTATATTTACCAACTTTGTGCGTAAAAATTTTATTTATCAAAAAGATAGTAATTTCAGGCATAATGTGTTTGTTTGTGAACACATAATGTCTAAAAATACTTTGTGTGTGTATTATTGTGTATGGAAGTGTGTACAAAAAAAATGTACGCATATTTTGTTTATATTTACCGAATTTTCGTAAAATTAAACAAAACTTTACCCATTTTATAGTAGTAAATTTACAAAAATTTTTTAGAGTGTAAAGATGGCCCCAGCTAAATTTTTTTGAACTGGTTACCTCTGAATCTGTTCTAGAACAGGTCTTTGTACCACCGGTTCTGTGGAACAGGTTCTAGAACTGATTACTGGGAGTCAAAATGTAAGGTGTGACTGACGCAGAACCAGTTCTTTAACTGGTTCTAGAACCGGTTCCAAAGCAACCTGTTCTAGTTCGGAGGAAAAGAACCTATTGCTTTTGGGACAAACTCAAACAAAAATCATCGATGATAAAACATAAAGTAGAACAGGTTGCATGCAAGTACAATTTGTTCTACAACCGGTTCTTTGCATCCGACAATTTCGCTGGGGCATGATACAAAAAATATAGATGTGCGAAAAAGAAAGAAACAAAATCAGCTCAGAGTGGAGTACTACAGCATTGTGAATCAGGCTTTAAACGAAAGTACACCCATAGAAATAAGTACGTAAAAATAGCAGAAAAAGTTACTAGTAATTAGCAAAAAAGTTTCGCTATAAAAACTACCGAAATCAGCAGAACGTGTTTGCTAAATAATTGTTAAATTTCCGAAATATAAGTATTATACTTATAAGGTTAATTCAATTAATTACAAATTACAATTTATCTCTGAAACTTCTTCAAAAAAACTTTTTAATTAAAAGTATCAAAAAACACTGCTATGTCTACAAATTTTTAGTTATATTTGTCTAAAATTAATTGAATGCCCATACAAATCTCTCTGCTGAAATCATCAAAAATATTGAGTGATATATTGGATTCTTTAAGTGTACTAATATAAATATTGAGCACATATCTCTACTGATTTCAGAAAGGTAGATTGTTAGGTTTTACTAAATACTTTAACAAAAATTTTCTGTTTTTGGTACACTAATATTTGGCAAAACTATTTTGCATGAATTTAAGATTTCAGTAAATCATCAATAAAATAAATAAAAACAACATAACTTGAGTTGTTGATAACAAACTCGATTTGCTTTCAACAGTCATATAAGTAGACGACTATCAAAATATTAACCCACTCAAAGGCGAAAGGCACTGATGATGGCTTTGTAGCGAAAGCCGAAAATGCGCATTCTGCCTTGCTGGTCTTATCGAATTTTTTCAATAATTTTTATTCTTTGTAATTTACTTGTAAAAATTGTATCATCTTTCTTTGATTTGAAAAATAATTTAAACAGAAAGTGATATTAATTTATGATCTTGAGTCAAACTAAAATAACATTCAAAAACATGTCTGTTAAAAGATTGAATAAATTCGAATTACGGTTTTTATAGTTTTAAAGCTGAATAAAAATTTTTAAATTATTTAGGTTTATATTCAGATCTATTTAATGTGTGACAAGGTTTTCTAGCCAAGAATCGGACTATACTTTCCCAAAGGTTTTAGACATGCTGAATCCGATTATGAAAAAGATAAATTTCTGGAAGTTATAGGACCCCAAATGTACACTCATACAAATAAGTCCGTAAAAATAGCAGAAAAAGTTACTAAAAATTAGTTAAAAATGATGCTGCAGAAAAAACTGCTAATATTAGCAGAATCAGTTTGCCAAATATTAATAAAATGAAAACAGCAAAAAAAAAACTGTTAAATTTACAGAATTTTAGTAATATTTGAGCTGATTTTTTGTTAATTGCAAATAACAATTTAACTTGCTGAAATCAGCAAAACAAATTGCTAAATAATAGTAGAATGAAAATAGCAAAAAACAAAACTGTTAAATCTACAAAATTTTTGCTAAAATTTTCTGAAATCAACAAAACTTTTGCAGATTACTAGTGGACTGGAAAAAAGTAAAAAAGGAGCAAATGAAATGAAAATTAATAAATAAAAATAAATGTGTATTTAAAAACATACTTGTGACCATTTTTTAATGCGTCAATTAATTGAAATTTTTTCAATTGGCACTGTTCAATGCCTAAATGCCCATTTATAATTGATGAAAGAAGTATCAGTGCCTTTCGCCTTTGAGTGGGATAATATTTTGATAATCGTCTACTTATGTGACTGTTGAAAGCAAATCGAATTTTTTATCAACAACTCAACTAACATCAACGAAAGCACAGATTAATACCAGATGTGAAACCAATGACAGGTGTCAAAAAAGTATTCTCGAACCGTATGGTTTTGTTTACATGGAAGTGAAGTCAAGAGGGAGATAACAATATAAAATCTCCATACATTTTGTATTGTGCATTTTTTGTATATATCTGTCTCTTTTTAGATTATTGTGCTTTTCTTTTGTGTTTTTCTTAAATTTTTTGCGTTTTGTTTTTCTCATTTTCTGTCGGCCATATTGCCCAAATCAGCTGATTCATATCTGGTATAATTTGTGTACGAAATTTAACAATGCTATTTTTATCCTTTGTTATTATTACTCTTTTTTGCTTTGAACCTTAATTCTTAAAATATATCAGCTGATTCTATTCAACTCTGTGTATGATAAACATAGATTTTTGAATTACAACGAACCGTTAAATTTAAATTTAAATGTATGTTATTAAATTATATTTTTGCACCGTGTCAATGTGTTTAAGATGAATGGGGGAAATGTTTTAGTTGATCTGTTATTTAAGTAAATGAATGTTATTTTAGTTTGACTCAAGATCATAAATTAATATCACTTTCTGTTTAAAATCATTTTCAAATCAAAGAAGTATTTGTTTTCATGTTTTAATAAAAGAATAAATTAATAAAAAAATTAAAAATTCGCGTATTTCTTATATTTTTTTATATTACAATTCTTTTTCTTCAATTATGTGTACATTTCATTACCATTGTTTTCGTCAATGCTAATTGAAAAAAATTTCATTGGCATTGAATGGTGATGAAATTTGTTGGCATTGACATGGAGATAAAGTAATGCCAATTATATTTCAATGTCAATGAAAATTTCCCAAGAATGATTTTTTGTAAAAGTGGTTATATTTATAGACAATAATAGGGGTTTTCATATAAACTCGTATTTTACTCGTAAACGGTGTAAACCTGGTATGTTTATGAGTTTAATGTCAAACTCCATACATAAAAAATATGAGTTATATTATTTACGAGTTTATATGAAAACCCCTAATATGTTAACCATAACAAAATGTATTTCAGAGACCCTTCTTTTGATTTTTCATTGTTTGCTGATCGGATATGTACTTCCGAATTTATTTGAGTTTCCATTTTCACCTCTAAAGCTCCACCCACAGGAAAGGTGTGACCGATTAAAAATATCGTATTCTTTAAATAAGCTTAAAAAGTATAATATTGGGGGAAAAATTATGGTCATCCCCGAAAACTCCACTTGCTCCCCAGAAATAATTTTATTCACAATTTTCATATTAAAATGGTTCGTCCAAAAAAAAACCAAAATAAATGAATTACGATAAATAGAAACTTTTCTCATAAATTTCAATAATTTAGATATTTTATGAGTAGGACAAATTTTCAACCATTTCAATTTAGCTTTATTTAAAATTTTGCATTATTTTTGTCTAGTTAAAAATATGCAGTAATTTTTATGAGTCATTTAACATTCTGTTTATAAGCGCTCCAAAATTGGTGGTTCAGTTTAAAAAAAATTTGTAAAATTACCAAATCTTCTGTTAAAAATTAGTAACTAAAATTCAGAAAAATACTGTAAAGTTAGCAAATTTATTGTTAAAAATTAGTAACTAAATTCAGCAAAAAAGAATAGCAAAAAAGTTTGTAAGTTAGTAATGTGGAGATAGCAAAAAAATTAACTAAAAATTCAATTTTAACTAAAAATTATTTAAAAATTTGTTAAGTTGAAGTACTAACAGTTTTACTAACTTTTCTACAAACTTTTTTCTATGAGTGTACCCAAAAAACGTGTTTTTGCACTTCTAGGTCAGATTCGGATTCAGCACGTCTAAAACCGTCGGAACAGTATAGCCTGATTCTTGGTTAGAAAATTTCATCAAATTTTGTCGGGCCTGTGTTATTTACAAATAGTATAAATTATTTGTTTTTTAATTTAATTTAATAAGATATTACATTTTTAAGTAATTTAAGCCGAATATAACAATAAAAATAAATACAAAATAATGATAAAATATGCCAAATAATGAAATCGGAAATCCCGGGATTTCGGGATTCGTAAATCTGGATTTCGGGATCGGTATCCATAGTTGACATATTTCTTGATATTGCTATAAAAACAATAAATGTAAAAAAGCGCAAAACGCGCTAAATAAATTTTGAAAAAGCACCAATTTAGTGCTTTTTCCAGTTACGCGTTAGATCAATATTTTTCGCGTTTTGGCACATCAAAAAGCACCAGATTTAGCGCGAAAAGCACTAAGTTGGCATCCCTGACAAAAAGTGGATTTATTAAATCCAAAAAAAAGCTGGATTTAATAAATCCATAATAAAAGCACAAATATATGAAACAGCCTATAAATTTAATGACAGAAAAAGATACGAATGAAAATTAAAAGAGAAACAAAAAAATTGAAAAACTAACAAATAAAAGGTGTGTTTCTTTACTTTTTGGGTAAAGTTCAGTAAAATGAGAGTAAGCACAAAATCCTCTCACAAAATGACAAAATTACCCAATAGTACAGGAACGCAAAAAACCACTTTTCTAGCCCAAAAACTTATTTCAAAGAATAATGTTAAAACAGTGATGGGACTTGAAAAATTTTGTTTTGTGCCAAGTGTGTGACTAAAATGTGCCAAATGGGCCTTTATTGTGCCAAAACTCAATTTTCACTTAGAAACCGTGTTTTCAACTTTCATTTTGTAAATGCATTCTTATGAAATTAATTCTATTTTGAATTCTTATGGAATTAATTATATTTGAATGAATTAAAATTTTCTTTCAATTAAAAGGTGAATGATAAATTAAATTCATCCGATACTTATTAATGATTTGGGAATGCAGCCAATGAATGAATTCTTTAGGAATGGTTGCACGGACTGGTATACCCGAGTAAAAAAGTTTTGATATAACCATATATTATTTTATGTAATTGCATATAGTAACTTATAGTTACATATGGGCACATATGCTTTTAAATTCAAGCAGATATACTTTTATATAGTCATATGTTAGATATTTTTCCTCAAAGGTTTTAATATGGAGACATATGTGATTTTATATTATTACATACTGGCCTACATATAATTGCATGTGCTATATATAAGTACATAAAGTAACATATTACAGATATAATAACATATACGTTTATATATAATTTAGTATGACACTATACATAATAATATAAAACTATATGTGGAGCCATATAAGAAATATTTCATAATTTGTGTTAGATATGATTATATATTGACGAATAAGAACCCATATATAACTTAATATGGTTCCATATCTACAATATTTCATGATTTTTTTAATATATAACAATATTTTCTTTATAAAATCATCTATAATTATTCTTTATAAAATCATCTATAATTATATATCATCCCACATAACCAATTATTTCAAAGCGATTTTATATAAAATATATAAGGTCCATATAATATTATAATATTATGTTATATGTGGTTCTATGTTAACAATGATTTTGAACTAGTTTTAGATTTAGTAATTACTAGGGATTGGCGCGTGACTAGAAATGTTCGTGAGTCACGTTATTCACACGTGATCGTGAGTAATAATTACTATACTCAAGTGATTCGTGCGTGAGTCTGAGAATATATAATTCGTACTTGATTCGTGCGTGAGCGTGAATAAGAATATATAACCCGTGCATGATTCGTGTGTGAGTTTATTTTTTGCATCTTATATTTTTAGTAATTTTTACTATTTTGTAATATTTTACTATTTTTTCACTATTTTTCTTATATCTTGGTTGTATAACATAATCCTATTAACTTTAAAATTTCAGTCTTGTCAATTTTATTTTAAAATTACTAAAAATAAAGAAAATTTTGTTCATGTTTAATGCACTGTCATGGTAAATCGGGATAAAAGTAATGGAAGATTTATCGAAATTATAGGATCTTCAGCAGACCTTTGGGTTAATCATTATAGTTGGAAATTAATTACACATGTAATTACACAATTACAATTACATATTATTTGTAATTGTAATTAAAAAAAAACAATTACAAGTAATTTGTAATTGAAAATTTTCAATTATACATTACATATAATTGTAATTGAAAAAATGTCAATTACAATTACATTTTTTCGGAAAAGAAATAATGACAAAAAGCACAAGTGAGGGGTCAGCCCATCATGACGTATTCTTTTTATATTTATCCACGCCTATCCAACCTATCCCAGTCAGTTTTTTCTACAAAATTTTAACAAAAAACACTTTAATTCTAAATGTAATTGAAATTTTTAATTGGAATCACTTTCAATTACAATTATTTGTAATTGAAAATTTTCAATCACAGTTACATGAAATGTAATTGAGTTTTTTTTAATTTCAATTACATTTATTTGCAATTGTAATTGAAATCCACCAGGTCTGATCTCCAGATATTGCATATCTTTTTTATTTAAAAAAATTATTTTTGTATATTGTTAGATGTGGTCATATATAATATGATCTAAAGTATAAGGTCAATTTTTAGATATAATTGTATCAAACTATGTCCACTTTTATAACATTTTATATAATTTTATACAAAAAGATATAATTTGATGTAATTGGATGAGGACAAAATTCGGATACGATTGTATCGAATTGCATAAAATTGTATCAAATTGTACCAAATTGTATACAATTGTATGCAATTCGATACAATAAGATACAATAAGATGTTCTCATTTTTCGGATATAATTATATCTAATTACATAAAAGATTATATATAATTAAATATAACTTCATATGGCTCCATATCATTTTTTTTACTTGGGTACATATAAACATTTTCTAAAACTGAATTAATTTTTTTATGAATTAAACTTTAATTAATTCTTTCGAAGCTCTGAGATAAATTTATAGCATTTGAATTTTTAAAATTCTATGGATTAAGCAACTGTTATACTCCATATAAAAAAAATTATTTTTCACGACAATGAGTTTCACGTGAAAATTGTGCAAACTTAGTTTTCACGCAAATTTAATGTACAAGACTATTATTTTTCTGGGAAAAAGTGACATTTTGTGTCAATTGTGATTGTGGCTTTGTTATAAAATTAAAATATTGTTAATTTTTTTAACTTAAATTGCAATTTAAAGCATTTAAATACTGAGAGAAATTTTTTCACATAAAAAACAACTTACGGTGCTTTATTCGGTAATATCTTCGATGCCATTTTTTAGTTTTGCTTTATTCGAAAAGGTATTTTAATACCAATAAATGCTTAGAAACTAAAAATTAAAGAATAATTATTTTTTAAATTCATTTTCTATTAAATTTTGTAGATAACCAAAATGTGCCAAAATAGTATCGGTTGTGCCATTGTACCAATCAATCTTAGATTGTGCCAAAAATCCCATCACTGATGTGAAAATACGTATAATTTCACTTTGCAAATCGGCACAAATAGACATATTTATTCGCATTTAAAAGTTGTTTTTGATTTTATTCAATTAATTTTAACAAAAAACCAAGTTTCTTTTGCTTATTTCTTTATTTAATTACAATTTTTAATTTAATTTCACAATTGTTTTTTGTTTATATTTGCATCAGCTGTTTTACCAAAGTTTACCCGAAGAAAAAGTCTGGGTAAATTTTGGTAAAAAGAGAAGCACTAATACACTCTCATTTAAAAAATTCTCGAGTACGGAAACGCTTTTGGGTAAATTTCGGTAACATTGGGAACGTACGGGAACATACTGAAAAGGTTTTTATTAATTTTTTTATGAAATATGGTTAAAAAAAACTACACCCCACCAAATACATATTTTCGATCTTGGACATGGAGAAATAGCTCTCATAGAAATGGCAATTTTTCACTCTACAGCAAGTAATTTAATTAAATCCAATAAGTGAATATTAAATATTGCAATGGAATTTTTCAATTGTGTAAAAATATAAATTGATGTGATAAAACTGAAAAGGCAGACTGTTTATCGCTGTTTTATATAAAATATAATTAAAAATTAAAAGTTAAAGTAAAAGCCTTCATCATGGAATTCGGTATTAAAAATTAGGGTGAAAGAAGTTTCGGACAAAAAATTCTTTTTAAAATAGGGAGAATCTAACCCCATCTGTTCAGCACTTTTAGAAATACTTTTTGCATTTATTAAAACCAAGTGATTAGAAAAAACGACTATTGTTTCCGATTATATTTTTGTTCCAATAGACATCCTTTTATATTTACATTCCCAGTGTAGAAACGGTAATGACATATCATTATTTTTAGGACTACCAGTAATGACACCCACTTACCTTCTGCATTATTTTAAAACATATAATAATGAGTTACTGATAATTACTTGTTTTTATCATTATTTCAAATAGAAAATAATTTTTTAGATTTTTTTGAAAATTTTTTGAAATCTATTTTTAGACTCAATATTTTTCAAACACTGGTAAGGATATATGTAACCACATATTTTTTGATTTTTTGTATGTTGGCGAGTAAGCTTACTTGTGTGCAGCAGGTCAATTGTGTTTTTATCTATTAAATATTACATGTCGATATAGCTTAGATGGTAGAGCTGTTGACTGGCAATCTGTAGACCCAGGTTCGAATCCCGCACCAGCAAATTTTATTTTTATTATAAAAAAAATACAATAAAAGAATATTTTTTTTTATATAATTTATTTTTTAGAAAATATATTTTTAGACTCATTATTTTTGTCAGTACTGGTAAGCACATAGGTAACGATATATTTTTTGATTTTTCGTATGGTGGTGTGTAACGACAACTCATTATTTTTCGCGACATCCCCATATAAAGGTAATAAGAAATGTGATAACAAAAGTAAGTAGCTACCATTACCAAGTATGTAGTTACATAACCACATATCTGGTAATGATTTTCTACACGGGTTGTTTACCAATTAAACCCCGAACTACACCTTTTGCAATTGTAATTCAGAAAATATCAATTGAAATTCAGAAAATATCAATTGAAATTCAGAATTTCCATTTGAAATTCGGAAAACATCAATTGAAATTCAGAATTTCCATTTGAAATTCAGAAAACATCAATTGAAATTCAGATTTTCCATTTGAAATTCAGAAAATATCATTTGAAATTCAGAAAATATCAATTGAAATTCAGAAAATATCATTAGAAATTCAGAGAATATCATTTGAAATTCAGAAAACATCAATTATTATTCAGAAAAAATCAATTGAAATTCAGAAAATATCAATTGAAATTCAAAAAATATCAATTGAAAGTCAGAAATCGTCATTAGAAATTCAGAAAATATCAATTGAAATTCAGAAACCGTCATTTGAATTTCAGAAAATATCAATTGAATTTCTGAAAATAGCATTGGAAATTCAGAAAATGTCGATTGAAATTCAGAAAATATCATTTGAAATTCAGAAAATATCATTTGAAATTCAGAAAATATCAATTGATATTCAGAAAACATCAATTGAAATCAGAAAATATGAATTGAAATTCAGAAAATATCAATTGAAATTCAGAAATCGTCATTTGAAATTCAGAAAATATCAATAAAAATTCAGAAATCGTCATTTGAAATTCAGAAAATATCAATTGAAATTCAGAAATATCATTTGAAATTCAGAAAATATTAATTGAAATTCGGAAAATATCATTTGAAATTCAGAAAATATCATTTGAAATTCAGAAAATATCATTTGAAATTCAGAAAATATCAATTGAAATTCAGAAAACATCAATTAAAATTCAGAAAGATGTAAACAGAATTTTTTTTAAAGAATCCGGCCAGGTAGATAATATTATATATTCTAAAAAATTTATATATGTAACGCGAAAATAGAAAGGGACCTAAGGATAGAAAGGGACCTAAGGTCAGGAGAGCATGGGATCGGTCTCATTCGATGCTCCGATGTTGTCCATAAAAAAAAAAATTGATTTTTTTACCCTTAAGTCCCTTTCTCTATGCGCTGTCATATATGGATTTTATCAAAACACGTTTGATTAATAAGTGGGAGTGAAATTAATTTTATTTACGCGGGTGAGGGTTATTTAAAATTTGTGTGCCTGAATGATTTTATGTAGACTAATTTCTCTCTTGTTACGAATTATGGCTCCAAAATGTAAGGCTGAAATTTAAGGCCAAATTATAGTCTTTAATATCAGCGTTACGCTTTAATGTCTAATGGAGCCATAACTCGTTACAAGAAAGAAATTTGTCTACATAAAATCATTAAGGTACACAAATTTTAAATATTTTTCACTCGCCTGAGTATACAATGAATTTTACTTATTTTGATAAAACTCATATATAAATTTTTACATTATAACATTATTTACCTGGATAGATTCTTTTAAAAAATGTGTTTACATTTTTCTGAATTTTAATTGATATTTTCTGAATTTCAATTGATATTTTCTGAATTTCAATTGATGTTTTCTGAGTTTCAGTTGATATTTTCTGAATTTCGAATTATATCTTCTGAATTTCAATTGATATTTTCTGAATTTCAAATGACGATTTCTGAATTGCAATTGATATTTTCTGAATTTCAATTTATATTTTCTGAATTTCAATTGATGTTTTCTGAATATCAATTGATATTTTCTGAATTTCAAATGATATTTTCTGAATTTCAAATGATATTTTCTGAATTGCAATTGATATTTTCTGAATTTCAATTGAAATTTTCTGAATTTGAATTGATGTTTTCTGAATTTCAAATGATATTTTCTGAATTTCAATTGATATTTTCTGAATTTCAAATGATATTTCCTGAATTTCAATTGATATTTTCTGAATTTCAAATGATATTTTCTGAATTTCAAATGGAAATTCTGAATTTCAATTGATCTTTTCTGAATTTCAAATGGAAATTCGGAATTTCAATTGATATTTTCTGAATTTCAAATGGAAATTCTGAATTTCAATTGATATTTTCTGAATTCCAGTTGCAAAAGGTGTAGTGCAAAACTATGCACAACATCTACAATAATTGGAGGGACTCTTCCCTTAGGAGCAATAATTTCACCTTCCTCGTCACTTGTATCAACATCGTCATCTTCTAACAATTTAAAGCGGTTGTCAAAGGAATTGCTTTGAGTTCTCTGTTCTTTAAATTTTAAATTGTTTCCCCAATTTTTTTTACGTTTACCATTCATGGTAAATTAAATTTTTTTTAAACTTTATTTAATTAGTTGGGGATAAACGTAGATCTAATTTGATCCGAAAAATGGCAGATGGAAGTAGATCCAGCAATATATTTGTGGATAAACTTAAATCTAATTTGATCCGAAAAAGTGGCAGATCGAATTAGTTCCAGCAATATATTTAGGGATAAACTTAGATCTAATTTGATCCGAAAAATGGCAGATCGAATTAGATCCAGCATTATATTTGGGGATAAACTTGGATATAAATTGATCCGAAAATTGGCAGACGAAATTACATCCAACAATATATTTTGGGATTTAGTAAGATCTAATTTGATCCGAAAAATGGAAGATCGAATTAGATCCAGCAATATATAAATTTGGATCTCAATTTACTCGAAAAATGGTAGATCCAGCAATATATTTGGGGATTGACATCTAAAACTACCCGAGTAAAAAAAATTGATCTCGCGCAATATCTAATCATATCCAATTTGATATTGTTAAAGATCTGCTGTAATATATAGCTGATCCAATTAGATCTCAAAATTGTGTGTATCCAATGATATCGTATTAGATCCGATTGTATATATTGGGATAAACTAATATCAAGTTATATCTCAAAATTGGGAGGTCCAATGATATATTTGGGGATTAAGTAAGATCTAAATTTATCCAAAAAATGACAGACCAAATTAGATCCAGTAATATATTTCGGGATTGCGTAAGATCTTAACTTTTCCGATAAATTGCAGATCGAATTAAATCCAGTGATATATTTGGGGATTAGGTAAGATCTTAATTTACCCCATAAATTGCAGATCGAATTAGGTCCAGCAATTCATTTCGGTATTAAAATGGCAGATCGAATTAGAAACAGCAATATATTTGGGGATTCACATCTAAAACTACCCGAGTAAAAAAAATTGATCTCGCGCAATATCTAATTATATCCAATTTGATATTGTTTAAGATCTGCTGTAATATCTAGCTGATCCAATTAGATCTCAAAATTGGGTGTATCCAATCATATCGTATTAGATCCCATTGTATATATGGGGATAAACTAAGATCAAGTTATATCTCAAAATTGGGAGGTCCAGTGATATGTTTGGGGATAAACCTAGATCTATTTTGATCCGAAAATTGGCGGATCCAGCTATATATTTGCGGATATTTTTAGATCTAATTTGATCCGAAAAATGGCGGATCCAATTAGATCCAGCTATATATTTGGGGATAAACTTAGATCTAATTTGATCTCAATTTTGGCAGATCAAATTAGATCCCGCAATATATTTGTGGATAAACGTATATCTAATTTGATCCGAAAAAGTGCCAGATCGAATTAGATCTAGCTATATATTTGGGGATAAACTTAGATCTAATTTGATCCGAAAAATGGCACATCGAATTAGATCCAGCAATATATTTGTGGATAAACTTAGATATAAATTGATCTGAAAAATGGCAGATCAAATTAGATCCAGCAATATATTTGTGGATTAACTTAGATCTAAATTTATCCGAAAAATGGCAGATCGAATTAGATTCAGCAATATATTTGTGGATAAACTTGGATATAAATTGAATATAAAATTGGCAGATCAAATTAGATCCAGCAATATATTTTGGGATTTAGTAAGACCTAATTTGATCCGAAAAATGGCAGATCGAATTAGATCCAGCTATATATTCGTGGATAAACTTAGATCTAATTTGATCCGAAAAAGTGGCAGATCGAATTAGATCCAGCAATATATTTAGGGATAAACTTGGATGTAAATTTATCCGAAAAATGCCAGATCGAATTAGATCCAGCAATATATATGTGGATAAACTTAGATCTAAATCTATCCGAAAAATTCCTAATCGAATTAGATCCAGCAATATATATGGGGATAAACTTGGATCTAAATTTAACCGAAAAATGGCAGATCAAATTAGATCCAGCAATATATTTGGGGATAAACTTGGATCTAAATTTATCAGAAAAATGGCAGATCGAATTAGATCCAGCAATTTATTTCGGTATTAAAATGGCAGATCGAATTAGAAACAGCAATATATTTGGGGATTGACATCTAAAAGTATGCATAAAAATGACAGATAAAATTAGATGCCGCATTATATTTGGGTACTACGTAAGATCTCCATTTATTTGGGATTAAATCAGATCCCAGACATATATTGCCAACTATTCAAAAAATAATAGACAGGCAGAGCACTGATTGTATAAAAATTACAATATTTTGTTAAAATAAGGTTTAAACTCAGAAGGTAACGAGTTCAGTATGCATTTCTTTTACAAAATGAATTTCTTTTTATAAAATTAAAATTTTTTTTTCTATAAATTTTTTTATAAAATTATATATTTATTTTTTTATTAAATTGAAATCTTTGAATAAGATAATTTTATTTACATCTTTTTGACGCTCTACACCATTTCCAATTGTATTAATTGTTTTAGGATTTATCAATTGTATTTCAGAAATAATCAATTGAATTTCAGTTTTATCAATTGTGTTTCAGAACTCATCAATTATTTTTCACATTTATGAATTGTATTTCAGAACCAGTCAATTGAAGTTCAGTTTTATCAATTGTGCTTCAGAAATTATTAATTGTATTTCCGAAATTCACAACTGTAGTTCAGAAATTATCAAACTGTATTTCAGAAATTATCAATCGTATTTCCGAAATTATGAAATGTATTTGAGAAATTTTTCTCTATTAGCTATGAAATTCTGAAATAGATTTCATTATTTCTGGACACAACTAAATAAATAAATAATAAAATTTTTGTAATATTGTAGTTTCTGAAGTGCAAATAATATTTTGTGATATACAATTAAAATTTTCTAAAATACATTTAATAATTTCTGGAATACCTTTTTTCGATGCTTATAAGTTAGCTCGAAATGCTTTTATCATTCATTTAATTTGTAGCTATCACACATCTATAACAAGTCTCGTTAGATTAGAGTGTAGAGGTCTTGGCTGACAATCTGGTGGACTGGGTTAAATTTCATGTTTTTAAAAGCAAATATTAAAAAAAGTTTTCTAAATTTTTTCAAAAATGTTTTTTGAAATCTATTTTTTTGCCAACCCAAGTAAAAAAAATTTATATGGAGTCATATAAAACAATATTTAGTTATATATACTCTTACATATTGCGATATATAATTTTATCCGAAAAATGAGAACATCTAATTGTATACAATTGTATCGTATTAGATACAATTCGATACTCTTTGATACAATTACATGTAGATTGATATAATTGTATCCGAATTTTGTCCTCATCCAATTGTATCGCATTACATCTGATTTAATACAGTTATAAGAAAATATATAAAACCATATAAAATAATATGAAATTCTATATAGTTGCGTACAATTATATTTGAATTTTGTTTTCGTACTATTAATCCAATTATATCTAAATATATAAATTTCGAAATTCGATACATTTTGATGCTAACTGCTACAATTTTATTCGAATTTTGTGAGAATTTCGTGAAGAAAATGCAAAATAAAATATATATAAAAGCAACTTTATTTAAATGATAACAAGCATTTGAATATGGACACAAAAATATGATTGTATTTCTTTATTGATATATATCTGCTAAGGGGTTGAACCAGATTTTGATGGAATTTAGATGCGCTTTATGTGAGACAATACTAATTAATATAACCATTTTTAACAGCTAATCTCATATTTAGAAAGCAAAATTGGATAAAAAAAATATTTAAGCAATTTTTTATTTTTTTTATTTTACTGAGCGTTTTAAAATAAGGCTTCCAAATATCTTTCAATTGATCTCCATGCTATGATCACTTTGGCACAAATATGAAATAAAAATTGGAAAAACCAATATCACTATACAAGAGCATAAAAAACCCCGGTTGCAATACATATTTTGTACTAAACTTTGGTGTGCCGAATCCAAATTTGTGAAGAAAAGAATTTCCAATGGACCGTTTTCGCGAAACCGATGTTTTTATATTTTTGGCCTATTTTTCAAACTTTTTACTTTATTTTTTAGATATGTACTTAATAGTCATAAAGTTCATTTAAAGGTAATAAATATACGTAAATTAGCCTTTCATTTGAGTGTAATCATAACGGTGGGTGTTCTAGAACATTTTACTGGTGGTCCACGCAAGTTTGGAATTACCGTTTTTTAATTTAATCCTTATAATTAGACACTTGAGTAAACAAAGTTTTGTATCAAACTTAATATTCCATGCAATAGATCCAGAAATATATGATACATCAAATTTCTAATTAAAATTTAATAGTTTTCGTTATAAATTCATAAAACAAAAGTAACAAGTGATAAAAAATTTTATTGAGCAAGTATATGGGAATCTAGTTCTAAATTTTGATATGTATTTTTTAAATATTTTCGAATCTACTGCGCAGAGTTGAAAGTTTGAAGCCAATTTGTGTTCAATAGTGTTAAAGTTAAAGTACATTTATAGAGTGGCAAAATTGATGAACAATTGTTATAAGTCTAAGGAGAAATTTAAGAAAACTAAAATAAAATCAAATATCCTTTAACACTGCTGACACGATTATAATCAAATAAAAGTTAATTTTATGTAGATTAATAATTTTTAAAGAAATAGTATGACTCACGGTCTAAATTTAAAATCTTTGTTAAAAACTGCCAAAAAATTAGGTATCGAACACGGTCCTTTGCTAGATTCGGAATCAGCGTATAGATTATTAGAAAATATGCATTTAAAGAGGAGGTTCACCAAAGACTTAAAATTTGTTGATTAGTGTCTTTTGTATACCCGTTTTGCTATTTCTTGACAAATAGTAAAAAAAATTAAACTAAATGAACCCATAAGAAGATCTTCCTTGTGAGTTAAAACACAAACACATTTAAAAATCTGAAATGGTGTATATTGTGATTGCTTTTCTATCTATGTATGAAGTAATAAATTCTTCTGAAACAAAAAATGTTAAACATATTGAAGGAATTCACAGCTATGATTCACAGTTTAAGTACTAATGTGCAATTGTTGTAAAATAGCACGATTTTTGAAGTTTAAAACATAAAAAATTGTCAAACTTGCGATAAATTTTTACGATAAAGTCTTCTTAAAATAGTACGAACTGTGAATTTCATCATTATTTTAAATTTTTTGCAAATTCGATTGAATTTATGTGAAATATTTAAGTCCAATCCAGGTCCAGTCTCTGGATACAGTGCCAGTGAAAAGCGACAGTTCTACCAATTTTGATTCTTAATTTCGTTTATTAAAATTTGTTTAAAAGAAAAGTAAAAGTAGTGCCAATGAACAAATTTCAATAAATAATTCATAAATTATTGAATAGTTTTCGTGTTTTCTTTATTGCTCACTGTTGAGAAATTTTAAATTTTTTCTAAATAAACAGGAGCTGTTTTCAAACAATGTTCAATAACAAATTTATGAAAATAGTATTTTGGTGAAATTCAAGAAGCAAATTTGACATAACTGTTGAAGTTTATTGGCACTGCGCTTAAGCAGATAGTAAAAGTGCCAGTTAACAATGATACACAGAGAGAATTTTGCTGGAGGAGTTTTAATGAAATTTTTTAGTAAACTAATGAAGTTTTCTTAACAAAGTGAATGAAAAATTTCTTAAATTTGATGAAAAAGCTTCATATATGTTATGAATCTAGTTGTAATTAAACTTTTTCATTGAGTGTATGAAACTTTTAATAAATAAAATGAAATGTTTCCCAACATTTTATGAAAAATTTCATTAATTAAATGGACGATTTCCAGTAAAACTTCATTGGTTTTATGTAAAAATGCATTAATATCATGCAGATAATTCTCTCAGTGTAGTTTAGTCAAAATATATTAGAAAATATTTTTTATTTCAATATTTTTTAGAATTTCTTATAGAATTTCTTATAGAATTTTGTTTGTAGACAGCTTTTGTTTCTAATTTCTCGAAAGGGAGAAATTAAGAAAATGAAAAACCTGCTTTATCGACAAACTGCCGTACTGCGGTAAAACACAGCAAGTACATATCTGTTTTGGGCTTAACTTTTTCAATTTTAATCATCATTTTTAAAATGTTCCGTTAGATACTAATATAGACTTTAACTGACACGTATGTTGTTGTTTTCCATATAAAGTTTTATATTGGACACAACAATAAATGATTCAGTTTACATTCAAGATAGTAGCTAACTGAATGTTCAGTAATCGGGCCTTACGATTTTAATTCGTTAAACAAAAACTTGATTGTTACTGTGTAATTTGCCATCTGCTCTTTGTCTCCCTCGGGAACGTGAAAACTTTCTAGGAACGTCACAAGTATACATGTTTGGGCGAATCATGGCTCAAAATCGCAGAATGTAATTCTGGGTAGTAAATATATATTGAAGCAATCTACCGTTGGTGCTATACATCATATCATTTAAGCTACATCATCCACAAATAAGCCTTCAACCAGCAATGAATCTTCGAACTTTTTTTGCGAAATGCTGAGGATGTTAAGCTATAAAATAATATAAAATATACATATATATAGTATATGAACTTTTTCAATCAATTTTAAATACAGTTTAACGGAATGGCTCAGAAATTTATAAAACTTTTTCCATCGACTAAAATTTCCACTCTGAGTTGAATAATGCAATTATTTTTTTTTCGGTCACGCATACGAAGCCGGTGCTGGACCTACGACAGAGTAGAAAACCCCTAACTCCGGCCGAAGGCTGAACTCGCGGAAAGGCTTTTTCAACTAAATACGCATTGGGATACACCGAATTGAAAGGGGCGTGGCCGACAAAAAAAAATTGCACCATCTAACTCAGCGTGTCCACTTTGTGTGAATTTTTATCAAATTTGGAATCATTTCAGTAAACCTTATTTGTTCCAATCCCTTACTTACCCATTAAAATCATTCGTTGTTAATGAAAGTTTAAATGCACCACAAGCAGCCGGCAGAAACAGTGTATTCACAAAGTTTATAAATCGTTTATACAAAATGTACGAACGAATATTTCTTCCAGACGTAGATGACTCCAATAAAGAATTTTTAGTTTAGATGTTACACTAAAAAAAAAAGTTAGTGTAAAAATTAGTAAAACGGTTTCCAATTTTATTATACTAGTATTATACTAATTTTTAGTATAAAGTTGTTTTTTAGTAAAATAATTTGAGTTGCTAAATCTACAAATTTAATTTAACTAAATTTTAAAACCCGATTAGCTAAAATTAGCAAAAAAAATTACTAATCTTTTTTATTTTGGAAGTTTAAATTTTTTTATTTTTTTTTGAAAATATACACAACCTGATAGAAATTTTTGTTGCAATATGATTACCAGAAAACCAAGTTGTTTTTAAGTGTTTTTTTTCCCATTTATAATAAAAATAGATTTGTTCTCTAAATTTTTTTGTTGTTTTTTAATGTTTATATTTCCACGTTTTTTTTTTGCTTTTTTAGAATATTTCTTTGCTATAAATACAAATTAGTTAGCAATTTTTTCAATATGTATTTTTATCATCCATATTCGTACACTCGGTGAAAAAAAGAGTTATCATACTGATGAAACTGCTTCATAAATCAATCATCGGCAATAAATATGACGAAGCGTTTCATAAAGCAGATGATCTTTTTTATACGAAAATTGATGCCAAAACGTCTTTCAAATTAGTTCGTATTAACCGATAATTCTTCTTTAACCAAGTTTAGCTTAAAAGAATTTTACTGTAAATGGTACAATTGTTTTCTATTCTAAAGCTGCCTACACACGAAGGAACATTCGTCACAAAATGCCCTTCGTGTATAGCGACCTATAGAAAATCAAGCATGCTGTACAGCATGCTGGACGGCTGTATGAATTTGATCATGTAGTGTCTAATTTGACAGCTTGTCAAACATGTTGGACGAAAAACTAAATTTTTTGATTTTTCGGCAGGTTTGACAAACACGCTTTACAGTGTAATGGAAAATATCATCAAACATTAGGGAATTTTACATTTTTAATAAGTTATTTTGTGACAAGAAAGGGATAACGTTAATAAAAAAACTAAAAAATGGAAAAACAGAAGAAAAAAGAATTAAATTCAAAGAAAAAAAATTAAAAAAATAATTTCGTCATTATCATCCGCTGTGTTAATTTTGTGTTTTTGAAGGTACATTTTACAGCATGCTTGACCGTGTATTTGATCGTATAAAGTCCGCTTATGTCAATAGCGGCCTATATACGAGCAAGCATGCTGTCCAGCTTGTTTGACAAACAAAAAATGGTTTTTGGTATACACGGACAAGCATGCTGTAAAACTTTACTTCAAAACCACAAAATCAACACAGCGGATGATAATGACGAAATTATTTTTATTAATTTTTTTCTTGGAATTTCAGTTTTGAATTTCTGTTTTTTTTTCATTTTTTAGTTTATTTTAGGGATGTGCGATTAATCGATTAATCAAACTTCCTGATTAATCAAAATTCTGATTAATCGATTATTCAATAATTTTGATTAATCAAAAACATAAACGGTAAAGCGTGTTTGTCAAACTTGACGAAAAATCAAAAAATTTTGTTTTTCGTCCAACATGCTTGACAAACCGTCAAATTAGACATTACATGGTCAAATTCATACAGCCGGCCAGCATGCTGTACAGCATACTTGGAAGTCTATATGGCCGCTAATGTATCGTGTTGAAATTCGTGTTATCAAAATTTTTTGATATTTTGTGTTTCCTAACTCAATTTTCCATCGTGTGTATCGATGTTACTGTTTTTGCTGTTTTAGTTCATTAAGAGCAGTCGTACTGGGAGGTGCTTTTGTATTTCCGCATTATGGCGACAATTACAAATAATGAAAACTGCATTAATTTTATAAATGAATATAAAAATTTATAGACAATTAAGAAAAAAATCCTTAAATATAAATTGTAACAAAATATTGACCAGTTTTCCTTTAAACATATATAATATAAGCAATTGTAAATTGCACGCGTGCTAACCCGGTGTCTTCAAATGCAGTAAATTATATGATATGAAATGTCAAAACCATTGGAGCGAAACTTCAAAATGATATCAATTGCAAAGGAGAACACTTGACCATTTCATGGATAAGAAATATCATAGATTTTTTTCGAAAAACAACAAATTTTATGAAACATCCTTAAATATAAATTGTAACAAAATATTGACCAGTTTTCCTTTAAACATATATAATATAAGCAATTGTAAATTGCACGCGTGCTAACCCGGTGTCTTCAAATGCAGTAAATTATATGATATGAAATGTCAAAACCATTGCAGCGAAACTTCAAAATGATATCAATTGCAAAGGAGAACACTTGACCATTTCATGGATAAGAAATATCATAGATTTTTTTCGAAAAACAACAAATTTTATGAAACATTAATATTTACCGACAAATAATAAAAAAACTAAACACTTTTCCATTCTTTTTTTACCAAATTTTTTGTTGTTTTTCTATTACAAAATTAAAATGAAAACTAAAAGTGACATTTGATCTCTGGCATCACTGCAAGAGCCGATTGCATGCCAGTGATATGATGTTTGTATTAATTTTATTGTGCATAGACTAACAGCGTCAGAAAATTACAATTTTATTAAAAATTTTAAATTATTAAGAAAAACATTAAATTCTGTCATAAAATTAATAAGAAAGGGATACAAATTTTCTATGACTAAAAAAAAATAACGAAATAAACGATTGAACGAAATGAACGATTGAACGAAAAGAACGAATAATGGTGAACGATGTCATATCGTTCAATGAACTGAACCGTTCAAATGAACTAGTTCGTTCATGAACGACACAACGACAAGGTTTTTCAACAAAAACATTCGGTAGCATTTCGGTAGTGTTTTGATAGTTAAAAAAATAAAGTGAATTAAAATAATAAATTGTAAAAATCAATAACAATGGTACATATTGGACCAGTACATGGTGGTCATCCTGGGGTACTTGCTCCACAACATATGCCCACCGCACCCAGTGGTCCTAATACTCTTCATACATCATCTTCGACCGGAACAACATCCTCATCTTCAAATAAATCGTCTTTATCCGTAAAACCCAATTATACTTTAAAGTTTACTTTGGCTGGTCATACCAAGGCAGTATCAGCTGTTTTCACCCAATGGGGAATGGTTGGCGAGTTCATGTGAGTACCAGAAGTGGGAAAAGAAATAATTTCGAAATTTTATGAATTGACCTGTCTCGGCAGTTCATTTTAATCGTGGTGGTTCGTTAATTGTCTCTTCTAGCTATGTTGGCTTATGTCGTATTTGGGATACAGCCAGTGGTCAGTGTTTGAAGACTTTAATAGATGATGGCAAGTATATATTGGCGGCTACTTTGAAATTATGGGACTATTCAAAAGGAAAATGTTTAAAAACATACACTGGACGTAAAAATGAAAAATATTGTATTTTTGCCAATTTTTCAGTAACTGGAGGAAATGTTAGTTAAGGCAAGAATTTTTTTTATCTATAAATTTGTTTTAAATATTTGTAATATTTTTTTGTGGGTTGTTTCCGGCAGTTAATATGGTTTACATCTGGAATCTACAATCGAAAGAGGTGGTCCAGAAATGACAGGGTCACACCGACACTGTGTTGTATACTGCTTGTCATCCAGCAGAGAATATTATTGCTTCGGCGGCTTCGGAAAATGACAAAACCATAAAATTATGGAAAAGCGATACATAATTTTACAATTACATATGGTTATCCCAATATTGGTACCATACGTGAATTGGTATTTAAAAAGGTTTTGCTCGTATCAATGGCAAAAAATCACCCATTATTTGTTTGGAAGATATTATTCATGAGATATTTACAGTGGGTACAAAGGTTCAAGCTGTTAGTGAATTTATGTGTTCATTTTTAGTAAGTTTATTGTCTTTATATTAATTTATATGTAGCAACAATCAACATCTATTTTTTTATCTACAGTTTTGTAGCCCACGTGAAGCTTGGAAGAATAAAGTGTCGTTATCTTTTAAGCGTGGAGGCGAATACGGCGATCGTGGTAATGGTATCAATGATTTAATAGCACGCAGTTTATAAATAGATTTTCGTAAAATTTGACACTGTTACTTATAAACTAGAAAATATTTTAGGGGCTTTGACATGTCTTTTTCATATTTATGTGGTTTTTCATTTTAAATATCCGATTGAATGTAAACATGTATGGCTGTTCAATCACATTTTTTTGAATCAATTTTCCTAAAGACAAGTTATCAACAGCAATCCTTAGCCTGACAACTTATCTAAAAACAATAAATGAAGAGAAAAATTTACAAATTTTACTCCTATGTTAGTTAATTTGATAATTTCACATTTTAAGTCGCTTAAAACATGGTATTTTTCGCTGTTTTCGCATCAATTTATTAATTAAAGGAAATAACAATTGCCTACTTTTGTTAACTTTGAAACTCTTAATTTTTAATTATAATCTTTACAGCTGAGTTTCATACTGAAGTCATTAAATTCACTATTAAACAAAAGAAAATGCCAAGAAATTTGTGTACGAAACAACAAAAAATTATGGATTAATAAAAGTAAACTCAAAAACCTACACGGTGGTTTTCATACTGAAGGTTTTTGAGTTAAGCATTAGTTATTTAATTTGTTATTTCGTATACAATTTTTTACATTTTATCTTTCAATATCGTTAAGTTCAAGTTAACTTTAAATATGAAACCGAGCGTAATAGATAAATAATAAAATGTACCTACATTAATTTGGAATAAATGTGGGCATTTTTTTTATACTTTTAAAAGTGAATACTTATAAAAATTTGCATTAAATGAATGCGTGACTTTCTTTTAAATACTTATATATATTAATACTCCCAACAATTAATTTAAATGTGAATATCAATTTGATATTGATCTCAAAAGCCTATTATTTAGTACATATATTTATAATAAATCTTTTTATCTTTTTATATACATACATTCAAGGTATCATTCATCTAAAAGTTATTTAAATTTTAAAACTTTACTTATAATTAAATCGTATTTAAAATTACATTTCATTTTATAACTAAAAAGAAATAAATTTTACTATTCGTAAGCATTTTTTATGGATTTTATTTTAGATTTTTTGGAAATAAAATACAGTATGCATACTAATATTTAGTATAAGTACTATTTTATTTGCATTTTAAATTTACAGAAATTTTACTAATATATAGTAAAATTACTAATTGTTGCTTCTAAATGAATTTCACTAATATTTAGTAAGGAATTTGGCTAATTTTAGCAAATTGATTTCTATTATGAATATACTAAAATTATACTAAATTTTAGTAACTATTACAAATTTTTTCCACAACTTTGACTTTACTAATAATTACAGACACATTTTGCTAAAATTAGCTAATCGGTCTGCTGGCCTAATATTAGTTAATTTTTCTGTAATATTACAGTTTTTTCTGTAACTTTTACAGACTTTTTTATTTGAGTGTATTTATACAAAGTCACTAAAACTGAATGAACTGTAAATGTATGCTGTTTTATTGTTCGATTTTCGATACTTACGATGTAAACTAGTCATTAGAATAATACGCAAATCTTCTTGTTTTCACACTCTCTTGTTTATATATTTGTTATTGTTTAATAAATTATTAAATAACATTTATGGGTTTTCACATTCTTAATCATTTATCTTTTGCTTTATTTTGTATTTTTTTCTTTTTTCACATGTTTGTTTGCAACAGAAATGACTGGGTTGCCATGAATTGAAACTTGGTAGAGTTGCAAAGTTTGTGTTAATATTTTTTTGCGACATTTGGGTTTTTTTAAAAGGTCATTCACATGAACGAGATAACTAAATCTCCTCATTTGTGTTCTTTATTATATTACCATATGATGTTATATGGTAATAGAATAAAGAACGCAAATGAGGAGATTTAGTTATCTCGTTCATGTGAATGACCTATAAGGCTGCATTCACACCTAAAGCCTAAACCACTTAAACGCAGTGTCGACCGCAGTGCGACGTTTTGTCGATAAAGCAGTTTTTGTATCTTCTGTGTTTGTCACTGCCGAGAAATTAGAAAAGTTTCTAAATAAACAAGAGCTGTTTTTAAACAAAACGCGATAAGAAATTTTTAAAAATATTAAATCGTTTTCGCGAAATTCAAGAACAAAGTTTGACAGCACTGCCACTGTCCACTGGCACTTTCACTATGTGGTTTGGAATTAATTCTTAAGCGGAAAATACACGAAGGAACATTGAGTAGGGAACAAAAAATATCAAAAAATTTTGTAAACACGAATTGCACGATGTCAACACACACACACACACAAACATACACACATTCTCAAAAAATGGGCATTTTTTCACGAATATTCCCTCGTGTATTCTCCGCTTTAAAATCGTGTTTAGCTAAACAGCGTATTTTAATTCTTTATTCTATTACAACAGTTCTTTATTCTTTTACTCTCGTTTTAGCTAAACACGTGTTTAAGATTTAGGTGTGAATGTTTAATGTTTGTGTTTAAGAATTAGGTGTGAACGCAGCCTTAAACGGCATTCACACCTAAATCTTAAACACGTGTTTAGCTAAAACGAGTGTAAAAGAATAAGGAACTGTTGTAGTAGAATAAAAAGCTAAAATACGTGTTTTAGCTAAACACATGTTTCAGAATTAGGTGTGAATGCAGCCATAGAGTATTCCCCGCTTTAAATAATTTGTTATCACTTTAAACAGGGGAAATATTAATGAAGAAACTTGAATTTCATTTGTTGTACATGAGAAATACGTTTGACACATACCAAATCCAGGCGGTTTTCATCGCCTCTTTCGAACATTAACGGTGGGTATCGTACTGCAGGTTTAACTTTAACTTACCTATAAACAAAAGAAAATGTCAAAAAATGTACACAAAACAACAATTTTTTTGGGTTAACTATTAACTAAAGTTTAAACCTGAAGTATGAGACCCACCGTAACAGTTTGTATCAAAAAATATTAGCTAATACTGTAGATACGTAACCATATTAAGTTATATTTGGGTTCATATGCGTCAATATATGATCATATCTAACACAAATTATAAAATATTTCTTATATGGCTCCACATATAGTTTTATATTATTATGTATAGTGTCATACTAAATTATATGTAAACGTATATGTAATTATATCTTTTATATGGTACTTTATGTACTTATATATAGCACATACAATTATATGTATGCCAGTATGTAATAATATAAAATCACATATGTCTCCATATTAAGACCTTTGAGGAAAAAATATCTAACATATGATTGTATAAAAGTATATATGCTTCAATCTAAAAGCATATGCGGCCATATGTAACTATAAGTTACTATATGCAATTACATAAAATAATATATGACTATATCAAAACTTTTTTACTCGGGAAGATATTTAATGCAACGTTCTGCCAACGCATAACCGACCATCGCCAACGGTTTGCCAGCATTGTGCCGAATTATATTTTTCTGTCTGGGATGTTAAACTTAAACCTATTGTATATTAACATTAATTAACACTATATTTTTATTTTTAGGAAATACATTTTTATTTTATTATAAGTTAACATTAAATTAAATTTTAGATAATAGCACCAATTTGTAGTTGTAATTATTATATATTAAATCGTATATTCATAAAAATTCTATACAGTTAGACGAGGTTTATGGAACTATTTAACTTTATAAAGTGTTTATAAATTATAACTTAAATGTACATATATATATGTTAAATGAACATGAACAAATTGTTGATATGGACCCACAAATTGTATCTCAACTGATATTGGAATTATTGTACCATTACCATACATCAATATATATTGAATGATATACATATATTACAATATATGACACTGTATTATAAATATTGTTAATGAAGTAACATATCTGTTAATATTTTTTATAGCGCCATACATAGTTTTACATTATTCAAATTAAACCATATATGGAATTGTATTCAAAATGTTGATGTGGTACCAAATTTGACCATATATTGTTTAAATTGTGCCATATATGACAATATATTGTTTAAATGATACCATATATGTCTATATATCAATATTGTTTAAATGACACCATATATCAATATATATGGGACTATATATGGTAGCATATATTATCATATCTGCATCTGTATTAAAAATGTCGTTCAACAGGTACCATATATGAGCATATATTGTTGAAATGGCACCATATATGACAATATATGGTTTAAATGGCACCATATATGGTAATATATTGCTTAAATAACACCATATATAAATATATATGGCACTATATATGGTAGCATATATTATCATATGTGGAACTGTATTAAAAATATTGTTGAAGAGGTACCATATATGGGCATATATTGTTGAAATTGCACCATATATGATAATATATGGTTTAAATGGTACCATAAATGATAACCCGAGTAAAAAAAATTGATCTCGCGCAATATCTAATTATATCCAATTTGATATTGTTTAAGATCTGCTGTAATATCTAGCTGATCCAATTAGATCTCAAAATTGGGTGTATCCAATCATATCGTATTAGATCCCATTGTATATATGGGGATAAACTAAGATCAAGTTATATCTCAAAATTGGGAGGTCCAGTGATATCTTTGGGGATAAACCTAGATCTATTTTGATCCGAAAATTGGCGGATCCAGCTATATATTTGCGGATATTTTTAGATCTAATTTGATCCGAAAAATGGTGGATCCAATTAGATCCAGCTATATATTTGGGGATAAACTTAGATCTAATTTGATCTCAATTTTGGCAGATCAAATTAGATCCCGCAATATATTTGTGGATAAACGTATATCTAATTTGATCCGAAAAAGTGGCAGATCGAATTAGATCTAGCTATATATTTGGGGATAAACTTAGATCTAATTTGAACCGAAAAATGGCACATCGAATTAGATCCAGCAATATATTTGTGGATAAACTTAGATATAAATTGATCTGAAAAATGGCAGATCAAATTAGATCCAGCAATATATTTGTGGATTAACTTAGATCTAATTTGATCCGAAAAATGGCACATCGAATTAGATTCAGCAATATATTTGTGGATAAACTTGGATATAAATTGAATAGAAAATTGGCAGATCAAATTAGATCCAGCAATATATTTTGGGATTTAGTAAGACCTAATTTCATCCAAAAAATGGCAGATCGAATTAGATCCAGCTATATGTTTGTTGATAAACTTAGATCTAATTTGATCCGAAAAAGTGGCAGATCGAATTAGATCCAGCAATATATTTAGGGATAAACTTGGATGTAAATTTATCCGAAAAATGCCAGATCGAATTAGATCCAGCAATATATATGTGGATAAACTTAGATCTAAATTTATCCGAAAAATTCCTAATCGAATTAGATCCAGCAATATATATGGGGATAAACTTGGATCTAAATTTAACCGAAAAATGGCAGATCAAATTAGATCCAGCAATATATTTGGGGATAAACTTGGATCTAAATTTATCAGAAAAATGGCAGATCGAATTAGATCCAGCAATTTATTTCGGTATTAAAATGGCAGATCGAATTAGAAACAGCAATATATTTGGGGATTGACATCTAAAAGTATCCATAAAAATGACAGATAAAATTAGATGCCGCATTATATTTGGGTACTACGTAAGATCTCCATTTATTTGGGATTAAATAAGATCCCAGACATATATTGCCAACTGTTCAAAAAATAATAGAGTGGCAGAGCACTGATTGTATAAAAATTACAATATTTTGTTAAAATAAGGTTTAAACTCAGAAGGTAACGAGTTCAATATGCATTTCTTTTACAAAATTAATTTCTTTTTATAAAATTAAAATTTTTTTTTCTATAAATTTTTTTATAAAATTATATATTTATTTTTTTATTAAATTGAAATCTTTGAATAAAATAATTTTATTTACATCTTTTTGACGCTCTACACCATTTCCAATTGTATTAATTGTTTTAAGATTTATCAATTGTATTTCAGAAATAATCAATTGAATTTCAGTTTTATCAATTGTGTTTCAGAACTCATCAATTATTTTTCACATTTATGAATTGTATTTCAGAACTAGTCAATTGAAGTTCAGTTTTATCAATTGTGTTTCAGAAATTATTAATTGTATTTCCGAAATTCACAACTGTGTTTCAGAAATTATCAAACTGTATTTCAGAAATTATCAATCGTATTTCCGAAATTATGAAATGTATTTGAGAAATTTTTCTCTATTAGCTATGAAATTCTGAAATAGATTTCATTATTTCTGGACACAACTAAATAAATAATTAAATTTGCGTAATATTGTAGTTTCTGAAGTGCAAATAATATTTTGTGATATACAATTAAAATTTTCTAAAATACATTTAATAATTTCTGGAATACCTTTTTTCGATGCTTATAAGTTAGCTCGAAATGCTTTTATCATTCATTTAATTTGTAGCTATCACACATCTATAACAAGTCTCGTTAGATTAGAGTGTAGAGGTATTGGCTGACAATCTGGTGGACTGGGTTAAATTTCATGTTTTTAAAAGCAAATATTAAAAAAAGTTTTCTCAATTTTTTCAAAAATGTTTTTTGAAATCTATTTTTTTGCCAAGATAGTTAATGCAACGTTCTGCCAACGCATAACCGACCATCGCCAACGGTTTGCCAGCATTGTGCCGAATTATATTTTTCTGTCTGGGATGTTAAACTTAAACCTATTGTATATTAACATTAATTAACACTATATTTTTATTTTTAGGAAATACATTTTTATTTTATTATAAGTTAACATTAAATTAAATTAAATTTTAGATAATGGCACCAATTTGTAGTTGTAATTATTATATATTAAATCGTATATTCATAAACATTCTATACAGTTAGACGAGGTTTATGGAACTATTTAACTTTATAAAGTGTTTATAAATTATAACTTAAATGGTCTATATATTAATATTGTTTAAATGACACCATATATCAATATATATGGGACTATATATGGTAGCATATATTATCATATCTGCATCTGTATTAAAAATGTCGTTCATCAGGTACCATATATGAGCATATATTGTTGAAATGGCACCATATATGACAATATATGGTTTAAATGGCACCATGTATGGTAATATATTGCTTAAATAACACCATATATGAATATATATGGCACTATATATGGTAGCATATATTATCATATGTGGAACTGTATTAAAAATATTGTTCATGAGGTACCATATATGGGCATATATTGTTGAAATTGCACCATATATGATAATATATGGTTTAAATGGCACCATATATGGTAATATATTGCTTAAATAACACCATATATAAATATATATGGCACTATATATGGTAGCATATATTATCATATGTGGAACTGTATTAAAAATATTGTTCATGAGGTACCATATATGGGCATATATTGTTGAAATTGCACCATATATGATAATATATGGTTTGAATGGCACCATATATGATAATATATAGCTTAAATAACACCATCTATAAATATATATCGCACTATATATAGTACCATATATTATCATATCTGGAACTGAATTAAAGATTTGGTTTATGAGGTACCATATATGACCATATATTGTTTAAATGGCACCATATATGATAATATCTAGTTTAACTGTCACCATATATAATTATATATTGTTTAAATGATACCATATATAATTATATATTGCTAAAATGCCACCATATATATTAAGATATAGTTCTATATATAACTATATATGCAATAAGATCAACCATGTCATGTAATATATAATTATATATGCCATATCTAATATTATGAAGGCCAATATCTAATTAGATGAAATTATATATGGCATAATATAAGGAAAAATTTTGTGAAAAAACGTCATATATAATTATATATGGATATACATAACGATATGTATAATTATATATTGAAATATATGCCATATATGATTATATATAATTTTTTTTACTCGGGAATATATGGTTTGAATGGCACAATATATAATAATATATGGTTAGAATGGCACCATATATGATAATATATAGCTTAAATAACACCATATATAAATATATATCGCACTATATATAGTACCTTATATTATCATATCTGGAACTGAATTAAAGATTTGGTTTATGAGGTACCATATATGACCATATATTGTTTAAATGGCACCATATATGATAATATCTAGTTTAACTGTCACCATATATAATTATATATTGTTTAAATGATACCATATATAGTTATATATTGCTAAAATGCCACCATATATATTAAGATATAGTTCTATATATAACTATATATGCAATAAGATCAACCATGTTATGTAATATATAATTATATATGCCATATCTAATATTATGAAGGCCGATATCTAATTAGATGAAATTATATATGGCATAATATAAGGAAAATTTTTCGGAAAAAACGTCATATATAATTATATATGGATATACATAACCACATGTCTAATTATATATTGTAATATATGCCACATATGATTATATATAATTTTTTTTACTCGGGTATCCAGAAAAATGACAGATAAAATTAGATCCCGCATTATATTTGGGTACTACGTAAGATCTCCATTTATTTGGGATTAAATAAGATCCCAGACAGATATTGACAACAGTTCAAAAAATAATACACTGGCAGAGCACTGATTTTATAAAAATTACAATATTTTGTTAAAATAAGGTTTAAACTCAGAAGGTCTCGAGTTCGATACCGTTTACGGCTATGCATTTTTTTTATAAAAAGAATTTTTTTTATAAAATTATAATTTTATTTTCTATAAATGTTTTTATAAAATTATATTTTTTTTATTAAATTGAATTTTTTTAAAAAATAATTTTATTTACATCTTTTTAACGCTCTACACCATTTCCAATTGTATCAACTGTTTTTAAGATGTATAAATTTTCAGAAATAATCAATTGAATTTCAGTTTTATCAATTGTATTTCAGAACATATCAATTATTTTTCAGATTTATGAATTGCATTTCAGAACTAGTCAATTGAGTTTCAGTTCTATGAATTGTATTTCAGAAATTATTGATTGTATTTTCGAAATTCACAACTGTATTTCAGAAATTATCAATTGTATTTCAGAAATTATGAAATGTAATTTAGAAATTTTTCTTTATTAACTATGATAAACAACCCGGTGAAAAATATCCATATATGAACATTTATGGTTCAACCATATATGTATGGATCCGAAAAATGAGGTAACACCTAAGTATATGTTCATATATGGACATATATGAACATATACATTTATTAAATATATACGAATACATGCGAACGTTGCTGTTCTTTATTATAAGGTTGTATGATAGATATAAATTTATATATGCCATTCAAATTAGGCGCTACATATGTTCCTTTTTTTATTCATGGCATTAAATATAATTCCATATTTACCCAAATATGAGTTCCTTTTTCATATATGGAAAAATGTATTCTTCAAAATATGTTCATATACAAGTCCCTTTTGCATAAATTGAATAACATATACTTTCATATTTGTCCATATATGAGTGCCATTTCCATGTATGAAATAACAGATGTTTCCATATATGTCTGTATATGAAATTTTGTCCATATATGTTCATAAAAAATCCATATTTGTTCATATGTGTCCATACATAAACCATACATGAACATGTTTGAGCGTATATGAGCATTTTTCACCGGGAATCAACAAGTTCTGAAATAGATTTGATTATTTCTGAAATACAATTAAAAAATTTCTAAAATACACTCCACAATTTCTGAAATACATTTAAAATTTCTGAAATACAATTAATAGCTTCTGAAATACAGTTAATATTGTAGTTGCTGATGAATTACCATATACGACCATATATTGTTTAAATGTCACCACCCGACTAAAAAAGTTTTCATATAATCTTATATGATTTGATATTATTATAAATGTTTATATGCGTGGCTTTATATAACCATATACATTTATACTAACACTTTGGTTTTATAAATATGTTTGATATGACGTTATATATTAAGAGATCTGCGATATAGTTTATATATAATTATATATAATGGCGTATAGGCTTCTATAAACAATCTTATATCAAAATATATAACATAACATGATATCTAATTATACAAAATTTTATAAAATTTAATTGCACTATAACAAGGAAGAAAACAAACTTAGAAACAGTTTTTTTTTTATTTTATAAGAAAGACACATTTTATAAGAAAGACACATTTAATAAGTGAAGAAACGGGTTAGAGGGAGAGGGTTAGAGTGGTTAGGGTTAGTGAACTTTACCGCGTATATTGTATGTAAATCCTTTTAAATAAAAGAATATATAAATTTCAGTACAACGTTATAAATATTTATTGAAATATTATATAGAGTTTAATTTATACAGTTTAACTTCAGATTTAAGGTTAGGGTTTTAATATTACAATAACATCGAGTTAGGGTTTTAACAATTTATTATTTCTTTCCTTTTTCACAAACTGGTTAAATTACAATTAAGTTTAACACTTTTAATTTGAATTCCAATGTACCGCGCTTGTTGGATTAGGGTAAAAATTCTAAAATTCACTTTATAAAACAAATCAATTTTTTCTATATTTAACTGATACTAAATAAATGGTGGATTTTTCTAGTTTGCACACAAGAAACTTCTATGTTGTTTTCGGTTGATAGATCAAAACACAAGTAAGTAAATTTGGCAGCCGAAGAGATGACGTTTTGTTTGACCAAAAGTAGTGAAGTTGGATGCAGTTCACAGATTGCATGGGGCGTTAATAAAATGAGTCAAAGCTGCGACTTTCACATTGTTCACCAAAGTGAACAATAAGAAAGTTGTTCCGACAAATTTTTGTAAAGTTAAATTAAACCGAAAATTTACTTTGTCAGCTATTTCCAAGTTTATTAGCATAAATTTTTCTAAACAACTTTTCCTCGTTTTTAATTTAGCTTTTTATTGAAATTCAGTTACAAACTGCGTTATTCTAAGTTTAAGGACAATTTGCGTCCTAAAAACTTCCTAAATCGCATTCAATACTTATTTCTATCAATACCAAAGATCGACCAATACCCACTTTGTTAGCCAAACTGTTCTGTCGGCCATTAGTATTTAATATGCCCGAGTAAAAAAGTTTTGATATAATCATATATTATTTTATGTAATTGCATATAGTAACTTAGTTACATATGGCCACATATGCTTTTAAATTCAAGCAGATATACTTTTATATAGTCATATGTTAGATATTTTTTCCTCAAAGGTTTTAATATGGAGACATATGTGATTTTATATTATTACATATTGGCCTACATATATATGTATGTGATATATATAAGTACATAAAGTAACATATAAAAGACATAATTACATGTACGTTTATATATAATTTAGTATGACACTATACATAATAATATAAAACTATGTGGATCCATATAAGAAATCTTTTATAATTTGTGTTAGTTATGATTATATATTGACGAATATGAACCCATATATAACTTATAACGTTCTTTATAAAATCATCTATAATTATATATCATCCCACATAGGCAATTTTTTCAAAGTGATTTTATATAAAAATATATAAGGTCCATATAAAACCGTATTGTATTATATTTGGTTCCATGTTATCAATGATTTTGAACTAGTTTTAGATTTAGTAATTACTAGGGATTGGCGCGTGACACGAAATGTTCGTGAGTCACGTAATTCAAACGTGATCGTGAGTAACAATTACTATACTTAAGTGATTCGTGCGTGAGCGTGAGTAAGAATAACCCGTGCATGATTCGTGTGTGAGTTTATTTTTTGCATCATATGTTTTTAGTAATTTTTACTGTTTTGCGTGAGAATTTTCTGATTGTAAGTTTAATAAGTAGGTTAATATAATCATGTGTGCTGAGTAAAAAACGAAATGCTCGTGCGTGAGTAATGTTTTTTTTTTTTTTTGAGCAGGAGTCAAAAATGGCTTATGCACCGCACCCATAACATTAACAACACTGAAGCTTTAATACGAAATTCTCTATACTATAACGTACACTTGACTGATTTCTTATATCTTGGTTGTATATCATAATCCTATTAACTTTAAAATTTCAGTGTTGTTAACTTTATTTTAAAATTACTAAATTAAAAGAAATTTTTTTTCATGTTTATTGCACTGTCATGATAAATCTGGATAAAAGTAATGGAAGATTTATCGAAATTATAAGATCTCCAGCAGGCCTGGGGTTAATCATTATATTTTGTAATTAATTACATATGCAATTACACAATTACATGTAATTGTAATTGAAAAAAACTCATCTATAATTACATATTCGGCCTTATTACGAGTGTCGTAGTCATAGTCGAAACTAAGCCGAATTTGCTGAAAATTCACTAAAAACGCAACTTTTGAACAATTTTTCAATTGGATTTACCATATATAGCACTCAGATTTAAAAAAATCCAGCATCAGAGTTTCATTTCTTTATAATTTCCATTATATACGAAATCATTTTATATGGAGTCGAAAATTTCGACTACAAATTCGACACTCGTAATCAGGCCGATTATTTGTAATTGCAATTCAAAAAAAGAACAATTACAATTACAAGTAATTGAAAATTTTTTTTTATTTAAAAAAATTATTTTTGTATGTATATTGTTAGATATGGTCCTATATAATATGATAAAAAGTATAAGGTTAATATTTAGATATAATTGTATCAAACTATGTCCACTTTTATAACATTTTATATAATTTTATACAAAAAGATATAATTTGATGTAATTGGATGAGGACAAAATTCGGATACAATTGTATCGAATTGCATAAAATTGTATCAATATGATACAATAAGACGTTCTCATTTTTCGGATATAAATATATCTAATTACATAAAAGATTATATATAATTAAATATAACTTCATATGGCCCCATATCAATTTTTTTTACTTGGGTGAATGAAAATAAGTGATCTCAACAATATTTACTAAAATTTTATTTGAAAATTTTTATAAAATTATATGTATTTATATATAATTTAATGCAATTAGATAGACTCATTTTTCGGATCAAATTGTATCAGGTTAGATAATATGCTTATCTCGTTTGATATAATTATATATTCCAATATTCGGATCAAATAAGATATGAACATATATATTGGTTTATATATGGTGATATATGATTATATAACATCTTTTTTAGTCGGGCATACATATATGACAATATATTGTTTAAATGGCACCATATATGGTATGTTCCCTATTAAAAAAAAAACAATATTGATCTTTATATGATCCGAAAAATTGCCAGATAAAATTGTATCAGTTGTTTATCAGTTTTTATCTAATTGCATCAGTTTAGATCTGACCTGATTAAATTATGTGTTAATCAGATTTATTGGTTTATATCACATGGTATCAGTTTAGGTCCAAATAGATATATTTGTATACAAAATTATAGTTATATCCCAATTTTAACCTGATATTAATTTAAAACTTTAATACAATCGTATAAGGTAAATGTCGGATACAATTATATTTTATTTATATAAAATTGAACCAATTACGATCAAACGTGACACCATTACATATAAACCGATAAAATTGTATCAAGTCAAAAATCGGATACAATTTCATCTGATTAACACATAATTTAATCAGGTCAGATCTAAACTGATACAATTAGATAAAAATTGATAAACAATTGATAAAAATATATCGGGCCATTCTTCGGATGAAACTGTATATTTATACAGATATAACTTAATCAAATATATGACTATATGTAACTATTTTTACTCGGGTTTTTTAAATGATACGATATATCAAAGTATATGGTACTATATATGGTAGCATATATTATCATATCTGGAACTGTATTAAAAATGTTGTTCATAACGTACCATATATGACCATATATTGTTGAAATGGCACCATATATCATAATGTATGGTTTAAATGTCAATACATATGATACAATATGTCAATATATATTGCACTATATATAGTAGCATATATTATTATATCTGGAACTTTATTAAAAATGTTGTTCATGAGGTCCCATATATTAGCATATATTGTTGAAATGGCACCATATATGATAATATATGGTTTAAATGACACCATATATAGTAATATATTACTTAAATAACACCATATAAAAATATATATGGCACTATATATTGAATCATATATTATCATATCTGCAACTCTATTAAAGATTATGTTCATGAGGTACCATATATGACCACATATTGTTTAAATGCCACCGTATATGATAATATATAGTTTAAGTGGCACCATATATACTTATATATTGTTTAAATGATACCATATATAATTATATATTCCTAAAATGCCGCCATATACATATATTAAGATATAGCTCTATATATAACTACATATGCAATAAGATCATCCATGCAATGCAATATATAATCATATATACCATATCTAATATTATAAAGGCCGATATCTAATTAGATGGAATTATATATGGCATAATATTAAGAAAAATTTTGGAAAAAGACGTCATATATAATTATATATGGATATACATAACGACATGTCTAATTATATATTGTAATATATGCCACATATGATTATATATAATTTTTTTTACTCGGGTATCCCCAAAAATGACAGATAAAATTAGATCCCGCAATATATTTGGGTACTACGTAAGAACCCCAGTTATTTAGGATGAGATAGATCCCAGACAGATATTGCCAACTGTTCAAAAAATAATACACTGGCAGAGCACTGATTTTATAAAAATTACAATATTTTGTTAAAATAAGGTTTAAGCTCAGAAAGTCTCGAGTTCGATACCGTTCACGGCTATGCATTTTTTTATAAAATGAATTTCTTTTTATAAAATTTTAATTTTTTTTATAAAAATTTTTTTTTTATTCAATTGAATTTTTCAATAAAATAATTTTATTTACATCTTTTTGACGCTCTATAGAATTTCCAATTGTAACAATTGTTTTTAAGATTTATCAATTGTATTTCAGAAATAATCAATAGAATTTCAGTTTTATCAATTGGATTTCAGATCTTATCAATTAGTTTTCAGATTTATGAATTGTATTTCAGAACTATATCTTTCGCAACTTTAATTCAGAAAATATCAATTGAAATTCAGAATTTCCGTTTGAAATTCAGAAAATATCAGTTGAAATTAAGAATTTCCATTTGAAATTCAGAAAAGATCAATTGAAATTCAGAATTTCTATTTGAAATTCAGAGAATATCATTTGAAATTCAGAAAATATCAATTGAAATTCAGAAAATATCATTTGAAATTCAGAAAATATCAATTTAAATTCAGAAAATATCAATTGGAATTCAGAAAATATCAATTGGAATTCGGAAATCGTCATTTGAAATTCAGAAAACATCAATTGAAATTCAGAAATCGTCATTTGAAATTCAGAAAATATCAATTGAAATTCAGAAAATATCATTTGAAATTTAGAAAATATCAGTTGAAATTCAGAAAAAATCAATTAAAATTCAGAAAATATCATTTGAAATTCAGAACATATCAATTGAAATTCAGAAACCGTCATTTGAAATTCAGAAAATATCAATTGAAATTCAGAAAATATCATTTGAAATTCAGAAAATGCCAATTGAAATTCAGAAAATATCATTTGAAATTCAGAAAATATCAATTGATATTCAGATAACACCAATTGTATTTCAGAAAATATCAATTCAAATTCAGAAATCGTAATTTGAAATTCAGAAAATATCAATTGAAATTCAGGTATTTTTTTTGAAATTCAAAAAATGTCAATTGAAATTCAGAGAATATCTTTTGAAATTCAGAAAATATCAATTGAAATTCAGAAATCGTCATTTGAAATTCAGAAAATATCAATTAAAATTCAGAAAATATCATTTGAAATTCAGAAAATACCAATTAAAATTCAGAAAATATCACTTGAAATTCAGAAAATATCAACTGAAATTCAGAAAATATCATTTGAAATTTAGAAAATATCTTTTGAAATTCAGAAAATATCAATTGAAATTCAGAAATCGTCATTTGAAATTCAGAAAATATCAATTAAAATTCAGAAAATATCATTTGAAATTCAGAAAATACCAATTAAAATTCAGAAAATATCACTTGAAATTCAGAAAATATCAATTGAAATTCAGAAAACATCAATTGAAATTCAGAAAAATGTAAACACATTTTTTAAAAGAATCTGTCCATGTAGATAATGTTATCCCCTATAAAAAATTTATTTATGAGTTTTATCAAAATAAGTAAAATTCATTGTATTCACGCGAGTGCAAAATATTTTAAATTTGTGTGCCTCAATGATTTTATGTAGACTAATTTCTTTTTTGGCTCCATTACACTTTTGCAATTCTAATGCAGAAAATATCAATTGAAATTCAGAATTTCCATTTGAAATTCAGAAAACATCAATTGAAATTTAGATTTTCCATTTGTAATTCAGAAAATATCAATTGAAATTCAGAAAATATCATTTTAAATTCAGAAAATATCAATTGAAATTCAGCAAATATCAATTGAAATTCATAATTCGTCATTTGAAATTCAGAAAATATCATTTGAAATTCAGAAACCGTCATTTGAAATTCAAAAAATATCAACTGAAATTCAGAAAATATCATTTGAAATTCAGAAAATGTCAATTGAAATTCAGAAAATATCATTTAAAATTCAGAAAATATCATTTGAAATTCAGAAAATATCAATTGATATTCAGAAAACATCAATTGAAATTCAGAAAAATGTAAACACAATTTTTTAAAGACTCCGGCCAGGTAGATAAAGTTATATGTGCTAATTCATAAATAAAATTTATTTGGTATTTGAAGCTTGCTATAGTTAAAGTACATATTTCGCTTAATAAAGAGTTATTAGAAATCTTTATTCATAATCGTATTTTAACTATAAATTAATTTTTCAATTTGATACTGGCAACACTATTGTTTATTTTCTCTCTTCTCCCAAATAAGTCGTAAGTGATTTACAAATTTAGTAAACGATTGACTCGGTAATCGGAAGTGAAAATGTATTTTCTTAAATTAGAGAACTAATGATGTGCTAAGATAAATTTAAAATCCATTAAAAATATTTTTTTTTTATTTATTAAGCAAATCAATGGAAATGTGTGTAAAAAAGTAATTTTTTAGAACATATTATTCGAAGCATACAAAATTAATCGAATTTCGAATAATGTCTTAACAGTCTGTACATCACTATTGTTTTGTTTTTCTTTTTAATTTTATTTTTACATTTTTTTTGGAAATTTTTCGAAAAAGGTCATTGGCTACGCAATTGTTGTAGCTTTTTTCAGTTTGATGGATGCAAGTTGTTGGAATCCACACATTCTAGGGATGGGATGGCTTTAATAAATCATTTCATGCCTGAAAATGAAATAATTAACAATTAAATGGTGGCTTCCTCACTCTAAACTTTATAAAAGGTTTAAAGTTAGTGAGTATCGACTATAAACCTATATTATTTTTTTCGTTATTAAGCAAATATGAATACTGTTTTTAACAAATTAGCTTAAAATTCTGCAATAAGACTATTGTAAAAGTTTATGAATTAGACCAATACCCTATAAAAAATTTATATATGGATTTTATCAAAATACGTTTGATTAATAAGTGGGAGTAAAATTAATTTTATTTACGCGGGTGAGGATTATTTAAAATTTGTGTGCCTGAATGATCTTATGTAGACTAATTTCTTTCTTATTACGAATTATGGCTCCAAAATGTAAGGCTGAAATTTAAAGCCAAATAATAATCTTTAATATCAGCGTTACGTGTTAATGTCTAATGGAGCCATAATTCGTTACAAGAACGAAATTAGTCTACATAAAATCATTGGGGCACACAAATTTTAAATATTTTTCACTCGCGTGAGTACAATGAATTTTACTTATTTTGATAAAACTGAGGAGGTCCATAACAAAACGCAATAATTCCACTTTTAAGTTTTTAGATTTTATGACTGAATCCAATGCTACATATTAAAATCTATATAATAATATATACACCCAGGATAAAGATTGGTTGGAATTCGATCAAAACCATTAAAATGAATTTACCAGGACGTTATTTTATTTGCAGTTGCCTATAAGTGAATACTACTCCAGAAATATTTTACTAGGTATTAAAAATAGGGAAAATGAATTAAAAAATAATCCTTTTAACAAATTATTGGTATCTCCAATCAATTTTAAAATTAGTATCAGTTTAGTAATTCTATGCAGTAGAAGCAGCCATTTATTTAGTGTATATAAAAGAAAATTGGTGTTACCGATAACCTTTATTAAAAAAATTTCAATATTCGAAAGTGGTAACTACAAATACGGGTATCCTAATCAAATATGACCATAAAGGCGAGTTTCTGTAGAACCAACCGAATTGTGGATTGTATTGATAACACACACAACTATTGATTGGTATTGGTAAACGAATTTTTTACTATATTTCTTTTCCAAGCAAAACATATAAATTCAAATTTAGACTTCAAAATTAATAATTGTTTGTGGTGTAGTCGGTAGAGAGTTGGCCTAGTACGCCGGATTTCCGAGTTCAAATCCCGGACAAGACAAAAATTTATATGTTTTTTTTTTAAATTAAAATAAAATATTCATATATATAAACAGTAAATATGGCTAAGAAAATTAAAAGTAGTTGTGGTGCAGTGGGTAAGAGTGTGAACTATTAACCTGAATGGTCGGGTTCAATACCAGAAAATTCAAAAAAAGTTTTTTAATTTCAATAAAATTTTGTGGAACATAATAATATTTATGTGGAACATAATATTGAATAAGACAACCGAATATTGGCTTTCACGACGAAAAATATAATTTAATATAAAGATAGTTGTCGCAACCGCACGAATTCGATTCCCGAGTAAAAAAAATTATATATAATCATATGTGGCATATATTACAATATATAATTAGATATGTGGTTATGTATATCCATATATAATTATATATGACGTTTTTTCCGAAAGATTTTCCTTATATTATGCCATATATAATTTCATCTAATTAGATATCGGCCTTCATAATATTAGATATGGCATATATAATTATATATTACATAACATGGTTGATCTTATTGCATATATAGTTATATATAGAACTATATCTTAATATATATGGTGGCATTTTAGCAATGTATAATTATATATGGTATCATTTAAACAATATATAATTATATATGGTGACAGTTAAACTAGATATTATCATATATGGTGCCATTTAAACAATATATGGTCATATATGGTACCTCATAAACCAAATCTTTAATTCAGTTCCAGATATGATAATATATGGTACTATATATAGTGCGATATATATTTATATATGGTGTTATTTAAGCTATATATTATCATATATGGTGCCATTCAAACCATATATTATCATATATGGTGCCATTCAAAGCATATATTATCATATATGGTACCATTTAAACCATATATTATCATATATGGTGCAATTTCAACAATATATGCCCATATATGGTACCTCATGAACAATATTTTTAATACAGTTTCACATATGATAATATATGCTACCATATATAGTGCCATATATATTTATATATGGTGTTATTTAAGCAATATATTACCATATATGGTGCCATTTAAACCATATATTGTCATATATGGTGCCATTTCAACAATATATGCTCATATATGGTACCTGATGAACGACATTTTTAATACAGATGCAGATATGATAATATATGCTACCATATATAGTCCCATATATATTGATATATGGTGTCATTTAAACAATATTAATATATAGACATATATGGTATCATTTAAACAATATATTGTCATATATGGCACAATTTAAACAATATATGGTCAAATTTGGTACCACATCAACATTTTGAATACAATTCCATATATGGTTTAGTTTGAATAATGTAAAACTATGTATGGCGCTATAAAAAATATTATCAGATATGTTACTTCATTAACAATATTTATAATACAGTGTCATATATTGTAATATTTGTATATCATTCAATATATATTGATGTATGGTAATGGTACAATAATTCCAATATCAGTTGAGATACAATTTGTGGGTCCATATCAACAATTTGTTCACCTACATTTAACATATATATATGTACATTTAAGTTATAATTTATAAACACTTTATAAAGTTAAATAGTTAACTTATAATAAAATAAAAATGTATTTCCTAAAAATAAAAATATAGTGTTAATTAATGTTAATATACAATAGGTTTAAGTTTAAGAACAGAAAATATAATCGGCACAATGCTGGCAAACCGTTGGCGATGGTCGGTTATGCGTTGGCAGAACGTTGCATTAACTATCTTGGCAAAAAAATAGATTTCAAAAAACATTTTTGAAAAAATTGAGAAAACTTTTTTTAATATTTGCTTTTAAAAACATGAAATTTAACCCAGGCTACCAGATTGTCAGCCAATACCTCTACACTCTAATCTAACTAGACTTGTTATAGATGTGTGATAGCTACAAATTAAATGAATGATAAAAGCATTTCGAGCTAATTTATAAGCATCGAAAAAAGGTATTCCAGAAATTATTAAATGTATTTTAGAAAATTTTAATTGTATATCACAAAATATTATTTGCACTTCAGAAACTACAATATTACGCAAATTTAATTATTTATTTATTTAGTTGTGTCCAGAAATAATGAAATCTATTTCAGAATTTCATAGCTAATAGAGAAAAATTTCTCAAATACATTTCATAATTTCGGAAATACGATTGATAATTTCTGAAATACAGTTTGATAATTTCTGAAATACAGTTGTGAATTTCGGAAATACAATTAATAATTTCTGAAACACAATTGATAAAACTGAACTTCAATTGACTAGTTCTGAAATACAATTCATAAATGTGAAAAATAATTGATGAGTTCTGAAACACAATTGATAAAACTGAAATTCAATTGATTATTTCTGAAATACAATTGATAAATCTTAAAACAATTAATACAATTGGAAATGGTGTAGAGCGTCAAAAAGATGTAAATAAAATTATTTTATTCAAAGATTTCAATTTAATAAAAAAATAAATATATAATTTTATAAAAAAATTTATAGAAAAAAAATTTTAATTTTATAAAAAGAAATTCATTTTGTAAAAGAAATGCATATTGAACTCGTTACCTTCTGAGTTTAAACCTTATTTTAACAAAATATTGTAATTTTTATACAATCAGTGCTCTGCCAGTCTATTATTTTTTGAACAGTTGGCAATATATGTCTGGGATCTTATTTAATCCCAAATAAATGGAGATCTTACGTATTACCCAAATATAATGCGGCATCTAATTTTATCTGTCATTTTTATGGATACTTTTAGATGTCAATCCCCAAATATATTGCTGTTTCTAATTCGATCTGCCATTTTAATACCGAAATATATTGCTGGATCTAATTCGATCTGCCACTTTTTCGGATCAAATTAGATCTAAGTTTATCCACAAATATATAGCTGGATCTAATTCGATCTGCCATTTTTCGGATCAAATTAGGTCTTACTAAATCCCAAAATATATTGCTGGATCTAATTTGATCTGCCATTTTTCAGATCAATTTATATCTAAGTTTATCCACAAATATATTGCTGGATCTAATTCGATGTGCCATTTTTCGGATCGAATTAGATCTAAGTTTATCCCCAAATATATAGCTAGATCTAATTCCATCTGCCACTTTTTCGGATCAAATTAGATATACGTTTATCCACAAATATATTGCGGGATCTAATTTGATCTGCCAAAATTGAGATCAAATTAGATCTAAGTTTATCCCCAAATATATAGCTGGATCTAATTGGATCCGCCATTTTTCGGATCAAATTAGATCTAAAAATATCCGCAAATATATAGCTGGATCCGCCAATTTTCGGATCAAAATAGATCTAGGTTTATCCCCAAAGATATCACTGGACCTCCCAATTTTGAGATATAACTTGATCTTAGTTTATCCCCATATATACAATGGGATCTAATACGATACGATTGGATACACCCAATTTTGAGATCTAATTGGATCAGCTAGATATTACAGCAGATCTTAAACAATATCAAATTGGATATAATTAGATATTGCGCAAGATCAATTTTTTTTACTCGGGTTGGCAACAAATTCGGTGGCCACAACTGAGACTGTTTTCTGTGTGTATTGTTACTGCAAAACTATTATACCACAACAGCTGTTTTAAAAAAATATATATCCTACTGATTTTAATTAAATTTATTTGTTTATCCAAAAAATTGTTCTGGTGGACTTACTTATGCCAACTGATATAAAGGGTGGTTAAATTTTAAGGGCCGATGTTGAATGTGAACCACACCTAAACGTCAAGTTTTTTTCTGCATTTCATTCGAGATTTCTCAATTTCAGACTAACTCAATTTGAACCATGGAAAGATACACAATCGAGCAACGCGTTAAAGTTATTCAGGCTTACTATGAAAATGGGCGTTCAATTCAAAATACATTTCGTGCCCTTCGTGATTTCTTTGGTCAGCATAATCGACCACATTTGTCCACAATCGGGAGAATTGTGCACAAATTTCAGCAAATCGGGTCTGTAGGAAATGTGAAAACACCTGCTTTTTGTGTTTGGTGCTGTTTATGGGCTGGCGGCGTCATCGGGCCGTACTTCTTCGAAAATGAGGTTGGCCAAGCAGTTACCGTGAATGGTGTTCGCTATAACGGACTTCTTTTGGCCAGAAATTGAGAATGTGGACCTGCACGATATGTGGTTTCAACAGGATGGTGCCACTTGCCACACAGCCAACGAAACAATGGCTCTTTTGCGCGAGAAATTCAATGGCCGTGTTATCTCACGTGGTGGCGATGTCAATTGGCCGCCAAGATCATGTGATTTGACACCGTTGGACTTCTTTCCTTGGGGTTATTTGAAAGAAAAGGTATACGTCGATAAGCCAGCAACAATTCAAGAGCTAAAGGGTGAGATAATTCGGCACATTAACGGCATAGAACCTCAATTATACCTCAGCGTCATCGAAAATTTGGACCATCGGATGGAGGTGTGCCGCCGAGGTCGCGGCCATTTGGCCGATATTTTGTTCATTACATAATTGAACCATACCAATATATCATAATAAAAAGAAATGACAATAATTTCCTAAATAATTTGTGTTTTATTCAAAATCAACATCGGCCCTTAAAATTTAACCACCCTTTATAAATTTTTTACAGGGGATAACATTATCTACATGAACAGATTCTTTTTAAAACTGTGTTTACATTTTTCTGAATTTCAATATATGTTTTCTGAATTTCAATTGATATTTTCTGAATTTCAAGTGATATTTTCTGAATTTTAATTGGTATTTTCTGAATTTCAAATGATATTTTCTGAATTTTAATTGATATTTTCTGAATTTCAAACGACGATTTCTGAATTTCAATTGATATTTTCTGAATTTCAAAAGATATTTTCTGAATTTCAAATGATATTTTCTGAATTTCAGTTGATATTTTCTGAATTTCAAATGACGGTTTCTGAATTTAAATTGATATTTTCTGAATTTCAAATTATATTTTCTGAATTTCAATTGATATTTTCTGAATTTCAAATGATATTTTCTTCTGAATTTCAATTGATATTTTCTGAATTTCAAATATCGATTTCTGAATCTCAATTGATATTTTCTGAATTTCAATTGATATTTTCTGAATTTCAATTGATATCTTCTGAATTTCAAATGATATTTTCTGAATTTCAATTCATATTTTCTGAATTTTAAATGATATTTTCTGAATTTCAAATTAAATTTCGAATTTCAATTGATAATTTCTGTATTTCAAATGACGGTTTCTGAATTTCAATTGATATTTTCCGAATTTCAAATGATATTTTCTGAATTTTAATTGCTATTTTCTAAGGGGGTTATTTTGTAATACGCAACGCCTTGCGTTGCGTTGTTTTCCATACAAATTGTTTTTGTAACAATAACAATTTAGGTACACACAAATCAACGCAACGCAAGGCGCTGCGTTTTACAAAATAACCCACTAAATTTCAAATGATATTTTCTGAATTTGAATTGATATTTTCTGAATTTCCAATGACGATTTCTAAACTTCAATTGATATTTTCTGAATTTCAAATGACGATTTCTGAATTTCAATTGATATTTTTTGAATTTCAATTGATATTTTCTGAATTTTAATTGATATTTTCTGAATTTCAAATGATATTTTCTGAATTTCAATTGATATTTTCTGAATTTCAAATGATATTTTCTGAATTTTAAATAATATTTTCTGAATTTCAAATGATATTTTCTGAATTTCTATTGATATTTTCTGAATTTCAATTGATATTTTCTGAATTTCAAATGTAAATCTGAATTTCAATTGATGTTTTCTGAATTTCAAATGGAAATTCTGAATTTTAATTAATATTTTCTGAATTTCAAATGATATTTTCTGAATTTCAATTGATATTTTCTGAATTTCAAATGATATTTTCTGAATTTCACTTGGTATTTTCTGAATTACAAATGGAAAATCTAAATTTCAATTGATGTTTTCTGAATTTCAAATGGAAATTCTGAATTTCAATTGATATTTTCTGAATTTCAATTGATATTTTCTGAATTACAATTGCAAAAGTGTAATGGAGCCAAAAAAAAAAATTAGTCTACATAAAATCATTGAGGCACAGAAATTTTAAATATTTTTCACTCGCGTGAGTACACCCCAGTGAAAACGTTTGTATATAACAGTATATAATTTCATATACCTATATTTGCTTTTGTACGCCAGTGTATGTAACCGGACATAATTATATGAATCCGTATATAATTTTTTCCTTTTAAAAAAAGTTTAATATAATGTCATATTTAATTGCATTTTATTACATATCGATCAATATGTAGTTGTATGTTACATTTACAATTAGATATGGTTAATACAATTATATATGATGTTATATATAAATATTTAGTACATAATCCAAAATAATATATATTTTTATATGATGTGATATTTAAAAACACAATTTTGTTTTGGATAAAAATATTATCCCATTCAGAGTCACACTAGAAAATTTGTCAATCGCCTGTTGAATATAATTTATAAATTATATGAAATAATAGACGAATTTCTAGCTCATTTTGTATATAATCATATATTGGGACCTTTTTTAAAACAATTTAAGTCGACTTAAGAACATTTTCCAAGATTTTTGTCGACAATATAACTTAAGTGTTCGCATATTTTTTTATTTTATTTCATTTCTATTTATAAAAGTCTATGGATTACATATGATACTAACAGACTATTCGCTTAAATAAACTTAAATATATTAAATTAAACTATTTAGAAGTAATTTAACCTTCTTGTACCCGCGCGTTGGTCTGAGAGACCGACAAAACACTTTTTTCAAATATATTTAATTTAAGGCTGTTTTGTAAAAGACTGAAAGTCGATAAAATTACTGAAAATAAAGTTATTGCATTGTATAATTTTTTCATTATATCTTTAAGGTAAAAAAAAAAATATTATCTATATAGATTGTGTTATGCGGCAAATAGACTATGCAAGTCACTTGCACAATAACGAGTTTGTTCAAGTCACCTTACTCGCCACACACCACTAAAGTAAACTGTGCAATATTCATTTTAATTTACACATAGCAGCAGAAACATGTAGCGGATTGTTATTGCTATGAGGAAATATTAGTCTTTAAAAGCTTTATTTTACACTTTGCGCAGTCCAAAATACCTGAAATTCGTTGGTGATGTTAATAAATTTATATTAACATTTTTTACTTTACGTTTATTGATACTTTTAATTTTTTTATCCGTATTTATGATGTTCACTCTTCAAAAATTACTGCTGAACTGTGCTAATTTCAGCATACACCTCGCAAATGACTTGCACAAGTTCTAAAATATTGCGTAAAAATCAAAATCGTTTTGATTTTTACTCAAGTCTAAAAATATACTTGTACAAGTACACAAACCAGGCCACTCACTGTTCAACTGACCTGCACAAACTCATTATTGTGCAAGTAACTTGAGTAGTCTATAGGCCGCATTAGGAAAAACTATGAAGAAACAGTTTTCCAAACCTTCGGTCTGTGAGACCGCGCGCTTGTATAGGTGTTACAAAAATTAGCGCGGGTATAGGAAGGTTAAACTTCTCTTTAGAAAAACTGAAATCTAAAACTTCATTGCCAGATAACTTATTAAAACTATCCTGAGTTCTTGTTAAAGTTTCATTTAAAGCATAATTAGTTTTATGTAGACTTATAAAAAAATAATTATGATACCTTAATGGTCTCGGGGGAACATTTAATTTAACTAAAGATAACAAAACTGGACAATTAATATTTGAATTAAATATATCAAATATATTCATCACATTTACAACATCTTACGAATATTTCCTAAAATATGTGAACCCTCTACAATCAAAATTTTTGAAATTTTATTAATTTCCTTTTGACAGAAGAACTTATTTCATTTGCAGCTTAGGAGTTTTCACTATAGACGTATTATCCATGCACAATTTTGAAAAGGAAGTAATAAATTGTAACATTTATTTTCTGTATTTGTGTAATCAGTTTTGCAAGGGTAAGGGAATACTTAATAATTTTGACGAAACAAATTATTTCGACGAAACAAATTATTTCTACTTAATCTCTTACATTCAAAACTACATCGAAATTAATTACAATATCCCAAACAATTGTTTCAAAGTTTTCTTTTCAAATTTTCTTTAAGCCAAACAATTTATTTTTTTGGAGGTAATTTTTCCAGAGACTGTTAACAATAAAATTTTCAATGGAAAGAAATTCTCTATAATTTTTTTATAACACAAGCTTTTAAAGTTTGTTAGAAAATGTATACAAACAATTCTAAGCAACAAGTGAAGGTGTTTGTGTTTTCCTGTAAAATGTTCTCTTGCCAAAACCAAAAAAGTTTAATAGTTTTCATGATGTTTAATGTTAAACCTAAAAAATCATGAACTTTTCCCAACTGACTTAACTCTGACAAAACTCTCAAGTAATATCAAGTAATTATTTCTGCAAATATTCAGGATTGCAGTGAAATTTGTAGTGCGTAAACCGGATACACCAATATATGATTTTCTATATGTTTGTTCAGTTCAGCTTTAATATTATACCACAATATAATATCTGATCAGATCGGATCGCGCCATTATTCGGATACATTTATATCTGATATTATCAAATGGTAACTGAATTGATGCAAACTTATGTAATTATATGGGCACATTTCTCGAATAAAATTGTATAAAGACACATCCCAGTGTAGAAACGGTAATGATATATCATTATTTTTTGGACTACCAGTAATGACACCCACATACCTTCTGTATTATTTTAAAACATATAATAATGAGTTACTGATAATGACTTATTTTTATCATTATTTCAAATAGAAAATAATTTTTTAGATTTTTTTGAACATTTTTTGAAATCTATTTTTAGACTCAATATTTTTTAAACACTGGTAAGGATATATGTAACCACATATTTTTTGATTTTTTGTATGTTGGCAAGTAAGCTTACTTGTGTGCAGCAGGTCAATTGTGTTTTTATCTATAAAATATTACATATCGATATAGCTCAGATGGTAGAGCTGTTGACTGGCAATCTGTAGACCCAGGTTCGAATCCCGTACCAGCAAATTTTATTATAAAAAAAATACAATAAAAGAATATTTTTTTTTATATAATTTATTTTTTAGAAAATGTATTTTTAGACTCATTATTTTTGTCAGTACTGGTAAGCACATAGGTAACGATATATTTTTTGATTTTTCGTATGCTGGTGTGTAACGACAACTCATTATTTTTCGCGACATAGCCATATGAAGGTAATAAGAAATGTAATAACAAAAGTAATTAGTTACCATTACCAAGTATGTAGTTACATAACCACATATCTGGTAATGATTTTCTACACTGGGATGTTAAATTACATATGACTATATTAAGCCCCATATCAATTTTTTTTAATCGGGCAATGAATTTTACTTATTTTGATAAAACTCATATATATATTTTTTATAGGGGATAACATTATCTACCTGGACAGATTCTTTTAAAAAATGTGTTTACATTTTTCTGAATTTCAATTGATGTTTTCTGAATTTCAATTGATATTTTCTGAATTTCAAATGACGGTTTCTGAATTTCTATTGATATTTTCTGAATTTCAAATGACGATTTCTGAATTTCAATTGATATTTTCTGAATTACAATTGAAGCTTTCTAATAATCAATTGATATTTTCTGAATTTCAAATGATATTTCTGAAATTCAAATGATATTTTCTGAATTTCAATTGACATTTTCTGAATTTCTAACGATATTTTATGAATTTCTATTGATATTTTCTGAATTTCCAATGACGGTTTCTGAATTTCAATTGATATTTTCTGAATTTCAAATGTCGATTTCTGAATTTCAATTGATATTTTTTTTTTTTTTTTTTTTTATTTTTTTTTTATAAAGAGAAGCAGCACTCAGGAAATTCTTTTTAATAATTACCGTGTTGCTTTCTTTGGAAATGGGATAGAGAAGAAGTGAAAGGTGTTGAAAGATGAAGGGCTTCAAATATGGCAACACTGTAATTGCGCGAGATGTTGAATTTTAGAACAGTTGTTGCGCGCCATCTGATGGTAAGTTGGCGAACTTTGTTGAAGCTTTTTAGTTCATAGCCCTATTATATTATTTTTCTTCGGTGGGGTTAAGTGCTATGGGAACACCGAAGGAGGACGCTGCGATATGTATGAGGGATAGAAAAAACTCATACATATTACTATTTTTCATAAATTGATGTTGCCTTGGTTGGGGCTCGAACCCGCAACCTCACGTGTAACAGTCCAACGCGCTAACCATTACACCACAGCGCCCACAATATCAATTGATGTTTTCTAAATAATAATTGATATTTTCTGAATTTCAAATGATATTTTCTGAATTTCAAATGATATTTTCTGAATTTCAATTGATAGTTTCTGAATTTCAAATGATATTTTCTGAATTTCAAATAATATTTTCTGAACTTCAAATGATATTTTCCGATTTTTAATTGATATTTTCTAAATTTCAAATGATATTTTCTGAATTTCAATTGACATTTTCTGAATTTCAAATGATGGTTTCTGAATTTCTATTGATATTTTCTGAATTTCAAATAACGATTTCTGAATTTCAATTGATATTTTCTGAATTTCAATTGATATTTCCTGAATTTCAATTGATGTTTTCTGAATATCAATTAATATTTTCTGAATTTCAATTGATATTTTCTGAATTTCAAATGATATTTTCTGATTTTAAATAGACATTATCTAAATTTGAAATGATATTTTCTCAATTTCAAATTATATTTTCTGAATTTCAAATGACGGTTTCTGAATTTCAATTGATGTTTTCTGAATTTCAAATCACGATTTCTAAATTTCATTTCAAAAAATATGAATTTCAATTGATATTTTCTGAATTTCAATTGATGTTTTCTGAATAATAATTGATATTTTCTGAATTTCAAATGATATTTTCTGAATTTCAAATGATATTTACTGAATTTCAATTGATATTTTCTGAATTTTAAGTAGAAAATCTGAATTTTAATTGATGTTTTCTGAATATCAAATGGAAATTCTGAATTTCAATTGATGTTTTCTGAATTTCAAAAGGAAATTCTGAATTTCAATTGATATTTTCTGAATTTCAATTGATATCTTCTGAATTTCAATTGATATTTTCTGAATTACAATTGCAAAAGTTTAGTCAATTGAATTTCAGTTTTATCAATTGTATTTCAGAAATTATCAAACTGTATTTCAGAAATTATCAATTGTATTTCAGAAATTATGAAATGTATTTCAGAAATTTTTCTCTATTAACTAATAAATACAATCAACAAATTCTGAAATAGATTTGATTATTTCTGAAATACAATTAATAATTTCTAAAATACATTGGATAATTTCATTTAATAGCTTCCATATCTGGAACTGAAATAAAAATTTTGATCATGAGGTACCATGTATGACCATATATTGTTTAAATGGTACCTTATATATTAATATATGTTTCAAATGGCACCATATGTGATAATATCTAGATTAACTGGCACCATATATAGTTATATATTGTTTAAATGTTACCATATATAACTATATATTGCTAAAATGCCACCATATATATTAAGATATAGCTATATATATAACTATATATGCAATAAGATCAGCCATGCTATGTAATATATAATCATACCATATCTAATATTATAAAGGCCGATATCTAATTAGATGCGATAACTTTTGAAAATGGAAACTGTTTTGCTTGAAATTTTGCAAAAACAATTCTTAGAGGTCACCCCATATTATACTAAAAGTTGGACTTTGGGTGCAACTTGGAAAGCTATGCTGCCATATAAAAAAAAAATAAAAATTTTCAAAAGTCGCGATTTTAACGTATAGGCCGCTATAGATGAATACATATTTTTTGTTGAAATATTTCCTTTTAAGTGCTTCTTTACTACACACAGAAAACAGTCTCAGTTGTGGCCACCGAATTTGTTGCCAATCGAATTCGTGCGGTTACGACAACTATATTTATATTAAATTATATTTTTCGTTGTGAAAGCCAATATTCGGTTGTCTAATTCAATATTATGTTCCACATAAATATTATTATGTTCTACAAAATTTTATTGAAATTACAAAACTTTTTTTGAATTTTCTGGTATTGAACCCGGTCCTTCAGGTTAATAGTTCACACTTTTACCCACTGCACCACAACTACTTTTAAATTTCTTAGCCATATTTACTGTTTATACATATGAATATTTTATTTTAATTAAAAAAAAAAAACATCTAAATTTTTGTCTTTTCCGGGATTCGAACCCGGAAATCCGGCGTACTATGCCAACTCCTCACCCACTACACCACAAACACTTAATAATTTTAATGACTAATTTTGAATTTATGTGTTTTATTAATACAGTATAAAATTCGTTTATCAATACCAATTAATAGTTGTGTGTGTTATCAATACAATCCACAATTCGGTTGGTTCTACAGAAACTTGAATTTAAGGTCATATTTGATTAGGATACCCGTATTTGTAGTTACCACATGCGAATATTGAAATTTTTTTAAAAAAGTTTATAGATAACACCAATTTTCTTGTATATTCACTAAATAAATGGCTGCTTCTACTGCATAGAATTACTAAACTGATACTAATTTTAAAATTGATTGGAGATACCAATAATTTGTTAAAAGGATTGTTTTTTAGTTCATTTTCCGTATTTTTAATACCTAGTAAAATATTTTTGATGTAGTATTCAATTATAGGTAATTCCAAATAAAATAAAGTCCTGGCAAATTCATTTTAATGGTTTTGATCGAAAGCCAACCAATCTTTTTCCTGGGTGTAAGCCATATCATTTATTAAGGCCGATTTTGCGATTTCAATTGGCTAAAACCTTAAGAACCGTAAAAATCCATATAAAACGCGAACAGTGGTTTTAATATCAAGTTTTATGCATCAGATTTTAAGCCTAAATATGAATACAGGTCCTGTGCCCACAAAAAATTTATATTGATTGCATTTGAAAATTTTTATATATAAAAAGCTAAATGGAAAACCGCTAAACTTAAAAGGCATTTCGCGGAAAATATGTACCTTAGATCAAAAAATAAAGTCCGCCATTGTAATCAGCATGTCCAAAATAGAATTGATGGTCAGAGCTCTATTAATTTTTAAAAGTCAAGATTTTGTTATGCAGTGTTATGTTTATTTGTGAAAATTCAAAAAACTTTGTTAAAAACGAGTAAAAAGGTTAAAGTCGGGCATGCCGACTATACAATACCCTACACCAGTTTGGTGTATTGTTTGGATCCGAAATTCAAATGGGTTAAAATGGGGCTTATGTCAAAATTTTCTATAATGTGAGTCAGCGCACCAAATTTCATTAAAATATCTTAATATTTGCGACCTGCAGTTTGTAACCAAGCCAATTTTGGGGGGACCCCTATATGGGCACTAGTTCTAAACATGGACCGATGTTCACCAAAATCAATAGGCTTCGTCCTTGGCCCAACATAGGTCTATGTACCAAATTTCATCAAAATAGCTTAATATTTGCGACCTGCAGCGTATAAACAATATAATTTTGGGGGGACCCTTATATGGGCACTAGTTCTAAACATGGACCGATGTTCACCAAAATCAATAGGCTTCGTCCTTGCGCCAACATAGGTCTATGTACCAAATTTCATCAAAATATCATAATATTTGCGACCTGCAGCGTATAAACAGTATAATTTTGGTAGGACCCTTATATGGGCACTAGGTCTAAACATAGACCGATGTTCACCAAAATCAATAGGCTGCGTTATTGGGCCAATATAGGTCTGTGTATCAAATTTCATCAAAATATCTTAATATTTGCGACCTGCAGAGTATAAACATTATAATTTTGGTAGGACCCTTATATGGGCACTAGGTCTAAACATGGACCGATGTTTACCAAAATCAATAGGCTGTGTTATTGGCCCAATGTAGGTCTGTGTACCAAATTTCATCAAAATATCTTAATATTTACGACCTGCAGCATATAAACAGTATAATTTTGGTAAGACCCTTATATGGGCACTAGGTCTAAACATGGACCGATGTTCACCAAAATCAATAGGCTGCGTTATTGGGCCAATATAGGTCTGTGTACCAAATTTCGTCAAAATATATTAATATTTACGACCTGCAGCGTATAAACAGTATAATTTTGGTAGGACCCTTATATGGGCACTAGGTCTAAACATGGACCGATGTTCACCAAAATCAATAGGCTGCATTATTGGGCCAATATAGGTCTGTGTACCAAATTTCATCAAAATATCTTAATATTTACGACCTGCAGCATATAAACAGTATAATTTTGGTAGGACCCTTATATGGGCACTAGGTCTAAACATGGACCGATGTTCAAAAAAATCAAACTTGTTCGTCCTTGGGCCAACATAGGTCTGCGTACCAAATTTCATCAAAATATCTTAATATGTGCGACCTGTAGAGTGCGAACAAGATTGCATGGACAGACAGACAGACGGACGGACGGACGGACAGACGGACATCGTTAAATCGAAATAAAAAAAAATTCTGAATCGATCGGTATACTATAAGGTGGGTCTACGACCAATATTTTTTGGTGTTACAAACATCAGCATAAACTTATAATACCCTGACCACATAGTGGTGTAGGGTATAAATAGCGGTTTTCTTTTGAACCCATTGGCGTTCGAATTTGAAATTTGCACAGTCTGTAGCTGAAATATTAAGTTATCTGCTTCAATAATTTAAAGAAAATCAAAGAGGGGTTTTTTGAGATATTTGCAAATTAAGGATATTTTTCAAATTGTATTATCCTTTTTGCATTCAACAATTTATTTTTGCAATTTATTTTGAAAGTAGATTATATAAGCATTGCTAGGAAACAATTTTATAACAATCGGATAACGCGTTCAACAGTTTTAATCATTTGAACATCATGTATTTTTCACAAATTTACTGAAAAAATCAACTTAAAACAGCGATAGAACGCGTACCAAAATGAATTTGGAAAAAAAAAATTTTACGTTTAATATCGTGACACTTAGCAGAATGTAATGTTTTGTAAAAATCGAAAGGGGTGATGTCCAAAATCTTCTATTTTTGTACCCATTTAATATGGAATGATACTTATACCGACGGTACGAAATACAGAAACAAAAAACTTTCATTATATTTCTTTTGTTGGTTATGCTTTGCAGAAGGCTTCGAAAACATATTTTATTGTTTGCTCCATTCCCATTTTGTTGACGTAGCAGACTAAATTTAATATGAGATTTTGATGCTTTTAATTTGCATTGCACTATGCCACCACTTTCTAAAAAAAACGGATGAAGGGGACCTCAAAAATTCCCGAAACGATCGTCTTTTCATTCCTGAAAGTGTAGAGATTTTTTGAAAGCAAAAACTCTGTGAAGTATTTGTCAGGAGAGTATCTTGATGAAGAAAAATAGCAGTTTTTGAAAAAAGTACTTATTATGTTAATTTATAATAAGGAAGTTGGCCTCGAACTGAATTAATAAATTTCTAATTAATCAATTAAAAAGGTCGAAAAAAGCTATTTTTATTTTTTTAAATAAAAATTAAAAACCAACATGTTCAATTGTTTTTTATACCATAACTTTTCTTAATTTTTTTTAACATATATATTTTGGTTTTCCTGACGTTATGCCAACGTTGGCAAGTGAGTTCTAGCAGACGTTATGCCAATGTTTAGATATTAGCCATTGTTATCATTCATTTATTTAAGCTGTTGTACTACATGTCTCGTTAGCTTAGTGCGTAGAGCGTTTGTCAGGCAATCTGACGGCCCGGGTTCGAGTCACAGCCCGACCATTTTTTATTTAAAATAATTATAATTAACATTTTTATTCTAAATAAATTTTTCTTTTTCGCAAAAAAAAGGTTTTTTTTAAGTTCTTTAGACCATAAATTGTTTGGTTTTTCCAACATCGTGGCAATGTTTAGTGTCAACCAACCTTTTGCCGACGCTTGTAAGTTAGCTACAACTGCTGTTATCATTGATCTAATTTTTTAGCTATTAGATATTACAAGTCTTGTTAGCTTAATGTTTAGAGGCCGCGGCTGACAACCTGACGGACGGGATTCAATTCCCATCACAACCATGTTTCTTAAAAAAATACTAAAAATTATTTTTTTTAAATTTTTTGAAAAAAAATTTTTTTTTAAATCTATTTTTAGACCATTTTTTTTTAATTTTTAGAACGTGAAAACGTTGGTAAGTTAGTGCCAACCAACGGTTGGCCACTGTTATCAATCGGGTAACAGAACAATACTGTTAAGATTTTTAATCCCACGTTCTGCCAACGCATAACCGACCATCGCCAATGGTATGCCAAAATTGTGCCGGTCATATTTTTCTGCCTGGGCAATTATACAAATTATTGGAAGAGCTGAAAAACTTAAATTCAGGGAATTAAACGAAAAAGTTAATTCTTTAGGGAATCGAACAGAAAAGTTAATTGCTTAGGGAATTAAACAAAAAGTGAATTCCTTAGGGAATTCAACAAAAAGTAAATTCATTAGGGAATTGGACAAAAAAGTAAATTTCTTAGGGAATTAAACGAAAAAGTTAATTCTCTCAGGGAATGAATTCCTTGACTTAAAGTTGAATTAACTCGTGTTGAGTGAATTTCTTAATGAATGAATGCTTTAATTTTAATGATTAATGGTCAGGGAATTCATTCTCAAAATTTGATTTCTTTGAATTCATGCACATGAATTAATTATTGCTTATTTCTTATTAATGAATTCATTCCTTGAATTAAATTTTAGGGAATTCATTACAAAAAGTAATTAATTCCTTAAAGCTCTGGGTGCTAGCACCATTTTTTTTATCGGAACACCGTATTGACCTTATATATAAAAATATAGGAATATTTGTCACTCGGTTGAAACGGATGTCCGTTCAATTGCGTGTTTAACTGTTCATACATAAATATTTTTAGTATTTTAAATTTTTTTACATTTACTCTGAAACGTATGAATTAACCTGCACATGTCGTCTTCAATGAATACTGGAAAAAGTTGTTATGGTCGTTGTTGTGTTTGATAAATATATATTTTATATTCTATACGCATAATTTTAAAGCGACAGTTACGCCATTTCCATTCAATTTGACATGTATACACAAAACTCTATGCATACAACAATTTCTTGTTGATCATATATGTAGATGTAGGATGATTAAACGCTTCTGTTAAAATCGATATGTTTATTTATATTCTTTATTCATCCAAAATATACTTATATTTTTTTATGGAGATGAATTGATTTTACAATTATCATGGAAGGGCCAAATATCTTTATAACGGCTCATAACGAGTCAACATAATGTCTTATATAAGGGCAAATAAAAGCCTGCCTCTTTTTGAAAATGAAGGGCAGAACTTTAGTTGGTTTAGAGCCGATAAGAAATAATATATACATACACACAGAAAACAGATTCGTAGTTCCAACCGAATTTTTGTAGTTCCAGGTACAACCACTTTTATTTATTTTTAATACGATTGTAACTACCAAAATTTATTTACAATTTTTGAATTTTTGTTGTGTTAATAGATTACTTTAATGTTTGTGGATTAAAAATTTTATAAATAAAAAAACACGTTCCACAAAATTTATTTAAAAATTAAAATTTTCTTTTGTCGCTAACTGGGATTGAACCGCCGACCATTGCTTTCCCTCTAAGCTAAGCTCTATTTAAATTCTTTTAGTCATATTTCAAATTTGAATTTCTTCAGGTTCACACAGAAAACAGTCTCAGTTGTGGCCACCGAATTTGTTGCCAATCGAATTCGTGCGGTTACGACAACTATCTTTATATTAAATTATATTTTTCGTCGTGAAAGCCAATATTCGGTTGTCTAATTCAATATTATGTTCCACATAAATATTATTATGTTCTACAAAATTTTATTGAAATTAAAAAACTTTTTTTGAATTTTCGGGTATTGAACCCGGCCCTTCAGGTTAATAGTTCACACTTTTACCCACTGCACCACAACTACTTTTAAATTTCTTAGCCATATTTACTGTTTATACATATGAATATTTTATTTTAATTAAAAAAAACATCTAAATTTTTGTCTTTTCCGGGATTCGAACCCGGAAATCCGGCGTGCTAGGCCAACTCCTCACCCACTACACCACAAACATTTAATAATTTTAATGACTAATTTTGAATTTATGTGTTTTATTAATACAGTATAAAATTCGTTTATCAATACCAATTAATAGTTGTGTGTGTTATCAATACAATCCACAATTCGGTTGGTTCTACAGAAACTTGAATTTAAGGTCATATTTGATTAGGATACCCGTATTTGTAGTTACCACTTTCGAATATTAAAATTTTTTTAAAAAAGGTTATAGATAACACCAATTTTCTTGTATATTCACTAAATAAATGGCTGCTTCTACTGCATAGAATTACTAAACTGATACTAATTTTAAAATTGATTGGAGATACCAATAATTTGTTAAAAGGATTGTTTTTTAGTTCATTTTCCCTATTTTTAATACCTAGTAAAATATTTTTGATGTAGTATTCAATTATAGGTAATTCCAAATAAAATAAAGTCCTGGCAAATTCATTTTAATGGTTTTGACCGAAAGCCAACCAATCTTTTTCCTGGGTGTTTGAATATTTTGTCTATAAATAAAATTATATCAACAACAGAAAATCAGTTGTGTCTTTTAATTTGAGTAAAAAAAAAATTTTTTTTTAAATTTATATCGCGAACCGGGATTGAACCGGCGACCTTCCGTTTGTCAGCCCATTGCTTTTCCTCTAGGCTAAACTCGACATAATTTTTTTTTGTCAAATTTCAAATTTGAATTTCTTCAGGTTTAAAATTTGAATATTTTGTTTTTGAATAAAATTATATTCACAACAGAAAATCAATTGTGTCTTTCAATTTGAATCAATAAAAAAATTATTAAAAAAAAGGTAATGCCTTGGTTGAGGTTTGAACTCAAATCTCTAAGGCTATAAGGCTGTGTCTCTACCTCCTGCGCCACGGATACGTACGTTTAGTTGTTGTCTAACTTAGAATTTAAACACGCATATGGATGAAATCAAAAAATGTGATAAATTTTTGGGCCAAATTTGTGAGAAGCAAAAAGTGTTAATATTTCTGTTTTTTCTTAATGGAATCAGTAAGTTTAGTCATTATAAACCTAATTGCAAAAAATCTCTTCTACAAGTTGTCGCAATAACTTTTTTTGCACAATTTTAATTTTTTTTTGTTGTAACGGAGTTTACATTTCTGCAAGCAAAAGATATAACAAAAAAAATTGGGTACGAATTTTCTTCAATTTATTAGTTTTTCGTATTTGGGTTTTCAACTTGCTTTCCAATGATATATAATTTGTGTTTATCAAATTGGCGGTTTCGTGAATAAAAATACAATTCATTCCGCAAAAAAAATTTTTTTAATTTTGTTTTTTTGGTCCTTTTAAATGCTTTTCAAAAATATAAAATTTTTTAAAATCCAAACAGCGGTTTCGCAGTTACAAAATAATATATTAAAAACATAACATTTCACGATCAAAAAATTCTTAAATTGTGTGAAACAAATTTAATTTGTCAAATTTATGTCAGTAATGACTCGAAATATCGATTCAAAACCAATGAAATGCAAAATCAATCGTTTTTCGCTCCAGCAGCTTAGGGTAAAAAATTTATAACTTTTTTGATTTGACGCAAAATTATTAGTTGAATCGTCTTTTGACGGATAAATATTAGCTGAATCACCTCTGTTTATGATTATTTTAAAATATTTTAAACATTTATCTACATTTATTTGAATGAAACCTGATGCAAACAATTTTGGTTACGGAGTTTACATTTGGTTACTTTTTTCGTTTTCTTTCAGAAACGCTTTGTCAGAATTTTTTTTCCGAAACAAAATCGCATGATGCCTACAAGGTGAATCCAAATATGACAATGTGTTTCTTACTCGCTAAATAGTTTGGTGTAAAAATTAGGAACGGAGTTTACAACATTTTTTCAAATCTTATTAAAGACATCTTTTTTCATCTCGAGAATGTTACATGCTGCAGAAAAGCTTCAAGTCTGTTATACAGAATGGTTACTTACTTATGATCCAATGATCATTTCAGTATAAATAACATTATACTTTTCGCAATATAAATAATAGATAACTCCAAAAATTCTGGTATATGCATTTTTATCAAAAATTATGACGAAAAATCGTTACATAGTTGAAGTCGTGATAGCTAAGATATACGAAAAAATTTGTAAAATGTATTAATTTTTATTAAAAACACCACTTTTCCTCTTCTTAAAAATTCTTACAGTTAGTGTTTAGCTTTATTGGTTATTAAAATATAAGCTATTAAAGTTAAAAAACCTTATGAGTTACTTGTTACGGAGTTTACATTTGGCCTATAAAATTGGTCACAAATTTTATGTATTAACCAAAATTTGGTCAGATTGTTATAAATTTTGTAAAACAGGTGACAATGCGCTGATATGTATCGAAATATGAAACTCAAATGTAATCCATGCATTAGAAATTCGGTGGTTACACGGTTTTTATCAAATTTTTTATATCACCCATATGTACAAAACGAAAAAATATGATAGATTCCACAGTTTTATTATGATAAATAAAATTTCTGTTCCTTGTCTCAATATATTATTACAATTACCAAAATAATGGAAATTAACGGCTAAAGCTATTAAAGTTGAAGAAAAATTTTAAATTGATTGGAAAAACGAATACTTTGGATAGAGTGATCGATTTTATTGAAACACAACTGATACTAGATTTCTGCAGGCGATATTTTACTCAAATGGCTGAATCTTCGATAAATTGGTGGTTGTTGGTATTGAAGTTAATGTGGAAGTTGGTATTTTTTCAATGTTGGTTAGAAAAGCCAATATTTTGGCTAATGTGACAGTGTTTTGGTTCATCATATATATTTTTTCTTCACAAATAAATATAACTTTCCTGATGATGAATTTTAAATAACTGCAATTAAAATTATTGAATGATGAAAATATTTCGTTGGTTCCGATAGAATTCCAACCAATTTATTTTCTGTGTGTACATACTTACTGGGGATGCCTAACGGGACTGGTTTTCACAAAACCATATATTTTTTTTTTCAAATTTATCTATATCTGTAAAGTTTTTATTTTTAATAGTAAAAGGCTTTATTTTTTAATCATGTAGGTTGATAAACAGCATCCGGTTTCTAATTTGTTACTAGCACACGCTGTAAAATTGTCTATTTAAAAATTTTATTTGTACATTATTGTTTTCTTCTACTGAACGGCAGAAAACATGCTTTGAATTCGGTGAACTTATTTTATTTTTTTTTAATTCAGTGAACTTATTTTATTTTTTTTCAATTCACTGAATGTAATTTTATTTTTTTTTTTAATTCACTGAATGAAAATGATTTATAAAATTGAACGCGTTCACCGGTGAATTAATTCATTTGATTTAATAAAAAGAACTATTGCAATTGAATTAATTCTTTGAATTTGTTGTTTGATGAACGCATTCAGTTGAATGAATTCAGTGAATTACTTAAGAAAAGGAATTCATTCAATTCTAGAGAAAATTGAATTCGATTGGTAGTGAATTCATTCAAAAAGGAACTAATTCTTCAAAGCTCTGCTCACACCTACATAAGCTCACACATAGAACAAAAAAATAATCAGTCGCATACAAGATTTTAATGAAGTAGGTTGTCATATCGCTTGTTTGCCAGATTTTTTACACTCTGCATAATGTTTATTAATATATTTTTTTGGTAATTTATATTTAAGTTTTTTTGTTTTTATTTTTTTTTGTGTTGTTGTTTTTTGATATTTGTTTTCGTAGTTGTTGCTTGCTTTTAAATTTTTATTTTATATTCCCATTATAAACATTTAAAATTTTCGATTTATTCTACAAATGTTCTTTGTCAGTGCATTGCGAGTGAGAGGCTGCAACTCACTCATACAAGCACAAAATAAGGTTGTATTTCTTTGACGATCCCTGATTTAAAGGTAATAGTGGATTTGTCATTCTGATATTTCAAAATAAATAGAATTCAAATAAAGAAATTATTTCATATTGAAACTAAGAAAAATTTCATCATAGGGCGATAAAATTAATTTTAAATTGCTAAACAGAATTTATCGCGAAGTATCAGATTTTCTGAAGGTATGTACATATATAAAATTTAAATTTAAAACAAAAACAGTGAATAAAAGATTGTTTTGAAATATTTTTTTTTTTCAAATGTGGTGACTTCTGGATTCATTTATATTAGTGGATTTATTATTGCTTCAAATTAAAAGTCGGTGCGGAAGGAATTAGTGCCCGAGCTGCTAATGGTTTCAGCAGACTATCAAGATACTTAAAGGCCAAGCGAAACTCTTCATTAATAGTCATCCGATCTCTTTTGGTTCGTGTAAACCTTATTTTTGTAAAATTTCAATTTAAAATTTATTCAAAACTTTTATTGGTTAGTGTTTTTTCGCTGTTCAAATAAATAAATAAGATATACACACTGCTCAAATGGTCATATTTTTATAAAGCATAATCAAAAAAAATTTTCCGAATAGTTTGGGAATATCTCAATGTGTGAATTTCTTAAAAAATCTATGTTCTTCGAATTCTGACCAAATTTTCTTTTCATAAGTGGAAAATCTGTTAACAGATATTTGTAAAAATGTAAAAAATAAAATTAAATGCCTTTTAAAACTTTAACAAGTCAAGGATATTTTTTAGTTATTCACAATTTTACAGAAGGACATATAACTAATTTTTTTTTATATTGTAAAAAAGAGGAACTTTGCATAAAAATTAGGAAAAATTTGTATTATCAGCCTTCGCAATTTTTGGTTATTTGAATAGCACACTGATAAAAATAATTTTGTAAAAAATAGCGGAAAAAGCATGGTTGGCAACCCAAACGGATAAGGGACGATTTCTTAGATTACATTAACCTTTTAGTGTCGGAAATTCTTCATATTTAAGAATATTTAGTTATTTCTTTACACTAATTCGCACAGCATGCTCTTCATCTATTCAAATCGGCTTCAATTCCAATAGTATACTGCTAACTGCATTTAAGTATGACAAGGCAATGCCTTGTCGATAAGTTAGCCCATACTCCAAGGAAAACATATATATTATAGGTTTCTAGCCGAAGGGTTCGGTTAGGCCATCAAGGGGGAGAATTATTCCGTTTTTACCCCTCCCGAAAGGAATTTCCAAAAATTCCGTCTTAGAGGACGTCTGCGTTGGAGGAGGAACCTACTACATACATAATTTTAGGTCTCTATATCCAGCAGTTTGGCCAGGCCGTCAAGGGGTAAGTTTTTTCCCTTTTTACCCCTCCCGGTATGAATTTCCAAAAATACCATCTTAGGGGACGTCAACGTTGGAGAAGGAACGCAATTTAAGATCCCTTGTTCCAGCAGCTTGGCCAGGCCGTTAAGGGGGAGACTTTTCCTGTTTTTGACCCTACCTGTAGAAATTTCCAAAAATCTCATCTTAGCGGATGTCTACAATAGAGGAGGAACTTTAATACCAAATTTCAACTTCCTACCTCCAGCAGTTTGGGCAGGCCTTTAAGCGGCACTTTTCGCTTCATTAATCCCCATTTTTGCAATTTCCCTGTCCAAAAAGCACCTTGCCGGTAAGTGAGCCCATATTCAAGTAACATATGTTTTACATTTCAGGTTTCTAGCCAACTTTTACTATTTGTGCCCCTCTCGGTAGGAATTTCCGAAAATCCATCGACAGGGAATTTCAGCTTCCTAGTTCCAGCAGTTTGAGCAGGCTGGCAAGGGGCACACTTTTTCTATTTTTGTCCCTCCCGGTTGGAATTAGGCTGGAAGAGGAACCTAAGTACCGAATTTCAGCTTCCTAGTTCCAGCAGTTTGGACAGGTCGTTAAGGGACAACTTTCCCTTTTTGAGCCCCCATTTTATAACGACCCTGTCCAAAATTCAAAAAGTATCTTTCTAATAAGTTAGCCCTTACTCCAGGGACCCACATTTTAAGCTTCAGGTTTCTAGCCGAAGGGGTTTTTACCGGCCCCCAATGTGCGGCTTTTCTTCTTTTTGCCCCTCCCTTTAGGAATTTAATAAAATTCCATCTTCGCGGCTATCTGAGATGGATGAGGAACATTCATACCAAATTTCAACTGCATTGCCTAAGCGGTTTGGGCAGGCCGTTAGTGGGGACATTTTTCCCTTTCAACCACCATTTTTACTCTGTTCCTGTTCCAAAATAGAAAAATTACGTTGCCAGTGAGTTAGTCCTACTCCAAGGAATTATTAAATGTTTTAAAATAATGCTGAATATAACTGTTAGTCCAAAAAACAAGAATATATCATTACCGTTTCTTCACTGGGAACTAAAGAACATTTTTGACAACACACAATATGCATCTATAAGCCAATATTATATGCTACACTCAAAAAAATAAGTGAGTGAAAAAATTAGTAAATCGTCTTGTATATCAAATATACTAGTTTTCAAAAACTTTTTTGCTGAAATTGTATTTTCAGCAAAAGTTTTAATTATATTTTTTCAGCACTAAGCTAATTTTCAACTAATGTTTTACTAATTTAATTTGCAACCTAACTTGTGCTTATAAACACATTTATAGTTTGGACAACAAGCAGACAGTTAAGATGTAGATGTCGCCGATTAGACAAAGAAAATAATACTTAAACACAACTCTTCTAAGCCATATAATAAATACAACCGTGAATTATTTTTGTATCTGTGTTTCATACATAAAACAAAAAAGAACGCTAAAAGGTTGCATATATATAAAAATATAACACAATAAGATAAAATATAATTTAAATTATAGACAAAATAAAATAAAGGTATTCATTTAAAGTATTTACGCCTCGTATACTGTGTATATTAGACTGGTCCAAAAAAAAGTTGGAATTCTCACGCTCTACAACCATAAAAATAAATATGGTCTGATAAAAAAATCACCAAAAAAGTTTTGTTTAGAGGTAGCACATCGCAATAAAAGTTTCGAGGTTGTAGTTGTTCTATTATTTTTAATTAATTAAAATAATGGAAAAATGAGAAAAATTAAATATAATTATTATGATCGCGACATATCAAATCTAATATATTTCGCTCAATTTAAAATTTTCATACAAAAAATGTTCAATTTTGATCAGGATGTTTTCTTATACTTATATTCTTATACTTACTAAGAAAATTTCTTTTTTGCATTGATATAAATCTATGGAATGTCCTATTATGTAAGATAGGATTTTTGGTAGCAATAAAATTATAGCACGCTAAACAATAGCGAAATATTAAAAAAAGTCAAATTTTAAGTTAATTTGCAAGGATATCTGTTATCCTTTTTAAAATTAAAATCAGTGTCATATATAAGTAAGCCCTTGGTAAGAAAATTACAAAAGTATAACAAATTGAATTTTTCGATGACACCGTTTACAGGTAGTTAAGAAAATACCTCAAAAAACTTGAGTTTTTTCGAATTTTCAAAAACCGCGAACAATTTATAAACCGAAAACTTTTTTTAAATTACGATTGCAGATTCGTAATCTTCGTTAAGGGAGTTAAATACTGTAACAACAGAATTTTAAGAGGCATATTTAAATGGTTGTCAAAAATTCAAAAAACAATACTTTTACTATGTTAATTTTTTATTTAAAATATATGTTATCGTAGTATTTTCAAAAAATATTAGTTTTAAATTTCTCCGACCAAAATCGCCAGGGTTGCCACTTCATTATTAGGCAAAATCGGCTGCCACTCTACAGCCTTCATTAATTATTGGAAAATAAAAATGTAAAGTGATTCTTAACACCAGATAAATTCTTTAGTCCCTATCGTGGCCCGATTTTTAGTTTTTAAATTTTTTTTAAAAAAGTTACCACACAAACATCAAAATTCCAAAAAGGCAAGAAAAAACAATTTTACTTCGGGATATAAAATTTATTTGACTGAAGTTCAAAAAAGGGCCACGATAAGGATTACAGTTTTTTGTTGACTACGAAAGAAAAAACCGGATCCAAATCGGTTAACCCACTCTACAGTGGCAGCCGGTTTTGAACTCATGGTTGTGAGAAAAATGCGTTTGAAGTCTAAAGTTAATTTTAAGCTAAGAAAACAGCAAAATTTAAAAAAATTGTGAATTAAAAAAAGTTATATCTCCTAGCTTACTACATGTCCACCAAATTTGGGACGAATCGGTTAATGGGTATTTGATATATTAAACCTAATAGTCTTAAAAACAATGGTAGATATATTATTTTACATAATGCTACTCATATTATTTTGTAAAAATGCTATAATTTTGTACATTTTTTAATTTATTTCGTATTTTTTCCCATTTTTATATATATTGATTACTTTTATAACTTATATTAAGCCATCAGCACCTGCCCCATTATTATTACATTTTTTAATGTAGTTTTTATCTTTTTATTCTGCCCTGTTATAAGATATACGATTTCTAATAAAAACAAGTTAATAAAAATGCAAACATAAATTGTTACACCCAAATTTACCATATAGAGTATTACTTTGGGACTAAAACGTATTTTACAAAAAAACATGTGAAAATTTAATTCCTTCGAATTTTTTTATTGAAATTTTCGGAGCATATAGAGAAAAGTATGCTCCATCCAAGTAAAATATAAAAAAAATTCGAAATCAAAATTTTTCCTCGATTCGATATCCCCCTTAAAATAAAGATCAGATTTGGGAAATTTCCGCATACAAGGCAAAAAGAAGTTGAATTTTTAATTACAGCTTTTCGAAAAATTTGGAAATTTTAACTAAAATATGTATTTTTGTTTTATAATTTTTAAAAAAACCGCGAATAACTTAAATGTTACTTAATTTTTTTTAAATTTTAATTTCAAATTCTTGTTCTTAACATTAATTAAGACTTGATTTAAAAAAAATTGTTAGGTTAGGAAATAATTAAATTTAAAGTCAACCCTACTTTTTGTATAAATTACTCTAGAGATAAATTGCTAATTCTAAAAAGATAACTTTTTTCCACTAACTCTAAATAAAAGCGGATTTAGCTTAAACTTGGCACATAGAGTTAAGGAATAGGGGCAACATTGTGGAGATCGCGAATTCCAACTTTCGTGTTTTTTTGGACCACTCTAGTGTATATGTTGTAAGTTTACTCAGTAAAACAAAAAATAATGTGTTACCAACAAAGACTTATTTTTATCATTATTTCAAATTCAAATTTTTATTATTTCTGCTAATTTTAGCAGTTTTTTCTGCAATATCATTTTTAACTAATTTTTAATAATTTTTTCTGCTATTTCTACAGATTTATTTCTATGAGTGTAGTTACCATTACCAGGTATATAGTTACACGGCCAATAGACCGTACCTCAAAAGAAAGTTCGCCGTACACCGCCCAATCTAAATTACTTTTGCAAGGAGGTTTTAAAAATTTAATATTATGCCTTTGGCATTTACCGTCGTATCTTAAAGTATAATTCATCGATTTTTCTCTCTCGAGGGGCCAATATTTTACTCTAAGGACCATTGACCTCAAGTTTCCTGTTCTAGTATTTACCCACCAGCAGGCGCGGAGGCCCAAAAAAATTTTTTTTTTTGCAAATAATGCTATAAGGGACAACACGATTAAATTTTTAAACAGACATTTTAGAATTTCATACTAAACAAGCATTTTAAATTTTGAGATTTTGTGTAGATTCTGGGATTCAAGAAGGAATTTGTTTGTTCAGGAAATATGACATATCCTACATTTTGTCAAGAGATAATTCTCAAAAAAAAATTTATAATGAGCTTGTTTTTATAGAATTATTATTGAAACTCTTAACCTTTTTTTTTTGCAATTTAACAAATTTTTTGATTCATTCTACTTACGAATTAATATTTAGGGCCAGTTTGATTGTCAAAAAAAAGATCGGTCTCAAATGAAATTACTTACTAATGAAAACAATCGTGCTCAGTTCTGACTATAGAACTGGCCCTTATATTAAAAGTTAAAACAAAAGTTTTTTTTGTTTCGAAATTTAAGTGCACTACTTATTACTTATTAAAATCTCTTAAATGAACTTCTCAATTAATTTTTGAAATTTCATGATCACCATCTCAACCGCAAGTAATGCTCAGAAACACCTTAAAATATCGGAAAAAATTTCACTTAAGTATTTGGATTTATTTAAGTGTTTACTATAATATCGGCTCGCAGATTTTTTGATATAAAAATTCTCATATTCTAAATTTTTTGAATTTTTACCGTACACTCTAAAAAATTTTTGTAAATTTACTACTATAAAATGGGTAAAATTTTGTTTAATTTTACGAAAATTCGGTAAATATAAACAAAAAATGCGTAAACTTTTTTCATACACACTTCCATACACAATAATACACACACAAAGTATTTTTAGACATTATGTGTTTATAAATAAACACATTGTGCCTAAAATAATTATTGTTTTGTTAAATAAAATTTTTACGCACAAAGTTGGTAAATATACTATCCTATAATAGTAATAAAAACTCTGACATTTCAAATTGGAAAAAATTAAAAAAAAATTATAAATAATAAAAAGAAAAAGTGAAAACGGATTATTTTTAGTGAATTACAACATTTCCGCAAACACATTAGAGTCTGGAAATAGCAACATAAGCATAAAATTGTTTTTGGTAATTATTGCTAACGCATGTGGTAATCTAAACCTCATTTCAAAATTGAAAACGCCGTAAGAGAGACACGGCCTACGCAGGAACAACTGGGTGAAATGACTCCTGCTCAACAAAATGCCTTCTTTGCAAGGGAGGCAGTCAACCAACAACCGTCAACAATAACGGGAGAAAATGCCGTAAGAGAGATACGGCCTTGGTAAAACAACTGGGTGCAATGACTCCTGCTCAACAAAGTCAGTATTCATTGAGTACTGCCTAACTTGCAAAGAAAGCATTTTGTTAAGCAGGAGTCATTGCACTCAGTTGTTCCTGCGTAGGCTATATCTCTTTTAAGGCGTTTTCTCCCGTTATTGTTGACGGTTACTGCCTACCTTTCAAAGAAGGCATTTTGTTGAGCAGGAGTCATCGCACCCATCCAATAGTTATAACAAATTTTTATATGAATTTTATACAAATGCCTTAAGATCCCAAAACGACCAATTTGGACATAAACGATTATGAGAGAATGACTTGGATATTATTATTAATAAAATACGTACTAAAAATGAATTTATTTTATTTTAAAAAAATTTTAGGGTGGTGCTTAAAGTTAGCACAACTGTTGTAAATGTACGCATTATATTGGATTTTTACGCACTTTCTGTGGATTTTTGCGCATTTTTTGTGGATTTTTACTCATTTTATGCGTACATTTACACGTGAAACGTGCTTTTTTACACACAAATTTAGTAAATTAACACACTAATTTAAAAATTTCATTTAATTTTTACGCACTTTCAATGTAAAATTACAAATTATTTGTGCACCAACTTAAATACAATGTGCGTATTTTTTTCAATTACGCACATAGAGTAAATTTACCCAATTTATAGTAGGAGTTTAGTTTCCTACTATAAGTTGGGTAAATTTCAACAGAATTTAATTAGAGTGTAGAAAAATTTTACATTTAAAAAACAAATATTTTAATTCTAAGACATTGAAAAATATCAGATTTGGAGTCATATTTTCATAAAAAAAAATCACACATCTAAGCAAAAATTACGCCTTTTTAAATATTTTTAATGCTTTTTCGTATTATTTCAAAGAAATGGCACAGAAATTAAATATCAATTGCATATTTTCTAGTGTTTTAAAAGTTTTTTTTTTCGAAATAAACTGGTATTTTTAAAAACTTTTAGTCTTTGATTAAAAATTTGTATTGAATTTGTCAAGTAATAGAAATAGTTTTTAAAAACTACTATTTTTTGGTTAATTGTAAATGTAGCATTAAAAATATGTTAATTTTGATTTAATACACAAATAGAAAAATAATTGAATTGAAAAAAACTCATTACTTTTAACCTACACTGTGAGAATTATCTGCAGGAGTTTTTGCATAAATCTTTTCATTCAATTAATATAATTTTTAAAAAAATGTTGCGAAAATGTTCATTTTATTTATTAAAAGTATCATACACTCAATCAAAAAGTTTAATAAAATATATGAAGCTTTTTCATCAATTCTAAGGAATTTTTCATTTTGAGGAAAAGAAAACTTCATAAGTTTAATAAAAACTCTCATTAAAATTCCTTGAGCAAAATTCTCTCTGTGTAGAGTAGGGATGCCGAACGGGACTGGTTTTTACAAATCCCGGGATTCGGGATTTTGAAATTTTAAATCCCGGGATTCCGGTATTTTTCGGGATCCCGGGATTTCGGGATTTTCTTGTTTCATTATATTTTTAATTTTAAAAATAAATATCTGAAATAGTAAAATAATTCATTATAAATCAACTTATTTATTTCTTGTAGTATGAAAAAATAAAGAAATTAAGTCGGATTCACAGTGCTAGAGTGCTCATCGCTGCAGAGTCGAGTGTACCAAAATAGATATGGCATGATACGAAAAATATGTAACTGGCTTTAAAAAAAACTGCACTCATAGAAATAAGTATATAAAAATAGTAGAAAAAGCTACTAAAAATTAGGTTCCGTGATAAAAACTACTGAAATCAGCAGAACTTGTTTGCTAAATAATTGTTAAATTTGCGAAATATAAGTAATATATTCGTGAGTTAAATTTAAGTAAACAGCAAATTAAAATTTACCTCTGAAAAAACTTTTTAACTAGAAGTAGCAAAAAACACTGCTATATGTACAAATTTTTTAGTTATATTTGGCTAAAATTAATTAAATGCAAATACAAACTACTCTGCTGAAATCAGAAATATTTAGTGATTATATTAGTTTTTTTAGGTCTACTAATATAAAATATTAAGAACATACTTCTACTGATTTCAGGAAGGTAGATCTTTAGATTTTACTAAATTCTTTAACAAAAATTTGCTGTTTTTAGCATAATAATATTCGGTAAAATTATTTTGCATGAAATTACGATTTAAGCAAATCATCAGTAAAATAAATAAAAACATGTCCGTCAAAAGATTAAATAAAGCTGAATTACGATTTTTAAAACTTTTAAATCTGAATAAAATTTTTTATATTAATTAAAGTAATCTATTTAAACTATTATTTTTGAATAGGAAAAATTAGTTCTTTAATAATATTTAATAAGATATTAACAAAAAAATTACCGTGATTTAAGTCGAATATAGCATTGAAAACAAATACAAAAAGTGATAAAATTTGCCAAATAATGAAATAGGAAATCCCGGGATTTTTTCAAGAACAATCCCGGGATTTCGGGATTTGTAAATCCCGGGATTTTCGGGATCGCGATTTCGGGATCGGGATTTCGGGATCGGTATCCCTAGTGTAGAGGAAATGAGTGTTTTTTAGGGAGTTACCGCGATTGATATGCCCCTGCTAAAATAATACATTTTATAATAGAAAAGTAAGAGGTTACATATCTTAACTTTCTCTTACAAAACTCATTACCGGGTAGTAGGAGGTTGTGTGTCACTTGGATTTGTGGCGTCGTTTGCCGCAGAGCTCACATAACCGAATTTCATTAGGGTTGGATGGAACCCATCGGGATAGTTTCCTCATTAGTTGTTTACTTTTGTAAAATTTAAAATATTTTTTCAAGATGAAAACCTTTCAAATGCTAGGACATTCTTCTTGTAAAATTATTTTTTTTATTTAAAAGTTGGAATAATTATGGCCAGTTTTATAGTCAGAAAAAAGATTGATAATTTCTTATATATTTTGTTCTCAGATGGTTTTTTTCTTAAATATTTCTTAAATAAGAAATATTCAAAGACTCTAGTTCTGACTATAAAACTGTCCCTTACAATCATAATAATCCATAGGTAAAATAAACGAAAAATGTGGTTCATTTTACGAAAGTTTTGGTTATTTTGACATTACGAATACTTTTGTAATATGTACAAATGATATTTCGTTTCGAATTTTTATTTGTAGATTTTACGAAGTTTTATAAAAGTACAAAAAAAGATTGGTAAAGACACAAATATTTGGTTTAAATACAAAATAATTTTGTATCTCGTAGGATATTTTGTTTTCTAGTATCGAATTTTTATTTGTATATTATACGAAATTTTATAAAAGTACAAAAAAAAGATTGGTAAAGATATAAATATTTGGTTTAAATACAAAATAATTTTGCATCAATAGAAAATTGGGTGTACAACCGAAAAATGCGATATATTTTTGGTGTTTATGTTACTGTGAAACATTGCCCATCGTTATCTATGATCTTTTCCCAACTTTCTGGAAACATATTTATTCCGCGCCAAAACAACTGCTCATTTTTTGAGGCCAAGAACTAATAAAGCCAATTTCGGATACCATCTTCTGAAGTGAAGCGTATTACAGTGAGAGCATTCTGCATCGATCGAAACAAATGGTAGTCGGACGGGGCGAGGTCTGGACTATAAGGCGGGTGAAATAAAAATTCCCAACCACTATTTTCCAAATAGTTTTTAACCGGTCTTGCAACATGTGGCTGAGGTTGTCATGATGCAATATTATATCTTCATTTCTGGTCGCATATTCCGGGCGTTTTTCGGCAAATGCTCGCTTCAAACGAATCAATCGTATTCGGTACAGGTCTCCTGTGATCGTCTGGCCCAATTTCATTAGCTCATAATAAATGAGACCCTTCTGCCATGCTTCACTTACGATTTCTTACGCTTCGGGTTGTCATAATGGATCCATTTTTCATCGCCAGTAATGATTCGATGCAAAAATGACTTCTTTTTATGGCGTTCAAGCAGCATTTCGGACATGCAAATCGTCTTTCAACGTCTCTCGGCTTCAAATCGTGCACACAGAAAACAGTCTCAGTTGTGGCCACCGAATTTGTTGCCAATCGAATTCGTGCGGTTACGACAACTATATTTATATTAAATTATATTTTTCGTTGTGAAAGCCAATATTCGGTTGTCTAATTCAATATTATGTTCCACATAAATATTATTATGTTCCACAAAATTTTATTGAAATTAAAAAACTTTTTTTGAATTTTCTGGTATTGAACCCGGTCCTTCAGGTTAATAGTTCACACTTTTACCCACTGCACCACAACTACTTTTAAATTTCTTAGCCATATTTACTGTTTATACATATGAATATTTTATTTTAATTAAAAAAAAAAAAACATCCAAATTTTTGTCTTTTCCGGGATTCGAACCCGGAAATCCGGCGTACTATGCCAACTCCTCACCCACTACACCACAAACACTTAATAATTTTAATGACTAATTTTGAATTTATGTGTTTTATTAATACAGTATAAAATTCGTTTATCAATACCAATTAATAGTTGTGTGTGTTATCAATACAATCCACAATTCGGTTGGTTCTACAGAAACTTGAATTTAAGGTCATATTTGATTAGGATACCCGTATTTGTAGTTACCACATGCGAATATTGAAATTTTTTTAAAAAAGTTTATAGATAACACCAATTTTCTTGTATATTCACTAAATAAATGGCTGCTTCTACTGCATAGAATTACTAAACTGATACTAATTTTAAAATTGATTGGAGATACCAATAATTTGTTAAAAGGATTGTTTTTTAGTTCATTTTCCGTATTTTTAATACCTAGTAAAATATTTTTGATGTAGTATTAAATTATAGGTAATTCCAAATAAAATAAAGTCCTGGCAAATTCATTTTAATGGTTTTGATCGAAAGCCAACCAATCTTTTTCCTGGGTGTGGTAACTATTTTCTTGCTTGTGGTACCCATTTCCCTGCTGCTTGCAAACAATTTGAAATTGCTGCTTGAGAAACTCCGAATGATTTTGCAAGTTCTTTTTGAGTTTAACAACAATCTTCATCGAGAAATGCCACCAATTCATCTCTTCCAGCTTTTTTGGCTGACCTGTGCGGTCTTTGTCTTCCGTGTCAAAATCAACACTTCTGAACCGCACAAACCATCTTTAGCACGTTGAAATCTATGGAACATATTCAATTGATGAAGTAAAGCAAAACTTTTCGCAAATAATGCTTTTTTGGCACAAAATTCGAGATTTTTTAAGCAAAGAAAAACTTTGTTGTTTACACTATTTCGTTCAATGACCAAATGAGAATTAATGACAGATGTTTACTATATTTTACGAAATGTTGTAAACGTGTAAAAAAGTTTTGTAAATATATAAATATTTTGTAAAAATACAAAATAATTTTGTTTATTCTACAAAAAATATTAATGAATAAATCTAAAATATTTGTAAAATATACAAACGAAATCGTTAAATAAAAAAAATTTTGTATGTTTACTCAATGGTATTTGGTAATATTACGATATTTTTGTACATTATGCAAACATTTTTTCATTAAACTTTATTTGTATAATTTACGAAATTCTTAAATTTAATCAATTTTTTACCATCAAGTTACTACAAACATTTTGTAGTATTACAATTTTTTTGTACTTTATACTAAAAATAATTTACAAAATCGTGTTTGTATTATTTACGAAATTTGTAAATTTATGAAATTTGTTGTATACAAAATATTTGTGATATAAACCAAAGGTTTGCATATTGTACGAAAAAATATTTACGAAAAATATTTTCGTATTTTTAAGCATGGCTTATTATGAGTGTAAGCACTTCTTCTAAATTAAACCTAATAGATTAGGAAAAATTGTTGTATCCAAAAACTCTTTGACACTGAAATGTATTTTATATTCTAGGTTTGATATGAAAGTTATAGGATTTGGTATACTTTTTCTTAAAAAACTATAACAGGCACTGCAAAAATTTTAAAATTTAGGGAACATTCCTATTACCATATCCTGAGAATTTTTTCATATGAGAATCTCCATTGTGTTTCCTATGAAAATATTATTTAATTTTTAAATGATTTTTACAAAACAGAACATTAAAATTTTGTAATTATTTCAGTAAAGAAAACTAACTAAACATTCAAAAAATTTCGAAATGGGGTTGAGCAGATTTTCCCGAACCCCTTTTTTGGTACTTTTTGGAACAACTTCTACTTCTAGCAAGAAGAGTATAAGACTAGGAGATGCAATCGGACATCATACAGAACATTGTGGCGTTGTCAGACAGTCGATCGAAAAAGTGAAAATAAATTGCCAGAAATTAAAAAAAAAATGTTAGTAATGAGAAAAAAATTACAAAAAATATGCAAATATCGAAAATAAAAAAAGGCAGAAATTAGTGATCAAATTTCATTCTCCAAAATTTTTATTTTCAGATAGTTCATAAATTATTGCACTTTTTTAATTTCTGATATTACCAATATTTTTCTTATTTTTTTTCTTATTTTTCTCATAGTTTAGAGATTTTTTTGCCTCTTTATTCAAATTTTTAATTTTTTATTTTCTGCGAAAATTCCCAGGAAAAAGATTGGTTGGAATTCGATCAAAACCATTAAAATGAATATGCCAGGAATACTACACCAAAAATATTTTACTACCCGAGTAAAAAAAATTGATCTCGCGTAATATCTAATTATATCCAATTTGATATTGTTTAAGATCTGCTGTAATATCTAGCTGATCCAATTAGATCTCAAAATTGGGTGTATCCAATCATATCGTATTAGATCCCATTGTATATATGGGGATAAACTAAGATCAAGTTATATCTCAAAATTGGGAGGTCCAGTGATATCTTTGGGGATAAACCTAGATCTATTTTGATCCGAAAATTGGCGGATCCAGCTATATATTTGCGGATATTTTTAGATCTAATTTGATCCGAAAAATGGCGGATCCAATTAGACCCAGCTATATATTTGGGGATAAACTTAGATCTAATTTGATCTCAATTTTGGCAGATCAAATTAGATCCCGCAATATATTTGTGGATAAACGTATATCTAATTTGATCCGAAAAAGTGGCAGATCGAATTAGATCTAGCTATATATTTGGGGATAAACTTAGATCTAATTTGATCCGAAAAATGGCACATCGAATTAGATCCAGCAATATATTTGTGGATAAACTTAGATATAAATTGATCTGAAAAATGGCAGATCAAATTAGATCCAGCAATATATTTGTGGATTAACTTAGATCTAATTTGATCCGAAAAATGGCACATCGAATTAGATTCAGCAATATATTTGTGGATAAACTTGGATATAAATTGAATAGAAAAGTGGCAGATCAAATTAGATCCAGCAATATATTTTGGGATTTAGTAGATCTAATTTGATCCGAAAAAGTGGCAGATCGAATTAGATCCTGCAATATATTTAGGGATAAACTTGGATGTAAATTTATCCCAAAAATGCCAGATCGAATTAGATCCAGCAATATATATGTGGATAAACTTAGATCTAAATTTATCCGAAAAATTCCTAATCGAATAAGATCCAGCAATATATATGGGGATAAACTTGGATCTAACTTTAACCGAAAAATGGCCGATCAAATTAGATCCAGCAATATATTTGGGGATAAACTTGGATCTAAATTTATCAGAAAAATGGCAGATCGAATTAGATCCAGCAATTTATTTCGGTATTAAAATGGCAGATCGAATTAGAAACAGCAATTATTTGGGGATTGACATCTAAAAGTATCCATAAAAATAACAGATAAAATTAGATGCCGCATTATATTTGGGTACTACGTAAGATCTCCATTTATTTGGGATTAAATAAGATCCCAGACATATATTGCCAACTGGCAGATCGAATTAGATCCAGCAATTTATTTCGGTATTAAAATGGCAGATCGAATTAGAAACAGCAATATATTTGGGGATTGACATCTAAAAGTATCCATAAAAATTACAGATAAAATTAGATGCCGCATTATATTTGGGTACTACGTAAGATCTCCATTTATTTGGGATTAAATAAGATCCCAGACATATATTGCCAACTGTTCAAAAAATAATAGACTGGCAGAGCACTGATTGTATAAAAATTACAATATTTTGTTAAAATAAGGTTTAAACTCAGAAGGTAACGAGTTCAATATGCATTTCTTTTACAAAATTAATTTTTTTTATAAAATTAAAATTTTTTTTTCTATACATTTTTTTATAAAATTATATATTTATTTTTTTTATTAAATTGAAATCTTTGAATAAAATAATTTTATTTACATCTTTTTGACGCTCTACACCATTTCCAATTGAATTAATTGTTTTAAGATTTATCATTTGTATTTCAGAAATAATCAATTGAATTTCAGTTTTATCAATTGTGTTTCAGAACTCATCAATTATTTTTCACATTTATGAATTGTATTTCAGAACTAGTCAATTGAAGTTCAGTTTTATCAATTGTGTTTCAGAAATTATTAATTGTATTTCCGAAATTCACAACTATATTTCAGAAATTATCAAACTGTATTTCAGAAATTATCAATCGTATTTCCGAAATTATGAAATGTATTTGAGAAATTTTTCTCTATTAGCCATGAAATTCTGAAATAGATTTCATTATTTCTGGACACAACTAAATAAATAAATAATTAAATTTGCGTAATATTGTAGTTTCTGAAGTGCAAATAATATTTTGTGATATACAATTAAAATTTTCTAAAATACATTTAATAATTTCTGGAATACCTTTTTTCAATGCTTATAAGTTAGCTCGAAATGCTTTTATCATTCATTTAATTTGTAGCTATCACACATCTATAACAAGTCTCGTTAGATTAGAGTGTAGAGGTCTTGGCTGACAATCTAGTGGACTGGGTTAAATTTCATGTTTTTAAAAGCAAATATTAAAAAAGTTTTCTCAATTTTTTGAAAAATGATTTTTGAAATCAATTTTTTTGCCAAGATAGTTAATGCAACGTTCTGCCAACGCATAACCGACCATCGCCAACGGTTTGCCAGCATTGTGCCGATTATATTTTTCTGTCTGGGATGTTAAACTTAAACCTATTGTATATTAACATTAATTAACACTATATTTTTATTTTTAGGAAATAAATTTTTATTTTATTATAAGTTAACATTAAATTAAATTTTAGATAATGGCACCAATTTGTAGTTGTAATTATTATATATTAAATCGTATATTCATAAACATCCTATACAGTTAGACGAGGTTTATGCAACTATTTAACTTTATAAAGTGTTTATAAATTATAACTTAAATGTACAAATATATATGTTAAATGTACGTGAACAAATTGTTGATATGGACCCACAAATTGTATCTCAACTGATATTGGAATTATTGTACCATTACCATACATCAATATATATTGAATGATATACATATATTACAATATATGACACTGTATTATAAATATTGTTAATGAAGTAACATATCTGATAATATTTTTTATAGCGCCATACAGTTTTACATTATTCAAATTAAACCATATATGGAATTGTATTCAAAATGTTGATGTGGTACCAAATTTGACCATATATTGTTTAAATTGTGCCATATATGACAATATATTGTTTAAATGATACCATATATGTCTATATATTAATATTGTTTAAATGACACCTTATATCAATATATATGGGACTATATATGGTAGCATATATTATCATATCTGCATCTGTATTAAAAATGTCGTTCATCAGGTACCATATATGAGCATATATTGTTAAAATGGCACCATATATGACAATACATGGTTTAAATGGCACCATATATGGTAATATATTGCTTAAATAACACCATATATAAATATATATGGCACTATATATGGTAGCATATATTATCATATGTGGAACTGTATTAAAAATATTGTTCATGAGGTACCATATATGGGCATATATTGTTGAAATTGCACCATATATGATAATATATGGTTTAATGGTACCATATATGATAATATATGGTTTGAATGGCACCATATATGATAATATATGGTTTGAATGGCACCATATATGACGGTATTCAATTTGATACGGTATTTTAGCGATAACGGTATTATAACGTTAACGGTAACCAACCTTGCTTTTAACAAATTATTGGTATCTCCAGTCAATTTTAAAATTAGTATCAGTTTAGTAATTCTATGCAGTAGAAGCAGCCATTTATTTAGTGAATATACAAGAAAATTGGTGTTACCTATAACCTTTATAAAAAAAATTTCAATATTCGAAATTGGTAACTACAAATACAGGTATCCTAATCAAATACGACCTTAAAGTCGAGTTTCTGTAGAACCAACCGAATTGTGGATTACATTGATAACACACACAACTATTGATTGGTATTGGTAAACGAATTTTTTACTATATTTGTTTTCCAAGCAAAACATATAAATTCAAAATTAGACTTCAAATCTAATAAGTGTTTGTGGTGTAGTCGGCAGAGAGTTGGGCTAGTACGACGGATTTCCGAGTTCAAATCCCGGAAAAGACAAAAATTTATATGTTTTTTTTTTTAAATTAAAATAAAATATTCATATGTATAAACAGTAAATATGGCTAAGAAATTTAAAAGTAGTTGTGGTGCAGTGGGTAAGAGCGTGAATGGCCGGGTTCAATGCCAGAAAATTAAAAAAAAGTTTTTTAATTTCAATAAAGTTTTGTGGAAGATAATAATATTTATGTGGAACATAATATTGAATTAGACAACCGAATATTGGCTTTCACGACGAAAAATATAATTTAATATAAAGATAGTTGTCGTAACCGCACGAATTCGATTGGCAACAAATTCGGTGGCCACAACTGAGACTGTGGTGCTACCATGGCATCATACCGTAATTGACGCAATTATTTTGTCCGATGTCCGGTTCGATGTGCGACCCGATAGCGATTGGGACCCTAGTCTTATACCGTTCTTGCATCTAGGTTATAAAATACCGTAAAAGATACGAAAAATGTTTAGCCCCCCTTGAGTGAATCCTGGATCCGCGCCTGCCCACCAGATTTCATTTGCTACAACCCAAATGTATTACCCTAATGTCAGAAAATTAAAGCTCCGAAAAAATCATTAAAGTTTTTCTATAAACCCAGCAGAATTTTTTTTTATTTTTTTGGTAACCGAACGTAGGGGTCGCCTTTTTAAATTTTTTTTCATTGGATTTTTTATAGCAAAACACTGGTCTCATCGAGGCAAAAAATCGATATGTTACACTTTAAAATCCGATTTTAATTGCCGAAGCTATAAGGAAAAATTGAAAAAGAAGACCCCTACGTTCGGGAAAAAAATTTTTTTTTGGAATTGCCTTGCAAAAGTAGTTTACATTTGAGGGTGTACCGCGCACTTTTTTTTTTGCCTGTAAGGTGGTATGGTCTAATGGCCATATATTTATCTGCCCATGTGAAAATCGAAATATATATGAACATACATCATCATACGTTGGCTCGTATGTGATCATGCATGGGCATACATAGTCATATACGTGCATGCATACTTCAATGTATGACCATACATGATCTCATATATTTCCATATAAATTTGGATCCGAAATTTGAGGGTATATGGAGGTATATGGCCAAATATGATCATATATGAGCATACATGAATCATATGTTAGCATATATGATCATATATGAACATATACGGTCATATACCCTCAAATTTCGGATCCAAAGATATATGGAAATATATTAGATCATGTATGGTCATACATTGAACTATGCATGTACGTATATGACAATGTATGTCCATGCATGATCATATACAAGTCAATGTATGATCATGTGTGTTCATATATATTTCCATTTTCACATGGGTGGTAATGATTTTATACATTGGTTTTAACCGAAAAACCAGGCTTGGTTAAACTAAAATTATAGTCCAAATAAATCACATCCGAAAACGGAATTTTTGGTTTTACTAACGATTGTCATATAAAAAAGCAAATCTACGTTCAAAAAACTAGCCTTTGATTAAAAAAAACTATGTTTCTTTTATTAAAAAATAGTAAGATTGCTTCAGATTTAAGGATTTATCAAAACTCAAATATTTACTATTAAATTATGTCAAACCCTTTTATTTTTATTATTGAATTAAAATCCTAATAAAGTGCTGCAATCGATTTAAATCTTTAAATCTTCAAAATTTAAACTATAGCAGTTTCTAT